>JAGRRH010000027.1:1200000-1905002 GCA_019154785.2 Nitzschia inconspicua
TATGATCGACGGCTTGAAGCGTGCTTGCGAGTGATTCGTTGGCATCTGCAAGAGCTCGGTTAGGAAACACCCGATATCCATCTGACGTAAGGGTATCAAAAGCACTGGGTTGCAATACAATGCCATCGTCAAAATACTCAATGCGAGTTTCGAAAATAGGATCGGGCTCTTCAAAGTTTGGTGAAGTATGCCTTTGTTCCTGTGAACGATTCGTCCGAGGTGATATATCGTAGCGTTGACTTTGCCGAGCTTCTTGTACGATTTGCATCTGATTTCCTACATTCCACAGCTTTTCTTCTTCTGCATGCTTCTGCCGTTCAATATCAATCGGATCATCATGATCAAAATTGATGGCGTTTCTTCCATTCCATGGGAATCGATTGATATTAGATATGTTGAAGCTGTTTTGCGAGTTATTACAGATTTGCTTGGATTCATTTCTTAATTTGGATGTATGTTGACTGCGACTTTGGGGGAACACTCTTCCATTTTCAAAGCTGTAACGTTGTACATCATAATCGATAGAGGTTCGTTCCTTCTTGGATGTCTTTTGCGTTTTGTGGCTGTTACTTGATGAAGAATACGACGAAGTATGCTTTGGATTTAAATGTCGTTGATACACTGGATATGTCTCGCTTGACAGCTGACCACTACTATTACCAGAAGCCTGTCTATCAGACGATGATAAGCTCCTTGGAGGGAGTTGTGTCGCACCATGGTGATTTGTATTCTGAATTGAATGGTTTCTTTGTTGTGGTTGCTGCTCTGCTGGATATATTACACGCTGTTGGTCCCATCCCTCTGTTTTTGATATTCCCTGACATTCCCGCTCCCTGACAGATTCTTCTGCTCTATCGCGAGTTTGTTGTCGATACCGTCGAAGAAAGGCTACATCAGGAGCTGGACTTCTTGACCGAGGCCTTCTTTTTTGTTCATGCTCTTCCATGAAAGTAGTTTTGTTGTTGTTTGTTGTGGAAGTTCTAAAATCTAGTCCCTGACGTTCTTCAAGACTAGGATACTCGCTAGGTTGAAGTCCACCGGGGACTGGTGTAGATGGCGGCCGTGATGGTGACGTTCCCGATAATTGTGTACCGCTTGGACGGTGCATTCCCGCACGGATCATGTCTTCGTTACTCGAAATACTTGGCATGATAGTCAGCTCTTCTTTTATTGAACGATACTGACATGGTTCGCTCGATTGTTGCTGTGCCTTATATCCTTGCGGCAGGTTCTCATATCGAAGATCAAACTGATCAAGCACTTGATGATTGTTAAGGACGAAGTCGCCCAGAGTGTTCGGGATGTTGTGATCTTGCTGAATTTCATATCCATATCTTTGGGAACGCTTCATCACTTGTTCGTCGATGCCAAGCCTATTTTGGGAATTGTTCTCGTTTGTGTTCTCGTCTTTGTTGTTTGTATTGATGTTAGCATACCAACGACCCGCGAGGGAATCGCGTGGGTTGGTGGGTCGTTCTTTAGGCAAAGGAGGCACTTGCGGTCGCATCTTCGTCGCTTCTCTGGTGCAAGAAGCTTAAAGACCGAGTGTTGATGTAACTAAAAGTATTCAAGGAATCTTAAAGGTTGCTGCTACATACGCTGTTTCCTAGCTATCTTACGACGGTAGTCGATAGCAAGTTCAAAAGTCCAAAAGGGAGAAAGACTAACAAACTGATTTGGAAAAAGTGGGGACAGATTTTCGGCTGGCGGATTTTTCGCGCGTGCACAATTTGTTTTTATACGGCAATGAATGTTACCATCAACGGTAAAATCATCTCGAACTCTAACTTTAGAGTTCGCTTCGACTGATTCGATTGTACTACAGCCTACCGGCATTATTCCAGTACGTCGTAACATACACCGTACTTCTTGACTGTAGGACGTCGTATTCCGTAGACAAAATTAATACCTAATCATTTACTTCAGTAAAAATACTACCGTTAGTAGCTACGGTAGCTAGCTATAGGTAGACTACTCAAACACGGTGTAATAACTCACTGGTGGAAGAAGCGACGACGACACTTCATCGTATGACGGTATTGTCGAGCACGAAGATAGAGAAGGAAAATCCTGGAGGAAATGAAAAAGCAAGATCGAGGACTTGACGCGAGAGGAGTCCCAAGACCAGCATTGGGATGCCTCATAAACATCCGCATAGAAACGGATTGAGCGAAATTCTCCAGAGGATAACGATGCTGTCAATTTCCTTAGAGATTGAGTGGGACACTCATTGAAAATTCGAAAACATTCTTAACATCGACACGTCGTTTTATGTCAACGAGCCGGGGAAGATTGTCTCCCCAGTGAGCATGAGCATAGTTCTCTTGCATCAAAGTGGTCGTGGGATAGTTCACATAGGAACCCGTCAGATAGTTTGCCACGTGTGGCCACCAACCATTTACCCTATTCACTTCTGTTTGAAAAAACACAGCAGCATCTGGTGTATCATACGGGATAGTGAGCAGCACGCCAACATTGAATATCGCCGATCGATGTGGAAAGGCCGTAGCGTTGGAAGGGGTATCTTGGATGGCCCCGCCCCAAAATTCAATATCTGGCAATAGAAAGCCTGATGAGTTATGAACCCCGGCAGAGATGAATTTCATTACATCCTGCCAAATCGCGTGAGTATTGTTCTCAGGATACAAAAAGCCGTACCAGCATCTAACGGCATAGACATCCGAACTCCACTGGTCACTTTCATCGAGAAAAACATTTGTCCACAACGCCTCAGCAACATCGAAACTTCGGGGAGTTTGTGCAGGCAGGAGGTCTTCAAGCAAGTCGGAGATGTACAATCCTGCACGATCCATTTCATTATCATTTTTCCCGGACCACATCAGCCGTACAGCGTCAATTTGGTCGTGCATGACCATAAGATTGCCGGGAACAGTATGCTCCTTTTGTCCAAGTCGGTGGAGAAAGGTTGCCATGTCCGAGGCAGATTGCAAAACCAACGAAACAAACATAATTTTATCGCTTGCTTTGTGGATTTGGTACTCCAATTCAGTGACAACACCAAAGCTTCCTCCTCCCGCTCCTCTCAACGCCCAAAATAAGTCGATATCCGTTGAATCCTGGCTATCCTTCGAGACGTGTCGGACACTTCCATCGGCCATCACCACTCTCATACCAAGAACATTGTCCAGTCCCAGTCCATACAGACGAGATTGCAATCCAAGGCCTCCTCCCAAAATGAATCCGGCTTCGGCCACGGTAGGGCAGAAACCAACTACCCCCGCATATCCATGCTTGGCCAAGACCTCTGACAGGAATTGTCGTACCAACACGGCAGGTTCCATGTGCACCACGGCGACGCTACTGTTGTTGTGGTCATTCAATTCCACTGTCAACCGATTCATGTTTTTTAACGATAAGACTGCTCCTTCGGAGACTGTTGAAAATCCAGCCTTGTTGTGACCACCCGATCGGATCCGAAAGGGAAGTTCGTAGGTCATACGAAGATGCGAAAGGACTACAACGGATTTTTGGACATCGGCCTCGTTGGCCACTTCGATCACGGCAATCGGGGCTTGATCGCCTTGTGCGGCACTGGCGTAGTAGACACGACTGGCTTGTGCAAAAGCTCCCGTAGCATTGTCGTCATGGCGAAAATAGACGGTGCCGTCGATGTCACTCTGCAATTGCTGCAGGGCCTCCCATATTCGTCGATTCCGTTCGATGAGGGTGATGGAACCGTCACTGTTTATTGTGCTGACAACCAACGACCATCCAAAGAAAAAGGTAGCACTTACACCGATCAACACAAGTGCAATGATAGCAAACCATTGACGGCGACTTATCCTCGTTGACAATGGTAAGCTCTCTTCTACATCTCGGAACGATGATGCAATATGTCGACTGGCTGAGCAGTTTTGATAAGAATCCATCGTCGACTGTTACCTCTAGTCACTATTTGCCTCCTTTTCATCGTGTATCATTCATATTATTCATTGGCTTACTAGTAGAGTCGCATAAAATCAATTGATTGAAGGAATCGTCGCTCCAACAGCAAGAAGTGTTAGTGAGAGGAGGGATTGAAGCTATGAGCTGCAAGAAGCAACTTCGTGTCTTCGTCTTCTAAATAATTTTACGAGAGAGAGTAATTAATTGTGAGGCCTACGTCGTAATTGGAAGCAAATCGGTACCGCAAAGCGATACCACGATAGACTACGGGGTAGTCTACCTCGTAGAACTAGGTAATACTACCGGTCCTACCGTAGTAGAGTAAAAGATCTTTCGATGCCATTCGACCACATCACACATCGAAAGAACATTCCAAGATACCACTACGTAGTAAGGAGGACTACGGAATTACAACGACACTGTCGTAAGTTCCAACTTCTACTAGAGAGAGGGTGCTTATACGATGGCAGCTCTAATTGGTTACTTCGCTCATGTTTCTATGCAAATCAGAGCAGCAAATGGAAAATAGTAATCAATGGTCGCTTCAACACAAGGACAATGTACTACATTGAACATAGCTGACAACCTGTTTCCTCGTTGGAAGTGTTTTCCTCCTAGGTAGACAGACATCACAGAAGAAATTAGTAAATCAGGCGCATTTTGTGATCCGGCCTTTGTACACTCTTCGGCACGCGGGCATTTTGGCAGAGACGGACAACGTCGATAAGCAAGCTGAAACAATAGTATGGACTGCGGCAGTCAAGATAGGTTGACACTACGTCTTTTTTTCGTTCTATGTAAAGACGTTGTACCAAGTTCAAGGATCGCAAAAAAGCAAAATGTTCTTTAAATGTCCTTTGGGAGAGTTAAAGATGTCACTTTCAACATAGACTACTCTGAACGATTCTCCGAAGAGATGATGAGATGCACAATGCACAGACATTACAGCTTGGATCGTTCCGAATTTGGAGCCTTTCGCTTCACGTAAGTTGTCTTGATGGCCGAAGCAATCACCTCATCTGTATCTAAGGACTTGATATCTACAGGCAAATCGAAAATTTTCTTCTCGTCTGGTTTCAAGGCGTACAGCATATCCAACAAATCGTCTTCAATAACAAAGTCGGCATACACAGCTTTTTTTCCAGGCCGCTTGTATTGAATCTTGGCAGCCATATCCCACACAATGAATTCTGTGCCCAAAATGTTGAGTAGCATGAGCATATACATGGGATCTACCATACTGTAGAGCGATCCACCATAGTGAGTTCCGACAAAATTGCGGTTGTACAACCGCAGCGGCATGACTACTCTCGCTTGGCGGAAATCGGAGGATATGCTTTCCAATTTGATTCCAGCCCCGATCCATGGACAAAAGAACCAATTCATACTTTTTTGAAGTAGTGTCGATGAGACTTTGATCTTGGTAAAGTTCATGATCATGTGGCAGTCTCTGTTTTGCGGTGCATCAATCGGTCTCTGTGTGTCGTGGTGCTCTTCTATGATACAAGCAGAGAGATGAGTGAGCCTAGGTAGTACTAGATACAAACTCGAGATCATGATCTATCATTACTAACAACTGTACTACTGCAGTATGATATATATGTGGTGTCGAAGACATCATGATGATGAGGCCGACAGCGAGAATCCATTCGAATTCTAAACCGGATTTACAGTTAATGCGTTAAATGAAGAAATGCAAGTGACACTTGAACGAAGTGACATGAAAAACAACATCGCATCAAATAATCATCATCGTCATGATGATTGACTGTGAGCTACTTCGTATGTATGATACCTATCGACTGGTACCGTACTCTAAACTCTACTACGCTACTACGTACTTAAGCTATCATAGCTTGCGCGACCATCAAACGCCCTTTGACCTCGATCGTACTAACAGTACTGTGGTACATACGTCATAGTACTACGGTAGGAACTGTCAAACTGTCAGACTGCCAACCAAACAAACACCGTCCAACATTCACTGTCAGTCTCGCTCCTCACGTCACAACCATAGTTGGGTACAAAATAATGAAGACACTGAGCTCAAATGCAGCCAATGGATCATTCGTTGTCCAGACCTTGTTGTGGTTGGCGGCAGGATCTGCAATCTTTGCTGCTGCATATAGATCCACACAGAACATTGCATCTTCGTGGAAAGATGACGATGACAATCCGACAGGAGACCAAGACGAAGTCACATGCGACCCCTACGATGCCAGGAATTGTTGTCGACCAGACACCGATCAGCAGGACATTCCATCGCATGTCCAACGTGAATTGTACAAGGAGGAGCGACGTAAGGCCAGTGTTCGTTTCTTGGCCATGAAAAAGCCCATGTACGACAACATCGAAATGTATGGACCCGACGACGTAATGTTGTGTACGATTGGGAAGAAAAAGGCGCACTGGTATGTTCACAAAAAAGGTTTGGCCGAGTGGCGAACCCCTCTAGTGGATGAGGGTGATGACCGTATCACAAAGATCAGCGCACCGCCCTCGATACGACTTTTGTTTCCACCGAAAAGTAAGAAATCCAAGTTGCAGCAGGTAGAAGAGTTGGAATGCGAAAGTGAGAACGGGACGAGCAATCGCAACATCACTGCCAATCCCAATCTCTACAATATATCCCACAAAAAGAATATTTGCGTCGCCTGTGGCGCTTCCACCGGCTTGATGCGTCACTATGTTGTGCCCTACGCCTATCGACGGCTGTTACCCACCAAATTCAAGTCGCATCTTTCCCATGACGTTGTCTTGTTGTGCTTGGAATGCCATATTTGTGCCGACCAAGCGGCAGTAGAACATCGAGATAACGTTTACGAACCAATGTTCAGGACAGATCCTACAACGGCGCGAGCAATGATTCCGGATCACCAGTTGCGGCACGTAAAAAGTTGTGCCCAAGCCTTGTTGAAGCATCGCGAGAAAATGCCTGCAGAACGAGTCATCGAATACGAAACTACCGTTAAAGCATATTTGAATGATAAAAGCGGAAGCGGCAACGAAACGTTGACCACATCCACATTACAAGAATTGGCCCAGAATTTGGAAACAGACCTTCCCAACCCGAACCATGTCCCAATTACAGAACTGGTGATCCGTTCCCTTTTATCCGATCAGGATGTCGGGGAATTTGTTCGATCATGGAGGAAGTTGTTCTTGGAAACTCTTCAGCCGAGATACTTGCCAGTGGGCTGGAGCGTGGAAAGCGCTTTTGAGAATGACAGCTTGTAGAGCTAGAGACTGAACGCACCGACATTATTATTACAGACCATCATACATACAATACACGACACAAGGAGCGAATCCCCAATTTTTAAACGATGAGGGTTGAGGATTCAGCTTTTGTTGGGGCTTATGTGGCAGACCTGCGCGTCATGACTCGTTTGCCGAAAACGCTTGTCCCCAAAGCACTGCATCACAAGGAGAAACCTCATGACGAGGCCCGAAATGACGGAACAATAGGAAACCGCCAGCGTTGATTTTTTGTGAAATTGCGTTCTCCGAAGCACCACCTACCGGTACTTTCACTCTACTACCGGTACTACTACCGGTAGTCGTAGAGAGTCTGCTGCTTCGTTAAAATAGAGTACCGGTACCGTAATAATGCAGTGCACAACAGAAAAACCGTCTTCTCTGACCGTGAATTCTGCTTTGTCTAGTTTTGAGACAACATTGGCATAAAACCATTCCCGACGAAACGAAAACAATCTTCCGCTCAACACAACAACAGTACGACACATAATCACACGATTATACCATCATCAATGTCATCTCCTGCGCCTACTATCAGCACACGCCTAGCAAAGAATCCTTCAATGAGAAGCTTGCTTACACCTATGATCGACGAAAATGTACCACCCAAACGGTGCCGATCAAACATGTCGTTATCGGAATCAAAATCCTTTTCCTCTCCGTCACTTGGATCAGATGAGTCTCTTTCATGTCACTCTCACCTTATGGTGCCGTCATTTGTCTCCATATCCGAGAATCCAAGGGGATTTTCGATCGCAGAAGACAGCGATTTCGATGGATGGGGATATTATGTCAACGGTGACACTACCGACAAGCCCCTGACCGCGAAGCGTCCCAATCGCATATTTGCAGAATTGCAAAAGAACAACCAAAATGCGTTGCGTAAAGACTGGCCGACGGTGCCGATCTAATGCTATTTCTCAATTTTGATTGATTCCTTCGACTCGGGGATAGTCGAGGCAAACTTTTGTTTTAACACACTAACCACTATAGATGACAGTGTTACAATAATTGACCATTTCTTAAAGAAAATGTAGCAAGAACACCACGGAGTTCTACTTCTAGTCAGATGCATTTCCGACGCCAGCCGGAAAAGAAAACCTCACCCGTCGTACTTCGAGTAATCACTGTCGACGATTCGATGGCTACTACGGCATGGATCACGGTGTTCAAGCTTGTGCTCAAGGTTTTCCTCAACGTTTGGGCAGGATTCGTGGGTGTCGAGCTGGAACACCAACCTATTGGTTTAGCCACACTATTTGTGAGCAACTACATTCTTCTGCGTGCGTGACTCTACTTCATGGATTGAAAGCCAAAGGGGCAGGTATGATAAAATAAAATTATAGATATATCATGATGTTTTCTCACTGAAAAGCGTTTTTGTCATTGTTGAGTAGCTTGTCAAATTCTTCCAAATCCATCTTGCTTTTGATTTGTTGGATGTCGTTGGCTGATTGTTTTGTGTCGTACACTATGTCTTCTCCCCTGAGCAACTTGCGATTCAGAGCAAATTTGGAAGCCGCCTTGAGCTTTCGAATGACATCTTTGCTAGGTTGAAGCGCCTTTTCTCTCCATTTGCGACGTGCATTGTTGCGTTGTTCAATTTTGGAATTTTGCACGGATATCCAGAAGTTCCGAGCTATAGGGATCACATTGAATAGAACTGCATACGCCAAGAGAAGCGGGTACAGAGATTGTGCCACCCCCAGGAACGATGGCAGACGAATGCCATAAAGTGCGTACTGGTTCAATAGATTTCCCAAATATAATGCACCACCCAAGTTGACCACACCCAAAGCTCCCGCAAAAAATTTGTTGACGGCAGGTGCCAAACTGAACTTGTAGAGTTTCTCCTGTAGCAAAGTTGGATCGGCTTCAATAAGTTCCTCTTCCTCCCAAGGAGACATTGGTGGCAAGACATCTTTGAGAATGTCCAAAAGATCTTTCTTGTCCACGGCCCCTTGAGTCGAGATGCCATTAATTCTCAAGAGGTTCCGAATTTCACGTGGAGTGGCTTTGGTAGAGAGGCCAGCTCGCTTCAGCACCATGGTTTCTTCGGATGCTTGTGGCAACACTTTCTCGGTGGACGCGGACAGTTGAAGATCAGGGAAGACGTAGATAATGTCACCATCGTCGGTTACTCTAGGTTCTCCGTCAAGTTGAGAGACTATCGGCAAGACGAACGACTCGTCCACGTAGGTTCCCGAGGAATCATCGGGATTTGGTGCATCACAGTATGGTGCCAACTGTTCGGCGGTGACTGCACCTTGATTGTCCCGAATCATTTGCGCCGCCAGACTGAGACGTCGCTCTTCCAGCCCATTATTGGGATTGCCGTCACCAAAGACGTAGCTAAACACCGATTCGAGAAACCCCATTTCGTCGGGATCACGTCGATCCGCTCGTTGTCCGTAGTATCCATAATATCCATAGGGGCGATAGTAAAAGAAATCAAACGGCGATGGTCCCCATATTCCTCCGAATCCACCGCCAAATGACATTCCACCTCGTCGATCGTCGCGACGTCGATCGTCATCACTATTACTGCTGGTTTGAAGGATCAATATGGTTGAAAAGATAAGCGCCACGGACGCTACAAGAGCGACACCAAATGACACTCGAATCCCCCAAAATATTCGTGGCCATGCCTTTTCGAACGTTTGCAGGGCCTTGTATTTGGCCGAATTACTGCTCAGAACGCTCTGTAAGTTGCTGGGGAATTCATAAATCAGTTCTCCATCTGCACTGACGGAAACGTCTCCGCGGGATAGACTTGCCAAGGTGGTCAAGTCTTTGCGAGCCTGCGAAAGACTGACACCGGCTCTGGTGGCCACGTCGGAAGCGACAATTTTATCGCTCTTTGCTTCCACAACGGCGTCAATGACCTTTTTGGAGGGAATTTTTTCCATGATTTTTTCTTCCAACGATGGAGTGATAAGCATGTTCAAGGAAGATGAATGCATTATGGAATTCTTGTTGTCAATCGTAGAAAACGCATTTTTGGCAGGTAATGATGGTACATTTGACGTTCGAGACGCCAATGGGAAATTGACGTTGGCATGGGATTTGACCGATGGCGTGACCACAAAGGCTTTCGTAGAAAAACTAAGGAATGCCACGGCGCAAACGCCAATTAATGCTGTTTTTCGCAACAGTGGCACCATCACGTCTGTTTGGGCTTGCGGTGACCTATGGTGCATGCCTGTTTGCCTTCTTGTACTACGATACCAGCTGTTTGTTTTGCCGGTTGAATGGACAGTTGGAGTCGTCGGATGGGGATTCTGTTCTAGCTAGTATAGTAGGGTGAGATGTGGGATTAGAGATGACACACGTTGTTGGTGAAAGTAGTGTCAAGGGTCAAGGTGGATCATATTTTATTATTTGGAAAAAAGTGATGACGAGACTAACAGCGACCCGAGATGAGAGACGAAGGCTATGATGACGGCATGACCGTCTGTGAACGAAGAAATGATGACGTCACCAACTTCTCACAGTCAGAAGAGTCGAAGAACGAAGTGGGTTACTACGTACTGTACTTATGTACGTAGTAATGTACTCCGAAGTTTTGCGGACGATCCTTTCGCACCTTCGGTTCTCTTTTTTCTTGACGAATCTCAAATCTTCAAATCTCACAAACCTCCTTGCACCGTTCGCAAAACAAGAAAACGAACCTCATATTCTCTCTGAGAAAGCATTTCAGTTTCAGATTTATTGTCACATCATTGTCGCAATGCTCGTGCCACAACCGTTTTTGACGCCACAAATCTCAAATATATAACATCATCTTCCAATTGTCGTTTCACAGCCGAACCTCATCGTCACTGTATCGCCAACGATTGGAAAAGAGTCGGTCGAAAAATTAGCAAGAGAGTTGAGCTCACAACAACAACAAGAAAAGAAGTGGAACAGAACAGTAAACGCCATTCAAAAAGAAAAGTAATCACAGTCACTACGTTCCGCGAGGGATCTATTCATTCGTACGACATGACATGCTGTGGAGAGCCCAAAAATTGCTGTACTTGCACGTATTATCCACCTACCAGGCCGGATGAATGTCGTTGTGGTGAGTAGTATGTACTGGGAGTAAAAAAGAAGCGCACCTACCAAGTAGAAGCAAGAAGATGTATTTCTAAAGAAAAATGTCTCTCCATTCTTCTCGGTCATACAATTTAAATTCGAAACCTGCAGGCTGCGGATATCACCATGGCGCTTTCCCAACATTAGTCGCTCAATTCCTCTTATTTTGTGGCTTTTGGTTTTCCGTGGCCGTTATGGGCGATTGTAGCTTTGTGGAAGTGGCCGAACCGATCCAAGTGCGGCAAGATGGTGCATTGGCCACACGGTTGGGCCTCTTGAGTTACACGGAAATGGGTACAGGACAATGTTATTTCTGGACCGATACTCTTCCGCGAGGAACTGTGCCAGGGAAATATTCCCCCGTCTACGGGGAACAGCAATTTGAGTATTACATGCAAGAAGTCTTGGGCAGCCAGTGGTACTTGACCATCGGTCTTTCGGCCACCGCTGTAGGGATATCTCTCGTTTGCTTCGTCTACGTCACAACATACTGTTGCTCGACACAAGTGCACGCCATTCGTTTGTTTTCGGGATTGATGGTTGCTCTTATCTTTGTGACGGTACAAGGCTTGACCTTTTTGGTGTTGAGTACGGATTGGTGCGTCGACAATCAATGTGAAACGAGCCGAACAACCGGATTTTCCTTTGCTTCCATCGTAAGTTTCTTTCTCTCTGGATGTGCCTTCTTATTCATGACCGATTATCCAGGAAAAGAGGCGTTGGCAAAATTGCAAGGAGAACAACACAAGCACTTATTCGACGAGGATGATGAGGGGCCACCAAACAAGATCCTAGCAGGTGGACTGGAGGAACTAGATGAAGCCTCCCCAGAGGAGGAAGAAGAAGATGATGATGATGAAGAAGAAGGATTACTACCAGCCGACCAAAATATCGAAAACCAAGAAGAGGGAATCCAGAAAAGCATGACGATTCAGGAGTCGGAAGACCCTGAAGCTGCTCCAGAGAAACACAAAGACACGATTGCTCAAACGGATTCAAGCACTGCTGGTAGTACTGATGCCGATGCCAAATCCAAAAATACCGAAACGATAACAGTCGATGCTGTACCAGTGTCGGATTCGTCATGATCCCCCCAAGCCGTCATCAGTTGACCAGAGGGAATCGTAGATGCTCCAAATTGTCAACAACAAAGATATTAGGTAGGAAACCATTAATATTACGTAAAATTAAATCGTTTCATCTTATCCATAACTATGACCTTCTTCCACCACTCTTTTGGCAAATCTTTCGTACACCGTTCCCAAATGAGCCGATTTTTCGTCGGGGTACACCAAAAAGGGTGGATTGGGCTTGTCGCAGGACTCATTGCGGCTGGTCAACGCATCAATCAATCGTTCGGCAACATTGCTGGGTGGTTCTGCCACGTCTAGAAATTCCTTCAAAGCATCGGCCAGCATCTCGGTTGCAATCGGTCCGGGATGGACACTAACCACATGTATTCCCTTTGGCTTGAGTTCTTGTCGCATGGCTTGGGTCAAGGAAAAGGAGGCCGCCTTGCTGGCTGAATAGGTTGCGACGGACGAAACACCACACCGAAGCGATGCCACGGAATTTAATTGCACCAAAATACCACAGCCGTTGCGCTGTTCTAAGAAAGGTACAAAGGCTCGTGCGACGGCAATCAATCCGTACACATTGACGGTCATCTCTTCTTGTAATCGTTCAACGGTATTGTCGTCTAACGGTCCTGTATGTGAAATGATGCCGGCGTTGTTGATGACAATTTCTACATCTGTGGCTATTTCGGCGGCTGTTTGTATCGTTTCGGGCTTGCTGAGATCCATGGTCACTGGGATCACTTTGGCTTCTTCGCACGCCTCGGGAAAGGTCGCTTTGGCCGAGTCGATGTTACGAACGGCAGCGTACACTTTCCTTGCACCATATCGAAGAAATGCTTCCACCAAAGCCTTGCCAATGCCTCGATTGGCTCCCGTAACGAGAACCACCTTGTCCTGTACAGTGTATACCATCCTGTTGTGAGCTACTTGCGTGAATGAAGATTACAGCTATTACTAATCGTACTACCTGTACAGTAATACGAAAAGAGACCAACTCACACAGTCAGCTCGGTCGGATTCTTACTGTTATTAACAGTAACAGTAAGATTCCAAGAAATCGACTCAAATGACTTTTACACTCTGCTACTACACACACCGCTCTACCGGTAGCTAGCTACCGTTAAGCTAGAGTACGGTACGTCGAACGACGACAGGTGGCCGAAACACTCACTGTCAGTACGATACTCTACTACGTGTAGAGAGGTACCGAAACTGCCAGACAACTGCGACGTTCTGTCAATTACTACAGTAAAAGTTTGATATGGTTCATTGACAGCGAGCGAATTTGAAATTAACTGTAACATAATATTATAAATAAACATTTGTTTTTTATCTCTATTTTATTTGTCGCACTCCCTGAGCTAAATCGTCCACTGTTTCAGTGATGCTTTGTTGTTCCAGTGGTCTGGGTAAATTCCGTCTGGTAGACCAATTGGATGTCGAAATACGTTTGGCATCTGGTGGTCTGCAACATCAGGCTTGACAAAGAAGTGGATCGATGACCTCGGATAGTTGAACAGAATTCTAGGTACCTTGTTCTGATTCCAAATAGCCTTTGGAACATACCGTCCTCCAATTGGGCTCTGATGGATTCGGACAATGTATGTGCCGTCGTTTTGATCAAACAACACCGAGCACGGCCAATGACTGTACATGGCATGTTTCTGGTACCCTCGGCGGCCATGAACGTGTTTACTTCCATCGCTAGCATACATTCTGATAATTTCCTTGTTGGTCAGATTCCTCCAATTTTCGTTGGGAGTATCATATCGCGTGTCGTTTACGTCTGCCTTTCCTGTTCGGTAAAAGCAACCAGTAAAGAGATACGGATGATCGACAGTCTTTCGTAAGTTGAAGGAGATCATTTCGTCGGGGATGGCACTATCGTTATGGAGGTTCGCTTTTTTTGCAGAGAGAAAATTATCGGGTACCTTAGGAGCTTTCCACTTCTTCACATGTTCTATCCATGCCTGTTCCCATTCCGGTCCATAATCAATAAAAACTGAACAATGCAACGCAAATTGGGTTAGAAACTTTTAATGAAGTGGAATGGAAAGGAAACAGGCGTTCTCATACCTTCGTCACCTGGAGCAATCGTCTTTGTAGCCACCAGTTCGAGCGATAGTGCCCTTGCGTTGTGCTGTCCCAGTTCTTCTATCGTTTTGTTTCTCCATTCATGGGATGATGGGTCCCAACCAGAAGACCATCGGACTTTGGCATTTGCTTCGCACTTGCCGTCATTAACTTGTTCGCCACAATGATTGACAAGAACGGCACTTGTCAATGGGCATAAGGCCATCGAACTCTCTGATCGTCCAAAGCAGTAGTTGAGAAACAGATTTTTCCCAATTTGGTATTTCTCCGGATCTCTTAACACATTGACATCTCGTCGATAAAGGTTCAATATTTCATAGTTCTCCATATGAAAGACGGGCATAGGAACGATAATGTCATCCTTTTGGATTGTGTATTGCGCGAATCCGCCCCACCCTGCATCTGGTAGCGTACTCTTCTTAGGAACAAGATTTTCCAAGCACATGCCATTCTGTCGAATCCATTCAGGTGTCCGTTGCTCCGTCACACCAAGAGCCAGCTGTATCAACAATTCTTCGTCTGCCGCATCCTCGTCAAAGGCGTGCGCATCAACAGCTCGCACTAGCATATCAAGTTCCTTGGTTGTTTTTGGCAATATTTCGTAGACTAGTTTTGGGTCGGCGTTCGCCGCTGGGTCAATGAGGCGAGCAATAGTCAAATTTGTTTTTGGCCATGCTTGTGTTCCAAACGGTTCGAACATCTTGACGATTCTAGCTGCCTCCTCAAAGTCCTCTGGCATGTACATCTTGTCTGCCCAACTCCATTTGTTTTTCTCTTTTGTGCGCTCACAAAAACCATAGCTCAGGAATAGCTCCTCTCCGGCCTTGACATCTCTCTTGGAAACCCACTCTTTTTTTGGATTTGAAGGAACGCTCTGTTAGGTTGCAAAAGCTTGATTTCAAAATATCAGAGCCAATCCAACTTACCTCTACCCAAAGTATAGGAGAACGCACCCAGTCCAGGACTTGTCCTGCGATCCACCACTTCATCATCATAGGGTATATCTGGACTTCGGGAAGATAAGGAATTCAAAATACAATGATGATTTGGTAAGGAGCCAAATCCAGGCTGAAAGTCCGTCATATCTCCGAGAGGATGGCTGTAGATGGAGTGATCTGGAACGGAATTATCCCATGCATACTACAACCAGAATGTAATATTTTTCCAAGAGCGGTGAGAGGATGCTATTGCCAGATCCATTGCACAAATTCACTGCCAATCGCACACGTACATTTTGAAAGAGCTTCCACCATCGCCATCGCTCGTCTTCCAGTGGCATGTTATTGTATCGGTGTGGTTCCAAGACTTGAACACTGATGGCATCAGGTGCGTGAAGAAACTTTTCGTTCTCTTTGACGTCGCGCGTCGTGTAGATGCCAAATCCAGGATAAGGCCGAAGACTTCCTGGCGCCATCCAAATTCCACCTGACAATGACAAAGATAGTGTGAGGATGCTGCGATTGCCAATACGTGTCGACAGAAAAAGAATAATCGTCTTCACTCACACTGTGGTTGGGAACTTGTCGGCACTTCTCCGCGAGATCTCAAGTTGAAACCGAAATCCGACTCTGTTATCGTAATAGACTTTGGAGGAAGATATTCCCATGCACAGAATGCTAGAAACAAAACGACAGCTGCCAGATAAGGTATGGAACAATTCTTCATAGTAGGGCAGAACGACGATGGTCTCTGTGTATTTTCCAGCCTCTGCAACGCTGGAGCTTCTACATCCTCAATGTCATCTTTTGGACTACCGCTCCTTCGACGGATGGAAGATACTGAATTGGTGGAGGCACTCATTTTGTTTGCTTTCGCATCGAATTTATGACATGAATGTGGTATTAACGTAGTAGAGTGTAGAGTCAATCTTTGGGGTGTCGAGAATCAGGTCGCTCTGAGCGATTATTATTTCGGCAAGCGATCGACTCACGGGAGAGAGAATAGACTTTCCAGCAGCAGTCGTGCATTAAAACACTCTAACTGTAAAAGCATGCCATGATACGAACTATTCAAAACCTCGGTCGTGTTGGTGGGTACACTCGGGTACGTCCCGCGAGTGACAGAGTGGCGATGACGAATTTTTTCACCCATCAGAAGGATGTGCGAACAAGGACATCAGGATCACGAATGGAAATGAGCGCACCTGGCGGAGAACTCCGTCTAATTATTTTGGGTATCACATGAAAAAGGCGTCGTATTCACTCATCAATCTCATGATGTACGATCAGTTGGCGCATGGGGTCAATTGAAGCCGATAGAGATTGGGGTTTAGGAGACACGTGGTGATGTGGTGATGGATACCATGGCAAACTCGTACTACGGACTCCAGACGATCTACCGGTACCGGTAGGTGTGCATTGTAGCACCTCCAACACGAACAATGATTATTTCCAGTTAAGGGATTTTTGAGATATTCCTCTTTCAAGTACCGGATAAGCCATTATCACTTCACAGTCCCAGTTTGTCCATGTAGGAGAAACGAACAGAACGAATAAACCATTCTTCGTTTTTTGTGTATGAAGCATTTAAGGACAAAGCACAACAATCGAAAAAACTGATGCACAGCACACCCGGAGAATCGAGCAAAGATTTCTAACTGTAACAACTTCGTTCTGCCATGATTCGTTCAAGCTTCATCACCTCTCACCTCACCTTTTCGCTGCCTTCTAGAGAGTGACACTTCAGACCAAATAGGCTGCGAATGAAAGAACGACAGTCAATACAATAATATGAACAAACAAGGCAAACCAGCAATGGTTTCCGCAAGAATCCACATCGTCCAAAGGTTTCTGTCAGTATTCTTGTTGGTGGCCGGGCTATTTCATGTTCACCGCAGTCGCGTCCTGTTCAAGGCACAACCTAGCGCGAGCAAGCTTCCATCAATTAAGGCGTACACCGAATCCAAGCCGTATATGGAAAAGCCACTTTTGCGGAGAATGAAGAATGACGTGACAAACAAAAACCCTCCTTCCATATCCTTCGGGGAACGGAAGCGTGCCAGAATACAATCACAAGGTGGAATCAGATCCAAACACGAGGCACATGACCGAGCCTGGATCGACAGCATTTCAAGCGAGATAGGCTGTCCTGATGTCGACTCAGATGGTATTCACTCGGATGATCCCAAAGGCTACACAAACATACCCACCGTAGAATCATGGTATGTATCGGGCTGAGAAGTTGCAACAAACTATGGTAAAATCTTGCGACTTCTTCTGCATTTCCTCATCGTTATCTCTCTCTTTTGATACCATAGGAATGCCCTTTATCGAGCATATCATGCAACGGTAGATCCCAACAGTGAGTTGATGTCAGCCACAGAATACCAGAACTCTTGGAAAGTTCCAATTGAGGTAAAATTTCGCCTCCCCGAAGGACGAGGTGTATATGCCAAGGAGTTCATCCCCAAAGGCACCCTAGTCTGGTCATCCACTACTCGCAACACTGCAACTTTTTTGAGCCACCACGACCGTCGTGAGTTCATCAAGTATTTGATGAAGGATCCAGAAACACGACATCTGGCTTGTGATGTTCGCAAATGGGTTGATTACATACGTTCAAGCAATGGGTCATATTACATTTGTGAAACCTTCGACGAAGCTGTCCTGTTGAATAATGTACGGGATGAATCCGATGGCACTATCAACTTGGAACCGCAATCCATTTCTTTAAGCACTGACCACCCTGACTATGACGAGAATGATTGTTACGGGAATGATCACTTTTTTACAATACGAGATATCCAAGCTGGTGAACAACTTCGCATCGAATACTAGTTGTTTCTCAGCGACGATGTTTTAAAAACAAGAAGAAGGATCAGAGGCTCTGATGGAAACGAGACGACGAAAATTTCATGTACATTATTGAAACTAGTTGCAGATGTTCTGTAAGAATTGCTTCGTTTAGGTACTACCAACTGCCAACCATCACCGATTCTCTATCTGAGAGGTGGAGACTATCCTTCATCTGATTTGACTTTGCGAGTGCTATGCTCAGTTGCAAGCGTGTGGCTGTTCACAACTAACTACAATCAAATACGCACACTAGAAGCCAGAGGGGTTGCTTAATCGTTCGAGCAGGACTGGACAACCAGAGACCTGTGCTGTGTCGAAGGTATGAAGAATTTTGAGCGGTCCGACATCTAGTCCTTCGTCGCAGCTTGAGCAAGGAAAAATAGTGAATGAGCTTTTCTCTGTGATTGCTTCTTGCAGGACTTTGGACCCTCACTCACCTGTTGAAGACACCCACCCCATCAATATTGCTGCATTGAACGTGGAACCCTGTAAATCCGCTAGAACAAATGATATTGGCACACTCACGGCATTGTTTACCATTGATCCAAATGTTGCAATTTGGACCTGACTCGAGTGACTGATAAAAGATCTCTGTACCCTTCCACTCCCCCGCTGTATATGAAATGGTGTTTTGAAAGGAAAGAATTCCACCTGCTGTTTCATTCAAGGTGTATCCATAATTGTTGTTTGTAGCGCAGATTGTCTCATCAATGGTGCATGACTCGCACGCAGTATCAGTACATGTGGCGTTGACACCGTCTTCCGAGCAGGAACAAACAGCCCCTCTACTCGAGGCTGACTTGAAGACACCAACTTTTGTCTCACACATGGCGGTTACGTTAGTGTTACATTCGCTTCCTCCTGTTTTGCAGCATGATGTGCAACAGTCACATGGAAGAGTTCCAATTAGGATACCTTGTTCATCCACAGCGCAGTCAGCTTGTATCTCAGTAATCAAATTATCCTTGATGCAAAGGGCCTCGTTCAATCCTCCGCTAATATTGGTATCTTTGAGAAAGAGCTTTTCCAGTACGGTCAATTGCGCGAATGATTCTGGCAGGGCTCCTGATAGCTCTGGATTAGCCTCCAGATTGAGGACCGTCAAGCGTTCCAAAAGTCCCATCTCTGACGGTAGCGATTCATTGAAAACGTTGTTGGAAAGATCGATAGTTCTAACTCTTGAGAGACGTGAAATCGCAGGCAGAATAGAGCCTCCAAACTTGTTGGAACTCAAATAAATCTGATCCAAATCTTTCAATCCAAACAATTGTGAGGGTATGGAACCAGTCATTGCGTTGTTGTCCAGATAAAGAAGCCTCAAGGATTCCATCGCTGCAATTTGCTGACCAATAGTCCCATTTAGCTGATTGTTTGACAGGGACAGTATCTGTAGATTCGGTTGTGCGTAAAGTGTCGACGGCAAATCACCTTCAAAGGCATTGTCTTCCATGAAGACATATCTTAACTTGCTTTGTGTATTGAATTTGTTTGGTATCGTCCCGGTGAATATATTTCTGCCAAGATCGAAGATTTCGAGCTTGTAACTGGTGTCTTTCACAAATGATTCGGGAAGCTTTCCATGGATGTGGTTCCCAAAAATGGAAAACGTTTCAAGCCTGGTAAGCTTTCGAAGGTTTTCAGGGAATGTTCCAGTCAATGAGTTGTCCGCAAACTGTAAAAAGTTGAGGAAGGTCAGCTCTCCAAGTTCGGCTGGCAATGTACCAGTTATATTCGGATTACCTCCTGTTGTCAAGATTTGGATTGTCGTTAGAGCACTAAGTTCTTTCGGCAGCGTTCCGGTCAAATTGTTACGTTCGACACGTATCTTTATGATCTCGCCATGTTCATTGCAACCAACTTCGTTGTCGGTTCTGGCATCATCTTTTATTCCCATCAAGTTGGGCCATTCGCACACGCTGTAGTTGCTCAAGAATCTCAAATCATCCACCCATGATGTTGGCCCTCCGGTCGAGTAGAAGAAAACCGCCATGACATATCGTTGTGTCAAGTTCATGTAGCTGGTTGATTGAATGTCCAATTTAGCAGGATCTTCAAATGCCAACCAGTTGAGGGCTTGATACTGCGGCGTTCCCTTAACAGTAATGTTGGGTCCAGAAAGAGGGAAGAGCAGTTCTTCCAAAAATGCATAATCAGATATTCTGTTCGATTCGCCCCCTAATGACACACCCAGCACAATGGAAATAACCGCAGCTGCAAGGATTATGATACTAAAAACACAGATGCTCCAACGCCGTCCTACTTCACGTCGCTCTTGCTGTCTCTGAGCCATCGCGGTTTCTTGTTGCTGAGATTTAGCTTCCTTTCGAACTTCAATAGCTTCAACCATTTCGGACTTGATGCGGTTGCGGAACTGTGCTTCGAGTTGTTCTTCGTCCACGATATCGGCACTTATCACGCCTGTCCCGTCCGCATCGCTGATCTGACCGGTGAAATCTGAAAGGTCGATTGTTCGTGTACCGCTTGCAACACTATCTCCAGGCTGCTCCAAATCTTCGGAAACGTCAAGGATGTCTTCCGCACTTTTGGGTGACGATCGAGCGCCAGAAACCTCCATCCTGACTGCCCCTGGAGCGCTAAGATTAAGCGTGGCATTGAATGTCAATGAATGGGATGGATCGTGACTATCATCACCATGACCGTAATCGTCGGCTACTGGTTGGTTTCTAACCGTCTTGCCATTCTTTTCCTTTTGCGAGAAAATGTCCTTTAAAAGACCGTCGTCATCGTCCTTGTCGGAGTCACTACTATCTAAGTCTTCATGGCGCGTCTGAGATGTAGCCTTAGGATCTTCTTTGGCCTCCATGGTTGTACTCTAAATCGATGAGCTCATGGAGGCGAGGATTTGTAGAAAAGTATCTTTGTCAAGGTATGCTTTACGAACGTTTTGGTAATGATATCGGAATGATGTTGTCCTGTTGTTGTAGAAGACACGCGGATACGCAACCTTGCTGACTGGAAAAGACAGCAGTTCAATACAGTCCAAGTAGGAATGCAACAAAATGACTAACAGTAAATGTACTGGGGTGCAAAGAGATTATTATACTTCGTATTCACTGTTATTATCAAATGGCCGTCTGCAAGGTTGGAACATCCAACGGATCTGAATCTGGTGCCGAGGTACGTCGTACTTCTGATGGAACATGAAACGCGTTGTTCCAGTGGCCGTGCGTATCTCTCTTCTTCTCTAGCCGATCGATCATCCAACGAAACAGCCCCAGCGAACATAATAGCGCGTATTACTGTGTATACACAGAGTACATGATTTTTAGAAAGGGAAAACAATTCCATTATTCTCTGTCTTCTTTTGGTGGTGGTTTATTATGTTGTATTCAATTGTAGCAGAAGTTCTTACAGTTAATGACCATTCTTTTTTGCGAAAAAGACTGTGTCATCCCCAAACCCCAAATCCCAAGAATCATGCTCCTATGAGGCCTGATACACTCGTACACCACAAGATGATGATGACGTTACGGCAGACGTATCGCTCATATTACTACCTAATTGTTACTGTAAATCGAGTAGACTACTCCAGACAACTTGGTGGGAGTGTGTACCGTGTACGATACGGTAGTCACAGCACGTCTATTCGCGTACAGAGCGGCTGGAATTACTACTGCAGTAAGCACTCAAAATAAATTTTAAAGCCTTTGTGATGATATGAAGGAGAATTGAAAGATGCCAGCTGTGTTCAAGGACCACTTGGGGTTGAATCGCCTAGATGTGGAAGTTGGGGTCGTGATCCACATTTTTTCAGAGCCTGGGGGGGGACTACAATACGAATCCACGGACACCACCACCAGGTAGTAGGTGTTGCGTGCCACAACTGACTGCTGCCTTGTGGACGGTGAGCTAAAATCTTATGGCCTCATATGTTTCTGCTATGTACCTTTAATGGAGTGGTTGGAAGAAGGGGGTTAAGACGAGGAAATATATCATTTCTGCAATGTTCTTTTCGTCCTCCAGCTTCCTCAGCACTCAGGTTGCTTTTTATCATCAAAAATGAACTGATAACCATCAGCAGCCATCAATGACATCCAAAGACACTCTAGAGTATGATAGTAGTAATACTAGTAAGTCGTATTATAAAGTAGAGTAAGTCGAAAATAGACAGCGTCAGAGGAGAACGGCTCGAAGAAAATCGTAACTCTTACGGGTGCTGCTAAGATCAAGTTAGCTACCGTACTCCTCCCAGTCGTAGACTATCGGTAGTTCCCGTAGCCAACTCAACCTCTATACAAGCTACGGTAGCTACGATAGGTAGCCAAGAACCCGTACGTCGTAGAGGGAAAGCAGGAAGTTGATCTGCGTTACGACGTACTCCGGAGTATGTTTGATCAATACCGTGCCGTAATACTCTACCGTAGGATACTACCGTATCTACCTGTAGTAGCTCTACGGCCCTACGGTAGAGTACCGCAGTTGACTACCACACGACGCACGTAGCACGTCGCATTCTCTTCTTTTTGGAAACGTCGCTATTTCGGAGACGGACGCTAGTGACTCACGTTCCATGATCCACACTGCGGGACAGACTTCTCACTAACAGTAAAAACTGTGACTATGAATACCATTCTTCTCTCTCAAACTCTACTCAACTAACTGTAAAGCTACGGTAGTCTCTAGCTACTAGTAGAGTACGGTAGTCAACAACAACAATTTGAAGTCGTAGTTCGTAGCACATGCAACTAACAGTTAACTGTAAAAAAGGCCACCGCTCTTTCCTTCGGAGATGGTAATATTTCGCAAGTTTTTTTTTCAGAGAAATCCAGCCTTTGTTATAAGAAGCCGTGTCTTCATTCACCTTTTTCTCATCATCACCAACAGCAGACGGGAGAAGGATAGAGAGAGAAGCTGAAACTGAGGCCGTATCCTTCTTCTTTTCTCTGGCAGCAACCGCTTTGACAGAAATAGAGAACACCGCCAAAAAATTTGAATTTCGTTATTTTTGAGATTGCGTTGTTTCGTTTTTTCGGTAATGCAATGGTTGAATCGTCGAGCGTTTCCATGGCTCTATGTTGCCTGTGGGCATGGCTGGTTCCTCATTTCTATATTGAATATATGGAGTATAGCTTGGCTATCACACAAAGTCGACGAGCGGATCCCGAAGTCGAAGACAAGAACGATGGAGACGTCGACGAAAACGAAAAGGGTGGAAAGCAAACTCAAAATAATGACCAAAATAATGACGAAAATGACGACGACAATAGTTGCAACGACCATCGCCACAACAATCGATACTCTGTACCGGAAGATGAAGCCAACAAGGCGTTGCTCCAAGGCGCTGCGACAGCTCTATTAATTCTGATAGTGGTTTACTCGGGGTCCGCCATTGGAGTTGCCATTCTGACGCGGAACATGGATCGCCGTGCGGATGCTATTGTGGTCGGTTTGGGCCGAATCTTGAGCGCCTTTTTGTTTGCAGTTTTCAGCGTCGAGATCCCCAAATGGTTGGGTGTCACCTACAGCTCGCGACGGTCCAACTGTTACAAGCAGCTGGTCTTGCACACCATCGGGAAGGACGAGCTAACCTTTCGTGTGTGTTGGAGCATTCTTGGACACTTCTTTGTCGTGTACAGCATTATGCTGCTGTACTTTTCCAAACCTTCCACCTGGTCTATTCCAATATCGACTGCCGTTGGAGTGATCTTTGGATTCGGGGTGACATGGGCTGTTTACTTTGGCAGAACTACCTACAAGAAACACACTACTCTTATTGCCTTTGTTTTCTGTTTTGTCATCATGGTCAGTAGTGCAGCGGCCTTCAGTGCTGGGTGTTGGTATATTAAGGAAGTTTGGTACACAAATGATGTTGGGTATCAAGAAGAGTACACGTTGTTGACTTTTTTTGGTTGGCTTTTCCTTTGCATACTGGCCAACTTCTTGTACTATCGATTGACAAAGAGGAAATTGAAGAAGGCTAACAGCGTGGACAGAACTTCTACTACTGACTGTGCGTCATCCGATTATGGGGCTGGGGCTAGTGATGTCAAAAGCACTTGGCGGTACCAATCACAAATTTTTCAGCCTCCCGAGAGTGTATGCTGTGCTGCAACAGAGCTTTCCAAGGCCACTGCTTCCATAGCCGTCGCTACTGTGCGATCTCCGTTCAAAACGGCGGGCTCCACATTGTCCAGGATGCGTGCAAATAGTTCTGAAAACACTCATCAAAGAAAGACTACGCACCAAGAGGAGAATAAAAACAGCTTGCCAAGGCGACGAGCCGCATCTGCTGATGCAGGTAGTATCGCACCACTTTCTCTTTTTACTCCAAACCGGGTACGAACATACACTGAACCAACCAACATTGGAACGTCCTCGTTGAACTATTCATCGACGGATAGGGGAAAGAGCTTTAGTGAGACGAGCTGTATAGCATTTACGTGCAGCGGTAATGATTCGGCGACAGTAGGGAATGGTGGTTCCGTTCTGGCGTCGGTGTACTCCTCACCGATCCCCCAGGAAGAAATAGGTTCCAATCATTCATTCAACCATCCGCTCAACCGTATCAAGGCAGGTGTGGCTCTTAGCTTTGATGAAGATGTGTCAATTCCAAATTTCCCAACGTCGTTTGATTCGCCAGTTCAAAACCATTCTGCGTTGGCAGATGACATGGAACTACCCACTCGTCCATCACTTGACGACGACGAAACTATTGAAATTAAAGAAAGAGAGGAAGAAAAATCCAACGAAAAGGCCCCATCAGTTTATTTTATGATCAAGTCGAATTCCTGCTGTGGCAAGCGTCAGCATTACAATGCTCCACCTAGAAAGCGCTGGGAAAGCATTTTGAAAATTGTGAAGTGGGCTTTATGGGGCATCACCAGTGTAATGCATCTCTATTTCTTGATCATATGCATTGGGGCAACAATTCAGCAGGACCGAGTCCGTAATGCTTTACCCCAAACCTTTGATCTTCTCTATCCACCTGACTATGTGGAATCGATGATGTGTGCGTGGAACGAGTCGGCGCCTTACGCCGATATTCGTACCTTTGATTCTCTAGATGCGGTGATGGAAGCAAATTTCACAGTCATCCACTGTGGAGCCTGTGGATCATGTTCCAATTGGGATGACTTGAGCTTGCAGTGGACTACGAGGGACAATTTGGCGTCTCTCGGTCAGGAATGGTAGGTCGCGAAATTTCATACTAATCGTTTTGTATCAACGTTTTCTTTCACGATAAGCTGTACTCATGTCTCACATTTGATGACCTCTTTTACCGTTTTGTTTTTGCAGTGTGAAAAAGAAGCTTTTCGGCGGCACAGAGCAGCTTGTACAAGAATGCAATGAGGATCTAATTGGATTTTCTGAGGATTGCTCCACTTGTTGGACTGCTGACCAACTTTGTGCTAAGAAGAACTGTTTGTTCATATATCTTCAGGCCTTATTGATTAACGAAGTGGGTAATTTCAATGTTGATCAACATGACATCACAACAACAACTTGTGATGAAGCTCTTTGTGGACCAGAATTTGTTCCATGTTCTGGTGCAACAAGAAGGAGGATGAATATTGTCAGTGACATACCGCGTCCTGAAAATCAGCAGTGCACTGTTGCTATGGAAGATTGGTCATCAATCTTCGGACATCCGTAAAGGTATCAATATTACTTTGTGGTAATAGGATTGTTGATTCAAAATCACACTGTAACTTCCGGTTGTTCCCAGCGAGATGTTATCAGTGCCTTCTAGAAGGTGCATTCTTTATCCATAGCGGGGGTTGAGACAGTTGGCTTGGGAAGTTAACGATTTGCCCGTAACCACGAGGGAATTCATCAAGCATGACCGTAGCCAAGCTGCCAACGGATGCAGTGAAGACGTTTCTAAAATTGACGGAATCGCCTCTGTCTTCCCGATCTAGAAACAAATTGATTTCAACACGCGTTTCGCCATTCCATTTCAAAATCGAATTACCGTGAGACCAAAAGGCAGTAGCGACCATTCCGTCGCCTATCGTAAAGAAATCTGGTGCAATATTCTGAGCTTCTTCTGTAGACATGGACTTCCTAAGTTGAAGCAGGGCGTGTTGAAATGCTGCCAGTAGCTTACCCCGAGAAAGAGTAGGCGATTCAGTGAAAAGATCGGGACTTTCGGATTCACTCATCAAGCGACTTTTCGAGACATTATAGTACTTGATACCGTCTATTCCCAGTTTCGCCAAATCAAAGTACTCTGCACCCCTGTGTACTTTAGAAATCATGCTGACAACAAAAATCCCTTGAGCCCCTGTGTCGTATAAAACAATGTCCCCCACTTGGAAGGAGTCTGATTGGGTCTGTCTCTTTGAAAATGCTCTTAAAATGTGCTCGTGCTTCACCTCTTCTTGTTTGTCGCCATTACGCGTCTCCACTTCGTACTGAACAATCACACCATTGTCGTGCACTCTCTTTACAATAGCTGGCTCGTAAATTTTGTCCCAAGGGCCGTCGAACAGTGTGTTGACCAAAACTCTTTCGCCTTGCTCAAACGGCATTCGTGCGGGAATTTGTTGCATCTGAGCCACAATTTGGTAACCGACAGGATGCTGACTGTTCCATTGATTCCTTGCCATTGTCTTGTTGTAATGTTCGTCCCGAAGCGTTTTGGACGGAACAAAGTCAACTACGAAACGCTTGTTGCCATTTTCCACTGCATCCAGAGAATGTGCCCACTTCGTTTTTTCTGTTACATTTGAAAGTACGTCAGAAAGATGCAAGAAAAATTCTTCGCATCCTGAAGCAAAAATCCTCCATTCGATTTCGTGTTTGTCCTTCCTGAGCCGAAAGTCGGCCCGGTGGGACGGCGCGAAGAATGCCCCGAGTTCTGTCCGAAAGCGGTCGACGAATAATGACCTCCATCCTTCATCATTTGAGACAGAAGTCAAAACCAGGTACTTTTCCTTTAACATAGCGTCGTATACTTCACCTCTGGATAAGAACCTGTGGAGCATTTGGCATGTTTGGATTGAGGCTGAAGCATCGACAATGATGCCGTCAAGCTTCGCGCTCTTGGCGACGCCATCTTGGATAAGGTTTTGCAATCTAGTCTGGCATACGTTCATTTCAAGCGTTGGAGAGCATGAGTATAACGATAGAAAAACAGTATTCTCATCTCCACTTGCGCCGTCCAAACTTGCGCAGGCAGTCCCTTCGTCCCCGCACAGAATCAATAGTACCTTTGGAGAATCATTGGAGATGAAAGATGACACAACGTCACGGACAACAATTGCATGAACTAAAGAGTCGGTGTGGATCCCTTCAGAGGAATTTTGGCTACTGCAGAGCATCCTTCGGTGGTCGGCGGCAATCGTGCTCAAAGTTTCTTTTTGGCACACCCCATCACCAATTCCAGACATCCCACCAGAAACGATGCGAAACGACGAGGAGGAATTTTTCAAGCTTCCACCAAATCCAACAATGAGTTCTTTCTTCAAAACGTCCAACTTTTGTAACTCGTCCCATAACATCACGTCGAAGCCTATGTATTTGGACTCTGGATGCGGGCGAGCAACTATGTATCCTTCTTGCAGCATGACAAGGAAATCTTGGTCTGTAATTGTTGAATCATCTGAGACGTCGACCGGGGAGAGACCCGTCTGCGTCGCGATAATGCTCACTTTCGCTCGGTAATCCTTAATGGACTCCAACAAAGTCAGATCTTCTGCTTCGATAATCAGCAGGACACCAAATCGAGAGGAGGTCGGAGGCGTTGGAGGCTCTTCCATCGAATTATTTTGTTTTTGATCACAGTCATAATCGGGAACACGGTAGTATTCGTTCCAGGCCGGGAATGGTAAATCGCTCTCGCCCCCGTCGCTATGAACCAAGTAGTCATCACGGACAAACGTTTCAATGTGATGATTATACCTTGGGGCATGGAAAAAATCGACAGAATTGCTTCCCATTGTGATTGTTTGTTCACAAAGGAATGGAAGGTCGCGAAATAGCATCTTTGTTGTGTACTTTGCAAATTGATCGTCAATCATGCTTATGGCGAAATCCTCTTGCTTCACGATTATACCGCCATCTCGTTTCATTAGTAAGCCGGCGGCCTCCATTAGAGTTAACTCGTCCGTCACTTTCAGAGTGTCGGCGATAAACGATAAAAGATCTACAATAACCAAATCAAACGATCCGTAGTACTCTTTTGGAAGGGCCAAAAAGGATTTGCTGGCATCGCCAAACCACCATTCCATTCTAGGATCATGGAAGAATGGACTTGCCCCGAAGTGCTTGAACGCATACCTGACCACTGTCTGATCCAGTTCCAAGCCAACCACTTTTTCAAGGTCGGGGTATTTCAAAATTTCATATAGTACTATTCGGGCATGAGGGAGGCAAAAAAGTGAGAGGGTAAGACGGCAAGCAGTAGTAAAACAAGTTTTGTATAGGCACATGAGACCATTACGTACACAAATTGTCTCCCCCTCCCAAGAAGGCCACTCGCTTCATCTCCTTGGCATATTGTGCAGGGATGTGAACAAAGGATTCATGATAATGTGGTCGGAAGGAAGTACAGGACTGTATAATGCCATCTAGAGTGAGACAAGAGTTATCGAGTTCTGGGCAACTCTTCCACTTCATTTCTTGGTAGTGAGACGTAATGAAGGTATTGTCGAAATCGCGCCCTGCGCAGTCTCTGTCAATATAGCACATGAAATAATCGTCTACACGGGTAAGCAATCCTTTCGGTTCCTCAAAAGGATCGAGTTGTGGGGTGCGGTTGCTTTGGTCGCCATTCCTATGGATCCAGCCCAAGTTCAGCGCTTCCTTGTAGGCTTCGAGGAATTGTAAGATGGTATCTCGTTCAAAGGCAGATTGTAACTTGGTTACTGCTTCCCTTATTGTTGCTTCCTTTTTTTCAAATGCCTCAAAATGAGCTTTCATAAAGTTGACAACAAATAAATTAGGCGGTCCGCTCTTCCATGTGACTTGAAAAGTCCCGTCATCCTTCTTATCGATGTCAAAGACACTGGTGAAGTCTTCATTTCCAGGTTGAGCGACAACAATCCATCGGCGTGGATAATCTTCGATTCGTCCCGTCCCTCGCAAAATGTCTTGGGTCGCGACAAACATCTGGTCCCAATCATCGCAACCTCCATCCTCAAAATCACAGCGGTTAAAGGACTTGTAGAGTTGTCCACCGTTTGGTATTTCTTTGTAGGCTTTGACGACAACACGGCCGTTCCATTCACGTTTGATATCAGTGTTCCTCCATTTTCCATTGCGATGTGGGATCAGATCGTGAAGTGGAAACAACAGATTGCCGTTTGCATTGGCAATAAAGTAGCGAAAGGCTTCTTCGTGCAACTGTTTGGTTTTGGTATTGGCCGTCTTAAAACGAACATTCCACCCACAATCGTCTTGATACGACAGATTGGATTCGTCCTCATCGGGATGAAGAAATTCATCCAACATGATGTTCCACAAGATGGTTTTTGCCTCTTTCGACCAAAATCCAGGCTGACGATTCCGCATAGATCCGGGAGAGTCTTTGTCCAAAATGAACGACGCCAGGACGTAATACGGCGATTCTTTGCCATTTTCATATTCTTGCACCAATGTGCTTATATCCAAACACAATGGATCTTTTTCCTCGTCCTCTTCGTCGTCCTCTTCGTCATTTTCGATGTAGTTATCAATATATGCGTCGACAGGGATGATCATGAGGACTTCTCCTTGGGATATATCATCAATGGCAAACCATCCAAAGTCTATTGGTCCATTTTCATCGTTGCTACGAGGCCGCGATCGAAGTTGGATCTTGTCCGATACATAACCTCCACGTTTTTTGCGGATCCATTCTACCAGAGGATATTTGGAGTCGTTCCAGGGAACAAATTCAGCATTCGGTGTCGCACCAATAACATTATCAGCACTCGCATAAACCAGTGACAACAACAGCAACAACAAGGCCAGGGTCGGCAAAGCGAGAGCCATCATCGTGTTGCGTTTTGTGCGTCGCGGCGCCATGTCGTACCTACTAGCTTGTCTTGGCTTCCAAGATCAGGTGCATAAATATAATAACCACAACAGTTAGGTATTATACTACTGCTTGGAATGCTAGCTAATATAATGTAGAGAATAATATGAATACGTCGTAAAGATCAGATCATAATGTGATTGATTGTTGTTGCAATGGAATATGACACTCACCAACCAAGTACTGTCGTAGACTACGGTACTACCTTCGTCAATAGTACGACTTCTCGTTACCACTGTAAACACGACTCATGATTACAAGCCAGAATACAGAATACAGTCGTACATATTAGGTACGGCACGCAGGATTACGTATTGTATTACTACCGTAGTCGTAACTGTTTATAGTAGTACCGTATTCTACCCTCGTGTGGAGACCCACATGATGACTGCCATCGATTTGTGAGAGATGGGCGAGCGCGCTTGCTCGAATGAAGAACAAAATGCTGCATTCGAGAAGGACCTGCGTCATCACTACATGCTTTCTCATAATAACTTGTCACTTGTCACGTGTCTCGACGACCAAAAAGGGGAACAAACCGAGACTCAGCAAGATGGGTATTTGCGTACGGTATTTAAGTACCGGTACGTAGGGGATAGGTATGATAGGTGCCGTGTCTACGAAGTTGGTTGGCTCACCTTCCCCGGCCTAAGGTGAGGAAATGTGAGAGGCCACCACCATCTGCAAATGTGAGGTCAGTGGAAAAGAAGTACCGTAATAAAAAGATGATGACATTTCAGCACATTTAGAATCTTTCGGCTACTCTTCCAGGAAGTTATGGCAAACCTGAGCTTTGCAAAGGAAGTTGGTATCATAGCTAAAGTTCAGACTCCTGCCTTGCTTGTTCCGGTGACACCGAGATAGCACCAATGCTTTCCAAGTGCTGAGATACTTCGTGGTGGTCACCCAAGTAATACCTCGCAATCCACAATGGTGACACGCCCGTGTTGGTCAACAAATCCTTATCGATACCATGACTCAAAAAGAATTTGACAACGTCTAGATCACCGGATCGAATACTTTCGTGAAATGGTGTCCAGCCCAACTCGTCCGCCTCCTCTAACGCTCTTGGATTGTACTTGGCCAGTGCCTGTAATTCCTTCAATTCTCCCTTTCGGGCCATACCAGCAGCTTTCCCTTGTTTGAGCTGTGAAGCGAACGAACAAATAATAATAAACATCATCAACGGTGAATCATACTTCGTGATGCCAGTGTCGTAGTAATCATCTGCTCACACAACACGCACCTGGTTCCAACCTTTGGGGTTCATGCGTTTCCATTCTGCTTCCCATTTGGAGCCTGGAACAAGATAGGGAGGAACTTTTTGGTCGGGGTCATAGTTAGACTCCCCATGCAACGGTCCCAGTACTTCGAAATGTACAAAGAAATTCGCATAAAAGTTGCCTTCCATGGGAAACGGCCTGTGCGAAAGAAAGGGAAAAAAACATAGAAATGGATCGTCGGTGTAATTAGCGACAAATCTTTCACCAATCAACAGTGACCATGAGTGAAGCTACAGTATTATTAACGAGGGGCTTACCTTCCATGAATGACGGAGTGGCTTTCGTATAGGACCATGTCACCTGTGATTTTTAAAATGAAGTCACAAAATTTCCGCAAAAAGTGAGTTTCCATCAACGAGGAATCAGGACCGAGCGATGGTATTTGCATTGAGCTGCTACGCACCTGGTTGCATGGTGAGGTTTGTGGCCTTGCCATCGTGACCGTATACCTCCAGTGGCCATGGGACATCCACATCTTGATCCACTTGTACTGCGGATTACAATGACAGTGTGATGAGGCGAAATGGCGAAAGTCAGTCGAACGATAGGACATTCCGTGAATGTTTCCGTCAATAATTTTTTTTTAAACTTACTGATTGCGCTAGTAATCAACGGCATGCGGTCGACCTATCGAAGAATTACAAACGAATTTGCAGGTGGTGAGAATGACGATAGCAACAAGAGAAATACATTCTTCATTTGGTGCATAGACTCACGTGTGGAGCCAAAATAGAATTGTTGTGATACAACCGAATGCCATAAAGCGAAACAGGAGACAAGTGTTGGCCCGTCCATTCTTCCAAAACAGGCTGAACCAGTTTCCATATTTTGTCTTGCAATTCGTTGGATCCGCCACTGCGTGCCTGATTCAAATGCACAATGGTTGGCTATAGTTGCACAGGAACGGGAAACAAAAGTATGTAAGATGCCGAGTTGTGGGATGAGTGTGCCCAGAATTCCTTCCGTTCGAATTTTCGACGTACCGGTGCTTCCCAGATATTGTGATACACATTGACGTCTCTCCATTCCGTCACAGCCTTTTCCTTATTCTTGTTCCAAAAGTCCAGAATGACGTCCATCAACGGCTGCGGCGCCTTGATTTTATCGTATCCCTTTTTTGTATAATTGTATACAGACATTGGCTGTTCGCGATTCATACGCAACCGATAATCGTCTTGAAATGCGCATTCTCTTGCCGAGTTGGCTTCCATTTCCGTTTTGTTGCCCTTGAAAATGGCGAAATTGCAGCCATCAATAAAGCCGTCATACAGCGTTTGTTTGTCTTTGCCCAAAACGGGGGACAATTCGTTGGAGGTGATAGCCCATGATGCGCTGTCAAAGGCTGTGTAATAAACATCATTCAACCCCGTGTCTCCTGATGTTTCGTAGAAGGAGACAGCAAACAAGAGAAAGAGAAGGGATGTATATGACATGGTGATTGTATTGGGACAACGAAGAAGTTCTTGATTGGTTCGCTTAGAGGTTTCCACAAAACGGATGAACAAAGGACCTGAAGGAAGTAGGTCGTCACGGAGATCCTGTCGTTTTTTTTTGTTCACTCCCAAATGGACTCTTCGAGAAACTTTTCTGCTCGTCCTCAACAACAATAATAATATAATATCTGCTTCTACTAGTCAGGACTGTCACGACACTGGAGTAAACGGAGATATGAAAGCGCCGGAGAGGCCTGTTAGTATAGTTGGTGTCGTTCGTGTCAATATCCGAACAGGGAATGGAGAATGCTCTCTATGATACACTCCGACGCGTCGGATGCTGCGGAAATGGGGGAACCGCGGACATTCCTGGCGAAAAGAAAAAGTGCGCGAAACGGAAAGCATTATCCCTAAATGCATTGACAACTCAACCAGCTGGTGTATGTTACTACGTACTTCGAAGTACCGGTAGGTGTTAACCGTAAGCAGACGGTACCGGAACATACGATCGTACCGTTACCGTAGTCGTACCGGTAACTGAAAAGGAGACGACCGAAGAATACCGCAACGAACTATGATACGGTAGACTAGTCTACCGGTTGTGAAAAACAGAACGTTACGTAGAAGGGGGTGCCATAAAAGCATTCCAAACCTGCATGTTCCCAATCTTGCGCATAAAATCGACCATACGCGCCATTTATTTGTACCGCGCTTCCGAACATACATCGACGATGAGAAAACAAAAACGAACACAACATTTTCAATTTGAAAAACCTACTACTTCCGAGCTCCTGAGTAGCTAGAGAGAGTTCTTGCATGACAAAGTCGATCTATAGGAACAACTTTCCTGTGTACTTGCAAATAAAAGAAACCAAGCTCCACGAATCCGCATATTACTTGAAACGACTGTCCCTTCTTTCCAAACAAATGTATCAAAATGCATCACAATGGAATTATGGATTTCCAGCAGGCAATAGCAGCATCTCCAACCACAACGAGCTGTGATTTCGAAGTATCCGTGGCGATAACTTGTATCATTGCCTGGTTGATACCCCGCTCGTATTTCACACTGGAAAAGCAACTGATGATGGGACTCGGCATCTTCCAAGGAAACCGAGAGGCCATTCTTCCTGCCACGGTCGTTGGAGCAATTTCGGCAATGGGCATCATGAGCATTCTCTACGTTACTTCAGCAGTCGCCATCTCCTCTGTCACTCATAATTTGGACCGACGAGCCGATGCCATTGTCACTGGTATGGGTCGCATCGTGTCAGCTGTATTATTCCTCTTCGTTTCTATTGAAATTCCCTTGTGGTTGGAATTGTTCAATGACGTACCACAGAACAGTCACTATCACAAACGACAGGTCACACGAAGCACATTGGGATTAAGACATCGGGTCTGCTGGAGCGTGTTGAATCACTTTTTTGCCGTCTATTTCATCTTGCTTTTATATTTCTGCAATGCTTCTATTTTGACTATCATTCGATCAACAAGTTGTATGTATTGTGATAAATAGCCTTTATTGTGATGGATTGATACAACAGTCATTTCCTTTTGACTCACAGTCAATGCAATTTTTGTGCTCTATTCCAGTCGGGCTGATCTGTGGCATGTTAATTGTCATTTCAATGCGTCTCGGCCGCAAAATTTCGCGGAAGAGATTCAAGCAACGACAACAAATTGTAATGACGGGATCTGTGCTTGTATCGACGGGATCAGCTCTAGCCTTTACGTTTGGTGTATTGTTTATTGCAGATATTTGGTTCAAAGAGAGTGCCGTTTCCGTTAGTGCTTTTGGTCTCGTTGCATTTTTTGCCTGGTTGGGAGTCTGCTTCTTGGTCAACTTTTTCTACTATTGGTCCATGCAACGACAAAAAAGTATCCAAGAACAGAAGGCCAAGGATGACAACAAACACAACATTTTCATCATCGATGGTATCGACGCGAGCGATGGCTTTTCGATTATTACAAGTGACGAAGAGCTATCCGACGAAGAAGACACAGCATCCGAAACGGTCGAACTGGCCTATAAATCGCTGAAACGAAGTAGTAGCTTGATGACAGCGACCACTAAAAATATGTATTCTATGTCAACCGAAGGATCGCAAACGGAAAAAGAAGATGATTACGATTCCAACTTCTCTCTTGCTGCGACAATCGAATCCATGGAAGAAAACTCTTACACTTGGTGTCGACGGCTGAAAGCTGATAATTCAAAATTTGATGCGTTGGTGCCAACGGAACCACCACCACGGTCATCGCTGGAAAAAATGGATTTGTGCCTCAAGTGGACGTTCTGGACTGCTATCAGTGCCTTTCACTTATATCTCCTCATCATCAATATCGGTGCCACGATACAGCAGAATGTGGTGAGAGCCGCCCTCCCGGGAACATTCGAGTCGCTGTATGCACCAGGATTCGTCAGCGGGCCTGTATGCGCTTGGGATAAAGCCAATTCAGATGCTACAATACAAACGTTTGACTCTATCGAAGATGCTCATCATGCCAACTTTACGGTGATTCATTGTGGTGCTTGTGGAGCTTGCTCAAACTGGAACGATCTGAGTCTGCAATGGACAACTCGTTCTTTTCTAGCGGAGGAAGCACAAAATTGGTGAGTTCAAACTAAGACTTGTATACGTTGCGGTTCTTTTGTGTGTATTATTCAAATCTCACCAATACTTCTGTTGCCCTGCAGTATCAAGCAATCCCTGTTTAGTGGCACCGAGGAGGACATCCAGGCTTGCAATCAGAATGACATAGGCTTTTCGGAGGAATGTGCTTCGTGTTGGACACAAGACGAGCTGTGTGCCAAGAAGTATTGTGCTTTCATCTACTTACAGAGTTTCATTTTCAATCAAGTGAGTAACTTCAACGTGGAGCTGGGTGACATTACCACTGCCGCATGTGACGAGGCGCTCTGTGGGCCGGTGTTTGTGCCATGTTCCGGTGCCACTAGGAGAAGAATGAATATTATCAGCGACATTCCCAGGCCACAAGATCAACAATGTAATGTCGCAGAAGGAAATTGGTCAGAGATCTTCAATCATCCATGAGTTGGATCAGTTTTTGGCTTACGACAGTATGTGAAATTAATTGTATAATGTTGTATGGTAGAGAATAAAAATACTAGTACGACTTGGTATGATTTGGAAGATTACTACAAGATAAAGTTCTTGCTCCTGATCATCATGATGTATGGTAGAGAATAAAAAATACTAGTACGACTTGGTATGATTTGGAAGATTACTACAAGATAAAGTTCTTGCTCCTGATCATCATGATGTATGGTGGAGAATAAAAAATACTAGTACGACTTGGTATGATTTGGAAGATTACTACAAGAGAACATTTTTTGCTTCTGATCATGATGTATTATTAGTTGAAAGGGCTAGTTCTGCGGGTAAAAGCTCCAAGCTCCTGCCCTTCACAGTTCTGTTTCGTAAGCATGGATGTAGCAAGGACGATGTCCTCGCCAAATCATAAAGGATATCTCTGTGTGTGTGACCCAAAAAAATCATGTACATGCTTCTTTATCGAACAGATCCCATGGTTGCTTCGGTCAGTCCGGGAGACATTTCTATTTCACCGTCACATCCTTCTAACACGTTGAAGACACCGTTCTTGTACATGAGGGTACGACCCTTCTTCATGGCAGGAACGTTGTCATCAATATGCACAAAGTGTACAAAGCGACCTGTGGAAAGTCGTGCGCCACCAAACATTGGTACACCATCCTGCAGTTGTTGCGACACGGTCTCGAGACCGCCCTTGCCCTTGGAGATTAACGTCATATCCGTTTTACTATTGCCATCGTATCCAATCAAGATCCAATCTACCTCGGAATTCTTGTCATCCCGAACTTGTGCCCATGCTTCCTTGACCGATTCGTCGACGGTGACTCCAGAGGATCTTTTGACACCACCGGACCGCGGGTCGGTTTGCATCGTCCCTGCCACCATTGGCACGCTGTTCGTAGGCATGATTTGTGTGAAGGTTGTTGAAATAATGTGCGGTAGATTCTGGCAGATGATTCAGGAGCGTAGCAAATTGCCTTGCAATTTAGGAACTAAACAAAGGTGCCAAACGGAGATCCTTCGATTGACAGAGGGAGAAAACTTTGGTTTGCCGACTTAGTTGTGCCTGTAGGGAGCTGATGGTATAATGTCGCCGGGGAGGTCTTTCTCATCGTCGAAAGATTTTTGTTCACATCACCAGCCGATTATCCTCTTCCCTAATATTGTGACCTTTCATATCACGGTGGCGTGAAAAATGAAAAATGAGAAGCAGGTATGAATGCTTCTGTACGTCGTACAGACAACCACTACCGACGCAAGTGCGTATTGTACGTACATAGTTTTGGCGAACAACATCTTTGATGCAGACGCATGGACATCCTTTACACAGTTAGGTAGACTACCCTAGCTCTAGCTAGGTACGGTGTTGCCGGTAGCGGTATCGTAATACGGTACTTCGAAGTACGGTACCGGTAGTAGTAGAAGTAGAAAAAAATTAACTGCAATCTGCAATCGATTCTATTACATCTCTATAATAGCTGTGAAGTACCGTAGGAGCTTGAGCGATCCTCGCACCTTCATCAACTTTTCGCGACTGCAACCAGCAACCATTGCAAAACATGATGAACTGTCGAACTAGAGTTGAGACGCAACTATGAGACCCAGAAGAACGCCGTTAACCAACGGCGGGAGACTCGGGCGTCGATGGAGAGCCCTAGGCATCGGCCAAAGCCATGATGGGATCGATCCAATGTCGTTGATTGTCGAGTTACCTGTGGGAGGGACATACAGCTTGGCATTTCCACGAGCGGCTCGGACTAATCCCTATTTTCGAAAGGTCTTTGTGGCCTTTTGTGTGACACTGATCGCGGTTTTGTCACTGGACAAGGTCTATCTTCAACGACACAACAAACCTGATTCAGAAAATGTCGCTGATGAAACGGACCTATCAACATTCGGAACCGAGAAATCAAGGTTGTTGCGACATTCCCGAACCGCAGACCCTACTACTACATCTGGACAATCATTGTCTTTACCCCGTCCTCAAGTTTGTTCTCACCAATTGTTGAATGCACCTACTCGACACGGTGACGCGCCTATCGACGGATCTCTCCCGGCCATGAAAGCGTTTTGGGATATTGGTGTGACCTGTTTCGATGTCGATGTGATTACCTTGCAGGATGGAACACTCTTGGCGACACATCCGCGACGATTGGCATCAATGCTGTCAAGAAAGTTGCCAGTTGTCGTGGAAGAATCCCAAGTGCACCAATGGAATATCTCTATGATCAGGGATACGTTGGGAGAGGAGGTGGTAGATGTAACCTTTCCCTTGTTGGATGTGCAGTTATTGCCACAGTATGCCCAACTAATAGAGGGATCTCCGGCCTTTTTTGAACCAACCGATCCACAGCCACACGACAATCGTTACCCGACCAAGTTAACCGCCCCCCTCTTGAATTTGGATCTCAAGCAAGGACCCTATTTGACAGAAGAGCGATTGATGCATATTGTCCATAGTATTGCAAATTTGCAGCTGGAATCCAACGTGGCCATTTGTGTGACTGAATTGACAGAACACGAAAAATTGAGCGCGCTGGACATGCTGGACATTTTGCATCGCCACAATCTACAAGTTATCACGGGTGTAAGTGATTCTATCAAACAAAAACCGATACCGTTGGGACTGGTCTTGCGTGATCGAGCAGAGGAGGATCAAAACGTGGAGCGCATTCGACAAATCGTACAGAATCACAAACCTCATAGCATACAACTGTTGGTGCCATCCTTCCGGTTTGAGTCGTCGTGGTACCAGGAGATCGCCGCCACACCAGTCCTGTCGCGCTTGCCCATGACGGTGTGGACAGTGGATGAACCAGACGAATACAGTTATGCTCTCAAGATGAATGTGACAGCTATTATCGCCAATCGACCCACAGACTACATTGACAGCGAGAAAGATGCGCCAGTAGAAAACATTTTGGAATAGCAATAATTTAGTTTTATGTTAGTGTAACTTATGCCGCTTTTTTTGCTGTACCCTGCGTGGATTATTTATTATCATGAAACAACTGTTCGTGTTCTTATACATCATGATCACAATTCATGAAACAAAGTGGGCAGAGTTATTTTTATGTTTCAAATCGATCTGGCAAATGAAAGCATTCAAAGGCGACTATTTCGTTGGTCATTTTCATTCGTTCAATCCATTGTGGCGTGGCGCCGAACGGGTTTCCATTTTTATCACATTCATCTTCTGCCATGGCGGCCATGCGTTCGGCATATGTTGCCGTCAGCGGCATTTCTTCACACAATCGACCCCAAGCGTCGCGATCATCTTGCCTCGAAAAAGTATTCATCTTCAAGCAACTCTCTAGATCGGAAATAAAAGTGGTAAAAGATTGCCCATCATCCGAAAAGGAAGGCGTTGGAGGTTCAATTTTCTCATATTGTTGTAGCTGCTGATTTTCATCTTTGACGTATTGAAACACACTGTCGCTTCTTCCACGGAGAGAAGCTCCTTGCAACAACGATACGTCTTCGTCTGAAGGTAGACTGTGACTTCTACGAAACCTCAACTTACGCTCCTTCGTGAGCCTTCGATCCTCTTCATCACACTGGTTGACCCAAATTTCGCTGGTGGATGCCGATTCGAACCAGGTAGAGTTGGGCGTGTATCGGAGCGTCCGAGCCATTTGATCTTCCACGTACCGCACACGAATTCGGTCATTCATGTTGAGGACATCTCTTGGAGTAGGGTAATCGCCAATTTCATCGGATCGGAAATCCCAATCGACCACCTCGGTGGGTGGAAAGGACATGGGCTCATCAATCCATCGTCCTTCGTAGTGAATGGGAACCTCGTATGCATCACGATGGAGCTGATCATGATCCATCCAATCTTGCCAAATGGCCCAAATTCGATCGACATTGGCGTGATGAAGATAAAACAAAGGGTCATCTGGGGCGGCCATTGAGATCATAGTGCCACCAACAAAATTGTGCGGGTTTGCATGTGGCCCGCCTTCCAGTGCGGCACGGAATCCATTCATTCGATTGGACGTACTATCCCAGTTATCGGTGTATTGTTCGAAATTTACAACCATTCCCAAGACTCTGCGGAGACTCCAGAATGCGAAGCGATCGTCCAAGGAACGTCGCAAGCAATTTCCGCGGGCCGTGGACCAAATGCAGGCTCCCGTCTGGTCGTCTCGTCCAGTTAAGGAACCGAAGAACTGTGGCTGAAAGACGGCAGCATTGAATTCATCGCCAGCATCCTGTTCCCAGTCCCAGTAGGGGAGAGTAATGCAGGGATCATTACCATATTCTCTTAGCGCAGATTCGAATTCATGAATGAACCATCGGTGCCAAGGTAAGAATTCAGCCACTCCATGAGCATCTGAGTTCATCCATTGATGCGTCATGACAAAATCATCGTAGACACCCGCGTCTTTCAAGCTCTGCAATGCTTCCATAAAAGTTGTTTGTTCTGTACAAGACAGTAGCCTCCAGGGCCGTCTTTCTCGAGTGGCGCTGCATTGAGCATTGGCAACACTCGTTGATACGACAGCGACCAAGGTGACGATCGAGATTCGCACGTACAGGGCTCCTAGCATGTTTGTTGGTTACTCTCTAGACTGCGAGGCAGATCGTGAATTGCAGGATATGAGATCTATCGGATATAGTGCGAGTTTTATGGAGTACGTCGTAGTATTGTTGGAATACGAAAGACCCAGATCATGAAAGTCGTGCGAAAAAGGATCTTTGATTCCTGGATGGCATGATATCATTAAATGAAAATCAAATGGACGAAGTAGGCCAAGTCGTCCCAGGGTTATTTGTGTTCTCATATGCAATGGTCCGTGTTTGGTTTCCATTAAAGCCCGTTGTAAATCACCTTGTACCTGTACTGGTCGATTTTGTTTGAATTGTAATATTTAACCAGACCTTGGTTCGCCTTATCAGTCGTGAATTGCTGGGCAGTTGGATAGAAAGTAGCCGTTTGCTACCACCAATGAAAGAATGAGATTACCTCTAACGACATCGTAAAAAACGCTGCTATCAAAACCCTGAGACAAAATGTTGTCATTATCATCATCATCATCGAACTACTTACCGTAGCTACACTACTACTAGCTACCGTAGTCTTAGCCAACTACTCCATGCCGAATTTTTCAACAACGGATTTTTTTGGTAATGCACTACGTCGTCCTCCAGAAAAACGAAAAGAATACCGGTAGTCTACCTACGGTAGCTATTAATAATCATGTCAGTACGTAGTACTCGGAGGGTACGTGAACAGTAGCTCATGCACTGTGGATGGATAGTAACTGTAAATACGAAATACGATACTCCAGTTGACTGTGAATGAATTTCATTTACAGTTAATCCATCGTACTCCGGAGTAGGAAGCATCATCAATCGACATCCATCTTCATAAAAATACCATCAAATGAAGCTTCAAAGTATAAATCTGCTCTTCATCCTTTTGGTTACAGTTAGGTTCATTTGGCGGGTAAACGGCACTGTAGCGGGATCCAAAGATGCTGAGGAACACAAAGGGAAGCTATCCATGGGAGGGGCCTGGGACTTTGTCAACAGAAATTTGAATGGAAATCCAAATGGCGCCCCTCCACCTTATCCCTCAAACCAACCCTACCCGCTTCCGTTACCGCCACAAGGCTACCAACAACCACAATACCCTTATCCCCAAGCGGCACCTGTCCCTTCACAACCGGTTCCCACGTACCAAGATCCCTATGCACCACAACAGAAATCGCCGTCGGGTCAATATCATCCACAGCCACCACCCAAATACCAAGATCCCTATATGAATCAGGTGCCTTATACTATCATGAATCGTCCATCTCCTAGACCCACTCCTCTGCCCACTGCTAATCCTACTCCTGAGCCGACACCCAAACCGACATTCAAGCCAACTCTCCATCCCACACCATACCCAACTCAAGTTCCGGTTCCTGAACCTTCTGCAAGTCCCACACAACATCCCACAGAAAAGCCAACTCCGAAGCCCACGCCACACCCTACTGACAAGCCGTCACTCGCTCCTAGCGTCAGTCTTGCTCCATCTGCGTATCCCACTGAAACTCAGAGCCCAAGCGAGAAACCATCCCTGTCACAACAGCCAAGTGAGGAGCCAACACTCAGTAAGGTACCAAGCAGTTCACCTTCCATAAGTTTCCAACCCACTCAACCATCGGAACATCCAACGCAAAGCGCTAGTCCTTCCAGCACTCCATCATTGAGTGACGCTCCATCGGAATCTCCCTCGGAATCATCAATGCCCTCATCTACTCCTTCAGAACTTCCAAGTGTTTCTATTGCACCATCTAGCATACCCAGTGAAACTCCTTCAGGCGGACCGTCATTGCTCCCCTCTGCAATGCCATCCAATAGACCCAGTGCCGCCCCAAGTTTTGTACCAAGTGAAAGCCCTTCAGATATTCCATCTGTCAGTTTGTCTCCAACAAAGTCAAATGCGCCATCTAGTTTGCCGAGTGCACAGCCATCATCGCACCCATCAGAACTCCCTAGTGAGAATCCTTCTCCACTCCCCACGTCGTCCCCAACAAAGCAACCCACTCTTGCTCCAACAATTGAGCCGACGACACTCCCAACATCGTCCCCAACAAAGCAACCCTCTCTTGCTCCAACAATCGCACCAGTGCCACCCCCTCCAATCGTAATTATCATCATCATTATCAATTTCAACATTTTCAACCCATTCATCGGATTTGAGCTGACAGATGCAAATAACAATATCATCGCTAGTGCCCCTGTCGGAGCCTTACCAGCATCTGATAATTCTCTGTTGCAGCAAGTAGAGTTGATTCAGGGAGCTGAATATACCTTTACAATCATTTCCTCGTCTCAAGAAATTATGGCTGCAGAGAATGGTTTCTACAGTGTCAGTCTTGATGGAACAGAACTCGTTTCAGGTGGAGCCAACTTTGGTAATGAGGAATCCACAACATTTAGTGCTTCGATTCCACCTATTCCCGTGGAAAGTGGCCCCGTTGTTGTGTTGATCATTCTGAACTTCGACGTCTTCACTCCTAATCTTGGATTCCAGATTTCTGACTCTGATAACAATATTGTTGCCAGTGTTCCTACAGGAACTTTTTCTACTGCAGTGGGATCAGTGGTGCATCAAGTTGAGTTGGATTTTGGCAAAGACTACACCTTCACTATCTTTGCTTCATCACGTGATGCGATGGCAGCTGAAGATGGTTTCTATAGTGTGATATTTGATGGAGAAATCCTAGTTTCTGGCACTGCCAACTTTGGAAGGCAAGAATCAAAATCATTCTCTATTAGGGCAACAGGTGAGGAATCAAGAATTGAATCCCCAACTGGAATGTCTCCAGAAGTACCTGAGCTAACAATAGCAGATCTCAAGGAGCGACCACTGTGTTCCATACTTGTAAGTTAGCCCCAAAACCTATTCTCATAATGATACAGGTTCCTTTTTTTGTCACTCACCATTTCTTGTTCAACAGGCAAAAATGGAATGCAAAAATGGAGGAGGAGGAAAATGCTTGAATATGACTGTTCCAGCGGAATGTCCACCAGAAGGAATTATGGAACGCATTGTATTCCGATACTCCATTGAAAATGATGGGTCCAAGGAAGTAAAAATCACCAAAGCTGAAAGCCACCTCATTGGTGGACAATCGGTAGAATACCTGGATCATCTAGAGACAAACCCTATTCCTTCCCAAGTCACGTCCCTTCTTGTAGCAAGTGGGGAGGTTATGTTGAACATTTGCTTTCCGATCGAAGTTTCAAACTTGTTTGAGATCGAGGGTATCACTTCGGACGGGCTTACGTGCAACAGCACGGCGTTTTCGTCATTTAGTGTCAATCCATCTACATAAACCTTAGAAGCAAACCAGCTTACAGTTAATTGAGTCTAATAACGATAACATTTTCGTTAGTCATAATTTCTAAATCCTCGTTCGGTATTTTCGAATTTATTTGATCCAGTCAAGGTCCTCTTTTCCCTTTTCGTAGTCTTCGTATGAATCACTAATAATGTCCCATAGGAGCTTACAAGTGAAGCGTTGTTCCTCGGAAAAGTCGTGCGGCAACTTGTCAGGATGAAGAAAGAAACGAACTTCCTTCCGCACAACCTTTTTCAGCTTTTCCCCGTCTGATATATCTGCTGAAGTGATTGCCTTCCACCTAGTAAAGTATTCATGTTCCGGAACGCCCAATGCAGGAGGAAACACTTGGTGCATAGTCGTGATCAAATCCTCAATCGGACGTAAGAGCTGTAATTGAGGAGGTTGAAGAGCCCATTGGATCAAAATAGCGTGTTTGATGCGAGTGGTTGACGCCTGACCATCATCTGCTTGATTTGCCATGGCTGCGTACTTTTCATTGGCGACAGAATGGTGCATACGATGAGCCTGTGTATCTTGACGGGGCGGAGCAGCATGAGGCGGTGTACTTTGATGATGTTGCCATTGCTGCTGCTGCTGCTGCTGCTGCTGCTGTTGTTGTTGTTGTTGTTGTTGTTGTTGTTGTTGTTGTCGTTGATAGTGATTTTGATGTTGATGATGACCCGAAGAATGAGGCGGATTCACTGCAGGGGTGTTCCGTGAATGATGGTATTGGTACTGATTCTTTTGTTGCTTTTGGGTCGTTTGTGTGTTGTGTCGAGTATCTTGGTGCAACCCGTGACGGTCACCTTGGTTGGCATGCAACGGATACGATCCCTGCGTGTGCTGACGTTGTTGTTGTTGCTGCCACTGGGCGTGATGGGCCTGTGTATTAGTGGAATGGTGGGGATATTGCTGTTGTTGTGGTGGGAGCGAGGGGAGATTTCCTTGGTACGAAGCAAGAGGATTGGGCGGAATCGGCCCAACGGTCGCCGGCCGTGGTTGTGAATGCAATGGTGGTGCAGGTCGATCACCACTATCTTCCATCAAAATTGATGCGGTTGGTTTGATGGGTGAATGCCTTGCAATGTCTTCCTGTACTAGCCGCTGTCGGGCCTGTTCAGCGATGCGTTTTCTCACTTCCTCCGGATCTTCAGAGGTCTCATCGAGTCCTAACTTTGCTCGACGTTCCTGCTCCGCCTTGAGCTTCTTTTCTTCCTCCAACTTTCGTTTGGCTTCATCGGCCTTTCGTCGTTCGGCATCAGCGGCTTCAAAAGCCGACATTTGCTGATCTAGACTGAACCACAGGCTGTCTGTTCCTTTATTTGACTTCGTAGCGGGCGGGGTCTTGGCCTTGATGTTGGCAGCATTTTTGTTGCTTGCGTTGTTCGTATTGCTTGTTGGCGACGACACAGACCTAGCGGCAACTTGAGGAGGCTTTGTGGGTTTCGTAGTTGCGGCACCAAACACACCGGAATCTACAGTGGTGGTTTGGGTGACCGCTGCCGCCTGGGCCTTGAGTTTTTCCTTCTTTTCTTCCGATTGCAAAAACTTTTGCTTCTGCAACAGGTCCTTCCTTTTTTGTTCCTCGCGGGCTTTTTGTCGTTGTAATTCCAACTCTTGTCTCCGTCGTTTCTCTCGTTCTAACTTTTCTCGTTCGTATTCGAGTTCCTTGCGACGACGGGCCTCTTCGGCACGTTTCCGAGCTTCCTGTTCCCGTTCCACGCGTGTCAAATCCGTTCGTGTTGCCTTGGACGCGGACTGTTGCTGCTCTTGCTTGAGTTTTTCCTCTTCCTGTCGGAGTTTCTTTTCTCGTTCGTCGAAATCTCGGGCGTCCCTTTGAGCTCGTTTGATATCTTCCTCTTCTTGCAGTCGTTCGGCTAGGCGCTTTTGAGTTCCCGTCTCAGAGGTCATGTCGTCGTCGCCGTCGCCGTTGTCGTCGGGTATCGAGGATCCGGACTGGCCGCGATGCAATTCGTCTGCCACAATGACAGTGACGTACTGGTTCTCTTGTTGTTGCCGCGAGTCTAATAACGTGTCGACCATTTCCGCTTCAATGTCATCGTTTTGGTAAGTGTCGTAGCTGTCACTTGTGTAGTTGTTTTCGGGATGATCCTTTTTCGTTTTCCACCATTGGATTTGTTGGACCCAATTGTGAGCATCCTGTGCGGTGGGACATTGGATGACAATAATATTATTATTATGTGTCTGTCGATTGGTATGGGGTTGTCGCAACGTCATGACAATACGATGATCACCGTAAAAATTCTGGTATCGACACGATTGCAACCGTCTCCAAAGAGGGATGCTGTGCAAAGTTTCTAGTTTGGTCGAGGGACGGTATCTTTGCGATTGGTTGGTTTGTGTGGACGCAGAATGCGTCACGACAACAACTTCTCGAGTGATCCAAAGACACGGTTCGTCGTCCTTGTCTTTTTGCACCAACAGGGCCAAGACTGGCTTCCAGAACGGTTCGTTGACAACAAGGACAGCATCGTCGTCATCGTCATCGTCATCATCTTTCGATGAAGAAAGTAGCTGGACCCAACCATAGGCGACGGCATCTTCTTTTTCTTCTTCTTCTTCTTGATGTGTGTGTTCTTGTTCCGGATGATTCTTCTTGACATCGTCTTTGTTGTTGTTGGCATTTTTCTTTTCTTCTTGTTCCTTCGTTTGGTCGTTTTTGGTATCATTATTCTTGACGAGATAAAAGGCAGGACGGGAAAGACGAGGAGCAGGAGGCGGTAGATGTGAAGATCCACCTGACAAGAATCCCGCTTGAAGCAATCCAACATATTGGTGTAAGGCTCCCAATGTTTGGTACAGGACAGGATGAAAGGCTCCGGAATGGACACATCGTATGGATGCCTGCAATAACTGGATCATGTGTTGTTGCTGTTGTGGATTCGGACTGGACGACTGTTGTTGTTGTTGTTGCTGTTGTTGTTGCTGTTGTTGTTGCTGTTGTGCCATGATTGAGGCAGCCATGCCGGTGGTGGTGGTGCTACTGCTGCCACCACCAGAAGTCATACTCGAATCTATACTTCTTGGCTTTACAGTTAGTAATGTCATGTGCTCTTTTTTCTATTCCCGGCACGGTTGTTGTTGTGTTTCACCTGCAGGAAAACAACAATAGTCCTAAACTAGCTACTACGTAGCAACCAGGCAGATATGACTTTGTTGAATTGCACAGCACGCTTTTTTGAGATGATGACTGTTGTGTGTGTGTGAGTGAGTGAATGGTTTTGAGACGTAGGAGAGAGGAACAACTTGTTGTGCTCCGAGTGTATCATAAACTCACACAAGGAGTGGGAGCGTTTGCATGCATTCACAGTCAATCAATGGAATTGTGAACTCTTCTCCCTCTAGCTAAGAGTAGAGAGCTAGCTCTAGAGTAGTACGACGTAGGGAGTACCGGTAGTCTTTTACCTACCGAAGTCGCAGTTGTACTGATTTGTTTGTGCTTCATCAATCACTCCGTCTATCTTCCTCCACATCCATGCGTTGGAAGGAAAAAGGAAAGTGTCCGTGAAGGAAGAAAGAAATAAATCGAAATAATAATCGTCCGTCAACAACCTTGACGAACGATACGCGATGCGTAGGTAGTACTACGTAGAGGGAGCAAGCCGAGTGTATGATAGGAATACTGAAATTCGAAAATAACATTATAATTCTTCTTGTTTTTGTTGGCTGTAAAAATATATAATATTACAGAACTGTCTCCAGATATTGCGCAACAAATCATGGAAGACTTAACTTCGCGATTGCCCTTATGTCGAAGTATATCGACGACATCATTGGTACCTTATCCAATTCATGGGAAGAACACAAGGTAAGTGTGCATAAGGTCCTCAAAATTTTACAGGACAACAACTTTACCGTGAACCCGTTAAAATGTGAATGGGCAGTCCAAGAGACCGATTGGCTCGGTTACTGGTGGCTTACGCCAACGGGACTCACTGTCAAGCCTTGGAAAAAGAAGTTCGATGCCCTGTTGGCATTAAAACGCCCGGCATCAATTATTTTCAGAACTCCCGTTCCTTCGTTGGCGCGGTAACCTTTTATCGCGACATGTTCCCACGGCGCTCGCTCGCATCTTCTTGCCCCGTTAACCGCTCAGGCGGGCAAACGCACTTTACAGTGTGGAACTTTACAGCGGACGTCAGAATGTGAAAAGTCCTTCAATGCAACTGAAGCCGTATTGGCAAAAGAAGCGTTTCTTCAATTTCCGGACCACAAACAAACCCTTTCACATTTACACCGATGCCTCTGATCGTCAGCTAGAGGCCCCGTCATTCTACAAGAAAAGGTTAAACCAGTGGCATTTTTTTGGCGAAAACGCAACTGGAGAAAAGGAACTTCTCTCCATCGTCGAAAAACTCTCAAAGAGTATCGCACAATGTTATTCGGCTGCCGTGAGCTTCACGTTTACACGGATCACAAAAATTTAACCTTTAACAACCTACAGACCCAACGGGTCTTGCGCTGTCGACTCTTTCCTCGAAGAGTAGTATGGTCCGATCTTCCACTACATCAAGGAAAAACACAACACCGCTGCCGACGCATTTAGCGGCCTCAGTTTTTCTGAGAGGCAGAGTACTCACCCCTTAAATCCATCGGCCTCGGACTTTCCAGAATTCACCGGTGAAGACTTCCCCGTTGAAGTAGACTTCCACGGGGAAGTGATCGAATTTGACTTCAACGGGGAAGTATACTTCAACGGGGAAGTCTTCACCGGTGACTTCCACGGGGAAGTCCGAGGCCGATGGATTTTTGACGTCAAATGGTTTTCTGGAAAACCACCGAAGGGATGAGCTCAGACATACAACTGGATAAGACGAGATTAATTGTAGAAATTATGATTACAATCTTCCTACCAAAGATGGTCATTTAGTCAAGCAATAGAATGCAACCATAATTTCATGAATTATCTCGTCTTATCCAGTTGTATGCCTGAGATAAGGCATTCTGATCAGACGCCTCGTCAATCTCCTCTCGCAATCAACAACAATGGCCGACGACCACACCAAGGTCCAAAAGGATTTTCCGTGGCACAAACCACCCGTCAAGGAAAATCCACCCAAAGTTACCTGGCAAATAGTACGAACCACGTACAAGATTTATTTATTGTCACACGAGCTTCCAGTCTGCGGATCATCTCGTTCCTCATTGCGTGAAGGTAATGGGATTGGTCCGAAGGAAAGTCTACGACAGCAAACATCTTGGAGAATCCTTTTTCCGTGCCCTGTTCATTAGATACCCCATTGGGAGCCTTGTGGGAGAATGTGGTTAAGGGACATGGGCCAAGAACTTGTCATGTCGATTTGACAATTTCAACATTGCGGTCAAGCGTTTCATCGCAATAAACGAATCACCACCACAAGAACAGACTCTCTAATCAAGAAGAGGGCAGACTTTCTAACAGTAGTAGTAGAGTAATAATAAAAGAGAAGAAGTCAAAGGATACTTCAAGACATCATCTGAGAAACCACGGGCAGACCGTGTATCCAATCCCACGGGATTGGACCAAAGATACTACTACGTAGTACTGGAGTACTACATTGACCTCTCCCCCTTCACAGTGTATGATACCTATCATATGACGGTATGTTGCCCGACTGCTCCACGTCTCATGTCCTCTACCGTGTATCATATATATGATATCATACACTCTGTACTCGTACTCTCCATACCATTTGACTCACTGTCAGTCATCTCTTCACACCATGATTGCCCTGTGACCATCGACTCGTTTGTCGAATGAATACACTATATTATTATAAAACAGTAAACTTCTTGTAATAACTTTATCACGATGGATCCAGAACTTGCCAAGTTGATGAAATTACGCCGTCAAAAGGCGCGAGGTGGCGCCAGTAGCAGTGACGATGAATTAGAACTCAACATTTCATCGGCCGACGAGACATCCGTGGAAGCTGCGTTAACCGAATCAAAAACAATAACGTCGACAAAAACAAAAACAACAACCAATCTTTCCAAGCCTCAAAAGAATCGATCTTTACCCGCTTCCAGATGGTCTGCTACTAGTATGAGTACTACTGGTAATAGTAGTAGTGGTGGTTCGGAGCAATTCACAACCACCACAACGACTATTATCTCACCGGCTCCTCCCCCTCCTGCAGGAGGTTCCTCCCCCGAAAATGACAACGACGACGACACCAACAACAATACTGCTACAACTCCTCGGTTGATTACACGTCGTACTATATCCGGTTCGTCCGATCGCCGTCGACAGCGTCCCTCGCGTGAAAACAGCGGTGATGATAAAAGCATCATGAGCGAACGCTCTCACACGAGCAATCGCAGCGGTGGAAGCGGTCCAGCAGCAGCAGCAGGAGGAGGAAGTCATCACCATCACCGCATTTCCACCTCTGCCAAAGCACGGAGTCAATCCGACTATGGAATCTCCGTTGCCAATCCGAACGCCACTAACAGCAGTGCCAACGGGCCTCGTCGATCGAGGAAGAGCCTGTCGTCTCGGTCGTCCACGGAATTACGACCCCGACGTCGAAAATCTTCCTCGTTGGATTTGGAACAACTCGAAGAACACTTACAACGAGAACAACAAAAATCAAATAACAGCACCGCTGCCGCCACCGGCGAGAATGACAATAATGATCATGATGACAACGATGATGATGATGATGATGATGACGTGTCGTCCAAACAAAGGCTATCTCGCAAAGGGTCTATCCAACGAGGAACTCGTCGGACAGCCAGTGGTACAAGTCGACCCAGTGATGAAGAGGTGAGTGGAGGGATCGACTCGACCGACGACGACGACGACCACAGTGACGTGGGATCCTATTCCTCCTCCAACGGAGACAACGAGGAAAAAGAAGAAGAAGAACGTCGTAAGGCTCCGCCAAGTCATTCCACCTCGGGCGATTCTTCCCAGTTGCGCGATATTAATTTCGATGCCGCCTTTGGAGGTGCGACCGATCCGATTTCGTTCGAAACGGCACCGTTGGCAACGGGCACAACAGCAACCACTGCAGAATTATCGGACCGCAACGCAAGTGCTGTGGCTGCATTCGAGTCGGACTTTGGAAGTTTTCCAACCGACTTTGGATCGTTCCCTGGGGCACCTGCTGGAAGCATGGACGGCGAAACCGACCCGTTTGCAACGGCATTTGGAGGCAACAACGACTACCATCTTCCCTCATTTGGACCGACAGGGTCGTCCACCAACGATCTGGCTCCTCTTCCACCACCGCCAAAAGTATACGACAAGTCGCCAATTGACAACCCTCCCGTCAATCAAGCAGAGTCGGCCAGCACCAAAATCAAATTCATATCGCCACGACCGATTTTTATGATGACATCCATCAATCCTCCCCCCGTCGCAAACCCCTTGTCGGGGAACTTGATCTTGTGTCAAAAGAGCAACCGTAACAATAATCCCAATCTCGATGCAGCCAAAATGTACTGTCTGTCGGAATGGAATCCAAAGGCTCAGACGCAACGTATGAGCACACCCATTTTAACGCAAGAACTGCAACGCAAGATTGCCCAAAAATATAATGTCACTGCGGGACACGTCGAACAAGTCTTGTCTCTTAGTGTTGGTATACATCAAGCTCACGGGTACGAACGGTGTCGCGTAGGAGCACTGTTGGATCTCAAAGTGATGGAAAACAAGGAAGTTCTCCGAGTGATCGCCATCTGGCAGTGGGGGTACGGCGGATCCGACCAAAAAGGCGGCCATCCAATATCCTTACAAAGCGTGTTGAGTCCTCCCAGCGGATCAGACTTTTCGTACGATATCGAATCCTTGACGATCCGTGATTCATGTGTCTTTGTGGCCGGTGCCAGCGCCAAGGGACCCTGCGTCTTCTTGTGCAAACCGACGGTACGAGAAACATGGTCGGCCAACTTTGTGGGCAGAGAAACGGCTCGTATCGCTCATATGGCAGCAACCATCGGTAGTCGAGGTCCGGCCGATCCCGATAGCGGTGCTGGTAAGAAGGACGACTATGCCGAGCGATTGCCCTACTTGGCTATCGCCTTGACAGATGGCAGCATCAGTATCTGGACCTACGAGGCAGCGACGAAATTGACCGGCAAAACAAATGAAACAGTGAAACGGTTACTCTTCCCGGTGTGTAGACTCGAGGGGAACAAGGCCTCCAAATCTTGGGAGGTCACACCATGGAACCAAAAGGAAAGCGTCGACGCCAGTGCAGGGACAGAAGTCGGTCACTGCACGCACTTGGAATGGATTGTACCACGAGGTAGTTCCTACAGCCAATTACTCTTGGTGGCAGCGTCGTTTCAAGGAGCCCTGTGTTTGTATCATGTAGCATTGCCAAAAATACAAGACAAAAATGGCAAAAAGTATACAGACCCGAAGAATCCAACAGATAAGACAACTCTCAGTCAAACAATGTCAATCAAGCCATTCTGCTGTTCCAGGTGGTCATCAGTTTACGAAAAGGCGTCTGCTTCGTGGATCGACTTGGGTCCGCACATGCCTCCGAGTTTGGCAATTTTGGTCACTGGTCTGGCTTCCAACTCCGATTACGCTCGATTGGCCATTGCCACTTGCCCACTGGCAGCTTATGACGGTGGAAGCAGCAAGAGTTCTCGTGATCGACTTTCTTTTCACATATGGGACAGCCATGAGTGGACCAAAAAACTGACGCATCTACCGCGGAGTTTGGTCACGTCGACGTTTTACAACACCCGAGGTATTTTGTACGTTTCAGAAACAGCAATTCAAGAAATAGAGTATCGCACCAATGCTCGCTTCCCGTCCATGGCCGGTGGTGTAGGCAGTATTCCTGCCGGCCTTACTACCACGGGGACGGTTCATTGGTCCGACATCAATACTGCCGCCGGCGCTGGCGTTTTGAGTGTGTACACCACTTACCACTGCGAGCGGCGAAAATCATCGTCAGAATCTTCCCCAGCGATCCTGGAATGGTCGATACCCACCCGCCGCCATTGGCTCATTCAGACCTTTATTGGGGACTCCAAGGAATCTACGTCGCCTTCTGGTGATACTCCCTCCGTCTTCAAGGAGGAAAAAGAACGAGAGGAGGAACTGGTACTGGGAGGATCGCAACCAACAGTGATGTGCGAGCTCTCAACAAGGAAGCAGCTTAGGGGTCTATACCCCTATCGCATATCGCGGAACCCATTTTCTGGTGGAAAAGCGTCGCAGCATGTTGCTGTTTGGTACCGCCATCTGTACGGAAACAGTGAAGCGGTCGTTATTGGACTTGTCGAAAAGGACGAGGAAGATGGAAAGTACAACGTAGTCCAGGTATTTGAAGGACGCGATTTAGTGTTTTTACCCAACCACAAACCAATGGCGGGTGAGAATGGTGCAGCTTCAACGAATAACCCCGACGGCATACCGCAGGCACTGGTAATTAGTCGCAACGGTGGTGCCGTGGCGTTGTGGCAACGGAAAGGCATTGGCGGTGCACTCAAGTCACCTTGGCAAGAGAGCGTTGGACTTTCCTGCAGGCCCATCCTCGGACTAGAAGATGAGTCATCCGCCTTCATTGAGTGTCGGCAATTTATTCTCTGTCGTTTCCAAGAGCAAATTTCACTGCTTGTCGTTGGTACAAAGTCCAATGGCAAGAGTTGCCTGATTGCTGGTCCTCTTGTGTCCGAGGAAGGATTGTCATGGTCGTCACTCTTACCGAATGTGCAAGAGGATCCTATCCTCTGGCTCAATGACAGAGAACAAGTATGCTTGGTTGTTTCCCTCCCAAACGAAGGCTCGATTCGTGGTGGGTTTGGAGTTGCCACAACTTTTAGAGTGCTGGTGTTGTCACCGAATTTGAAGGTTTTGGCCGAACAACTGAATGCCCCTCCTCCGGGATCAATCGTACCCCTGGGATCCTACACCATTGCATACTGTTCCCACAGCGAGTACAAGTTACAATATCTAAGCGGGTTGCCTGGGTCGTTTGGAAAATCGGGTATCATCGCGAGTTTTCCGTTGCCTATTCATAGCTATTGCCCCAACTGGATGCTGTGTATTCGACCAGACCGATTTATGTACAACGTGCATCACAACGGAACCCGATCGGTGGAACGAGGGCAACCTACCAACTCATTTTTGCTTCCCTTTGCTATAACAAGGCCCGCTCTTCTTCTGGAACCGATGATTGCGAATGCTATCGCAACAGGAGGGAGGGACGTGGCAGTTCAGCCTTTTCTGCGAACAGTGGTCGAAAAGTTTGGCCGGAAATTGTCTACAATGACACATGGTGACGATGAAGGCGTTGGCAATTTTGGAGCAGGCATAACTCCCAGAGTGCTGGAATTGCTTGAGCACTACAATCTCAAGGCAGCTGCGACCTGGTTGCTAACAGGAACCATTCATTTCTACAGGTCTGCGAACAGTCGGATTATGCCCTCTTGGATGCCGATATCTGCCAAATCAAAAGCCAATTCAGACACTGATGTCCTTCTCCACGTTGTCTCGAATGGCGATCAGTATTTGTCGGAATACATAAAATCTCCTGATCAAAACATGACAGCAACGCTACCGCGTCCCAGCGATCCAACTTCTCAATTTTGCAAGGAGTCTGCTATCGATGCTTTACGTAGGGGAGAGTATTCTGATGCTATCAAGATGCTTGACTTTGTAGGTACAGAGAAATCGGATGCTGTGATTCTACAGCTCTCTTTGGCTATGCAATTGGATTCATCTAAGGATGTGCGGCCTGTTCTACAAGCACTCTTTCCGCAAGGATCTCCTATTGTGTCAGAATCTAGCGCTACTTCTGTGGAGTCATTGGCGGCCCTTGCTATGGAGCTCAAGAAAAACCGGACTCCATCCAATGACTTTGTGAAGCGATGGATGCAACCACTTGCCCCGTCGCTCCAACGTTGGAAACCACTAAGAAGAAACAGGACAAAGCTCATGGGGGAGTCAATATTTTCCGCAATTGGAGCGAGAGAACAGTCACGAGATGCCCTGTTCTCGAGAGAACTTCCTGAATCCAAGTTAGTTTGGAATGAGGGTCCCAACCGGGAGAAGGATAAACTGCTCATGTTGGATAATATTCAAGATTGGTTCGGACGCACACGCCCTGTCATCCTCGGCAGGGAGGGAGCGAAAAATGCAGAAGATAGAGGAGCTTCGACCCTTGCAGACATTCTCAATGCAAATGACGACGACTCGTTTGGTGGTGAAAATGAAGATGACTTCAAAGATGGTTGGGCTGATGGTGTTGGTGAGGGGCTAAAAGGTAAGCAAATTCGATGAAGTGGGGCATAGTGCTATTGGCGCTCTCTAATTTTGATGCTGTTTTTTCGTGGTAGACGAGGACAAGCTATCTGCGTACTTTCGGTTTTCTGAGGGCGATGAAGAGGAGGCATCTTGGCGTGAAGAGGGATTCGAAGACATTTCGAAATTCGAAAACGGTGCTTTTGTGTATGGGTGCACAGACACAGCAGTCCTGCAAGAATCAACATCAAGCGTCGACGAGGGTGAAAGCTCGAAAGTAAAAGCCTTGTATGATTTAGTGTTTGAGCAAGCCGGAATTGGCATGGCCGCTGCCCTTGCCATCCCCGCATCTCGAGGTGGCAGTCTAGACGTTGGTCTCATGCACGGTCCGGATCATCATTCGCGTCAAAAATGTACGATCGAATTTTGGTTTTGGGTACCAGAAAGCATTTCCAAGGAAGTCATTCTTGTTCGGCGAACGTTCGGATCGTCTGCAGATGATCTCGAAAGTGCCTGTAAGGCTATGGACAAGACTTCCCTTTTGTGGGAACTCGGTTTGAAGAAGAACGGCGAACTAGAATTTCGAACAATCGCCGGTAAATCATTCAAGACGCAGCCAACACCGACCCAGGATGGCGACGACGACGACGACACACCCCGCAGCACCATTCACTTTGGAAAATGGAATCACGTTTGCATAATTTTGAAACAAGAATCCATTGTAACGTCTACTGTATCGCTATTGTCTCGTGGAGTGAAGGTAGCGAGTTCTGATTCATTGAGCTTCTCGCCGCCAGGATTTGAAGTGGATGACTTTTCTGGAGCCTCGGCGCTTGATCCAATGTTGGAAAAATCGCACCTTTTGTATTGTTTGGATCATCCGAAGGGATTCCGCATTACCGAGTTGAGGGTTTGGGCCATGGAACGAAATGATGACGATATTAGAACACTAATGACGGAATATTTGGAGAGTGCCGAAATCAAGAAGAAATTCAAAGTCAAGATTAAAAAGAAATCTGGGATCACTGGTGGTCTCAGCCTCGAACCTCCAAAACCAAAGAGTGGCCTGCTGGCGCCTCCAACTGGTTCGGGTCCGACTGGGCAAGCCAAAAGTCCATCCTCAAAGTCGCTTTTATCCCCTCCAGGCACTTTGAAGCCGCCTGGAGAAGGTGGTCGCCCTACTTCCGCCCGCAAGGTTCTTGCGCCACCCAAGAGCAATTTGGAACCAAGTCCAAAGGAAGCCAACGAAATGGCGACCTTTGGCGAATTTGATGCAGGAGCAACACCGACTTCTTTTGGTGGTGACGGCTTCGTTGGTAGATCCAGTGCTAGTACTTTTGGCAGCGAGCTGCAAGGGGAGAACCTACCGCTTGGATCACCAGAAACCCAAGGCGATATGCTTGACCAGGGAGAACCCGATATTTCCCCACTTTGGGACAGCGCCATTCCCCTGTCGGAACAAGTCCGATCTTCTGCGGCAGCCGCTCTTATCCGAGGACCTCCTGCCACGCGACATTTTGGTGGAAACCGAGGTGGTCTTCCCGACTATCGCGAGCTTGAACGGTTTGGTGTTGGTGCTATTTCCATCTGTGGATCTGAAAAGACCATTGTGTGGCGCGATGATCAAGTACCATCAGGACTCACCTATCCCATTGGTGCCAGTGGTGCAATCGTCAGTGATCAAATGGATGAAGACGGCAGCGAATTCCTCTGTTGCTTTCTTGCCAAGGACAAGCGGATGGTTGTCTTTGAGCTATCGACCCGAACCGTTGTTGTTGAATTGCAAATGACGACAAAGCTTAACTACTGGCGCTTCCTCCCCCCCGAAGCAGGAGAAGATACTTTATGCTTCATGTTGGTGACACCCGTAGGAGGGTTTCACTGGATGCCCCTGGACGAGTCTCCCAGACCCCGTCAGGTATGGAAACGAGGTCCAGAATTGCAAGGGAAGAAGATTGTATGCTATGAAGAAGGAGGAAGCAATGGGCTAGATGGTGTCGAGATGCTGTCCCAAGTTGGCATGCTGTTGGTTACGAACGGAGCCAACGGAGGCCGTCTTGAAGCATGGCTGGTGCCGATTTGTGGCGACTCTCAGGCCATTTGCGCATCCGAGTACGTTACTGTTACAACAGCTTGTTTTCTATCGCGGAATAGTTCATATTCTAACGCTCTTTCGATTTTCTTTCCACGCAGGGACATTATGGGAGCGTGTTTATGTCAACCACCCGGCCTTGGTTATGAGGCCTTTATGCCTCTTTTGCTGTTTGTGGTGGAATCAGATAACGATTTGGTCGTTTGTGTGTCCGCTGTTGTGGAAGAAGGCGACAGTTCCGTCAGCTTGACAGAAGTCATGACGGACGCCTTGATCGATCTGAATCCGTATCAGTCGATGGAATACGAACCTCCGACCCTTGCCATGGGAACGTACCCCGAGATTCTCTGTTGCTCGTTGGGAAACACCATTGTGATAATCGTCCGTCGCAAAGGCTTGGTGGTAGCTTACGAATTGGCCGAGACAGGATTGGAGCTGATCGCTCAAGAAAATGTTGGCCATTATGTAATTGACGCGGTCATGAGATACTCGGCAGTCGAAGGTGGGGCCGAGATTGTGCTGTTGATGTCGGACGACGAGAATCCTCGAGATGGGCGAGTAGGAACCTTTTGCTTCCGATCAGCTGGTTAAGAGATGAATGCCGTCTATTGTGGAAAATAGAATTATAATACTTCATAATACTATTATATTACATACACGTAGTATTTTTTACAGTTAGTGCTCCGATTACTACCGGTATCGTAGCTAATCTCTCTGTACTTCGCTGCGTAGAGTAGTAGTCTACTAGAGTCTACTAAAAGGTAGCATTCTTTTTGCTTGCCGAGATGGATAGCTCGGCCAACAAGGTACGATCATACCGGTATCTACCTAGTCATAGTACCGTAGTACCATGAACGTGTGCCCGTCGACCGTTTACGACGTACTTCGTAGAGCGTTATGACTTCTCTTTTTTGGAAGATCAATCCTGTCTTTTGATTGTTGTCCAATTGAGATCAGCACGGCGGTAATAACAACAGGCAGACGATGGCCGGGGACAACAGAGACACAACGACACGCCTTTCGAACTATTCATAGTCTTCCACTCCCTTTTCCAGAACCACATTCGTTTTGATTTGGTCACAAGCTTTCGTAGCATCAGTCTTCCACGATGAGTTTTCTTCGGAAAATGTCTCACGCGATGCAACAGTTTGTTCCACAATATTCTTCTCATCACCATATCCGATCACTCCAATCATTCGCTCCCTGTGAACTGTTAGTCAAGCGACAAATGTCATCAGTAATACCAACGTCACCACGCGACGATGCTGCACGACAAGCAAGGATTAGGGAGACCCGATCTCATCAATCGCCATCAGAAATCCGTAATAATGGACAACGGTCCGTACAACAGCAGCAAGAGCAACAGCAGCAGCTACGAACTCGTTTGGATGTGGCCATTGTCGGTGCTCCCAATGCCGGCAAGAGCCAGCTATTGAATGTTTTGACACAATCTCCCGTGGCGGCCGTCTCTCGCAAACGACACACCACACGATCGGACATTTTGGGTGCACGAACGGTCGGTAACACTCAACTCGTGTTCAAGGACACACCCGGCTTTTTGCGATTGGAAAATGCCAAGGAGGAGCGTCTGGATCGTGATTTGATCGCAACAGCGGCAGCCGAATTAGAAGACGTCGACTTTACCCTGTTGGTGGTCGATGCAGCGCGGACCTTGACAGACAATTATCGACAAGCGTTGGTCCAACTCATGATCGGGGCCTTGAATTCCAGGGGACGAATCGAGGAAGAAGACGATGAAGACGACGACGACGACGATGATACTATCTTGGACGAGGAAGGCAAAAAGTACAGAAATAATTCATCCAACATATCACCGAGACACATTACCAATGGTCCCAAATTTGCCATTGTCCTGAACAAGACAGACTTGGTGCATCCCAAATCTAGTTTGCTGGATCTTGCCATGGACGTTGGAAACATGGCCGACCTATGTTTGAAAGATCAGTTTGAAAATGACTTGAAGCGATCACTCGACTTTGACGCAAAAATGGAACTATCTCCCATCGTCTTTTACATCTCTGCTCTCAAGGAGGAGGGCATTGATGATATTTTGGATCATTTGACAAGCCTTGCGACGCCGTGTCGATCTTGGGCTGTACCACCAGGGGAATCCACGAATTTAACACCATTGGAACAAGTTCAAGAGATTATTCGAGAAAAGATTTATCGATCCTGTCACCGAGAAGTACCCCACTCAGTTCGGCAAATCAATCGCCTCTTTCGCAAAGTGGAAAGTGGCCTAGTCATTCACCAAGATTTGGTCGTCTTCACCAAGAGCCATCAACGGCTCGTACAAGGTACAGGGGGCAGGACTCTCCAACGGATCCAAGAGAGTGCACAGAAAGATCTAGAAAAGGTCTTTGGCTGTTCGGTCGCGCTGCAGTTACATGTCAAGTTGACAAAGTCGAAGAATCGACTTGATACGATGGGAGGTGACGATGTTTTTCGCAGTTCGGAACAAATCAGTCAGACTGTTGTTCCCTAGCTAGTAGTAGTAGGTGAGACTCGGAACGTCAATATCATCTCTTCATATTTTTGGATCTACCTAACCAAATAGCAAGTGAAGTTGTAACAATTGCTACTACACTACAATAATACCGAGTACTCAACATTGAAATGGTGAGGAAAAACGCTTCTATCTGCTACAACCAGACGAAATATTGTTGTACAGTTACCTGCCCAGTCCCTACTAGTAGGGAAGGGATAAGGCAGGGAATAACCAGAGGCGGAAGGGGGCGGAGGTAGCGACGCAAAATGTCATGACGGAGTTTGGTATCCTCCTGCCCAATCATTGTTTTGTATGGTGGTTCAATCCGGATAAGGCAGGGAATAACCAGAGGCGGAAGGGGGCAGAGGTAGCGACGCAAAATGTCATGACGGAGTTTGGTATCCTCCTGCACAATCATTGTTTTGTATGGTGGTTCAATCCAGTTTTCCAGGTTTCTACTTTACTACCGAGGTGGTCTTCCTACTTTGACAATGAAGTTCCGGCGTTGGGATCAGAGGAAGTGCATGTATTTATGGCTATGCCAACTACTAGCTAGTTTGCTAGATACAGCCTACCAACCTGTAGTTAGATCCTTATCTTGGCTCATAAAAGACTACTTACTAGTAAAGAATCTGTACTTCCCAAGATCTTCACACTAATGTACAACTACCCGGACCACTTTTTCTACCACCTCTTGGGAGCAATTGAAACAGTCCCAAGTCCCAAAGGATAACAGCAACAATTACACTGTGTGATAGATTTGAAGATGGAATAGGCATTGACGAGTCCTTTGGTCCAATTTGGTACTACTACTAGAGAAGGGGGATCGGATGGCGAAGCTTTCCTTCCAATAAAATAAAGGAATGCAACGGTCATTTTAAAGAATTGAGAACGTCTGGAAATAGGCAAATTTTCAGATGGCAACCGAAAAAAAAGTGCGCCGAATGAAATCATTTTCCTGGATTGGAATCACGCATGCGTTGTTTTGGTTTTTGAATCGAGTACAACCTGCTCGAAATAGATATGATATGACGGCATCTCGGTCGCTCGTTTGTTCCATCCAACACATCATTTCCTTGAGAGGGAATCTCTTTTCTCGACCCCATAGCCCCGTGGCTGTATAACCATCTTTTACAGTACCGTTGTCATCTCGATACTGGTATATTGTTTACGAACATGCAGCAACTTCTCGCCGTGGCAACCATGTTCCTGCTGACCCGGCCGACCTCCGCTAACCCAGAGAAAGGAGGACTTTTGGGGCATCCGGACGATGAAGAGTGGAAAAAATATGGATGTGGCGCAGAAGAGGAAGTTGGAATGGCAGCTTGCTTTTGCAGATTCTTGAGAGATGCTATGGTGTACGAGGAAGTGAGTAGCACTGGAAAAGGTATGGTCCCATTGGCGAACACAATGAACTCCTCTGCCAACTGTGTTGGAGGATGGTCCCAAAATTTTCCTTGTGGCCATGTCGATCTCTTGTTACATCTACAACTTACTAATTTTGGCTCCGAAAAGGCCAATGACGTCTGGGGATGGACTCATTCTGCAAGTGGTAGAGATTTTGCAATACTAGGTTAGAGAGAAGGCACAGCATCTGTGGAGATTACCAATCCAACAAATCCAAAATACCTTGGGAAACTCCCCACCCACACTTCCAATTTGTCATGGAGAGATGTTAAGACTTACAAAGACCATGCATTCATTGGCAGTGAAGCAACTAATCATGGTATGCAAGTCTTTGATCTGACTGAGCTCCTGACAAAGTCTGGCACTGAAAACTTTCAAGAGACTGCACACTACAATGGAGTTGGAAACTCCCACAACATTGTCATCAATGAAGCTAGTGGAAATGCCTATATTGTTGGTTCCAACAAATGCAGTGGTGGGCTTCACATGGTGGATTTTTCCAACCCCCCAAACCCAACAGAGGCTGGTTGCTACAGTGGCGACGGATTCATCCATGATGCTCATTGTGTAATATACAATGGGCCTGATGCAAGCTATAAGGGAAAAGAGATATGTTTTGCATGTAATGAGAATGCAATTGTTGTTGTTGATGTTACAAACAAAAAGATTCCAGTGCAACTTCACCGCCAAAATCAGGTAGGTGGATGGATGTGCTGCCCTTTCTGCTGCACGGTAGCATGAAACTCATTTGCATTACAAAATCACATCTTTTAGGCTACACCCACCAGGGTTGGCTATCTCCTGATCACCAATACTTTGTTTTTGGTGATGAAACTGATGAGATGAAGAATGGTGATCACACCAGAACTCTTGTCATGAATGTTCAAGACTTGAACAACATTCAATTTGCGGCTGCATACGTTGCACAAACAACCGCAGTGAACCACAATCTGTACATCAAAGATGATATAATCTATCTTGCCAGCTACCGAGCTGGGCTAAGAGTCCTTCAGGTCAAGAACTATCAAACTGCATCATTTGAAGAAGTTGGGTACTTTGATGTTCATCCTGGAAGTGATTCTGCTAGTTTCAATGGAGCATGGTCAGTGTACCCATTTTTCTCCAGTGGAATTGTCAGTATTGAGAGAGGGCTTTTTGTGGTCAAGCCTGACAACATTGATGCTCCACCCCCAACACCTGCACCTCCAACTACTCCTCCCACTGCCTTCACATGCGATAGAGACAAAATTGAAGTTCCAGTTCAGTTACTAACAGATCAATGGAGTGATGTTGAAAACCATTTCAAGATTGTGGATGTGAATTCCGGTCAAGGTCATGATGATGAGAGAAGATAACACATACCCTGAAAAAACAGGAGTGCTGGTCGTAGACTGGGGCTGCTTTCCAATTGGGACTTACAAGATTACTCTTTATGATGATTATGAGGGAGACGGTCTGACAGGAAATGCGTACTTTAAGCTGGTAGTAGGAGGGACGGAAGAGTGGAATAGTGACGAGCTTGGCTCCAATTTCACATCAGCATCTCATGAATTTTCAGTTGGAACTACCACAGCTGCTACATCTGCCCCCACTCCACTGCCAACACACAATCCAACAAAAGCTCCAACTGCAGCCCCAACACAAGCTTCATCAGGATCCTGCCAAGGTGGACAATCCTTCATTCGGTTTGAATTGAATACAGATCAGTGGAGCAAGGATGACAACCACTTTGAAGTCATTGACATGAATACCAACCAGAAAACGTTGTCAAGGATCAAGGGAGGCTATCCAATGGGCGCCGGCAATCTTGTGGTAGACACAATGTGCCTTCCAGCAGGAAGATATAAGATTACAGTTTACGATGATTGGGAAACTGATGGGCTGACAGGTGTAGGATACTTCAAGTTTCTGGTTAATGGGGTCGTGAAGTGGAGTGACAACGATGTCACGAGGATATTCAAGACAGCTTCCTATGAATTTTCAATTGGAACCACTCCAATCTCTTGCCCAAGTGGACAAAAACCTGTTGTTTTTGAACTACTTACTGATCCATGGAGTTATCAAGATAATTCCTTTGAGATAGTTGATTCATCAACCCATCAAAAGAACCTTTCAAGAGGCTAAGGAGGATACCCAGCAGGGCAAGGGAAGCTTCAAGTTGACTCTACATGTGTATCATCTGGCCATTGCAGAATCACCATCAATGATGACTGGGCTACAGATGGGTTGAATGGAGGGGCATACTTCAAGCTGACGGTAAATGGGATGGTTGTGTGGACAGACAAGGACATTCCCGAAGTGTTCACAGCAGAATCATTTGATTTCTTTGTCTAGAGAGAACGTAAAACGATCCTTGGAATTGGCATTATTTTGCATCACAATGTGATGGTATCTGCCTTTGCTGCATCGGTTAGGAATGACATTTTTCTTCTTCTTTCTCAAAGTCCGACCAATTGACAACTCTGACAAACAATGGAGCAACATTTTAAAGAATGTAAAAATCTGCCTCACCGAAAAAGCAGGAGTTGTGCTCAAACTGTAAAATGAGAAAAACGACACAAGAAGCACGATTGGAGATCATTGTTATTCACGATTTTGTTGTTTTCAGAGAAGCCGGAATCCCAACATTGAGTGAATAGTATTAGCTGATGTTGTGTTGCTGCAGTCTGGTGGGAGAAAAGACTTAAAAAAAAAAGCAGTCAACGAGTGCCAAAATGAAATGTCCAGATGCAAAATGATTCGTCTTTCAAACTCGCGTCCCCACATAAAGAAAAGTTAACCACCATACTGTTAAAAAGAATCTTACTACGGCATTGCTAGATTGACCCTATAGAGACTCTGATACGTGCTTTGCTTCGGATTTTTCAGTACTTTCGGGTGTTGGATTCGGATGATTCTGTGTTGCCGCTTGCAACAATCCACATTCTGCAATGCGCAGTACTACATTCGTCGGACGACCCTTGTGAGTGATGAGTGTTTGTTCCCATTGCTGGACCGTTTGAAATGATTCTTCGTCGGCCAACCGTCCGATTGCCACCGCCTTTCCATCCAAATGCGGTGAATAGGTACTACATAACAAAAATCGTGAATCGATTTCATGGACTCGGGGACTGACCATGGTCAAAATTCCTGGAACATGGGAGAGGACCATTCGTTCGGACGACACGTCCATGTTGGTAAAGCTGGTCGGCATTCGCAAGTCTTCGTGGCACTTTCCGACCAAAACTTGCTTCAGATTACTCGTCCTTGTCTTTTCACCCTTTTTTTCGCTTTGGTGATGCCCATTCCATACGAGTCCGCCCATCAAACCGACCTTCTTTTCGACACGATGCAAGACAGTCGATGTATATCCCACACCGGCAGGAGCTTGCAGTAATTTCAAGAAATTTTCCGTGGCCCGTGGCAATACCGCTGTCGCCAGCTCTAATTTCAATCGATACGTCGTGGCAGTATCGTCATCAGCAGAATTGCTTTTGCTGTTACTATTGCTGTTGTTTGCCTCGGCATTCACCAGTACCGCTTCCGTCCTGATATCGATATAGGCCAGTTGACTACCCAACGAAAAGATGGCATCATTCCAGGCTTGTAATTCCTCCAAGGTTCGATCGGAATATTCTCCCTGCAGGTGTCGTCCACCTTTGCCTTGTCGATAGTTGACCCACCAACCGTGTCCACGAGCACCACGTGCACCCCCACCACTGCCCATGCAACGACGTTGCGAATAAAGAGAAGATGGAAGGGTCGGATGGATCGGATGCGTTTTGCCATCGACAGAGACGTTACTCGAGAGGAGCGATGATCCGCTCCAACTATTGGAGTGCGATCTTGCTGTCACATGGCGAGACGATCGAACCAAAGAAGTCATTGCTGTAAAGACAATCGTCACAAGCTTTAAAGACGAGGACTTGTGCAAGTAGCTGGAGTAGTAGGATAAACACAGCTTTCTACTCCGTATAATCCAACACAACGTTGAAGATTGACGGTTTGAGACGGAGAGGTGAACGATGAGATCTGTCTGTTTGTCTGTCCTATTCACCGTCAAGAAACATAATCATCTGTCGTCTAATCATGCGATACCATTACTCGTAGTACTAATCGTAGAAGTACAATTACAATATTGCAAGAAATGAAATATATAAATTGAAATAATAATAATAATAATAATCCGAAAAACTGTACTTCTTCTTCTTCTTGGAAAACTGAAAACACTTGTAGTAGTAAGCTAGTCTACTCTTTCTTTTCTTCGTCGGTGCTGCCTCCTGTTGCATCCGACCCGTATACACTCTGATGGAGCTTGTAATGGAAGTATTCTCGAGTGGTCCGTCCCTCCTCCTGCACAAGGTCAGTTGTTTGGTCACCACCACAAAATTGGGGTAATGGGGCAAAGGTCGCCGACAGACCGAAATAGGTAAATACCGCCGTAGAATACCGGACCGTTCGACTCGTAGTGACGACACGATGCAAAGCGGATTTGTAATAATGGTTGGTCAAAGTTGCAATTTGATCACCGGCATTGATAATCAATGTGTTGGGGATGGGAGGTACGTCCAGCCATTGATCCACATCACCACCATTCCATAGTAGCTGTAAACCCGGTTGCTGATCCGTTGCCAAAATCGTAAAGGATCCCCAATCGGTATGCGGACCAGCACCGTATTGACCCTTCGACGGATCGGACGGTGGTCCGGCGTATTTCATTTGTTTCAACACCAAAAATGGATGTTGACCCAAAACTCGACGACGTTCCGAGTCGAGTTGAAGAGCCTCAAACAGGTAGTGTTGCAATCGTAAGTTGAGTTTGTAGGCGGCACTCATATAATCCGACGTGACACGAGGATGATCCGGAATGTACGGTCGCAAATTGTAGTTTTGAGACCCATCAAAGACATTGTCCGGATCGACCGTTAGGACGGAATGATCGGCATCGGCCGATGCAGTGATGAGTTTGTTGTTGGTCATCATGAATTGTTCTTTGGTGTCGATCTGTCCCTCTCCTTCCTGTTTCTCGGTTGACTGTTGCTGTTGTTGTTGTTGTTGTGGTTCTGTGGCTGCTGTTCGTAACGTCTTTTCCAGGGCTTGTCCACCGGCTGCCAAATACCCTATATCCAAAGTCCCATCAAAGGGCATACTCTGTTTGATATGCAACGGCAAATCAAACAATTGTTTCGAAATGTCAAATTGTTGTTCAATGAGAGATTCTGGAATACCATGATTTTTCACATTAAAGAATCCGAACTGTTGCAAGGCAGCATCGAGTTGGGCCACAATATTGGATTCGTTGGGATCTTGCAAGTCAATGATCGGAACACGGTCCATTAGTACCGTGGATGATGATGACAACATGATGATGGGGAGTATGAAGGAGCAAGTAGATGATAATGAACTTCAGGGTTTGCCTTATGAAAAACTGGAGGGATTGAGAAGCAAATGAGACGAAACAACAGTTAAGATGTTGGAAGAGGCTGCTATCGTTCAGAAGTCGAGTTCACAGTGTAAAAGTGATGAGAGCGATGACGGAAGAAGGAAGAAAAAAATGAAGAGAAGTATCTTCAATCTAAAAAGGGGGATTCATTGCGAAGGGGGGATTTACGGGGGACTCGTTTTCGACGAAAACTCCCCAAAGTCTTTTTTTTGAATTTTGTCGAGTGTTGGTCTTCACAGTCAGTCTGTATTCATTGTGTCGCAAGCCGCAAATAAATCATCCGTAGTTATTAACTGTAAGACGACGCTTGTGTCTCCAGTATCCTACAGTTTATTAGAGCTGTCGTGGTATTATATTTCCTGGTACCATGAGGAATCGTTTCGCTGATACAGCTTCAGATGACAGTTGTTGTTTTTGGTGGACCAAACTGTTGCGGTCACGACTCTTGATTGCCTTGATTCTCCCGGTTGTTGTTGCGTGGAACATTTCCTTGTCCCGACACTTGACTATATGGACGCAGTATTTTCCAACCGATGCCATCTTTCAATCGACCGAGCGCAATGCTACAGTATCATCAGTGGTGGTTGACACCAACCTCTCATATCACATTCCAATCAACAACCACAACAACATTGGAGATGTCGATGAACAAAAAACTATTACGATACCCAACACTCCAACGGAACGAAAAAGCAACACGATCATTATCGGCTTCTCCGATGATGGTTACAAGGAAATTGCGTGGCGGTGGTACCAAGAACTTTCTACGCTCGGATATACCGAACATATGGTGGTGGCACAAGATCGATCCACAGTTGAATACTTTCAAGCCAAGGGGATGAGACATGACTTCATACATGCGTTTGATTTAGAAAACGAATCGTTACCTCTCACCAACGTTTCCAATTTTCGTAAAGAACGGTGTTTCGATTACGACAAGAAGTATGGCAACACTCCTGCCAGACAACATCAATTGTACAAGAGAAGTCTATTTGGAAGTCGATGGACCTACGTATGGCGTCAACTTCAAGCCGGAAAAAATGTCTTGCTGACCGACGTTGATAACGTCTTTGTACGATACAAGGATCTATCCGAGCTGGAACAGGAACCCTACGACAGTATTCATGCCTTTGCCGGATTTTTGGATGCCTTCCCCCGAAACATCTTTTCACAGACTGGATTCACGATATGCGGTGGCATGTCCTGGTTGCGAGCCACTCCCGGTGTGTTGCAAATTGTACAATCTCTCATAGAGCGGTGTGGCTGCCAATCGACATTGCATTGTCACTGTAAATGTGACGATCAAGTGGTCTTGAATAATATCATGCTGTTGGAAGAACCGTTCAAGATCGCATGGGATGAAAATGTGACAGTTGCCTCGTCCCTCCAAGACGTCCGATGGGAGGAATTGACGGGGACCTGTACCAAGACAGGTCACCGTGTGAAGGTATGGAATCGACATGTGGCGTTTCGTCGCCAATTAGATCCGGAAGTGTGCCCAGATCCGAAATTGAGCTGGATTGCCATGCCGAGCGGCGTGGATCGGACCAAAGTGTACGATGAATGGAAAGCAGCCTGCCCCGGTACCATTGAATGACACGTACGACGTAGTACTAATCTAATAGACCTATCAGCGTACGTTCATTGAATTTCACAATAGCTTTCCTGAGTACGAACCTACCGAAAAATTGCTGCCGGAAGGAGTTCAAACTCAACTGTAAAAGGTGATGATGATGCATGTGATTCACAGTCAATTGATCACGTCAATTCTTCTTCTTCTAAATTGATCGTTCAGATGGGAAAGCTTGCATCGGGCCATTCTATGATCGCTCGTCGTATGATACAAGCGTGTCATAGTGGTTGTACTACCGGTACGTAATACGTACGGTAGTACGAATCTAGGTACCCCCCGGTAGAGCAATGATGTCTTGTAGGTTGACGTCGAAAACGACGGAGAGAAGTACTTGAAGTACGGGGTAGTCTACCTGTACCATAGAGAGTCTACCTACCCTTATTCCTGCAGTGGGTGACGCATCGATTCGATCCTCCCTCCGGAACTTATGCCTTCGCGAGTTTTATTCCCCCAAAAATTCTCGAACCAGAAATCTAAATTAAGTTAATATTATGTGGAGTACTGGCGAACACAGCTGATGACCTTTTTCAGAGGCACATCCGTATTGATTTCGATTTAACGGACCATTTGAAAACTGCCGTCAACGTCTCAGAACTTGTATCGGAAATGTTCGGAGGAGCCATGGGAGGATGTGGCCATTCGTTGTTGTATTTCGTGCGTGGTGCGATATTGCAATTATTCTCATGGTTATCATCATGCAGCACACTGACTGCTGTTGGTTTTGGTTGTGTTGGATGAGATTTAGTGTAGTTATATAAAACAGCTTCTCAAACAGCTGAAAGAATTTGGTATGCGACGTATTTTATAGTACGTAGACTAGTACAACTTCTCTCAACAGAGATGCATACTTCGAAGCAATAATATCTTTTCATCGTCCGACTACTCTAGTAGGTAGAGATCCACGATCCACCCACCAGTATTTTCAACATTGTGTTCTACCAATACTCGAGAGAGGGTAGCAGACTACCCAGAGAAGTTGTCGATCCTCTGCTTCTCGCAAGCTTCTGATTCTTTCTTGTCAGCCCACTGAAATTGCTGTGTGGTGTGTGGTATCCCATATCCCTTCTCAATACTACCGGTAGGAGTATTCAAGTGGGTGATTGATACCTACTCTCCTGCCATATCTTCGCACTTTCGGTCTCTACCTACTAGTAGCTGGTCCATTTGCTTCCACATCATCATTTGTTTGGTGTACGCAGTGTAGTCAGTGTATGTAATACAGAAGTGCTACAACAACTGCCACTGTTTTTGTATACACGTTGATTGGAGACAATCATGTCCCAAGCCGTCGTAAACACCGTTACAACAACTGTTACAACAACCGCGTCTGCTATTTCTGGTTCTGTGATGGATCCACCAGTTGTTGTTTTTCACAGTGAAGAAGAACAGAATCGCAACGAAAGAAAAGTAAAAACATCATCATCCGCACACACACAACAATCCAACAATAGTACTTTTGGTAGTAGTGATTGTTCTTGTTCTTGTTGTTCTTGTGACGGTGAAAAGTATTCGGAGGGTCGTCTTCTAATTTCCAATCCCATCAAACGATCCTCTAGCGTTGGGGGTCAAACATTCGCTACCATGACAGAAAGCGAGTACGAATATAGCCTAACTCAATCGCACAACAACGACGACGACGATGACCACGATGCAGCAACAGTAGACAAGTCGCAACAACAACATCATGATCACTACCACCAACAACAAACAGTTGATCATGATGGGAAGGACGATTTGGACGACTCGTTATCCTCTCAGGATGAGACAGCCGAACAATTATTCGTCTCGGAACAGGAGATTGATACAGACCAATCGATCACTGACACAACTACTTGTTGTCGAACAAGAATGCCACGAGACAAAGTCCCATCATCTCTTCATATTCCTTCCGTAGTCATGGAGGTGGAGGAGGATGGAAACTCACCAGACAGGAAACAGAACGAGGACACAAAGACGGAAAGAGATGATTCATTGGAACGAGAAGAAGTAAAAGTAAAAGAAGAACAAGGACAAGAACTCTCAACCAATCTTCGTCTCATCCAAGTCTCTGCGAAGGAAGATCCCTCGGAGGTGGACGACGACGACGCAAATGATGATCGGACGGTAGTTACTTGCATATCGGCCGGTCCTCAACGCAAGTCCATCGACATGAACAAGTACAAACCATCCGATCGATCGATCACGGTCGCTCTCAACCCCTCCAAGCCTCTGTTACGAAGACATTCTTCCTATGGAAACAAAAACGAAAAGATCCCGCTCAACTTTAACAAGCGTGGTTCAGTCAAGGTCTTACCCAAACCGGACCTTCAAGCCCTCGGAAACGATGCCCTGAAAGCAAGAGTGTCGGCTCCTCCTCCTTCTGTTTCGACCTCTCCCAACAGCAAAGGCAGCACATCCAAGAACCGTGTGGTCTTTGACAAGATTGCCATTCGGGAGCATCGGATCACCATGGGAGACAATCCCTCCTGCAGCTACGGTACTCCCATCTCTCTCGATTGGGATTACATCGATTTCGAAGAACTCACCTTGGAAGACTACGAAATGCACAAGATCACCAGTGGACGTGGTCGGCCTCGAACCTTGCGACAACTGTACCTCAACCACTTCCAACGGATCCATCGCTTCCAACAAGAGGGATACACCCTGGAAGAAATCAAGGCCCGCAAACACGAGACGAACAAAGCCCGCAAACAACGAGAAATGACACGGTTCATGGCACAAACGTTCTTGGTCCACGTGGAAGACATCGTCGAATCGGCAGGACGGAAAGTCTCACGGGTCATGAAGACGGGAAGAAACAAGGCAAAATCGGAACAACAACAACAACAGCAGCAGCAGCAGCAGCAAGGTTCGCAACGAAGAAAACTGTCCAAGAGAGAGCAGGAAAAACAACTCTTGTTAAAGATCATGAGTGGCGACGATACAGTCGACACTGCCCAAGTTGTACAATCCGAAAGAGACAGCAAGAACGACCACTTGATGCCCATTTCTATTCGAACGATTGAAGGATGAACTGACCGATGAAAACACACCTTTTAACCACCCTAAATTTTCTAACAATCAGGAAAGACACACCATGTCTCTTTCGCATTTTTTTTTGAAAACCAAAACAAAACGAACACGAGAGCTCTTGACTACAAAAACGTCACTTTGCATGGACTTTTAGAAAGGTTCTCACCCCCCCCCCCATCCCGTGTTAGCGTTTGTATCATTCTCTATCCATACTAATTAATACTTCGAGTAAAATACTTAATCATGGTGTACGTCGCACAACGGGTTGCTCGGCATATCTCTAGCTACTGTCGTGGCGTCGGCTCTCCGAAAGGCTGGAATGGGCCGACAGACGTCCCAGCAGTGGCGTTTTCTCAGAAGCGGCGACAGAGGAATGAGCCATCTCTAGGTCAATCTCCTCGGGAATCGAGTCACTCTTGGTGGTTGGTCGAGACTGTGTCGTCGCCAACTTGGTACTTGTGGCGAGTGCCATCACGGAAGCAGGATCGCGAGTGGAACTCCGAAAGGATGCTGGCACATCCTTGTCGGCATCTGTCGGCGAGACACTCAAAAAAGCTTCCCCATCGCCCGAGACAGATGTTGCCAATTGCTGCTGCTTGACAAGAACACGTTTACGGTAGAATCGTTGTAAAATCTGAAGGTGCAAAGTCAAAGAATATCAATACTACGGTTGAGAAAGGGCCAAAAATCAACGTCCAAGAAAATCAAACGACACCAATTCGTCCTCACCTTGGCTGCCCATTGAGTCAACAAGGCACTGGCCAAATCTCGATCAGAGACGTCTTCCTCATCGTAAATATGGTCTTGCAAGATCGCTTCCAAGACATCTTCCAATGTGATCAAACCCATGAAACCCGATTCGATAGGAATCGCTCGATCCTCCTCCAACGCCTTGTTTGCCATGTCTGGACCAGCACATACAAATGCAATGTGACTGCCACCCTTTTGAAGCAACTGCAAAACATCGATCAAATTCATCCTTGGACTGATGCAAGGAGGATAGTACAATGGCAGGGAAGAGACCGGGCGTTTGTCCAGCCAATCAATCATAATGAGCTGTCGCGTCATCAAAATTCCTCGCATCGCGTATTGACGATGCTCATTCGGTGGCTGTCATGTGGACCGAGCATGATTGAGTGAGAAAGAAAGACATATGCAAGTTGCGACGCCAGACACAGGGATAATGTAGGGGGTACTTACCGGCATGCGTTCAAACACAGGAACTCGAGAGTAGCCCTCCCCATATATATCGGCGATGGAATTTCGGTCCAGTTCCATGTCATACGGAACGGCAAAAATCTTTCGCAGAGGAGTGTACACGTCCCAGGCACACTGCGATAAGAGAAGGAAAGGAATTAGATACGATGAACCTCGATTGTGTTCACAAAAGTTCGTCTAGAAAACCGTACCTTTGTTTTCATTGTTAATGCTCCCTCCACCATTTTCACTTCGGCCTGATGGAGGGGCGGAGCGATCTGTTCGTAGGCTGGACCAGTACTGAGGGAGTGTATCGACTCATGATCACTTCCGATACTATGGCTACGGTGTCGACGTTGACTTCGATCATGAAACGTTTGGTGCAATGGAGATGACGTCGATGACGCGGTTGACATGTGGTTGTGATTGTGGCTGTCATGGTGCCTTTGCTCCACTGCCTCCATGATCTCGCGCTTGAGGTTTCTCCAGCCGCGAGATTTGTCGGTGACCGTAAACACATTACCACGTGTTTTCACGGGCCCGACCGTGGAGACGCGTTTCGGGTGAGGTTGCATGTTTGACACTTTTCCAGTGGATGGCACCAGACCAGTGAAATTGACTGCCCTACGGGCTTCCTCACGTTCTTCGTATTGAATGCGGACCAATGCGCTCAATTCTCCTCGGTTGTATGCTTCTTCCTCTGGATCCTCTGGCGGGACCATGGAATTCAACAGCCATATCAGGGGTGCAGCCAGAGGATAGAGGACCTTCAAGAAGAAGCTCATCAGAGGAGTCATTCGACTCGCTAATCTCAGTTGTTCTGGACCAGTAAAGATAGCCGACGGTATGATTTCTCCAACCACCAACAGTACTGTCACACTTAATAGAATGGCTGCCCAACTGGGGAACAGATTGTCCAAGAAAATTGGCATTGTTTCATAGAAGACAGCATCTACCAACAAAAGCGTCACCAATAGTCGATGATGGTCCTCCACGAGAGGCAACAACCGCGCGGCATTTTCACGTTCCTCCGAATCCAATGACGCCCGGATCTTGATTCTCAAATCCAGTGGGTCCAGAGTCATGAACCCCAGAAACATCGACGACATGAGAGCGACAGCAAAGACGCAGAACACCGAGCCCACAATGTTAATGGTTGTCCATTCATAAGAGGAGAGTCCCCAAGGAATGTCTTCCCCTCCACATTCTTCGGCACCTGTCAAAAGTCTTGCATTTGTACCTACGGAGCTTGAGCTCAAGCATCCAACGATTCTGTCACCGTATTCCGTTTCACACAAACTGTCCATTCCGATCTGATCCAGAATCGTAACCACTTGTTGCTGTAGAATCTCACGGTGGTCCTCCAACAAACGTGCATGGTAATCCTCTTGGGATCGGTCCACTACAACTTTGGATAGATGTCTGTTTGACACCATTGGCATGGACCGTGTCAGTTGTTTGGCCCCCAGACTAATATGTTCCATGTTCAATACAATCATTATTGCTCCCAATAGTGCAATGACGACCCGTCGTTGTTGTTGTATCCTTCGGTTGGACGTCCGTTGTTGTTGTTGTTGTAGGGTGTCGTCATTTCGAGCGGCCAAGGGCATCGTTCTGGCTTCACCAGAGGTTCCTTCGTTCCTCGTAGTCCGATAGACGAACAGAGACATGATTTGATGTATTCTTCCCATTGTGTAATGTGGATGTTCTTCTTGCTTGGTGTTGCGATCAAACAAAACGAGCATTCCTCCAGACGTCCAAGTCGCGGCCGATTATTGAAAGCCAAGAAATGACGGACACCTACTATCAAAAGGGATGATTGTTTGTTGTTTGCTTTTGTAAGATAAGGATCCTTCAACAATCTGTCGCCGCGGCACTACTGATGACGCTCACACTCGACACACAAACTCTCTCGAGCTTTGTTCCTGTTGCTGTATCTCACTATCAACAACGATTACGGATTGAACCGTCGATGGTGTAACATAAAGCCAGCTTTTTCTGCAACGTCAATCATAATCGTATTATCATTATTATTATAATTATAATATCTGTGCTCGATACTACCGTAATCCAAGAGTACCGGTACCTGCCGTTCTACCGGTACCGGTAGATATGTACCGGTAGTAGCACTACCGGTACCTCTCTAGTAGAGAGAGTCTACTACAAAGGAACTATCTTCGTCTTCTTTCGAAATCGAGAGGATTTTTCTTGTTTCTCGTTGTTAACGTGGGCATCGAATCAGCAACAAGGATAGGGATATTATTAGGCACTTGCAGCTCGTGGTAGTCTACCGGTACTTGACAGTTAACTGTAAAAGGTATTTGTTTTCATTCACAGTCAACGGTTAGTGTTAGAAATGACTCCTACCGATCCACGGATCCACCAAGCAATAATGCCTCTATGATGAAGCGACATGGGACATTGTCTGTTTTTTGGTTTTGTTTGTGTTTCAGCAGTATTGAAATTTGGGTATAATAGTCTCTTCTTTCACTGGTCGACGGGGCATCCAACATTCGATGGTCACAAAAAGAGATAGATACGCCGGACATAATCCCAATCCATCCAGGAAGAGTTTCTCACAAATGCAAACAGGCTGAAGAGATTTGTTCAGACTTTCTACTGGCCTGTTGTTTCGCCGCCGTCATCCTCTCCGTGTTTACGTTTCTCCCCTCGTTTCGTTGCCTCTTGATAGTCCGAATGAAGAACTGCGTTCTGCCATGGCGGGATAGTCAGCTTCTTTTGGCCCGAATCTTCCACCAATTCTACCGCTTCCTTCACGATCGCGTCTTGCAATTCCTGCAACGTCCATTTGACTCGAGGATCATTTTCGTCGCTCAAATAGCGACGTGCCAACGTCCAGCGATTCCCCGGACGCATCCATCCAACCGAGACGAAGGGTCCAAATTCGTTGGTACCCTTGGCCACAATCAGATTTTCTGTTTGATCGTACATGTTGCCAGACCAACGGAGACTCTTTACCAACACTTCGTGCTCCTTGTCGGTGTGCTTTTCCTTCTTTCCGGATTGTTCCATATCCCATCCATCACCCTCGGAAAAATTGGCGACAAAGAGCCGTTCCTCTTCGGATTCATTCAGGGTCGATGCCGTTCCCGACACAGAAAAGATAAAATCAGAATCGATGTATTCGGCAAAGGCGTTGCGCTTGGGAGCGGCTGCCTTACTGGCATCGGGACAATCGTCCACTGGCACCCACGTGCCCTCCCACGATACAGAGATGTCACTCATTTTCTTGTCACCAGCAGCGGTCTTGTCATCGACCGTGACAATTCCATCCCAAATGTAGAGGGTGTCTTGCCACTTGTTGTTGTCGCCTTCGTTGCCCATATTTGATTCACAGTAAAACGATCACACGGTGTTCTTGGAGAGACACTGATCCTGATTGATGATAATATTGTTGTAGGATCAAGAGTTGTACGAAACTGTCCCTCACTGACTGTACCTCAACAACAACACAAGATGACAATGTATGATACGGAGTAGCAGTTGGACCCCCATCGGGTCTCACGGTTGAGGCATTATTATCACTATTACTCTACTAGTCGTACAACTGGGATGTGATGGCCCTTGAAGAACACATCCAGTTCAAAGATTTGTACGACGGTAGGTAGATACCTACCGTACAGAGTTCTTTGAAGAGAAATGCTCTTTTGCTCCGTATGTTGACTACCGGTACGTTATTACCTATATGTCGTACCGTTACTACAACCTACGTAGCTAACCGGTACTGCGTCGCAACTCCCGGTACCAAGTTCAACTGTAAAAGTGCGACGTCCTCCTTCAAACCGAAATGCGATCTCGCGGGTTCTCATCGTATCCCCGTCTGTTGACGCCTCATTCGTGACACAAACTTGTCCAAGATTCAATCAGTCTAGTAGGCTGTCGCAGGTTTGTTTTTCAACTACCGGTAGTGTTTGTAGTATGACGTACCAAGTACTTCCAAGAAAGGAGTGTAGAATGGATGTTTACCTAGCTAGCTAGAGTTGCTACTGAAAGGATAGACTTTTTATTTTATTACGTGCACGATGCTCCTGACGCCCTCTTGTTTTAAGTCGTACCAAGTATTGTGCAGTTTCATGTTCATGGCGTTGGTACGAGGAGGACTATTGTTGGAAGTTCAACCGAGGGCTGCGAATAGTAGTCGTGTCGTGACGAGTGACGCAGCTTACCTTGTCTATGCTTCGTATAGGGGCCTCGTCATCTTGAGCTTACCCACAAAGGCGGATGGGTAGCCAACCCTAATCCGTCAATGATTAGGAATGCGAACACAGCAACTGCGTCGAAGTGCACCAGCCGCCAGTTTCAGAACCAAACGCCTTAACTACAATTAAGGACTCCGTTTGCCAGGCACTCGGTCCCTGCCGTATCGCATTTGTGCAGCCACAAATATATATGTCGTACGTTGACAGACCATGGTCAAAAACATTCGCCTTGTGATTCCAAAATATCAACACGATTCTCATCTTTTCCTCCTCTTCGGCATATCGATTTGCGCACTCCAATGAATGGATCCTCGGAGCGAGAACAAAGTCTTTGTTGAGATTTCCGTTCGGGTCGCATCGTTGGACCCCATGCTTTTCTCCATTGAACTAGACTACGATGGCCCAGATGATGTCTGTGACCTTTTTGGACGGACATATGAATCTCTGCAACTTTGGTACTTAGTACGTCCAATAAATGCTGCCTGCAATATTGGAGCCTCAGCATCTTAAACTGGATCAAGATCATGGAACAGCAGCAGGAGGAAGCCGTATTTCATGTTCAATGTTGGATGTTACATTGGTAGCCAACAAGGTGGATAAAGCTTCGGATCATACCCAACCATCGATGGATGGAAGGTTCGTGGGGATGGCGAACAAAAATAATCTTCTCGCCATGATTTTGATTCTCCTGTATGCGAAAAGGGAGCTCCGCCATCTTGAGTTGCTTCTTGCCAGACTGGAACAGCGAGACGAACTGTAGGCGGAAAGGACCATGATCCCTTAGAAATTTAAGCCTAGTGGATTTGTTAAAGTGGTGGACGCAGTAGGTGGCCAACCTGTAGGGAATAAGTGGAAAATCGTCCAAAGGTCTTAGCCTCTTGCTCTGGGTCAAGATCGGTAACAACAAGCGGCAAGTTGCCGCATTTCCGTTTCATTGGTTACTCTCACGAAGCCACATCCGTTGACAGGTCCAGGCGCTGACAGGAAGGAAACACCACATCACACTACGGAATCATAAAAAGAACGTAGTGGCTAGGAAATTAATCGCAAGGAAAGACAAATGAAACGCGAAAACGACCTAAACGTTATAAAAGAACTCTGTTTTAACGAATGCATGTACAGAGAGTAGGAGCACCGCTAGGGGCAGAGGACGGAGTTTCGGAAGGAAATTGTGTTGGAGCAACCGTTGGAGATGTACTGGGTTCCGCGGTTGGAGATCCCGTCCCAGTGCGAAAGATGTGCGTCACTCCGTACTTGATATGTTCTCCACCGCTAAACAGTTCCACGCCTTCCAAGCTTATGGAATAATAGCCCTTCCCGTACATGCAGCAGATGGAATCACCCCAAGAGTCCAATAGTTGAAAGGTGTACTCATAACCAAGATCAAGACAAAACTCCTCCTCATAAAGAGTGTTTCTCAGGAACGAATCCTTTGCGGCAATCAGTTCACCCGTCACACTGTTTTTGAGACTCCAAGAATTATCTTCGGAGAAATGGTCTGTCTTAAATTGCAACTCAAATAACTGCTCGTTGTCGTTGCAAGGACTACCAAAGGTCGGAGCATCGGAAGGGGCTGAAGTCGGTGTGTCGGTGTTGTAGGAGTCTTCCCCACGGTGATAACGAAAACTCATAACGTCATCGCTCTTGCTAATGTCAGTGATAGATACGTTGGTGCGAGCAATGATGCCACCTCGATACGAATCGGTGTTAGGGTATTGACATGCGGAAAGGTCGAGACAAGGTAGCAATTGATCAACTCCCATGGCATGGAAGACGTCCCCGTGATCACCCATGTTCACGCCACGCTCCAAATGGTATAGACTATCGGCTTGCACAAGTGCGACACCATAGTGATTGCCGTTCTCTGGCCACCCCAGCTGTCCAGGAAAGCCTTCCCTCCTGAGCGAATTTCTGAAATCATTGGGGTTGTTGCCGTTATCAATGTGCCAGATAAGGATCCCTCCTTGAGCCATATTCTTGTCATAGCCCTTTCTTTGACGGTTTTCAATCAGCAAGAATTCGCCATCTGGGAAGCCATCTTGGATAATATAGAGCTGTGGGTGGTTAGGGTGCTGGTTTTGGGTGGTTTCGACTTGATTTAACCCCACATGAGGGACTGTGGCTGGCATCCATCCAAGAACAAATTTGGACCAGCCCGAGAGGTGAGGGGGCCAGTATTGTGAGCCATCCCAACCCCAGGAATTAGCCATGAGCCCATACTGCCCAATGCCTCGTCCACCTCCGTTAGTGTCGTAGAGATCCGGAAGGCCGAGATAATGAGCCGTCTCATGAGCAATCACTCCAATACGACCAATGCCAGCTCCTGATAACCCCCACAAAGCTGGTGAAATGTGGTATTCTCGAATAGTCACGCCATTCTTGCTGACGAACGGCCCATTATTCAAGCCCCATTGGTGACTCCAAATCCTGTTTTCGTAGAATTGACCATACGCATCGGTTCCTCCAAATTCCGCCGCATAACCACTGTGTAAAAATGTAATAGCATCAATCTTTTTGTCCATATTTTGGTCGAAATAAGCGAAATCAACCATACCCTTATCGTCCAGCTGCTGCAAAGCATTTCGAATGGCGCCCCAAATAACTCTAGTCACGCCGTGTGCTCCATCAGCATAGAACTTTTCTGTGTTGTCAACCGTCACCCAATCGGTAACAACCGATTCCAAGTTCAGTTGTCCGTAACTGTTTTCCAAAAAGACATCTCGCACGGACCCTGATGGACACAATGCATGAGGCCCCTTGTGATTCATTAGAATGGATATTTCTTCACGGGACGGAAGCGTACGACCGAGATGGTCCGACCAACGAATCAACACTACCAGGTTACGGAGATTGCCAGAATATGCAGGATTCAATTGTCGATGAGAGCCTGTTCCTTTCTGAAAGGTAAAGTTGGAAAAATTTGGGTATGGCAAGTATTCGTCAGCCGCTTCAGTACCCTTAGAGGCACCGCGGAGAGTCGATAGCCGTCGTTGGTTGCCCTCCATATCGCCGCAAAGCTTGTTCTCGCAGTCTTTCTTCTTGGGGCGAAGCTTCTTTCCTTTTTTGGCAATGCTCTTGTTGAATTTCCCCTTGCCTTTCTGGAAATTCTTGCTCATGGGATGGGCGACAGCTTCCAACGATGCTTTGAGACCGCCTTGATCGTCTTCTTCGGCATAGACAAAGAGACCGTTTTCTGGATTTCGTAGCACAGTGTATCCATCCATGTCACTCATCCAAGCATCATAACTATCTCCATGTAGTTGTAGGTCAATGACTTCTCCATCAGGCTGAATCTCTTGGAACGGAAACGGATTAGATGTCATCCCCAAAGCGAAGGCTGGGAGTAACAAGGCGGTCACAAAAAAGCCGGCAGATCGGGTGGATGATCCCTTGAAGAAAAGGCCAGAGAATGAGCTCATGATGGAATTAGATCAAGTAGAAAAGCTTTGTCTTAGTTGCTCTTTGTGAGACGAATCCGTCTGAAGTTTTTAGTGCACTCGTCTTGCCCCATCGAGAGTTGAAACCAATCACTTGGTTTTCATGTCAACGTAGCCCAGTCAACCATTCGGATATTTGACCAGCCGTTCAAGGGGTGGTTACTCTAATAATGTTTACCTGAGTTATTCATATTGTGCCATCATTTGGAACGAGCCATGGTTTATTGCAACTACCGTCATTTTACCTTCTTCTCTCCATGGCTCGTCCTGCTATGAAAAAACCTGTGTGCAGGTTTTATTTGCCGACTACATTATGCGAAGCAACATGAATGCTACCTTGAAAACCATCGCAGAGAGACAAACCATTCCTTTACTGTTAATTATTGTTCTCCACTCCGCGCGACCGTACGTTTTTGTTCAAACCATGGTAGTACGTGTAATAACGAAGAATGTGTGATTGCTTCCACCAGCGATTCGAAGGCATCGAAGGAATTACTCTACGGTAGCTTCGACAAACAGTTACATAGTAGTAGGAGACCACCGTACTCTACCGGTAGCTACGAACCGTACCTACTACCGTTAGTTCGGTCGTATGGCGAATACATACGACTACTACTAGTACGTCGTACGAAAGTACTTTTTGTGCTACTATATCATATTACGGTAAGATAATATGGTACGTATCTTCTACTGGAGTACGTAGTAAAAGAAGAGCAGGGTTAATTACTCTCTCTACTGAAGTACGACGTAGTACTACACGGTAGTAGGATTAGTACAGGACCCAACGGGAACTTTACCGTCGAAACTTTGTGCTCCTTTGGAGGCACTTGCTGGAACCAGACATGATGACATTGCCGCCTGACGTTGCTGCACGACAAATGCTGGGTAGACCGAAAACGGTGAGACTGAGAAAGAATTCCCGTTATGCCCATGAACCAGAAAAGTCGCCAACGATTTGCAGCCGTTGCCACTAGCCTTGTCACAATGTAAGAACGTGCGGAAGGAGAGAGGCAGTTAAGAAAAAAAATGCTGGGAATGGCGCAGCAACAATCTCCCACAGTGTCTTGTGAGGGACTTGCGGAGGTACTTACAAAAATGAGGCAGGAAGAGTGGCAGTTGCGTTTTCTGTTCTATATGTGAACGAAGATTATTGCAAAAGGTCATTACAGGGTTTGGACGGGGATATTATTGCGTTTAGCGAATTGCCAAGGGATATTATAGGTTTTTGACGGGGATATTATTAGCAATAGCGGCAGTAATGTTTAACCCGGTGGTATTAATTGATGGATACTCACTATAGTGTCCTTTTGATTTTATTGCAAAGGGTCATTGGAGGTCATTATAGTCTTTCGCCCTATTATTTATTGCTACGCCAGTAAAGTGTACGACGACGGTAGGGTAACAGTGTACAACCTCAAGCATGATGTTACAGTTACGATTAGTATTACCGTACTCACATTTGTGACGTTTCCACTCTCGTTCTCTTTTCTTCATCATCTCTTCTCAGGCCCGTTCTTATCCGGACCAAATATTCTTTTATTCGCGCATTTTCACAAGTCGAAGTAGTCAATTTTTAGTCATTTTGGTCGACTGGGAAGAATTTTGAGAGAATACGGTCCGGATAACAGGTTTTTGGGCCATGCCGTTCCGCACTCTCGCAAAACTCTCTCAAGCCCTCACAGCCACCCGTTGTCAGTTGATTTTTCATCAATCATCATCATCATCGTTGCTAGCTATCATAGAGCTAGAATAGCTAGTAGGACACTCGTCTCTTCGAAATTACATCCTTTCTAATATATTGTATCATTTTCCCGTTCGAAACATCATGAATAGTGCCGTCGAGAATAGTGCCGTCGAGCATACAGAGGCAGAGGAGGACAGTGAAAGTCCTCTTGCAAAAAGAGCCAAGACTTCTTCCCGGGATGATACACTACCGCCTGCACTTGAGGGACTTACGGAAAAAGACTACAAGCGGATTATCAGTGAAGAGGTTGTTCTCGACAAAGACCACTCCGCTCATGGTTATGAGAAGGGGGAAACCTACAGCATGGCAATGGCCGTAGCCTCAAAAGATGGCGATCAACCTGCTATTGATATTTCAAAGCTCCATCTCTCAAAGCTACGAAAACTTGCAAAGAATTTTGGCATCAAGATGATATCCAAAATGCCGTCAGCTGTAATTCGAATCCATCTGGCCAGGAATGCACATATTGGTTCAATTCTTGACAATGCCACAAAGATTAAATCCTCTGATAATACATATGCCCTTGTTGTCATACATGTGCCCTTATTGTCTTCATCTCAGACATAGACCTTCTGACATCCTCCCTCTATGTTGAGACTTGATTCAATCTCCAACCATATACTTAGACGTCAGTCTCCAGAAAGTATCATTCGACGTATTCTTGGTAAAAGTGTCGCTTTGATTTTCCTCACTTCGAACAAATTCAATATCGATTAACTTATCTTCTCCTTGTGTCAGTTCTCTTACAAAATGTAATCTTGTATCAATGTGTTTGGTCCTTGATCCACTTGACGCATTATTGGCAAGATGGATTGCTCCAAGGTTGTCGACAAACACCTTCATTGTTCCTCCTGGCTCAATATCCAAGAAATCCATTACCATCTTTACAAATTTCAACTCCATTGAAACTTCACTGATTGCGTAATATTCTGCTTCACTGCTGCTCAAGGTTACGCCTCCTTGTTGCTTTGACTTCCATGAGATTGGGACACCAAATAGATAGATCAAAAATCCGGTTATCGATCTTCTGTTTCCCAAGTCTCCTGCAAAATCACTGTCGCAGTAAGCAAATACTCCTTGTTTCTTATCAGGCTTGATTAACACACCTCTGTCTTTTGTGTCAATCACAAACTTGATGACCCGATGTAATATCCTAACATGTTCATCTGTAGCACCATCCATTACCTTTGATAACTCTCTCTACCAGCTCTGACCTCTTGCCACCCATCATCTTGAGTGTTTTCTTCATCTTGATTCTCGACTTCCGAATTGTCTTGAACATCGTGATCATCCTCCCCAATTCCAAGTTGAGAATCATGGTCATCATCTTGAGCATCCTCCCTGATCTGAGGATTTTTATACTCGCCATATGTCTTTGATAACCATTGGACATCTCTGGATAAGCGCAATTGTCGGGTTTTCAAATCCAACATTCGATATACATTACCAGCGTGTTGTTTTGCATATCCCAGGAAAATGGCAGGGGAACCTCTGTCATCCAACTTTCCTTTCACAGTTGCAATGTTCCTTGCCACTCCAATTTCTCCAAAAGTTCGCAGGTATGGACCATATGGGGCCACTTTTCCATAAAACAATTCATAAGGGGTTCTATCCCCCATTTTCTTGACCAGCAGACATTCCAAGTCTGTTGCACAATTCGCTGCCTCTGCCCACAATTGCTGTCGAATGGTGTCATGCAATCCTGCACCATTATTCATTGATCTGACCTTGCCAAATAAGGTCGCAAATTTTCTCTCAACCACCCCATTTTGTTGGGGTGTTCCAGGAGCCGTGTACTCAAAAACAATCTGCAGTCCTTGTTTCCGACACGCCTGTTCCAGCATTTTATTTTCACCTGCATTGTCACAACGTATAGTCTTAACCACTATATCTTTCTTCTTCAGGTCTAGTAGCATATCGATGCCTACTCTCATCAGATCACTCTTATGTTTTCCGAAACAGGAAATCGTATGGTCCGAAAAACCATCAACAAACAAAAACCAAAACTTTTTGCTGCCCATACTTGGCTTGTCAATGCTCGCAGTATCCATGTACAGTACCTCACCTGGTTTAGTCACTTCACGACTTGCCACTTTGGGAACCGACATTTGCTTCAATTTTCCTATTGCACAGGGCTCACATTTCATCATCTTCCCTGTCAAGATCACTCCCATATGCTTAGCAGTTAGACGGATAGAATCCTCATTTGCATGGCCCATCATGGTGTGAAATTTCATAATTTGCACATTTGTTCCTTCCTTTAAACCAACATGTGCTGACTCATTTTGAAGTTCCATTGGCTCAAATCTTGCCGCCAACAGAAAACCATTTGCAGTCTCAACAATAGTTGATGTAGATTGAGCTCCATTTCCATATTTGATGATGCACTTTTCTTCTCTCAAATCATACATGCCACTTGTATCACGTCTCATGTGAACTGTAGCTCCAGAATCACCAATCATGAGATTGTCATCAATTCTATTCTTCAATCCTGTGGTTAGACACACTTCATCCACTTCCTGTTCTTCAGTTTCAGGAACAGTGCACCACTCATTCATTTCTTCATCAGTATAAGCAATCTCACGTCCAATAACAATTGGTTCACCTGTACTGTCATCATCATTTGGTATGATCAAAATGGGTCTATCTTGAATAAGCGATATCTCATGGAATTCTTCAACATCAGGTTCATGGATTAGTTGACACATCAATTGTTCTTCGTTTGGATCGTTCGTCCATCCAGAAAACTCCTCATCCATCTCCTCTGCTATGTCCTCTGCCATGAGAACCACAGCACCACTTTCGTCTGCTTTTGCTTCTTTGAGTTTAAAACAGTCTGCCTTCTTGTGACCTTTCTTTCCACAATGATGACATTCACCTTGAAACTTAGTCTTTCCTTTGTCTGACTTCTTGATCAGTTGATGGCTCACTGCATCGTCACATGACAGTGCCAACTTTAGATAGGCCTTGCGGTTCATCTTTCTTTCATGGTTGGACGGTACTATATAAGATAAAAATCCACATTATGAAGCGTCATGGTCTAGGGTGCAATTCCGTAGCATGATACTAATAACCTTTTAACATGGTATCATAGAGATAATGGTTAGTATCGTGGCTAGGTTTTGTGACACACATGGACGAATTCATAGATGACCCGAGTTCGATTCCCGATCCTTAGTGAATGTCCTGTGAAGAGGGCTGAAGGACATGGGAGGGTACATTGCTCCATAACTGTGGATTATGGGAGGGTGTTGGACGGTACTATATAAGATAGTAATCCACATTATGAAGCGTCATGGTCTAGGGTGCAATTCCGTAGCATGATACTAATAACCTTTTAACACCCGCCTTCCCATGCCAAAAGAATGCAAAACACAATCGTCCGTCTTGGTAATGTTATATTTAGTCATGGATTCATACAAGGATTGATGAAATGGAACAATCATCGCAAAAGGGCTGACCACGAAACTGGTGTCGGTGGCACCATGGATAGATTCTTTGTCCAGGTACACACTGCCATGTACGCCATTGATGAAGACGATGGCGGCGAAGAGAAGATCCCTGACGTTGCTGACAGGGAAGATGACAGGAGCATTCACAGTTTCGACGCCGGTGACGCTCCTGATGACAGTTTAGAATTGGAACATGTCAATTTGGTGTTGGAACGTACAACAAATGACAACGACCCGTACGCATCGTTGAGTCGCTTTGAGGAGCGGACAGATCTTGACCATGAGAAGGTGGGACTGTATTTTGAATTGGCTGATCCCGACCCAGGCCAATACATGAAATTGCCATCAAAGATGCTGCGTGGTTGGACCGGTGATTTGTTACGTGCCCGCAAGAAATTGATTGAAAACATGAAAAGGTCCGGGGAACACGATTCAGACGTTTACAGCTTCGTACAGGAAGCCTTGAAAAAAACAAACCTTCGCAAAACAATTGGAGAGTTTACTTTGTATTATATTTGTTTGAAGGCGCAAAGTGTGCAGGATTTCGATAAGTCATTCTCTCCTTTTATGGATGCTAGATTGAAGGGCGACTCGACTTCGTTGGATGTTGGCAAGGACGATGATTTCAGTGCCATGACTGGAGGAAATGACACAACTGTTACCAAGCAAGGAGAGTCCATGGAAAGGATGGCAAACTATTTTGAACTGATTCAACAGTCCACTAGCATTGCTGCGGCCACAGCAACAGCCGCAAGCCATGAACAACAAAAAACCAACCAAGAACAACAAAAAACCAACCAAGAACAACGCCTTATTAGCCAGGAAACAAGACAGGAAACACGGAAAATAAATGAACAACAACTGAGATTGTCTATTATGCAGGGAGCTGAAATGCTGAAGAGTTCGTCAACATTCAGGGCATCCCCGAGGGTTTCTACAAGATTTGTAAACGATTCAACACTCATTCGAAGTGATCGTTGAAGAAAAGATGGATGTCGGAGACAGTATTCATCCCAATTCAATCGTCGCAAACGTCTTGCTGCTTGGCGCCGCTTCTTTGCATTGTCCTTGCGACGCACACATTCATCAGCATCCCGACAAGTAAAAGAATATCCGGTTGAATCATTGTCTCAATAAGAAGTAGTGGTGATGATGATAATAATGAAAGGAGGAGCATGAACAAAAACGATTATTATGTTGTTGTAACAGTAGATTCTGCAATTGTGGGAGGCAAAAGATGCTGCCGACAAAACAGTTGTTTTGATTGGCTAATTGTACATACGTCAGTGTGAGCGAATAAAAGAATTTTCTGCGCCGGATAAGAATGAATTTTTTTCAGATTCTCGTACTGAGCGAGAATGCGCGAATAAAAGAATATTTGGTCCGGATAAGAACGGACCACAGTCAAAACTGACTGTGCGAAGACCGATTCATCTTGATGGCTCGTGATTACAATTCGGGGGTTCTTTATCTTTTACTCACCCTCGTCAGGACTTCAGCGGCACCATCACATCGATGGCACAATCAGGAACGAATTGGAGACAAATAGGATTCCGTATGAGCTGCGTTTCCTCCACTACCCCATTTCGCATTATTGTCACCATCAGGAATGAATCGGAGACAAGGAAGTTTCCCTTGCGCAACATTTTCTCCACCAGTACCCCATTTTGCATTAGACACACCCAATCCCGAAAAGTGATATGTCTGTAAGTGAATCAAGGACGAACATGACATTGAGCGGTGGAGGTGGCGACTTGAAGATAATCGGATCTCTCCAGAAGGAGCACATGAATCCAGAGACAGTGGACGACATTCTGTCAAAAGAACTCCAGCAACTCTCTTTTGTAACCAGGACAGAAATCAACGAGGAAGTCCATGGTGTCTTATGTTTGGCTCCCGAAGAGACGCCAGTACTACTTCAAGAATCGTTGCAACAGCTTCATCAGGAACTTTCGGTCTTGCGACAATTTGGTAAAGCTCGCGCCTATGGACAAGCTTGTCAACATGCGCATAGTTATGTTCATGCGAACGACTTCCGATTGAGATTCTTGCGGGCAGAACTTCTCGATCCAATAAAGGCTGCTGTCCGCATGTCCTTATTTCTGGATTTATTGCTGGATTTTTTTGGTCCCATTGTGCTTGAAAGACCGCTACGGATCACAGACTTGACCAAACAAGAGATGGATATCTTGCGTGAAGGAGATTTGCAACCACTACCATTTCGTGATCGAAGTGGACGAAGAGTGATTGTAACTGTAAACCAATTCACGATGCAATATCCTATAGACGCCAGGGTATGACGGCTGATGATATGGTGCTAAATCTGTTGTGATTACGGAGATCTCACTTCATACTTTCTCCTTGCAGCTCAAAGCCAGCCTTTACCTTCACTGGGCCCTCAGTGGAGATTTAGAATCTCAACGGAAAGGATTTGTCGCAATCATGTGTTGGTCGTCAAAAAGTACACCTTTTCCACCATCTTTACCAGGGCCGGGTGATAAAGCCTTTTCCAACAGCTCCAAGCTGTTCTCTGCATTCCCGTGGAGAATGTGTAGTTTACACATGTGTTTTCCAGACAAACCTTTTTTTCATTTACTGCGGTCAGGGATATTTTTGGTCTTGGGTGAAAATCGATCGCGGATCCGAATGCATATTGGTAAGCGGATTCAGAATGGTTCCGTTCAATCATGGTCTCACTGCCCGGAAATCGTAAAACTCAGCACCGTTTTTCCGACCCGTCTGCGCTACTTCGTTTTTAAAGGCGACTCTATAGAAATACAATACAATTTGAGCGGGTACGGTATACCTTCCGATCAACTTCCTGTGACGGAATCGGGAAATGTCAAAACAAAAAATGCACGCCAATGGCTGCGTATTCGCCGAGCACTTGAGAGTGCAGAAGTTGCAGGAGATGATTACAAGTTAATGGCTCTGAATCTCATTGAATGTCCTGGCTCCAAAGACGTTGTTTTTCGTTGTGGACAAGCCTACCTTTCCCATCCGGGAAACGTCATGTTTCGGGGATTGATCGAAGCCATGTTTCAGGAACACAACAACGCTCTGTCATCGGAATCCAAAGTCAACATTACCTGGCAGATCATTGAGGAAGTAGAGCATATCGGTGGACGATTTCTTGTCTGGGACGATGGATGGTGGAAGGTGATGACGGATAAGCAGCATATCCGATCAAAGGTTGCCATAGCCTTTAAGGACCACAAACGGCGTGTGAAAGCAATGTCAAACTGTCAGGTTACTCAGAGCAGTACGCTGAAGTTTCAACAACAAGACGGAAGGAAGAGGAAACGATCAGACGATGCGGAAAATGATGCCACTGCGTGCACTCAATTCTTTTGCATGTAGTGTTGACCTTCCTGGCTCTAATTTTGCAAGAGTCATGATGGTTTTTCCTTCCTTTTGAATCTCACCTACTTTAACTTGCGTGATTCCGAAGTTCTGACAACCAAGTGTTTCACTCAGCGAATACGATATTCAAGAGGGCACGATTTGTTGTTTGAATCAACGTTTTTCCACTGCTACGACGAGAGAGAGAGAGAGCCACAAGTACAATCCTGTAAGATGTCAGCAGTTTCGGCAGCGTGAGCGAATGCACAAAAATAGTCTTGGGAAGATCTGCCAGTGGACTACTTACTCTAATCGCCACTCACACTGACACACATCAGCATCATTTAGTCACTCTATGCAGTATTAGTGAGACTCTTATGATTTTGCATCATTGTTGCTGCTAGTCACAAAACCACACTGAGTGGTGGACTACCTTATTGTGGTAGGAGAGCATATTAACAAAGGTTTGTCAGAGCCGGGGAGACTAATGAGTATCCATACACGACTCAAGAGATTGGTGCCCCAATTGCTGTACAAGCTATTGCTGTCTTATGCATGGTATCATGCATAATTGGTTGTTTGACCAGAAAGGTTGTGTTGCTCTCATTTTCCAAGGGAGCTAACGGAGAGGAGCTTTTGCATGTTTCCTGATGGAGTTGTGGTGGGTACTGGCATTTCTGTGGAAGAAATGGCGTCATTACCTAGCCAATTTTCAAGTGCAGAGGGATGTAAACACTACTGGTGCTTGGTATGGAAAGGTTTCTTTTACACGTCCAATCTGCTCTCTGGTGAGTTGCAACAGGCAGAAGATACCAACACACCCAACAAAGTAATGTAGCTGATGCTGCCTTCCCAGTACTGGTTTTGGAAGACCAGACAATAATATGTGGCATTTTACTGGCCAGAACACCATCCTATTTCGTGATATTTCTTGCCTTTTCAGTTCTGGTTGGTGGGCAACTGAGTATTGACAGTGAGTTGATCGAAAGCTGTTGGATGACTCTGCCCACCTCTTCTTGGGGCAAAATGGCTGAACTAATTTCTTGGATGACAGCTGGTAGTTGGTATAGCCTTATCAAAGAAGAATTTCTGTTGAAAACTTTTTGCACGCCTACAATCACATCCCGTTCCTAGCAAGCCTTCTTACTGCTGAGTACTAGCTATGTGGTGCTACTAATGGAATGCTACAACAGTGACCCACACCCCTCCTAGACCTACTCTTATGGGGCCTTCCACCGAATAATGTGTCACTTTACTGACCTCAAGTTCATGTGCTTTCTCCTCTGATCCCAACGCCAGAACTTCATTGTCACAGAAGAAGACCATGTACCTCGGTAAAGCAGAAACTTTTTGAAAAACTGGATTGTACCAGCATGAAAAGAAACTCTGTCATGACCATTTTGTGTCGCTGCCTCCGCCCTTTCAAAAAGATCTTCCACCTCCGGAAGCTCCTTGCCTTCTTGCCCCTTCCGGAGCTAGTAGAGAGTAAATACGAATCTACCCCTACCAGTTTGTAGGGGTAGCTATTACCAGTAGTTGGCATAGCCACAAATAGAATTCATTTAATATTATTTTTTATTATAATAATATTTACTGCGTATTATTTCCTACCGGGGTAGGTAGTAGTACTACTGACCACTTCTGACTTCTTGATGCGCGCGCATGTGACTGTGAACACCGTGAATACTTCGCAGTACGACGTAGACTGTAGGACCGTTGTTTCTGTTTTCGTTGTTGTCCAGTACGTCGTAAAGAGTCGTAGGCTTAATTTTTCAACAATTCAGACGGTTCGTCGCGATGTCGCGATGATGAAAGATAAAAAAAGGGAGCAACTTGAATATGGACGACAGTAAAACATGAACTACTCGGAGTACGTAACGATATTTTATATACTATTGTTTGAATGGCTTATGAATCGAGTGAACAGTTGTAGCGATTTGTTCCTGCCCATGTTCAATCAATGGAGCGCGTGCCCGCCCTCCCTGGTTGTCGTTATGTTTTTTTTAATCATCGATATATCCGAAAAGAAGAGCGAAGATGTTGTTGTTCTCAAAACCAATAGTAGCAGTCGCTTGCTAGCTACTAGCTAGAGCATCGCAGTCTATCTACAGGTAGTCATTCGTGTGCTCGTGCTGCTCACTCATGTCGTGCGAATGGGTTGGGATGACCGCACACAAGCTGCGTGGTGATTATCGCGTGAGACCGTTTTGATCACAGTCAATCAATCAAAGCAATCAAGTAGTCTACTACGTCGTACTACTACCCAGAGTGTGTGTGAACCTTCTCACGGTTCGTTTGCCGATTACAACAGCAGCAATATAGTAACATTATTAGCGTGACAACTACGACGTACACCGCTCTTATCCCCCCACCCCTCTATTGATCTTGGCAGTCTTATTCTGATAGCGTACCATGGAGGTGGCAGCGCCGGTGACCGTTGACCCTGCGGCCATGCCGCCGCAAACACAAACCGAAGCTGCAGGGAAGGATTCTACTATGACATCCAACGTTCCATCTGTACCGAATGTCGCTACTACAAAGGATTCTCCTATGGTCCCAGCTTGGGTGACACAAGGTCGAACGGAACATCATGCGTTTTGGTACATTGGAAGAACGAAAATGGTGAAGGGCGACAGTGACGATAAAGACGAAGACGAACACGTTTTGATTCGATGGGTCTCCACCAACGAGTTAGAATGGGTGGCAGCATCGTCTGTACGAGAAGCAGTGGAAGGGGAGACTCGACGACGACGATGTGTTAAACCAATATATACAATCGAAACACCAAAGACGACGAAGAAAAAAACGAACCAATGTACAACTTTGAATCGAGAGATGAATCGAGAGAAGAGAAAAATAGTCAAGAGGGGCCGAACTCGGCCTAGTAAACAGGAACCATTCGAAACAACAACAGTTCTCCAAGAAAAGAAGAATGACAATATCCAAGATGAAAAAAAGGTTCAAAGTACAAATCAAACAGCTGGCGTTTCCGACGCTGTTGATACTACAAACTCTTTTGGAGGTGACTCCATGAGCCTTGAACATGATCACGATGATGACGAAGAATGGGAAGAATCACCGGTACGGTCCATGCCACCGCCACCTCCGAGAAAACGGGAATCATCTGAGGAAAACGGTGATATGAACGGGAAAACAGAACGAAAAGATGAATCGATAACACTGCCTGCCAAAGCAACGACTACATCCTCCTCCTCCCCTGTACTCGCGCTGGGATATTCTTCCGAGGCAAATACCACCGAGCCGAACTCACAAAGCCACGGTAATGTTTTGGAACCATCTCTGCAAAGCGAGGGAAGCGCCTCAGAGGATGAATGGGGACGAAAAGATGAGAGCAAAATAAATGAAACAACCACAACTGCTCCAATATCAGGTCCAGCAAAAATAGGAACGGACGGGACATCTAAGGACGGAAATGTCAAATCAACAACCTACACTTCCACATCTCCATCTCCGGCCCCTCTTACGCTTGACCCAAGATTGTCCATGGACAATTACGACATTTCAGATAAAGAGACATTCCCCACCAATCTTTTCAGATTGCTACAAGATGCCAAAGAACTTGGAATCGATCAAATTTTGTCTTGGGAGGCTGATGGGAAAACATTTCGAATGCATTGCGAAAAAGAATTTTTGAGACTCTTGACTCGCCTCTCTGCCAACAAGAAAGTCATTTCATTCCGCAACACATTGGGACAATTCAACTTTCAGTGCGTCGAGTACGGGGAACACGGAAGAGCTTATCAACACATTTCTGCCTTTCCTCCGGAAAACGGCACGAAAGAGACGCAAAATATACTCTTTTATAAAGACGCATCGTTGGATGAAATTGGTCAGATCAAAAAACGTAGGCCAGCATCGCAAACGAGACATAGAGAAACGCCAAAAGATGGTGTCGAGAAGCCTAAGACTAGGGAAATTCTGGGAAGTAAATTCCCACAGGACTCTTTGATATCACAGGGGAAGCGAAATGTTGAAAAGAATTCTCGTGTTGTTCGTGCTAGCACCAAGGCGGCAACAGCGGAATCTCTCGAAAAGTCCGAGTATTCCGACCCCCAGGAAAGGCGAAAATACACTGTTCCGCACTTTGTCGATCCGGAAGCATTGCAGAGTCGGTTTCGCGTCGCAAGCTTGGACGACTTGATGAATGCGAACTCAAAAAAACGCAAGCTTACAGCAGCTGTCTCATCCACCGCCAAAAAGAGCAGAGCCAAACCCCCCAGGCGCCAAAAGCGAATGGATCGGAGGAACTATGGGAAGCGCTTGAGAAATGGTTGCGTGCTTCCGGAAGAGGGATCAACCTATCAGTTGGAAGATGGGACCTGGGCCAAGCCAGCTGGCAGCATACCTACTATTGGCTTGTTCTGGGATGGTAAACAGGGGGTTTGGGCACCAAAGGGTAAACTTCAGGCTTCGAAAAAGCAGAAATGTGGCGACATTTATTCGACGGGTAATGACTCCTCTCTGGAATCATTATCGGACGGTGATCATGATGGGAAGAAGAGAAGGAAGAGAATAACGAACGTCATCTCAGATCGCCGGCGATCTGCGGTTCCTCAGTCGTGTGTGGATCATGATTCCCCTCATCGTCTTGTTGTACATACGCATCATACAGGAGGATTTCGTTCAGGCAATTCCACTGATGAAAGCGTCCTTGAAGACCATACGGTGATAAGGCTCTTGCCCTCGGGCAAACATCACACGCTTCGAACGTCGCCGTTTTTCCCAACTTTTTTAATGTTCAAGAAACATCCCGTTTTTAAAGGAAAATTCAAGGCCAAGACCAGAGCGAATCCGACTGGAACTATAGGCGGCGACAATGAATTCATGAAGGGGGTCAATAAAGACAACTTTGCTAAGATACAGCGGTTACTTCACCGGGAACGTTTTGAAGACGAAAGCTCATCCCAGACCATGTCTTCCGTGTCAAGTGGTGACAGCACTGTGCCGGCCGTGGCTCCTATGTTGCCAGAAATGAGCTTGAAAGACCATTGACTGAGAATGTCTTTCTGCTGGGGCTTCCTTTCAATACGTTTAATAATGCAGCTGTCTTGATCAAATCCATAAATCAAACGTGATCATCATCATCATCATTGTACTACTACTACTTTTACGGATGTCGTCGTTGTGAGTACGATCAAAGATGATATTTTGATCTTGACAGTGAAATAAGGATTATCATAGTTGATAGTACGACCTGTCCAAAACAACTCCAAGCACCACCGACATCCTCCTGCTTCCAAGGGACCGAAATCCGTTTATCGTTGGCCTTATTAAGCCTGCAACAGTGTCGTTGGACGAGAAAGGTTACACCGACGAGAAAACCTTACCCCGACTTCTTCCATAATAATAAAGCCATATATCATTCATATTTTCCCCATAACTTTTTGTGAAGTGTCGCATATTTGAAATGGTTCAACAAACTTTCTTCTACCCGTGCATCAAACTCACGTCAACCTTTCTTACTACTGGCAGCAGCGGTTGTAAGTAACATTTTGTCGAGATATCGTTGATTGGTCTCGTACCGTTTTTGGGCCGTTTCGTAGGCATCTTTGGCCATGTGATGCATCCCAAGAAGTTCCGGATATTGTGTGTCATTGATAGATATACGTTCCTGATCCTCCAAATCCAACGACCTTAACAACTCTTTGACAACATCCAATCGTTCTTGCGAGTCCTTCACTTCTCGTGCCTTTTGCTCCAACTCCTGTTTTGCTTGGTCCGTAACTTTTTGAAGTTGGACAATTTTCGATTCCATTGTATGACAATTATGATAATGATGATGATTGTCGATTCGAAACGGCGCCAGGTGTCCTTTCTTACTCCACCATTTTACTTGTTACTGTTAATTATCGCAACTGAGAGACTGTGATTACCGTACCATCCACCTCTGTAGTATCGTCATGTCGGAGTGGCTTCGTTCGTATGTCTGTACGTCTTGAGTCTAGAGGCAAAAGCAATGATACTTTGCATGCATAGAGTAGAACATTGATTCCGTAAATCTTTTAGGACCTTGAAAGGACTACAACGTACGAAGTAAAGGACTCCTACGTTGAACTAACCTGTCCAGACTCTTTCTCGCCGGTAGTGAGCCACACAACCCAAGAAAGTTGTTTGATTTGTTCAATGAATTTTTGGGAAGTGCGTTGAAGCCATAGGCATGAGCGACGTCTCATACCATTCTTCCGGATGGGGTTGGAAGGCTGTTGCTAAGTTACGCAAGGCTGCTGGCCATGGGGAAAATACATACTCGCTTAGTTTCTCTCGGAATGTGGAGGAACAGTAAACTGCTCACTACGTAATTTCTTATTTTGGTGTTAGTGGTGTGATATACGTGTTAAGAACCAGCCAATTGTTCCAAAGAGCTTTATCTTGGTTGTGATATTTTTAGGCACTGGGCTGCTCTTGGTCATCCACGTCATTCACTTGTTTCGATGTGGACTGAGATTCTTCGGCACCGATATTCATTCCCTTGATCGCAACAAATCCGAGGACCATTGCTCCAAGGATGCAACCAATCACGGTCCAGAAGATGGTCAAGATGTAATTGGCCGAACTGTTAAAAATGTTGAGGTAGATCTTGATTCCAGATTGAACCTGATATATTGCCATCCCCAAGCAAATAAAACCCAGGCATCGATGAAGAATCTCCCAGGCAACGCGGGCAGAACTCTTCTTTTGTCCTGCTTCCGGGACATGAGGACGAAAAATTCCGAGCAAAGCTTGGATAATGGCGATGATAAAAATGACCAGCCCGACTAACTTGTGCGGGTTGGGATCGGGATTAAAGTGTTGTGGGGAAGCTCCTTCTGGTGTCTCTTGGTTGATGGCAGCAACAGCCAATCCAAAAGCAATGATGGTAGAAACAACGACAAGTATATTCAAGCTGCGGTGAATTTGGAACCACAGTGGACCATCGAACAGTTTTCGCAAGACACTGGCAGCAATTGCAAGAGGGGAAAGAAGACCCCAAGCGATTCCAGCGATAAATCCGTGGGCCTTCCAGTACGATTCTTTTCGGTTCTCTAGATTCTCGATTTCTCCATCACCAGCCAAATCCAATGCAAATGATTCTCGAACGGCATGGACGCCAAGGTTATTACCGAATCCCCAAGCTCCCAAAAAAGTATTGCCTCCGAACACAATGGGAATTTCTCCATCTTCCACCATGATCTTTGTGAATGTAAGAATAGTGGTGTCCCCGTTTTGGGTAACACTGGCATCAATTAAAGTTTGCTGAGCATCCGCAAAAGGAACTACTCCGGCGTTGCTCTTGGCATTCAGGTTATATTTCAAGACAGTTCCATCGTCAGGAAGCCCGATAACCGCCTGAGATCCAATCATAAAGCCTCCATTGTCCGAAAATGCGATCCCAGCCCATGCAGCGGCTGGGACGGTGTAGACAAAGGTGATTGTATCTTGTTCTCCAGCCCTAGGATCGGCTGAATTAACACTGAACTCGAGAACGGCTCCATCTAGTTGACCCTGTAAGGGCACAGCAGTAAGTCCGTTAGCATTCACTTCAATATCCACAGCGGCAGGAGCTTGATTTTCTTCGGGGGCTTGCGTAGCCCCGACACCTTCGCCAGGAGAAATGATTTCCAATGCACCTGTCGGAATATCGATGTTGAAAGGTTGACGGTTGCTGTGAAAGCCGATAGTGTTGCTGCTACCCCATGCACCCAGCCAGGTGTTCAACCCGTCTTCGATTGGTACTTCGCCGGCCTCTCGCATAATCTTTGTGAAAGCAAATGTGGTGACACCCTCATCTTGAATCACTCCTGATTCGACCAACGTCTGCCGCGAGGCTGGCATTGGTTGGACTGCGTCGACACTCTTTCCTCCAAGACTATATTTGAGAACTTGGTTAGTATCTGGCAACGCAATAACGGCTTCTGAGCCAATCATGGAACCACCATTGTCAGAAAATCCAATAGCAGCCCAGGCCAATGTAGGGATTTGATAAACGATGGTAATGGTATCGGCTCCACCAGCTCTAGAGTCTTGGTAGTTCACACGATAAGCAAAGATAGATCCAGTGATCTGCCCACCTGGTTCGCCCAATGTGAAGGGGCGTTGAGCGACAGGGTCCTTCCAAGTACCCGACCAAGAACCCTCGTCCCAGCCATTCTGTTGAAGGGCACGGTGAAAAAGAGCATGGATTTCTTCCTGAGAGATCGCATGGACACCAATACTGCAGAGGAAGAAGAAAAACGTGAAAAGACTTTGAACATTCTTCATCGTACAAGAGTGTTGAGACAATTTTTAGATTCACAGTCAGAAGTATTTTTGTTTTTTGGTGTGTTTTGAAGATCTTCGGCAAACGAACAACTGTTTTTTTATGATCGGTTTGTGGTGTATCGTCTTCACGTAGTACTCGAAGTAGTATTTTGTGAGAGACAGGATAAAAAGAAAAAAAATGATTCTCCACACCTGTTGTGTTCTAACAAACGAATGAATCTTATCGTCGCGTCTGAACGTTGCGCAGGAAGCTTTCGTACCAGAGAACATTACTCGAAATAATACTCCCAAATGTACAATAAATACGAAAGCAGAAAAATTCAAATCCTGCTTGGGTTTGAAAAACCGAAAAGAGAAAAAAAAAGAATTCTTGGTTGTTCAAAACGATCGATGAACAGAAGCGTAGAACAACGAACGAACTGCGACGCAATCATTAACAGGTAGTAACTTTCCAGCGAACATGTGAAGATCACAGTCAAAGTGACGCTTTGAGAATACCTACCTAGCTTGTTCCTACTACCTACCGGTAGTACCGTAGTAGACTAGGTACCTAGGTACTGGTACTGCACTTTGTCCGGTAATCTGTTAGGTACGGTAACTACTCCTTACGACGTACTCCCAGAGATACTACGTCATGAGAACGTACCTACTATTGGTAGGTAGTAGCTCGTACCTGGTAGGTCTATGATACCTACTACCGGTACGTAGTAGGTAGAAGAGGGTTGACAGTAAGCAGACTGTACCTTCTAAATTTGAAACTGATTTATTATTTTATTAGCTAAAAAATACGGAGTATTGATGGCCATTGCGGCTGCTATGCTGACGTTACCTTTCTTCATTATTATTTCTTCAATATTTGCTCATGAAATCCACTAGTATCAACATGACACTCTTCTTGATGCTCTAAATTTCGAAGAGGCCATCAACTTGGTCGTTCTAGGACTAGTGAGGTACTCCCGTATTGCTTCTCGGTCTTGTTGTGCTCTGGCAAATGCCTTCTCTGGGGACTCTTGAGTCGAAAATTTATAGAGCTCCGCTATGCGATTCTCATCGAAGTTGCCAGAACATTCCTGTTCGTCTTGCTCCAGGAGAACAGTGTCCCAAGCCACATTCCTTTGTCGTCTGCCAGACTTGTCAATGTACCTCTCCAAGCCACGAAAACTATCCTCGTTGTTTCGTTCGTTGGTATGGTGGATGGATGCCAGAGTGGGTGCCATAATATTGTTTGATGACGACGATGACAGCATGTCAGCACTAGCCCTGCGTTGTTCCCGTTTGTATTGTTCCAGAAGCCAACGGCGCCTTTCTTTCATCTCGGCAAAGTCATCAGCCTGCAACCATAGGTCTCGGACGTTGTCCGTCATTTCCTTAACCGGTTTCACTTCTTTGACTTGCACTTTTTCGGCAAAATCAATCGACCGACTACGTTGTACCGGATTTCGCTCCCCCCGTACTCGTACTTCTAGGGCGCTGTTGCGTCTCGGTGCTCGGCGTCTAACAACGCCACCATGACAGCTCTGGCTACTCAATGGTTCACCGCCATAGGAGGAGCAAGCCTTGAGCGAGGAACGACGAGGAACGCGTGTCCCGTCGTATTGATAATTGATCGCTGTGGCAATCCGATAATGATCGGTACTATCGGAGACTACCTTGCTAGAACGAGCAACGTCAGGGGAACCAGGCTCGTATCCGTACAATCCCGCTGTGTCTGGAGAATATTTCTTGGCGACGTCTGGTGAACCGGACTCGTAACCGTACACATCAACATCTCTCGAAGGAGACGAAATTCGCCGAGTCTCCGAGTCAGGAACAGCATCCCCATAACAATAGTCTACATCAGCAGATGGAGAATGAACTCTTGTGGGATCTGTGTGGGAGATTCCCGTGGTAGGATTGGCGCTAGGTGAGGTGTTCTCCCCTGACGATAAGCCATTCATATGAATCATGCTTCGTGCCGAGGCGACTGGTGTGACTTTGCGAATCGGAACTTGAGGCGAGTGATCTTTTCTTCTGGATGAGGACGCAGGTGATGATAGTTGGTCTTCCATTTCCAATCCAAGAAAATGAATGCCTGTTGGCATTTGTCACCAGTTCTCGTTATGTACGGCTTTTTTTCTTGTTGCAGCTTCCACAGTGATTGCTTTAGTGGGCTTGTTGTGTTGAAAGGTGCTGTGTCGCGGCTTTCGTTTGTAGATGGGCCCTTCTTTCTTTGGAGGTTATGAGAGAAAGCTGGAACGTCGCCAAATGTGTTGTTACTGCGACCTGCTGCTCTGTCAACAAATGAGTGAATGAGTAACAACTTGTTGTCCGGGCTCTTTGTCCTTCGGCAAAGTAACGAAAGGAAGAGAGCAGAGTCGTGCTGTTGAGGGTGGTTTATTCTCTCTCAATACGACTAGGTAGTATAATTCACAGTCAAGAGCAAAGCTTGTTGACTGAGATGATGACAACGAAGTTCGCTGGAATTTCCCCAACTTCCTCTGTCGATGACCTTCAGAGTCAAGTGACTTCTTCAAGGGCCCTTTCAAGGTGTATCATACACACAACGAGGATCACAATTCATCGCAGCACTACAGGTACTACTACCGGTACTACTTACCGGTATTGTGTAGATTTCTAACTGGTAGTCTGATAAGTTTTCTTCTCATCAGGACGGAGTTAATAATAACACGCATGGATTAGAATATTATTTAAAACAGTATTCATAAATACTACGTATAACAGTGATGATGAGCTATTTTTCCCTGTTCGACGAAGCTTCTACGCAATCATAGGTAAGGAGGAACTACGTACTACTAGTAGAGTACCTGTAGCTATGGTTCTACCGTGCGCAGGCGTTATACTTCCTGGATGTCTACGGAAATCGCACACAAATTCTACAAGGAATCATGCTAATAATGCGCTTCGCCTCCCTCAACAAAATGGGAGTAGTACCATCGGGTCTCCATGATGTCATAAAATGAAACAAAAGTAGCTTTTACCAGTGCTGGGACTATTTCCTTTCTTTGCAAACGCAGTTTATCCTTGGATTCATGTTTTACAAAGACTCTGCCTCAATGTGTCGAGTGTCCACTTACCACGGCAAAGCCAGCCACCTCAGCTGGAATAGACAGAAGAAGTACTTGGGCATTACCAAGAAAGAGGTGCGATAGACAGACTTCTAGAACACCAAATCATAACCAGGAAGGAAAGAAAAAGACTCCTTCCTACCATCATGAATTGGAAGCATATGATATACGATCAAACAATTTGTCTGTGTAGCCAACCTAGACATCCCATCTTGCACGGCAGATCTTGGCAAACAAAGGATTGCGAAGCACCCTTCCTGAGGGTGAAAAGGTTTCAACGTTTGCACCAAGTTCTTGGCTGATTTTCCTCGTAGATTGGCCTTCAATCATCCTTGCAATTACTTCCCCAGAGCCCATGGCTAATTTCCAACCATTAGACCCAGGTCCACTGGAGATATATACATTGCTTTCCTCTGACAGCCTTCCAAGCAACAGAATTCCATCATTGACAAGGGGCCGGTGTCCGCACAATGTTTTTGCCTCTGTCACAAAAGGCTCCAGTTGCGGAAACTGTCTGATTGCCTCATGACGGAATTCCTTGTCAACAGAAGGTGTTGGTTCAGTGCTCCAGCCACTGAATTCTCCAATACTGGTAATTCGTATCTCATCTCCCAGACGAGTTGTATACATGTACTTGTCACATACAATCCTGGAGGGCAAGTGTGCATCAAAAAGTCTGATTCCTTTTTTGTCTGTTGCTGATGATTGCAAGGCTTCCTTGGCACTTACACTCATTGCATATCCAGTCAATGGATACACTGGTGCATAGTAATTCATCAAGGCCATGACATGTGGTACCCATGCACCAGCAGCAACTACAATAGGAACAAGATTGTTGTTATCTGATTGTGATTTGCAAGAGATGGTGCCACGGTTGGTCAAAAGCTCAATAACTTTGCTTGGTTCACTGCTTGAGGAAGAGACTGGTGAACTCTTGTCACCAGTCACAGTACCATGAACTTTGGTTCCATAAAAAAATTTGACTTGTCCACCATTGTTCAATTGCCATACTCTTGATCTACTATTTTGACAGATTTCCGCCAAAGCTTTAGAGAATCTCCCGGAGGATGCAGACTTGGATTCGTACTCATACTTTGCACCGGTCGGAAGCTGTTTTTGGAAACAAAGACTTGGTTCTTCTCGTAGTACTTCCTCAATTCCATTTAACATCTTACATGGCTCGAGGTTGCTTTTGGACTGGGTGGGGTTATTTTTCATGTTGAGTGAATTGTTTTGTTGTGATTCGTTATCCTCTCCCGGAAGTTCTAATGTGACGTCGTCGTAAGTGACGGACAAACTTCCTCGGGTATTGTAACCAGACCTCTTGCCAAGGTAACCCCGATTTTTCTCCAACATCTTGACCATTTCTGTAACAGCATAGTTGGTAAAGTTCAACATGTCAGCTTGTTTGGATGCTTGCTCGTCGCATGGAAATAGACTGGTTTGTGTGAATGTCGCCACCCATCGCAAAAAGAACGGATCCGTCAAGCATTTGGACCAGGATATGTGGAAAAAGTCGAAGTTCCTTGTGGGACGTGCCCAATGAGGAGTGAGACATTTTGCCACGGCCACCCACGAGTCTCGATCGACTACTGGATTGCTTCGTTGCATTCCTCCAGCCGCACAGGCACTGCATTCCTCTCCGGGTGCATCCATAGGCTCTAAAACGGCCACCGAATATCCACGTTTAGCCAGCTGGTAGGCAGTGGCGACTCCCACCACACCGGCACCAATAACAATGACGGGTTTGAAAGTTCTCTTGTGTTCATCATCAAAAACACGAAATGGCGTTTTGGGCAATCTGTCTTGACGTTTCAGAATGTGTTTGTAACGAAAATAAGTCATCGCAGTGACGCCTGCGACTGCAGCCGTACCGCTTTGGATGAAGAATGCCGCAAACATGACCGCTGTTCAGTGAAGTAATGACAAATAATGCTCTTGGGTCGTCATTATCTTCGTTGGAATACTGTCATGGATACGACGTACGTTCAACACAATCCAACAAGGCACGTTGTCAAGAATGGATCGGTGTCGTTCGGATTTGTTTAAGACACGACGTACTCGACGGAGAATGGAAGCTTCGAAAGATCGTGCGCTTTTGGGTATCATAGAAAGAATTTGGCAATCATTCAGAACCCGGATGTGAGCGCAAGGTGGTGTGCGTCTCTTCATGCATTTTACTCACTTCTTCCATAGCATGACCGGAAGCGAAGCCTGAACTGTCAAATGAGAACCGTGGAAGAACTGACACCTGAACAGTAGTAGTATCCTTGAGGAAATGCCTCTTCTCACAACATCATCATCTACTTCGTAATCTTTGGTTCGAAAATCAGAACGCACCTCCTGAGCACCAAATCTTTCGACAAGGGATTTGTCGAACCCAGAAGAACACCATGAACAAAAAAATATTGCTATGTGGAGGTGGCAATGCCATTCATGTCCTTACATCGCTGATCGGATCCCGTCCAGACTGTGATGTTTCTATCTTCTCTACTTTTCCAGGTGAAGCGGACAGAATCCGTGACGCCATTCCCGAGGAAGGAATTCAATGCATCAACGACTTGGGTGAAGACAAATACGGCAAGCCCGTAAAAGTGAGCGACAAGGCCGAAGAGGTCGTACCAGGCTCCGACATCATCATCTTGGCCATTCCATCCTTCACCCATGAGCTATATCTCCGAGCTGTGGCTCCATTCGTCAAGCCGGGTGTCATTATCGGAGCCATGCCAGGAGAGGGGGGCTTCGATTGTTGTGCCCGGCATGTGTTGGGTGCAGATTTTGTCAATCAATCCAACCTTTTCGCACTGGAAACGCTTCCATGGGCGTGCCGAATTTTGGTAGGTACCTCCAACTCAAGAGAGAATTTGTCATAACACGAAGAGAATATAATAATTCTCACGTTGATTTTTCTTAAATTTCCAATCCCGCAGGAATATGGCAAAAAGGTCGAAGTCCTTGGCACCAAGAAAGAAATCGATGTCGTCGTTACCGAAGGCAAGAACGCTAGCGCAGAATCCGTCTTGGAATTGTTGCAGACCTTGATTGGACATTTGCCTATTCTCAAGCCAGCTTGCAACTTCTTGGCGGTGACTCTCATGAATATCAACTCAGTGTGGCATCCCACTATATCGTACTCGTTCTATCGCAACTGGGACGGTCAACCGTTCGATGAGCCGCCGCTTTTTTATTACGGAGCGGACGAATACACCGGAGAAAAGCTCGCAATGGTCTCGGATGAAGTCTTGAACATTCGTTCTAAGATCCAAGAAAAGTACCCCGATCTGGACTTGTCCAGTCTCCATCACGTTCGTGATTGGATGCTCATGAGCTATGGCGATGATATTGGCGACAAGACAAGCATTTACACCATGCTGACGACCAACAAAGGTTACCGCGGATTGACTCATCCAACACAGCCAATCGAATCGACAGATGGCACAACCAAACACATGCCCAACTTCAAATACCGGTACTTTAGCGAGGACATCCCTATGGGTCTGTGCGTTACGAGAGGTATTGCCGAACTTGCTGGAGTGCCAACGCCCAATATGGACGACGTCATTATTTGGTGTCAGTCAGTCATGGGCAAGGAGTACTTGGTAGATGGTACATTTGTCGGCAAGGATATTGCTGGTACTCGCAGCCCCCAAGCTTATGGTTTTTTTGAGCTGGACGAATTCCTTCGTGCTAACGGCTACGTCTAGGCAGCGAGGCAGGAGCGGCATTTGCAGCACCTCCTTTCTACTCTTTTCCATTTTGTACGCTACTGCTTGCATGCATTTTTCACCCTGAAGCAGAAACGGTCTTGCTAGCGAGCTAAACAGCTACACCATCTTAGTGTAACTTGAATAAAATAATGTTGTGTTGTTGTTGAACGACATGATGTGCCTTGCAGTCTTGCCATTTCCTCGATCGTATATAAGATTTGTTTCTGTAGAGATACGCATGCCGCATCCTTCTCTGGTTTCAAACGTGCCCCTACCGCGCCGGAAAAGAAGTTGAATTAACGCTGCTTTACTTTTGTTGGAGAGCTGCCTACCCCGGTAGTACAGTTCTGATACTACGGCGGAAGCGACAGACTCCAACAATCGAATACAGGATAAAAGGAGCCGTATCTTGACCGGTTTATGTTCTTTTTAATGGACATGAGTCGTACGACAGCACACGAAAGCAATGACCAGCTCTCTCCTCGATCTTGCATGTCTCATTGGCTCTTTCTTTGTAACCTTAACTCCAACGTAGCTGTGACAGTAGTACCGGAGTACTTGTAAGTAGTAACTCGGGAACTCGGGAACAAATAATTGACGTCATCACAAAGGGAAATCGTTCATTTTTCTCATCTCCGTCGTCTCTCGTTGTTCCGCTTGCTTGTTCTTGTGCAGTAACGGCACCGCAGATATTCATAGACGATGATGGCTTCCACAGGGTCCAACTTCCATCACTTTGTACGAAGGATACAGGCACGAGACAACAAAAGGCAGAGTGACCAATGCCTCGATTTCTTTCTGTCGAAACCTCCAACGAACCAGGAGTTTGACAAATCGCAAAACAATGATGCTAGCGATTTATGGCCCGGTCGTACTTGCCTGAATCAAACGAAATTTGTCAGATTGTTTCTGACCATTGTGGATTGTGAAAATCAATACTGCCACTTTCAGCAGTGGGTCAAACAAATCAATGCCTTGCCAACAGCAGTAGAAGAGTTGCAGATCCACGTTTCGTTGGACGATTGCGACGAGAGCGAGGAGAACAAATTGGATAGCAGCGACAGCTTGTCGGATCTGGCAGCTCTATTGCATTCCATACAAACGATTTTCTTGAGGAATATCACCAACGCTGCGGCTGCAAAGTTGATGTTTTATGCGAAAGAACAGCATCGCATTTCCAGAGAAGGGCCACCGAATGGGGAATCTGAATATGGCATCATGAATTCATGGATAGAGAATTCTACATTCTCGAAATCGTCCATAGAAAAACTCCGTATAGTCCTGGTAACCTCCTCAATATTCACATCTTTTGCACCCAGCCATGGGGATTACCTTCCAAAATCGGCAAATTTTCTCATTCAAAGATTGTTGAGACATGCACCTTGCATTTTGCCCAGGCTACAACATATTTGTGTGGAATGTGACAAAATCCAATGCTGGGCAACAGAAACAAATTATGCAGCTTCACCTACTATTTCCAGGCAATGGCTGGACGAAATTGAGGATCACTTGATCACTGGCGAAAAGCGCAACTCTTGGAACATTGCATGTCGCCCGTTATCTCTCGAAACCAGTGGTTGGAAGATGGACTGGTCCTCCATTCGAGGTTTGTGTCGGATTTTGCGAGCATCCGAAACTGGCGAAACTCGTAATCGACGTGTCTCGTCCTCGTCTCTATATACTCTGGTTTCCTTGACGCTATCGAATTGTCGGTGGGCATTGGAACTTAGAAATAATGACGCCAAGAATATTCACGATCCTAGCACTGATTTACAGTTAGTGCAGGCACTGGCGGTCAACACCAGCCTGCGGTCCTTGTGCCTAAACCTTTCCGTGATTCCATCACAAGTGTTTTCCTGGAAGGACCTTCCCCGGGCATTTGCCGTCCATCCCAATTTGAAATCGTTCCGGACGACCTTATGCATGAAAGAGCTTGCATTTGCCTCGTTGCTCAGAGCCTATCATGAATCATCATTGGAAGAAATCACCATTCCATTCTTTTTCGGGACCTGGACCGAGGAATTACTTGGTCTGCTGCGAAAAGTGTTATTTGAGAGAGTTTGTGGTTTGACTAAGATTTTCTTGCGACTTCAGCACATTCCAGCTCGTTGGTCGACGAATATAGCACCAGCCCATCGACGAAATGTCTGGTCGCTGTGGAAAGAATATTTGTCGTCCTGCGTTTCCGATACATTACAAGATCTCGTTGCAATCAATTTAACGACCGACGAACATCTTGATCTGATATCGACACTGCAGCATCGAGAACACCCGTTGCGGTCATTGAGGTTCCACGGATGCACATCTTTGGCCACCATTGTTACCCTCACTGCTGCATTGGCATCACACAATAGAACAAGGGTGCTGCCCACATATTTTGAATTCCAAGTTTGGAATGGGGACGAACTTCATGCAACCAAGACTCTCAATCATCTGGCGAAGGCCATCAAGAACAATTACGGTATTCTTAGTTTGAACCTTACTTGTACCGAATATTCGGCCACTCCCCACGCCAATATCTTGCAGGATATTTATAAGGACTCGGAGGCAGCCGCATGCATTCGAACTATTTTGTCGTTGAACAATGCTGGTCGGCGCCACATGCTCCAGAACCCGCAAAGTCTCATTCTCGGAACTGAAATTTTAGCGAGGGTGGCGCTACAACAAAGTGTGGACGCCATTTTCCATCACGTGATGGAGCATCCCGCTTTATTGCTCGGAGTTTCTGGAAATAATAATAATGGAATGTTATAGTTTCAGATTGTCTTCAGAAATGTAATCATGATATCATGTATGACTTACAGTTAGTAAGTCGTAGAAGCAAGCAAGGGTTCGTACCTGTTTCCAATGATATTACTACGTACTACTCCGGAGTACATTAGAACAGTTACGTACTATAATATTATATTCTTAAGCACTTCACTAACAGTAAACTGTTAATAAGATGCTAGCTATTAATACTACCTAGCTACCTAGTAGAGTACCGTAGTCGTGCTAATAAATATGAGAATAAAACAGCGGTAGACTACGGTACCGGTATGTCGCTACGGTACTCACTACCGTAGGTACTCCAACACGTCGTTTTTGTGGTGGTCATCAATCGACAACATGGTCGTTGAAGATGACCTTCGCTTCTATCGCTCTTTCGAGGTCTTTCCGTACTACACAATTATTGTTGTCGCAAGGGAGTCACAGTCGCAGAACTCTATGATAGACGAAAATGTCTCTCACGCTTGTTTTTGTCACTGTGTGTGAAAGACCAGAAATCCAGACATCCAAACACTGCCGGAATCGCTCCCAATCATTTTTGACACACCCAATCCCTCACTCTACTACAATTTACAGTTATTTACTACACTGGCTTCAAAAACCTGATAGCTTCTTGTCGACATCTCCGCAAGCTTTCATCTGCACGAGTTGTATCACTATTTTCTTTTTCTTCTTTTGTCGCAGTTTGGGCCGACGCTACAGACTACTCGCACATAACAGAGTCAAGAGGAGACGAGCGGTAGCAATCCGAAAATTGTTGTCGCTACCATGTCTTCCTCGAATTACATCCATGTCAATTCGTCGTTGCATTCTGGAAGGAAGCGGTTGGGAGTACTGCGAGTGATGCTAGCTTCGACGGTGGTATTCTTTAGTATTGTTTCCTTATACTTTAGTCACAATCAAGTATCACGAATCCACGAGGTCAGTGGCCATCATCGGGCGAAAAAGTTACGATTGAGGGAAGAATTGGCAAAACACAACCTGCTTCGACTCGCATCAAAGGGTCTTGTCCATTCCCTTGGCAATAATTCATTGAAAGAAAATGGAAATCAACGACAGAATAAGACAAAACAACGTCTGTCCAGACCAGTTCCGAAAGATTTGGATATTGCTCCTTTGCAAGCAGCAATCATCAAAACTTTGGAGGAAGGAAGAGATGGCATCAAGGAGGATCGGGTTGTCCAGAAAACAGTTAAGAAAGGGGAGAAACAAGCTTCTTCAGTTGTAAATTTCACACTACCCAAGACATCATCAAATGTGACAGCTTCTATCCAGGCAACAACAAACTCGACCTATATCGATGTGCCGTTCAAACGATACGACAAAGTTGTGATCGTTACCAAAATCCACGGTCCCCATCAATGGGAAATTCTGGAACAGTCCTTCTGTCTCCTCCATCACGCGTACAACCACAAAGTATTGTATGATATTGTTGTCTTTACGGCAGAGCCTGTACCTCAAGACAACGTCGACAACTTGCAGAAAATGCTTGGTAATGCCAAACTATCAGTGGAACTGGACAACAGGGGGTTTCAGGAAGAGATTGCGGCATTGCCTCCCAACAAGTACAATCATTTTCTGGAAATGTGCAATGTAACCACACCTGCTAATTTGACTTGGTGGTCCGAGTGCAAATTTCGACTGGCATACAATTGGCAGGCCGAATTTCGGTCATTGCATATTTGGCACCATCCAGCCCTCAAAGAATACAAGTACATGCTATGGATGGATACGGATGGGTTTTGTGCAAAGCCTTGGCAGAAGGATCCAGTCGAGTACTTCATTGAAAATGACGGTGTTATAATGTTCGATCATTTCCCACAGGCACAAACCAACATGAAAATCCAACCGCACATTTACCATGGTTTCAACAAAACTATCTGCGAGTTGAAGCTGAATGAAGAAGGGAACTTGGTATCACGATTGGGCGAAGAAGGAGAGTGTTATCAACGGGGAGTTCCGAACATTCATGGTTTTTTCCATATCACCAACCTGGATTTCTATCGCAGTGCCCCCGTGAAGAATGGACTTGAAAAGCTCTTTGGCGATTGCTTTCTTTGTCGTGTACCGGATGATCAGCTCGCAGTCACTGCACCGGCAGCGATATTGGCGCCGGAAAGAAGTTGGGAAATGAGAGGCAAAGGCTTTCATCTCGACGTTTTTCACAATGGAATGATGGACGGTTTGGATATTGCCAAGCCTGCCGGGTTCAAAAAATACTGTAAGTTGATTTATTTGGAAAAACGAGGCTTCGTTCAGGTAACTTTAGACTCATCATCTTTTTTCTTTCTTGTACGACGTAGGGGCTGAGGTTGGGAAGTTTGATCTGCCAAGCGCCGATGGAATATGTCCAATTGTTGCAAAAAACTAGCTAGCTTTTGAATTTTGATAAAATTACAGTTATTGATATGTTGGTGCCATTCTTAAGCCAAAGAGGTTTCTGGGGAAAAGAATCGCTTCTGTTGACACAGTCGTCATATGGCGAGGCGTTGTGCGTGTTTGTACAACATTGCCAAGTCTTGCTGGAGTAGGTGTCTCCTGGCCAACACGCATCCACACCATCGTCACAATGAGACTCGGAACTGCTTCAGCTGTCGATCGATGATTTGCAACAGTTCCTCTGCTTCCTTCTTCATGTCGTCGCCTGTCCAAATCCCAAACGAGTATCTGTCGCCACCTCCACTCATCAGCAGCTCCAACTCGTACCGCGGTACTTCATTAATGATATCCACGAGCCGAATCGACACACCTTGGATTCGTGCCGTTGGTTTTTCTACCTTTTGTATCGTTTGACCTGCAATTTCCTTGGTCAGGCTGAATGCATATCGACCCAGCCTAAGCTTTTGCCGAACGAGTGGATCGACAACGCCGGCCTTGGCGACAGCTCCTCCAGCCACCCAAAATGGTAGCATAAACATGAGAGAAGCAGCACCTCGAGCAGCAAACGTAGCGGGTGTAATGGCCGAAAACCATGCCAAGGAGAAAGCACCCGACAATAGGGTATTCATGCCCATGTTTTGAGGTGGAAGAGTTATTTCTAACGTCTGAGCGTCACTGTAGGAAATCAAGGCCCGGGTATTCGGGACTGGAAACACGTCCATTTCATTCTCGTCTTCTTCGATGGCTATAGAAACGTCATCTTTGTCGATGATCTCAATTTTATCGTTCAACTGGAGCATTGTTGATTCCAGCAATTTCCTATTGGCGTCTACGATACCATCCTCTTGGGATAAAGCTAAAAGCTTTTGTCTCGCCTCTTCGGCAGCCGCCACGGCCGCTTGGGCTTCTTTCAACCGTTTCCAGTATTCTTCCTCAATGATTGATACATCATCATTGTTTTCTTTCTCGCCTGGGATTTCATCCAACTCCGAGGAATGCAATGGAATCCATGAAGGGTGACGATTTTGGGGATGTCGTAGATTCCGCACGGTCCTCAGCGTCGGGTATGGTTGACAAAGTTTCCCTACTAGAAGAGGGGCAACGGCTTGAAATCCAAAAGTTTTTCTGCAGAGTGTTGGTATCAAGCACACAATAAGTGCGGTCCGGCACAAAGAAATCATTGTCAAGAGATTGGAATTGACTCTGAAATTCTTACGGAATGAAGAACGAGGATGGCCTTCTTGACTGTGAACGAAGAATCGCTACGAGCTATCATACGAGCATACTGTACTACCGGTAATCCGTACTACGTACTACTCCGTAGCACGTGTTCAAAGTCAATCTTCAAATCTCTACGTCTCAAAAAAATCCAATTTCTGAAGTTTTGCTTCCTGCTTCCTCCTTTGGACCCTTCTGAATAACTGGAGAGATTGACGACTGTTGAAGTGGACTGCGAAGGCAAGAGCTACCAAGCCTCTCGCAACTTGAGAGCGTCGTACAAGTGGGACAGGGAGAATTATTTCGAAAGTTTCGATCTCTATAGCAGCATCTTTATGGCTCGTTTCGAGTCAATGCCGAAAAACAATAAATCTACACTTCATTGAGGGTGATTGAACAAATAATGGTTCGCAGTAGATGCATGGAATTGAATTGTGATTACGTCATATTTCATCTAATGAGATTGTATTTGAAACTCCGCAAATTACATAGGATGTACATTTTGACTTCTTCGTCTCATCGCGATCCGTCTCGGATTGATTCATTCCATTCGGGGATAGCCGTTCGCAAAATCTGTTGGCTTGCTGCTTCAGAAACCATATCTAATTTCAGCATGAGCCACTACTTATGATGATGCCACATGTTGTTGCGTTCCAAGTGGACGGTACATTTGGAGGCAGGTGTCGACTTGACGACTGGAGCTTTCCACCGATTGCAAAATTTGATGGACGCAAAGATTGCGTTCGTACTCTTGGGTATGCTCCGTCTTGATTTTCAAGGACCGACGCGATTCGGCCGTGCGTTTCATGGATTGTGTCAGTTTTTGCAAAGTGTTATTGAACAGGTCGTCCATGCCCTCTGCGCATGGAAGCTGAACAGAAGTTCGACATCCAAAGCTCCTGGAGGCAGAGAGATTCGCAGGACGAGGGAATCCTTCACTGAGAGATGGGACTTGCGGTCCATCAATAATGCTAGTGGGTGAGGATCCAGATCCGCACATCTTTTCTTTGTTCTTGGGGGTGTGGTCCGATGTATCTGGTGTTGCAATGCTTCGGTCGTCTTTGGGACCTGCCATGTTAGCGTCGCCATCTTCATCCATGGTGGCTGTGTAGGAGGGAGGTGACGAAATGATATGACGATGATTGTACAAATCTTGAGACACAAAATATCCTTCTGCTTGTCGGTGCTTCAGTTCGTTCATATATGTGGCCGTATACTGTCGGTGCTTCAATTCTTGAATGTACTGAGGCTCCTGGGGCAGCAAGCCTTCATCTTCTTCGACGCCCATGATTACGTCGTCGTTGTCGTCATCTTCATCTCCGTCGACCACTAAGTCTTCCAAAGAGATATCATCGGAGTTGTGGACAGCATCTTCAAGAACTGCAAAGTCATCATCAACATCATCATGTTGTTGGTCCATCAAAGCCATTTCCAAGACGGAGTCTTCGTCATCGACATTTGACTTGGGCTTTGCTGCGGGAGGAATTCGCTCAAAGTACCATTCGGGAGCGTCGTCCGACGTGGCGTCGAACTCATTGAAGGTGGACGCTGAGGTGGCTGTTGCTGCTAATGGATTCTTGGAGGACGTGATGCGTTCAAAGTTCCAATCGGAAATCCATTCATCCGCTTGTTGACGCTCATTCCTTCGCTGTTTCTTGGTCTTCTTGCCAGAAGAATCACCAACTTCTGCGGAAGGTGCATTTACAACCGTTTCTGTAGCGACATCTAATTTATTGGGAACTCGTTCAAAGCTCCATCCCCATTCCGATGGCGGAGGAGTCTTTTGAATATCTCCACCGTTTCCGGAAGAGATTGGGAGATTAAGTGTCAGAACATCTTTCTTCTTGTCGGGACTCGACCGAATGTGCTTCAACAATTCCCGCTGTTTCTCCAAAAGGTTGTCAAAATCAAGATTGCTTCTCGGAGTTTCATCCTTGGAGTAAGAAGTCGGTGATTGAGGAACTTGTGGATGCATGATGTAACGGTTGCTTCGAATAAAAAAGTATCGAAGGACGGAGTGCACGGCGGTGTTTCACAAAATCTTGAGCGGCAATTTCTGTCAATAAAGACGGTTGATGAGAGGAGATCGCGTTCTGATGTAGGCGAAGCCCGGGAACGAATTAACTGTAACGTAGTATTATTATATGAGAGTGTGGAGAAGTTTGATATCGAGCGATGGTGAAACAACTATATGAAAATGAACGAGAAAAGGTAGCGATGGAAAGCAAGAGAAAGAATGCGACGACCGAAAGAAACAATGGACCCAAGTACAGAAGTGCCACTTACTTGATGCTGGTGTCGACATCCAGAGCTGCTGTCGGAAATGAAGCGCGAGAACCAACAATCAAGTTACGAAATGCACGCAACCCCGGCTGGTAATAATTTCGCGAAAGTGAATTAATTGCAAGTTTGGAAGAAGAGGACCGAACGGAATCTCAAAAATATGCCTCATTTGACTTTGAAGTTCGTTGGTCTCTAACATTTGTTATTAACGATGCCAGTCTTGTTTGTCGACATAATTTCCTTTCTTTGTCGGATGCCACCTGACTGATGGGCCTAAGTACGCTTTGAGAATCCACGATAAGTAACAATCTAAAAGTCATTTCCAGGGGACGGAATCTCGTGTGCAAGATCAATTCGCTTAAGGAATTTCAGCCTCGATTTAGATATATCCAGGAACTATGTCCTGGTTCTCGATGACTCTTCAATTTTTGTCCTTCAATCTTCTGTCCTCTTGATTTTTGTACGCCGATCAGATCCTCACAGCCAATGCAAGAGGAAATCGGATATTGAAGTATGCTGTGACAATGAACATTTCTGATTTTTCTTCTTGACTGTGCATACTAACTACTACGAGTACTACTGCTACCGAACAAGGTACTCGGAGTATGTTTAATACGAAGTAATTGAGAGTGCTATTTTAGACTATGGAACGTCTACCGTACTACCGGCAAGTAGATTACCGTACAGCTTGGACAGACTACGTTGTATCTTTTACAGTTAATTTGACTGCGAAACATAAAATTTTGTATTTGAACGATGACGACATATCAAACCCTTTCTCTCTCTATCATATCATACCTCTCTCCTCCTCTTGATAAATTGACTGTGAGCCGGAGGGGTCATTCTTGAATAGATTTGATTTGAAATGATGGTCATTTTTGCATTGTAATAAATTGTAAACCAGCCTCATTTTGTATCATACGATAGCGCAAAGTGCCTTTTGATCTTGAGTCTGTCTGGCTAACCGGACCGGACCAATATTCGCTTTTTGATATTTTATCTATCGCTGACCCCAAATGACCATTGTCAATAACCAAAGGTCATTAGAATACAAAAATAACCACCACTTTCAACCACCCGGATAACATTTACTACCCCTACTAGAGGTAGCTAGGTAGCTCTAAGGTCGCCGTAAACGTGATAATAGCCCCCGTCCAAACCTACACTGACCTTTTGCACATAACAACCCACGTTCAAACCTTAACTTACAGTTATAACGACCCTCGGCAACATAAAATTGATACCCCCACCAAAATCTTCGTTTACTGTTGTCATACATACATCTCTTCAACAGAACATACCGGTACTACGACAGTACGGTAGACTACCGCATACCGGTACATTATCATCGTTGATCCACAGGGTATCAATGATAATGAAATCTATTTTAAGCCTATACCAACTACCAGCTACGATCGATTCCGCATCTGAGAATTTGACTCACCCGCCTGGCCCCCAAGGGGGCGGGGCATTTTTTGCAACAGCTTTCCCTGCTCCACTCAGTACCCTGTTGCCCACCACTCAGTAGGTACTGGAAAAGCAAAAAACCTCACGAATGAGGAAAAGTCCAAACCAGTGAGTGTCAGATATGGCGTGGTCTTCCAAAAACAATGCTGGGAAGGCAGCAATTAACCACATAAATTTGTGTTGGGTGTGTTGATATCTTTTACCTGTTGCAACCCAATAGGGCGGATTGTACGTGTAAAAGAAGCCTTCCATGCCAAGCACCAGTAATATTTCCAATGAAATAGTACCGTCCCTCTGCACTTGACACTCGGCTGAGTTATGATGCCATTTCTTCCAAGGAAATGTCAGTGCCCATCACAACTCTATCAGGAATCATGCATGAAGCATTCTTCCTCCTCTCCCTTAGACCCTTTCCGATTAAAAAAGAGAAACACAATCTTTCCGGTCGGCCACCGGTTCTGCATGATGGCATGCACAAGACAGCAGTAGTTTGTACTACCGCTGGGAGGATCTCTTCCGTTGCACTGATAGAGCGTCTGTGGATTCTTAGTTCCCCAGGCTCTGACAAACCTGGGTTAAGCCCCCTACCACGACAAGGTGATCCACTCCGGGGGGGGGGGGGGGGGGGGGGTTGATCCACAGGGTATCGATAATAAAATCTATTTCATGGCTATGCCAACTACTAGCTACCGGTAGTTCCGTATCTAGGGTATCTTTGATACTAGCATGATTCTTTGGTGTAAAGCATTACGACTAGTAACGTCTACGGACATACTATGCAGCACTACACTACGGTAGATATATAGTCTAACTAGTATAAGTATTCCGGAGTAATACTCGAAGTAGTAATAATACATACCGGTAGTAGTGGCTAGGCACCAGAAAGAATCACCAATGAAGCAATGCTACAAGAATCCACATGGACTTGAAAGTTGGCTGAGCTAGATTGCCATTTTCAACGCAGAAATGCAACTTTACACAGTAAGAACTCAATCAGGAAACATGCAAAGGCTCCTTGTCTCCCTTAGCATGCCTTCTTTGTTTCCTCAGCCTGTGACAGAAAAGTAGCAGTAGCTGCCCTACTATGGCACGGTGATGCACTTCAGTGGGGAGGGTGGAATGAACGAACAAGCATTTGGTGGCCGGTATGTGACGACGAATGCTGGACGAATGCCGCGTGAACGTACCGTACTCCAACCTACCGTACCACCAGTACCTAGTACCTACCATACCTACTGTACCTACCTACTGGTGATAGTGGTATCATAGCTGCTGGTAGTCATACTACCGTACTGTCGTACGGTACGTCTTTCCATGGCGGACCTGCACGACCAAACGCCCCTTTCTACTGTAGTACTCTATCTACCGGTAGTATGATAGAGTCGCTCGGTGTCATTCGTCAATCAACACGGCTTCTTCCATTCATCGGATCGACCAATCACTGTGTTTTGGCACTTCTTACCTCTCTATTGAATCGGAACACCTATCTCAAAAATGTACCCACCACTGAAGAGAGGAAGATGCCGGCAATCACCATGGAAAGGGCATTTCTTGCTGTCGCTTCTGCGCTTCTGTGGCTGCTGCTAATAACAGAAGCTTTTGTCCACATTTCGAATCAGCAACAGCGAAGAGTTCCAGCATCATCTTCGATACGTCGACGTTGGATGGCCAACGAGGAGGATTCCGTAGGGACGGTGGAATCCAAACAGTATGACTTGGCCATTATCGGTGCCGGCGTTGTGGGCGTTCAAGCAGCACTTGCTGCTAGTCAATCACCTTTTGGAAAAACCGTGGTCTTGATTGACGCTCCCCGCGCTTCCGGTATGCTCATGAACGAACAAACCGGAGAGGACTTGTCGTTGGGGGGACCTACCGGACTGTTCAGCAAGGCGCTTCGAGATACCAGCAAGCGTATTAGTGTCTCTGCATTGCTAGGCATGGGGCTCCGGGAAGACTCGGTGTGGAATGAAATTATCAACAACTGCGTGGATCTGGCGTCTTTCAACTCTCAAGACATAATGCGACAGCTGAAGCAAGCTAACGTCCATTTCCTTCAAGGCATGGCGACATTTCCCGACGATTTCTCAGCAGAGTGCAGCTGTTTAAATGTTCAGAAAGACGATGGAACTACCGAACTCGTTAGAGCAGGTAAGATTTTAATTGCAACCGGATCCAAGCCATTTCGCCCCGAAGGCATTCCCTTTGACGGTCGTCGTATTTTCGACTCGGATTCCATCAACACCCTTTCCTTCCTCCCTAGATCTTTGGCCATCACCGGTTCCGGCATCATTGCCATTGAGTTTGCTAAAATCATGAGAAACTTGGGAGCAGAGGTTACTCTAATCATTCGAGATTCTGTACCAAAAAATGCTTTAATGAAAATTGGACTTGACAAGGACGTGGCGGCAACTTTAGTAGCAGATATCATCCGGTCCGGTATCGTCATCAAAAGAGGGGCACAAGTCAAATCGTTTGAACGTATGGGACAAAAGAAAACAGACGAGGAGGATTTGACCAACCGAACGCCATTCAAGCTGACGTTGGAAGCCAGAGGCGGCGGCGACCTTCCATCCGGATACGGTAGCACGGAGATTCTCTGCGATGCGTATCTAGCTGCTGTTGGAAGAGTGCCCAACACTGGTGAACTCAATCTACAGGCAGCAGGAATCCAAGTGGATGGATACGGCGGTATTTTGGTAGATTCTAAACTTTGCACTACTGCCAAATCCGGCAACGTTTACGCTGCTGGAGACGTGGTTGGTCGGCCATTCTTAGCAAGTACCGGAACTGCGCAAGGAAAAGCAGCTATTAGCAGCATGTTCAATCAAGTCACATCTGATGTCTTGGACTGTCCTGCTGACGATCCAACCTGCTCTTCCGATGGTATCGGACAGGCAGGGGAAGGATTCGATCCAGCATCTCTGGCCTCCAACCCGTTTGCGTTTCCTATTGGAGTCTGGTCGTCCCCCGAAGCAGCATACTATGGATTGACATTAGAACAAGCAAAGGAGCGCGGGATTGATGCTGGAGAAGCCATTGCATTGTATGCGGAATGCTTGAGAGGGCTGGTGTTCAGTCCGAATGGACTGTTGAAGTTGGTCTTTGAAAAACCAGCAGGACGAATCATTGGAGTTCATATTTGCGGAGACGATGCCTGTGAACTCATTCACTTCGGCATGGAATGTATCAAAGGACGTCGGACGATCATGGATTTACAGACCAGTCTATTTTCTGCAGTAACGTACCACGAAATGTATCACATTGCAGCCAGCGCCGCCCTTGATGAAGCTGGCGCAAGAAAACGAAGAGCTGCCGCTGGAGTAGCTGTTGCGAAACGCAATCGAAAGTTATTGGCCAAAGACAAGTGAGAATCTCTCCGATAAGTTCGCTTAAACTAGACCCTTTTAGTTTTGCTAATGAACCAACTTCATAAAGACCCGGCGAATAAAATCCTGGCTGATCTCAGAATAGCAGATTCCCAGAATTGAATTGTAAATGAATGTTTTCAAGAGTCTTGGTGCGATTCCTCCGTATAGATGCAAGTCTTCGTTTGCCAATCTCGTCGAGAAACCGTCCCCCGCTGGATCCTGTACTTGCAGTCGGCGGCACATGGTCTCCAAGGGAAACGCAATGCAGCAGGATACGAGGGCAACGGCTTGCATTTTTGCAAAAGACGCAGCTGTTGTTGCCCAGCCAACTTTTTGACTTTTATTGGTTCTGTCTCCCTTCTTCGATGCAAGAAACAATCGTTCTTGGAGAACCACATAGCTGACTTGGTATTTCAATCCTCCCGCCAAGGCCATTGTAAGGCCCTTGTAGATGCAAAAAATACCACCAACACGAATCGAATGTATCAGACAATCTTGAATGCCCAAACCATCCAACGGCAAGATCGCATTTGATGGGCATTTCGATGGACCACCAGCAGCCATGATGTTGGTCAAGGCAAAATTTAATGGATACAGAATCACTGAGGATATACATCCTGCAAGAAGGTTGGCTTTGGTCTGAGCTACGACAGTTGCTGTTCTATCTTTCGCCAAACTATCATCACCATTGATGACTGATGAATCGCTTGTTGCAGTTTGTTTTGGGCTTGAGACTGATGAATTATCTGTCGCTAGAAACAACTTCGGATTGTTCTTCCAGAGACAATCCCAGAGGTACGTCGACAGTGATTTCTGTAATACTGTGTAAATGATTGACACAACATTTCCCTGCCAAAGCGACCATACGCCTCTATCCGACACCATTCGATCCCATGTCGACTGATGCAATAGACTCAATTGGGCCTTATTGTCACTATCCACAGGAGTTTGGATTTGTAACAGCACTGTCAGCCGTTCCAGAGGTGCCGTTGCCGAGAGAGCCACCGCCTCACCGAAACTTCCCAGAAGAAGATGAGCGGCGAATGCGAAAGGACACGGCATGACGAAAAACACAAAAGTCGTAATGAGTACTGCTACTCTGTTGTGAAGTACCCTCTACGACATTGTTGAGTTCTGCAAGTTGCACGGAGAGAACTGAAACACACTGACTGTGATTGTCAGTACGGGTATCATCAAAAAAAGATTTTTACATCCAGGGGGCAGTTTTGGGAACCTATAAACCAAACAAGTAGGGTACTACTACCGGTACTACCGGTAGGTACCGTACCAGGTACGGTATTCTGCGTCGTATGTAGCTACAGTAGTCGCACTCCGGACGAAACCAAAAAAAAAACATGGCATAAAATATACAGTAATAATATTATTACTACACTGTAGCATGATGATACCCTACAATCTTTGTTACACTTACGCCACAAAGAAGTCGTAGTAGTTGTTGCAACTTCGCATGCTAACAATGTCAGCAAGACCTGGAAATGGGCAAGTGTTGAATCTAACACTAGCGCAGAAAAATCTGCTTATCTGTAGCATTTGCTCAAACAAGATTCTTCATCTCGTTTCCGTTTTCGGCCATCTTCCTCCGTAAACTTGTAGGTACTGCTTTCATTTTCCTGAAGGTTTGCGGTAGCCTTGAGACGGCGTTTTTGGTCCTTGAACGCACCAATCACCTTAGTCCGCATCTTTTCACGATCCCGCAGGAACACCCACCAGTGTTTGTCCCAAACCAAAAAGCGTCCGGTCTTTAATACTTCGTCCACAAGCAACCAAGTGATCGCAACCTTTCGGTCTTTGCTGGCAGCATTGTAGTCCTCAAACGTCGACTCAATCCATCCACGAAACTTGGCATTACCCGGATGACATAGATAACTATCTCCCACACGGAACACCACATCGTGCAAACCCGGGCATTCGATGGGGTCATCGTCTTGTGTAGCAGCTGCTCCACCGTTCGTATTTTGCTTCTCCAAAATGGACCGAACTTTAATAAACCGTTGATGATTTTTCGTCTTCACATTACCAGTCTCCGTAATGGGTAGTAGGTCGACTGGAATGCCGTAACTGTGTAGAGCATACTGCAAAGCAAGTCCTTCACCTTTGAGTCAAGATCAGGCGGTTCCTTGTGAGAATGACGATCTGCGCAAACCACCAAAAAGCCTGCGATTCTTGACGAATTCCTCACCTGTATGAACTTTGATACGCCGTCGAGTAGCATTCAAGCCCAAAGCTAACGATGATCGGAAAAAATGGAATATTTGCTTGTCGGGAAGACAAATGTGAATTGCCGCTACTCTCCCTGGTGAACCGGAAAACAATCGTGCTCCAACAATGTGGTCTCGGGGTCCCGGCATGTAGGCAAATCCATCAGGATGGACAGGTGTATTTGGGTCGTCCGATTCCGAATCATCCACGGTATTTTGATTCCTTGTAATGCCAGAGGTTGTAGGCCACCAAAACACTCCTACCAGACCCTTGCGTTGGGATTCATCATCATCCGTCAATACCCAGTGAAGATAATAAATGATTTTTAACTGCTCCATTTAAAAAAGAAAATGTGATTCAAGTGAGGAGAAACGCTTACAAAAACAAGCTAGTCCTCCGGATTGACGTACTCTCACTTCCACTGGAAATTGCAATCCGAAATTCCCAACAAAAGCCAAGATTCTTCTCCCACTCCGATCTCGAAACGGTAAACATTGATAATGTCCCAATCGCATCATTTCCATACCATCTCTTCCTAGATCACTCAATTGGATAGGCCGTTCCAAAATTTGAGTACCAAAAAGTTCAACGGCACACTCCAAAAAAGTTACAATTCTTTGCGCAGCGGTCTTGGGGTTCATGAGTTCGTACCGCAAGAACCGTAACCGAAACTCATCCGTATGAATGTAGGAGTGAGGAAACAAAAAACAGGCTTGATCATACGCATCTTTGGGAGATCGCGTCGTACGCAATTCGTCCATTAATTGGCAGAGGGAATTCCTGACCAACTCTGGAGTTTCTTCCGGAGCTAAGCACTTGACACCATGAATCTCTTCATTGATAGCGCTTCGATCCTTAAAAGATAGCTGGGAAAGCTCTCTCGACAAGAAATCATCAACAGCTCGAGGATCCCGAAACGTATCCGGGGTGCTTGACAGTGTTGGTAGGGGTGGCGATTTAGGAGGGTCGGCACGGCCGAAGAGTAGTCCTTGCATGGTCGGCGGTGAATGTGAATCCCCCGGCGAAAGCAAACGATATACGAAGTATTATTTCAACAGCTTCTTCCAATGAAATGCAGTTCCTTTCCAACCTCCTCTAGCAAGGAAGCAGATGGATACTTTTTCGCTAACTCTTTACGGCTTGTTTTGATACGAAAGGCAAAGGCGGAAACGTTGATAGTACCAGGTACCATTTAGGTAGTTCCAGGTAAATTACACAGCCGTTTTACGTCACGGGGCCAAAACAGCAAGGAGAGTTTATTATGACTGTGTTGTGACAATGAAACGCTCCAAACGTCAAGATCCCAAGGGCCTCATGCATTTTTTGACCAACAAACACATTATATTCGAAAAAACCATAAGATGCTGTTCCAAAATAGCCACCAAATTTTTTTGTCTACAAATATTAAGGAATATTTACTTAAAATATTATTGTCAATAGACGCTTAACAGAATTTCCGTGTCCGTGCCTCTTTCATAAAAAAATTACTTACAGTTAAGTAAATTCTGCTGAACAATGTTAACAACAACACACTTCAAAGGATGGTGGAGTGTGATGTCATTAGGGGGAGAGACATATCTCATCGTCACCCCCTTTCACGGGTGCAAAAAAGAATGGCACTCACTCACTGTCATTTCAAAAAAAAAACATGTTCTTCCTGTGAGGCCTGAAGTCCTTCAAAAAAATTGACAGTGACTGTGAATTCGTGGAGAAAAAAATCCTTTCTGATGGGGTTGGGGTGTTTTTTACGGGGGTCGAATGCTGCTGCAGATACATTAGCCGGTTGTAACTGTGACCGACTTGGAGTGGATCGGTGGACGGAATTGTAAGCAAGTGTCGAAAGAAATACATCTGGTATACGACGTAATCTCCCAAAAAGAGTCCTGTTAAGTACTTTGAAGGATTCTGGGAAAGTGAAGACAATCACTGCCAAAAGCCGCAACAAAATAATCATATTGCGACCATACCTGCCATCAATCGAGAGCACAGTTAACGGGGTTTGACGGTATCATCGGCCCAAAAACGAAACTGGTCTAATACCCTAGTGGGCAGCCACTAATACAACAGCAGAGTTCCCAGTCAAGAATCCAAAAAGTTGTTCTTGCTCATAGCTTCAAAGTTTTTCAGTAATCTCGCTTGGCTGTTGCTTTTGATTACTTTGTTCTCCATCTTTGATTCTTACGGCGAAAACAATTTCGTGAACGGACTTCTCGCACGACTAGATCGCCGAATCTCCCATGTACTTATCCAACGCTGATGAGCACCCAAAGATCTGTCCCAGGAAAAAAAGCTGCACCAAGATGGGAAGGAGCGAATTATATCATTTGAATCATCCCTTTGACCCTTTTGAAAAGAACGAAGTATTTAACAGCCCCAGGCCAATGTTCGACCGATCTGAGTGAAATCGATTCATGCATCGAATTGGATCAATCGATTCATAATTGCGAATACAACACGGATTGGCCGGCACATGGCGTCAGTCTCTCAACATTTGCAGAACTGGCATTCTTTCTGATGGACGTCATGAAAACGTGAGGTGGTCATTTCATTCAGGTACAAGATGAATAGGTATCTCCTTGAATGATCTTTTCTATTTTATCATCATAGCAAGAGGAGTGTTTGCCACGACGGAAACCTGATCACAAGCAAGTTCCAAAATCGTAAAAGTTAGAACGATTCATCAAAAACAATTGAAGGCGCTCTGACTTCAATACCGGTGTAAACTGACTGACCATATTCCAAAGACTAAATGCGCAATCACTCCACCTATCAAGGATCCGCCGACAACATCCGCCGGAAAGTGTTTATTGTCCACCACTCGCGATGAAGCTGACGTATGGCATGAGTTCGGAGAAATCGAATGAATCGTTAAGAACTCAAAAGCATCGTTTTCTTTCCAAAGGTTTGATCCTGCTGTTATCCCATGTACGTACCAACAAAGAAAGCAATCAGCATGGGCGAGTAGCAAAGTAATGAAAATATCCGTGACAGTCGAAAGCCGTGAGAGGAAGGCAAGACCACAGTTGTCCTTCCTGTTGTCACATCTAGTTCCATGGCACTGTCTACACGACGGGTAGAATTATCAGTATTGACACCATTTGTGTTCCAGTGACGGTGGTAGCAGCGCCGATAAGCACCGAAGCATTGCTCCAAATACTGCGAAATCAGCAGCATCCCACACACGCTTAAACTGGCATGTCCAGATGGGAAGGACAAGCGAATTTGTCGATCGTCATTTTGGCACACTTCAAAGGTCTCGTCAGGTTGACATTGATCATAAAAGATGGGTCGCAAATATCCCACGTAAAGCTTGAGCGCGTCAGTGACCAAGATGGTGGTACCCAGACCGGCAGCATACACACAAGCTGTTCTATGAAGTACATCCCAACGGTGGCGTCTATCATGACACTTTGTCGGACTGAACCATGCTAGCAGCAATTGCAAGAGACAGGGGATCCAACCCATGCCCACTACCAAGACGATGCTCGGTACGGTTTCACCTTCCAAGACTTCGTTGAACATTTGATTCACGATATAATCTCCCGTGGATTCCAAATATTGGTACGGAATAGGTCTTTGATGCGGTTGAAATGCTACTTCGAGGATGCTTCCCAGAATGAATGGAATCAAGCAGAGTAGTAATTCCAAGAATCGCCATGAAGCCAAGTATTGTGGCCATGTGGCAACTGGCTGGAATGATGACTGCTCCAGGTACGAATGTTCATTGCCGGGGGTGTCGTTGTGGAGATTTCCACTAGTCATGAGATGTACCGACGAAGCAGCCGTTGCAGCGGCCGCGTGGTCGTTGTCAATGGCGCTGTCTCCTTGAACCGCATTGAAAGTCGCGGCAAGCATGGTCTAACTGTCCAACTTACTGTAATGGATATCTTTTTCATCGATAGAGTGACGAACAACAGATTCGAATGTCGTCAAAAATTGATTCTACTATTACGGTACCTCTACCGTAGCTTAGTAATACGACTAACCACAGCTATCATACCTGAGCAACCGGTAGCCGTTAGGTGGTAGTTGTAGTACCGTATGTATCTACGGTACCTAAATAGGTACGGTAGTACTTACCTATTTTTCTGCGAGTCGTGTACTTCCCGGACTTTAACCGGTGCTTATGAGTAGCGGAACTACGAGTACGACGTTTTATGTAAAAAATTCCACAATCGATTGCTTAAATAGAAAGTTTGGAATGATACGTCGTACTTACCTGTTAATACGTACAGTCAGGATCATGGACGATTTTGGCCAGACTCTGTGTAAAACAAAGATCGAGAAGGTAGAGATCTGATCGACGATCACAAAACTGCGTAAATCATGTCACTCCTTCGTCATGTTTGCATCTAGGTAGTTGATGGTGGTTGATAGAATGTCAACCTTACAAGTAATTGCGAGGATTGACCTTGCCACCCATTGGCATGATGACTAATACTCCGTAAGTACCGAGAATTGAACAGTGATGATGCCACATGCCTCTCATCCAACCTTCCGAAAGATGTTGAACCCGATAGTATTTTCGAAATCAGCCAACCTAAGCCCCCAACGGTGGTTGGTGGGTGGCCTGGCCACCATTCTTTTTCTTGTTTCTGCGGAGAATGTGTGGATTCAATTACAACGAAAATGGCCTACCGGTAGAAATGCGATCACTGACATTGTGACGAAGCAACAAGAACAAACCATGCACAACACCAATATCACGTCAGCTGCAGAAAAAGGTAGCGCTCCTTCCATCCTCATGAACAAGAAGATGGCATGCTTGAAAAACGACATTTTTAGTAGCTATTTCAATTCACCAGATCGAACTTTTCACAACAGTTTTGTCTCTGATCTATGGCACGTTGTCGACAATGACAGCAAAAGCATCGTCGACTATCACAATCTTCCTCCGCACAAATACATTCTCATTATCGGCGACTCGTTGGATCGCATCATGTTGGAGCACGCATGTGCGACAGCAAATGGCGTCACTCAAAAGGTCGAACCGGATCAACCCTTGTCACGACCCAATGTCTGTCGCACAGACACTTGGACGGCCGGTTATCTCAACATTTTTGGCATGCATCGGCAGTGTCAGCCCGACACAATACGAACGGTGGACCCGCAACAATTTACAAACGTAACCACAGCTGGACGCATTCAGGCAATACTACCGAGAGTCTTGGACCTCATGGATTTGACATCCAAAGAATTGAATGTATTTGTACAAGTGGGTTCCAATCTGTGGGATTTGTCGAGTGGATGCAACAACCGCATTGGAATATCGACCGAATACCGAGAGGAATATCGACAAGGCATGGGAGAAGTGTATGGTGCAATCCACCGTACAATTGACGAATTTGTGATGAACGATGCAACTACACCTCCACCAAATATTCATATCATATGGAAGTTGGCACCTCCAGTCTCGTTGAAGTATTCCCGAGCCATGGAGAAAACTGTATCTGGCCGTATTCGAGCCAATCAAAAACAATTGAACGAAATTCTACAAGACACGGCTTCCAATGACAGAAACCAGCTGGATCATGACATGGTAGATTGGTGGGACATTGTCATGACGCACAAGAAATCAGAACAGTTCCTCAATAAGGAGTTGAATCAGGACGGAAGACATTATTCAGAATGTCCCAGTCTGGTCTTTTTCAATGCCCTGTTGGAGAAAATCCATGACATTTGGGGTGGAGCGTAACCTTAGAGCTGCATCTTTTCGACAAAATCCGATTACACCATAGTGACAGCACTCTATAGATTAATGTGGACTGCAGTACAAGAACGTTTTACTCGGAGTACGAAGTGATAGAGTCCAGATCCATTCCATACGACCTGTACGACGTACTACCGTACTCCGAGTACCGGTATGCGCAAAGAATGCTTCTCATGAAAAGTGGCATGCGCGCGTATGTCGAGTACGTCGAGTACGTCGAGTACGTCTTGCCGTCAACCTCCTCCATCACAACCAATAATCATAAAAATGTTGTGCGGGAACAGTGAGACCGTGAGTTTGTTTCATCAGCCTGCCACCCCAAATTTGATTTCTTTAGAACAATCGTAGGTGCTACAACCCACCTGCATTGAACCAAGGCTGCATCTCAGTCGCGAAGACGATACTTTAAAGATCTATCCAAGACAATGAAAGTCAAGGCTCTGAGTCGGAGTCGTGCGTCGACCGAACGAGAATGTTCCGGGGATTTACGAAAACATCAACGAAATTTGGATCCGGTCTACCATCCCATGCAACGACCGAGAGAAATGGCTCGCGCTATTACTGCCGCGAAAATGAATCGCATGTTTGCACATCCCTTGATTGGAAATTTTGGTAATGGCCATCAGGATGCAGTATACCGAACGTGCATCAGTCGTAGTTCATTGTTGCCCATGTTGAGTGGCGGTGCGGACGGGCAAGTCAAATTATGGGACATGGCCACCAGAAGCTGCGTGGCGACACTCAATGCACATACGCAAGCTGTGAATGGACTAGTATTCGGAGGAGATCAAGATTTTTACTCTTGTTCTCAAGATGGGACGGTGCGAAGGTTTTCGATTCCCAAGGTATTGAGTGCCAGCAGTGCCGAAGCTATCGTCAACGACAAGATCAGTCAAGACCATGGATTGATGGATACGTGGCGCATTCAAGGATCGTTCCAATCGATTGATCATCAGTGGGACAATGCAAACCGACAATTTGCCACTGCCTCCGACTCGGCCGTGCAATTATGGACGCCGGAGCGAAGTACTCCACTCCAAACACACGATGATTTATGGGGATCGGCCGACACTGTCAACATTGTTCGGTTTCATCCCTCCGAACCGTCTTTATTGGCCAACTGCAGTATGGATAGGGGCGTGGGACTGTTTGATCTACGAACAGCTTCGGCCATGAAAAAGACAGTTTTGCGAATGAGATGCAACGACTTGCAGTGGAATCCAATGGAGCCACTCAATTTTGTTGTCGCAAATGAGGATTTCAACGCCTACACATTTGATATGAGAAAGCTCAAAACTCCCAGTCACATGTACAAGGGACACACTTCGGCTGTCATGTCGGTCAGTTGGGCACCGACTGGACGTGAATTTGTCACGGGGTCCTACGATCGGACCTTGCGTATTTTCAATTTACGTGAACGCAATGGTGTCGCAAGGGATATCTATCACACCAAACGCATGCAACGTGTCTTTACCGTCAATTATTCCATGGACAATTCCTATATTATCAGTGGAAGTGATGATACGAACGTGCGGTTATGGAAGGCACGGGCGAGCGAAAAGCTGGGACAATTGACACCGAGAGAAGAGGCCGCCACGCAGTACCGTCAAGCGCTGATTAAAAAATATGAGCACCTTCCAACGGTGCAGAAGATTTACCGCAGCCGCAAAATCCCCAAGGTCATCAAGAAGCAAACACAGCAAGCTATCATTCAAAAGGAAAGTGCCGAACGAAAACAAGCCAACCGCGTCAAGCACTCGAAACCTGGTACGCATACTTTCAAAAGCGAACGAAAGAAGGTGGTCGACAAAGAAATTGACTAATACCTGGATAATAATAGAAGTTTGTTCTGACAAGATTCAACAAAAATCCCACCATTTACTTTTTGGATTGTGGTGGCTCGCTTCCAATCACCACTCCAACACGATGTTTGGTAGGATTCAAAGCCTCTTGTACCATGAACCTCGCAACATCCATCTTTGCCATGTTGAATCCTACGGCATCGACACCTTTTTCCTTCTGTAGAAACCATTTGTTGACGGGAACTTCGTCTTCGCTGATACCTACAGGTCGAACAAACAGATAGTCAATCGACTTGGCCTCTTTGTACGCCAGCTCCATATCCGTCAGATCTTTAAAGGTCTTTTTGCTGGGACCCTGAAATAACCATTTCATTGCTTTTCCAGCCCAATGAAACTCCATGGGCGGCCAATCTTCTTCAATCCCAATCGAAGAACAAACAACCGCTCGATCTAGTCCGTCCGTTGCTAGCATTGCCTCAATGACTTGTTTGTTCCCCACGGCCGACACAATACCCTTCTTTCTCAACTCCTTGTTGATCCATCCAGGCTGTCGGTGTCCCAAACAAGAAATGACGGCGTTGGCATCCTTCATGTGTTCTTTCAGTACCTTGACATGACTGCCGTTCTTCCATGAGTCGATACCGACGACTTTAATTTTTTCGGGATGATCGGTTGCGGGGTTGGTATGCGGCTCTTTACAACCGCACTCCCATCGCTTTTCATCGAGCAGTTCGGGATATTCGGTGACGACAGTGATATGGGAGACGGCAGGTTGTTCGAGTGCTGCCAAAATGGCATGTCGTCCGACATCTGAGAGACCGCCGATGCCATACAAAATGACGAGGCGGGAAGCAGGGGCAAGTGTCATGGTGATCAGGAAATATCTTTGGTTAGTGCTTGTGGGGCTAGATAGAAACGCCGCTTTTCATCGAGCAGTTTGTAATAAAATATATTCGGCCTCCACTCTAGGTAGGTATCCCCACTCCTCCACTCTTACCACAACAGTTTGGAGGATGTATTTTCAGTGTGTTGGGAGGAAGGACGGCACGGCACGACACAAGAAGAACAGCCAAGATCAAACATATCTGAATCGTGAATCGAGCTCGGTAGTTCTGTTGTCTTTAGGCTTTTATCAACTTTATCAAATGGGGAGTTAAGAATGAAGAATTCAAGAATTCGGTACTCGAGTTCTATGGATAGTTCTTCTTTCTAACTTCGCTGGTGCTACTACCGAGTGTTTTTACGTATTTTTATTCTCTCCTCTATTGTGATGATGATGATGTTGACTCTGTTATATTACCGTAGGTACGTACCGGTACCTTTGTCCTCGTAGCAGAAGGAGTATCATACGGTCCCGGTAGTCTACTATCGTGGTGGTATTTGCAGTTAGGTACAGTTATTAATCGATAATAATGAAATCTATTTTATGGCTAGGCCAACTACTAGTAGCCACCGGCAGTTCCGTATCTAAGAAGTTGACTCGCCCGCCTGGCCCCCAAGGGGGCGGGGCAAATTATGCAACAGCTTTCCCTGCTCCTCTCAGTACCCTGTTGCCCACCACTCAGTACTGGGAAGGCAAAAGCCTCACGAATGAGGAAAAGTCCAAACCAATGATTGTCAGATATGGCGTGGTTTCCAAAAACAATGCTGGGAAGGCAGCAATTAACCACATAAAATTGTGTTGGGTGTGTTGATATCTTTTACCTGTTGCAACCCAATAGGGCGGATTGTACGTGTAAAAGAAGCCTTCCATGCCAAGCACCAGTAATATTCCCAGTGAAATAGTACCGTCCCTCTGCACTTGACACTCGGCTGAGTTATGATGCCATTTCTTCCACAGAAATGTCAGTGCCCATCACAACTCTGTCAAGAATCATGCATGAAGCATTCTTCCTCCTCTCCCTTAGCCCCCTTCCGACTAAATAAGAGAAACGCAATCTTTCCAGTCGGTCACCGGTTCTGCATGATGCCATGCACAAGACAGCAGTAGTTTGTACTACTGCTGGGACGATCTCTTCCGTTGCACTGATAGATCGTCTGTGGATTCTTAGTTCCCCAGTCTCTGACAAACCTGGGTTAAGCCCCCCTACCACGACAAGGTGATCCACTCAGGGGGGGTTAGGTCCAGTTATTATATTTCTACGTATATGATATATTAAATACTAGTCGTACAGATAATATTATTATAATGCTTCGAAATTGAAGATAGTACTACGTAGCATATTATTATAACTACGTACCTATCATTAAAGGTACTACCATAAAAATGTACCGGTAGTCTACTACGTAAGTAAAAGTGACATCATACGTATGATGTAGGACGGGTATGTATCTCATTTCCCGAGCACTCGTACGAAGTACTACCGTTAGTACATGCTATGGACAGGTAGTACCATACGTAGTAGCAACTAGCAACTGCCGGTACGACCCTATGATGGAGGAAGAGTCTTTCATTCAAGAGGGTTTCGGGGGTTTCGTCATCTTCAATCTTGACCAAACTGCTACTCGGAGTAATAACAGTAGTAATAAAAGAATCTGATTCAAGGGATTTTCTCTACGGAATACAAAAAATGTTGATGATGTTGTATTCTTTTCTTCGTTGAGGCTTTCGAATCTCGATTGATCAAAATCAAAGAATTTTTCTCCTTTATGTAACTTCTATTCGTACTGACTTGGTGAATATGAGTGGTAACCTAATCGGCAGCAACATGACGATTATGAAGCCGCTACAACGACTCCCTCATATGAGTTGTGCTCAGTTGACGACTCGTCTTGCCTTTTTGAGTCTCGTTCTGTTTCTTCTCTTCACGCATGACGAGCTGTCGTGTAGCAACAATTTTCCGTACTCCTCCAAAGGAAATAATGGCAACGACTGGTTAATTCTGCCTCAACACGATCCGCATTTGGCGTCATTGTTGAAAGTGTCAGCTTTTGACAACAGTCTCTACGATGCCTTTCATCATCCGTACAATGATTATTCGTGTCAGCCTCGAAAGATTCATCTCAGTCAAGGTACCAATGTCGATCCAGATTCGGGAGTGGTGAACATGACGCTCTCTTTTTCTCTCAATCGGACCCAATGTGGCGGCAGCCATCAAACACCGTCATCCTCATTTCCTACTGCCTCTTCTTCCAATCTGCACATGGTTGTCGTCTATGGCCGTGGAATTTTCCCCGATGGGCGCATCGAACAACGAGCCGCCGATTCTGAACACAGTGTCCACTTTGACTTCACGTCTCCGGTGACGGGAGAACTGTATCAAAGCGACTGGATACAACATGTAACTCTTCCCAACTTGATTGGTGGAAGTCATCTGTATTGGTATCGCATCAGTATCGTGCAGCAACAGTCCCGACATTTGCCCCAACTTCATTTGCCACCGTCGTTTCGCCCCGTATTCTTGAGAGGCAGTTTGTACAAGGTCGGAGAAACTCCTACATATCGCTTTCGAACTCCTCCTTTGTATCATCAACCAACATCCTTGGCGCTTGTGGGTGACCTTGGACAAAGTAAGTTGTCGATGGAAGTGATTTCATCATTCTTTTATTACATCAAGCGGAATGTTTCAAAATCTCAATAACTCTCCTCCTCTGAACTTTCCTCCGAAGCCGAAAATAGTACCAAGACCATGAATCGCATTCTCCAAGCAGCCTTACTAGACCAAAAAATGACACCAATATACGACAATATGCCACCACCTGTTACGCAAGTGTTGATCGCGGGAGATCTGTCGTATGCCGATGGAGTACCGGAACGATGGGACTCATGGCTTGAACTGATGCAACCACTGCTGCAAACATTACCATTATCATCGGTCCCAGGAAACCACGAAATTGAATGTGACAATATCACCCACAATGTATTTGTTCCGTACGAAACGCAATTTCGGAATCCCAATCGCATTGCCGATCCCGACATGGAAGCCCCATCCGACACTTACATTGATACCTTGTGGCATCGCATGTGCAACACTCCGTCACAGTTTTTGGGACACTACAATTTCGGAAATGCGTTTTATCAATATCAACATGGAATGGTACATATAATTGCATTGAACTCGTATACCAGCATCCTTCCTGGAAGTATTCAATACAATTGGCTAGCTCAAGTCGCACTACCCAGTGTCAACAGAGACGATACACCTTGGCTACTAGTCATGTTCCATTGTCCCCTTTACACGACATTTTTGGGCCACAACGACGAGATCAATCCAACCCTCATGAAGAGCAGTATTGAGGATCTTCTCAAGAAGCACAGAGTAAATATGGTGATATCCGGTCACGACCATGCCTATTTACGAACCCATCCCCTCAATCACGATAAGATCGACTCGACTGGTCAGTCTCCCATGTATTGGACATTGGGAGCGGGAGGAAACAGGGAGCAGCATACCAAAGGCTACATTTATGAAACTCCAGAAGTGTGGGTTGCCAAGCGAGACAATGACGAGTACGGTTATGGCCACTTCTTTGCCAAAAACAAGACACATGCTCACTTGCACTGGGTGAGAGACGGCACGTCTTCGGAGATTGTTCGAGACGCCGTCTGGATCGAGAATAATTATTTCGTCAACAATTCAACAAATTAAAGTACGTGCGTGTCTGACAACATGCTACGACCATGCAATTTGTCGTCGTCGTTACTCCACTAGGATTTTCAATCTCAGTGACGGGACGAGCAAACAAAACAGGATTCCGCGATCCGCTGGCCGCAATGGATCCGACTGTCAATGACGGGATCGGATCGGCTGCTCTCTAGAGGATCGTGCTTCGTGTTCCATGAACACATTGTTGCGTTTTATGCAATGCGGACACGAACCAATGATAGTTTCAGTTCACTCCATTTCCCAAAGGGATCGTAATATTAGAATTACATTTCACCAAAAACCACTACTTACAACCTTGTTTTCAAGATAACTGAGATAAGGCGCCCATGATGAAGCTTCGCCTGGTCAAAAGCAGTGACATAGAAACACATCAAGGACGACAAAAATTGGTCCAGTGTCGCTCAGTGCAACATTAGTATACACACTTAAATAAGGAATCCATCAAGGAGATGATGACTCTGTTATGCGTCGTTCTTTACATCGAAGCTGATGCATGCCCCCCAGGCAGCCAGATGGTCGAGCGACTTGACTTCAAAACCAACAAGCACGATTTCGGCGTCAGTCCAACCCAAGCACCAATCCCACCGCGGTAACCACCACAAATGATGATATGGGTGTGGGGTTTACAATGATTTATTTAGAGGTCCTCTTCAGACAACAGTTCTCAGGTGAGGCAATGGTGACTCAACAAGTAGGGATCTAAATACTTAGTGCTGCCTTTGGAATAGTGCAATACAAATGTAAGCAACCACAGTTTATTATTAGGATTCAATGGATAGCTACTAGCAACTGTATAAAGTGTGAATACTTCAACTAAATACATTTGCATGGGTATGCTGTCGGATTAGGAATACGAATTCAATATACGAAAGTGGTGTTGTACTAAGGAATACGGAACGACAATACAAAACAGGCATACAAATCAGGAATGCAGAAATGGAATACGGGTTATGAACTATAATTTGAATGCCTTGAAATAGGCAGAGGCCTACCTCCTACCGTAATACGGCTTTCAAAATTGCTAGGCAACGAGATCAGCACGCAATGATATATTGTAATCCTGATCACCGAGAGTGCGAAGGAAGGTATAGCCATCAGAAGCTTGTGAGGAAAAACGGTGAACGTCTCTTTGTGTTTGATGGCGATGAGTCGTCCTATTATTGGTCTACCTCGAAAAGTGAGCCAGCTGGAGCTCCATGGCGGCCAGTAGCTAGTATGATGATCTTTCAGTTGAAGAAAGATACAAGGAGTACGACTTCAAAAAGAAATGAGCTCATTTTGCTAGTAGGACGTCGAAAAAAGTGTGCCACGCGACGGTGTATAGCAAGATACACGATCCAATTGGAACACTCCAACTACAAGATATTATTATCGATAAAAATCATGGGTTGTAAGGCGAAGCTACTGCACTGGTGGTAGATTTAATTCTACTGGCCATCTATGTATGGTCAACCCTCTAGCACCCATCAACTCTAAGCTTGAACTAAGATATAGGCACAGGAGCACCCCATGGCAGCGCCAAATGGATGGATATTACGGCTGCTACTCTTCAGTCGCCAGTTTTTCCCATACAATGAAATCCAGCAGGTCAACCACTACTTCTGCCAGCTCCACCTCTCTAGTACAAGTTCATAATTGCTTAGGGAACTTGCCCCTGACAGACCCGCTAGTCCACGACCCTCTTAGGCCTTATTATGGGAAAATGAAGCACCATTTCTACTATTATACTACTACGTAACTCTGTAATTCATAAACAAAAGGTTCGGATCGGCTCGAGTCCTGGTTCGTCCTACCAGTCGTACGAACGAAACTTGGTCGATGAATCTTCCCGTTGGGAGAATCGCATCTTTCCGCTAAACGGAACTTCGGTTCTGTGTTTCGAAAGGACACAACATCATTAATAATGAGACAACCATTACTCCACTGGCTCTACCGTACTCTAGTGGAGCCTACCGTACGACTTTCCCTAGTAGCTAGCTACCTACTCTAGCTAGAGAGGTCAGTGTTTATGAAATGTTGCTCCCTAATCTTACGACTTCCCGAATTTTTTTTTGGCTTTTGCGCAAGGGCTTCAGTTTCCGAATCCATTCAACCTTCACATTCAGGCCTGAGATTGAGAATAGACTACCCTGGATTTTAGATGAGGCTTAATAGTGAATTTAAGAAGATATATATATTTATTTAAGAAACACATGATAGAAAACGAATTCAAAGTCGGGTATTTTAGGCGGAGAACACCGAGCACAGCACGTGCATTCTTCCTTCCTACCCGATCACAACGGGAAGGAGAACCCTATCTAATAAACCTTGAAGACCTAAAGACCTCCTTTGCCTGATGAACGAGAAGGAGAAAGAAACTCTCTTGCAAACAAGTGCCGTTTTGAAAAGTCCCATCTTCTACCGTGGTGGTATTTATTGAGCACGGTCGAGGCCTGCCCGGCGTAGCACTTCGAAATATTATGTTGCAATTGTGATTTATCTTCTATCTTCTCCACGATGGTTGCTTGAACTTTTTGCTCTTTGTCGGGCGCTTTTCTGCCGTGATGATGGGACATCGACTTTTGCATTCCCGTTCGCTGACACCCATCCTATTCGAAAAACTAGTCAAGTGTGCTTTCCTTAAAAGTCAAAATCAATCGCCATAAATCGGTCATTGTACTAGTATCTGTGAGGAAAAACGAACATTTTTTCCGATCTCTGCAGAGTGGCTATTAGAATAAATGCAGATGGTGTTTCATAGAGGCGCTTACACTGGGCCTACCATTGGCAAGCGTCAGTTTTTGGCTTTGGCTTCGTTTCCCTTTCCCCCAAAACAGGCTTCCCGGATAAATGGATGAGCTCGCGATCCGACAGACAGAAAAATGAAGCTCTCATCCAAAAGAGAGGAAAGCACGAAACGAACCAAAAAACTGAATTCCTAGTCCGTCTCACATTTTTCGAAAAGCTTCAAAATATCTCATCAACTTACTGTTAGTGCATTGCATCAAACAGCTTTCTAATTTCTCACGAGTCAAGACTTTTGCGTGACATATCAGTTTGGTCACCATGACGACATCTGCAACACCCTCAACGTCCGCTCCGGAAGCTATATTCATTCCCATCGACTTGGAGGCATCGCTCGGTCGGATCGAAGAAATAATGAATTGCAATGGGATGAATTCTGAGATGGACTGCGATCAGCAGCTACAACATCCCACTCCACCTCCTCCGCATCACAACACACGAACCAGTTCTCGAACGCCATTTACTTCACAAGATGACACCATTGCTCCGTATCCCATTTCAGAGACTGATGATGAAATCAAGGAACGCCAACGTCTTTCCGAATCTGTCGGCAACAACTGGACTATTGTTGCACCACATCAGAGCCATACTTTCGATGATCACCACAGCATGATGGAAGTCACGGCCACGGAGAGTCCACTGGATAACGACGACTTTTCCTTGACGGAAGATGGCGCTAATTCCTTGGCAGTTCAGGAGGACTTGCAGCTGGAACGCATCGACGACCCAATTTCGTTTTGGGAAGAAAACATCATTCCCACCTCAAATGGCGACGAATCTTTCAAGCAACTACAACAAGATATTCCCTTTTCTGTGAGCTTTTCCTACGAATACCCGGGAGAATCCTCATCTTCCATGGAATGGTAGAGGAACATTGCATAACTTTGATGGGGAGATCTGCACCAAGAATAGATGGGAATCAATCAACAACAACTTTTGAACGCACATTACTCCCAGAGTGATGTTTGCTGTACACTACTATGCCCTTGGAGATGTCATGTGTCGTAGACACTGTAATCTACTAGTACTACTAGATTATCATACAACATAATATATTATCGTTTATCATAACAACTAGAGACTACAATGTCATTCATTTCGTTTTCTGATCCAAGTTGCCACTTTGTCGTTTCACTCCTACGACGTAACTACTAGCATTTTACCCTTGTTCGCACAACTATTACGTAATACCTATTTCTTACAGTTATTAGAGGCAACACATAGGAGGAATTGAAACTCGAATCGGCGTTTGGGCAAAAAATGAGGACGCGAACTAGTAAAAGTACAGTCGAGTACAGATTTAAGTAGACCCTCTGAAGCCACTCCAAGTGACGAAGAGACCGCGCTTGATTAGGCAGACTAAATGAGCTGTCATACTTATGGACCAGGCATATCGCGAGTTTTCAACGGATCGCACGAGTTCCGGTTGCGATGATTTTCATTGTCGAGTGACCTCTCCCGACTCCCGACTCGCTACTCCCCGTACTCGACGTAGGATCTAGTCATCGTCACTTAAACGAACCTTCGACGAGCATCTATCCTAGTTCTATTCGTGTCAAGACTAACTGTAAATTCACCAATCTCGGAACAGATAAAAGTGAATCGTACTCCGACAATCTTCGCGATGGCACTATTCTTTTCTTCTCGGTCATTTCGGGGTTCAACGTAGTCTTTCAACGACAAAGAGATGGTGATGATTGCTTCTCTTCTACTCGGAGTAGTTTATCTCAGTTTCTGAGAGCAACAGCAACAACTCACAGGCGCGTAATAGGTCCTTGGTCGTAAAATTGTTGTTCTTCGGTTTTCATTCAGTTATTGCTTCTTGGGAGAAGGAGATCCGTTGGCTTCGGCCAAGACCCCAACCGCCTTTTGGTTCTTGGGCTTGACAACTTCTTTCAAGGTAACCTTTTGCATACCTTCGGTTCTTTTCTTGTCCGACGATTGCCTAGCTTGCTTCGTGACCTTGGCAGCGTAGTCGGCGATGGTTGAATCGTAGGCCGGGTAGAAATGGTGAAGAAAACTAGAGAGTCAAAATTGCAAACAATACAATATATAAGAAAGAGTTTTCGCAACATGAGTAAGCGCGTAACGGCAACTAGCTTTCCAGAAACTTACCTTCGAACAGCTTGCGGTATTAAGCTGATTTGGAACACGTCCAGTGGAAACATGCTATTCAGAGCGGGAAGCAGCTCTGTAGAAGAGAGCCGGACAATGACTTCCGTAGGTGGAACACCGATATTGACCGAGAAGAATCGGTCGTTCAAGTATCGCAAAGGTTCTGGCATCAGCAAATGTTGCGTCCCCACACTCTGATACCGCTGATTCGTTCCTTTCCAGTTTTCTCGAAATCTGGGCCAACCTTCCCATGATGCAAAAATTGCCCGAACGATCGGTCGCAAACTACGGCGTGGTCCCGTCGCATACAGCGTCAGTTCATCCTTTCCCAAATCGTCCACCAAAGGATACAAGGCATCAACGTTGGTAAACAGTCGCACCACCGGATCGTATGGTTGGACATATCCGTAGACAAGATCCGAGGGTAGTTCAAAGGCATTCAGAACAGGACAATTCCCAAAGTTTACTGCGTCGGATGTTGATCCAACCATTGTGGCAACAGGTGGACTGCCGTGCGAATAAACTCGTTTTATCCTGTCTCGAACATAGTCCACTGAAGAAGATCAATGGATGAAGATGAGTTTCATACAATGCCTGTAACATCAGAACGTTGCTGTTATTTTTTAGTAAACATACCTCCTCTTTCACTGGACATCAAAAGTAGTACTATGATGGACAGTGATCCGCCTACCGAGTGGCCGTTCAAGACAATTTTGTGTCGTGGCGGTACCCAGTCGATGTACGTTTTGATATCTTTGTAGACTTGCTTGGCAATAGAAAGGAGACCGGAGTGGAACAACAACTTGTCGGCTGTCGCATCGTCCAACGGGACGGGGGATGCTGTACAAATGTCGTTCAAGAGGGCCTCTCGATCCACTGTGTCGTCGGAAGCATCAAAACCACGAATAGTGATGGTCCGAACAAACATCGGTCGCTCTCCCGCCATCAAGGACGCGGGGTTATACCCAGTATCACCGTCCGTATATCGAGACTCGTAGTCGATCGAATCGGTGACCATCCATGCCACATTGGCCACGGTGCCATTGGCTACCAGGGCGTGACCCAACTTATGACAGCGTTGCACGGTGTCTTCGTAGATAGCACCAGCTAGTATGCCCATCTCGGCTCCTTTGATGACAACATTTTCGTACTGATAGGGTTCAATGCGTTCCGCTGTTTTGTACGCTCCGAACAAGGGTGGTGTTGTTGCCTGTTGAACTTGTGGAAAGACTTCGTACAAGGGATAGCCTTCTATACCGGACGCGCCGGATCGTGATCCGTAGGCATAGCCACTTCCAAAGACGATGTTCGCTACACTTGCCATGGATGCAGCAAAGTTGGTAGCTTCTCGAGCTCTATCCGCTGCAAATTGCACGTCGACGCCAGACTCCTTGGCCACCCGTTGGGCGGCACGGACAATTTCGTTGGATACGGCTTCGAATTGATTGGCCGTGGATGACGTGGACGGACCGGTGGATGCAAGGGCACTGCCAAAGACACGGCTGGCACGAATCACCAACTGTTGGACAGTAGCGGGTGAGAAGGTGCTGGAGGCTTCCGTGACCATGTCTTCAATGCGGGAAGTGGTATCTTTGAGTAAACTCTCCGCCGCTTGTGCCAAACCTGCCGATGAGTTGGTGGATGATACAGTGGACGACATGGAATCCATGTCCATGCTATTACTGCTCTTGTCATCAGGCAGTATCTTGGAAGAGGCGGCTCGCAGTTCTGCACTATCCACCTGCACCGTTTTGGGGGACGTCTTGACTTTGCTATCGGCAGAACTACTACTACTACTAGTAGTAGTAGTAGTGGTGGTGGCGGCAGTAGTGCTTGTGAAACCCCAGAGCTTGTCGAGTTGAAACGGAAGTCCACCCAGTTTCCGTTCTTGCTGCAACAAATCTTCGACTGTAGTGAAGTTGGACAAGGTTGTCTCGACGTCCATGGAAGTGACTGGTTCGTTCTTGTCGGATTGTTCCTTGTCTTCCATGGTTGCTTTGACGTTATTTTGTCGTTCCAACTGTTGCTGTTCCTTGGATAGTTTGAATAGCTGGTCTGCCGCAGCAAAGACGCTGTTGAAATACGGTTCCGTCTCATTGTTGGCACCGGCGGCCAGATCCAAAATGGCTTCGAACTGGATAAAATTAGAAAGAGGGTTGATCCGTCCACGATACTTGCCCGGAACGGAAGTAGGTCGAGGTTCTTTCGAGGATAGTTGTAACGGTAGCGGTGGCAGGGATAAAAAGGATGTCGTTGTGTCTTCTTTGGGTTCCGTAGTGGATTGTGATGACAATGATGATGATGACGATGATGCTCCTCCGAGAGTGTCTTCGTCACTGTTGGTAGAATTATTGGAGGTTACGGCAGCAAAAATGTCAGCCGCATCAGGTATCCATCCCAAGACACCGTCTGTGAATGTGGAAGCAGTAGTGGCAGAGGAAGAATCCTTGGTGGATTCCATTATTATGTCCTCGTCCTCGTCGTCCTCCTCATAATCAGTATCATTTTCGATACTAATTTCATCATCATCATTATCATCATTTCTGAGTTTCTTGGGATATTTTGGCCATTGACCCAACCCTTCCATCCAACTAGAAAAGTCTTGATCTTGTTCCAAATTTTGAATGACTTGAATGAAATCTGAACCAGTATCATTTGTGTTGATGTCATAGGTATTGTCGTTTGTCTGGTCATATCTTTCATCATCAGAGTTGTCACCGTCATTTTGTTTGTCTCTACTAGATAGCAAAAAGAGAGAAGTACTACTAGTGGTGGAGAGTATCTGTGGATGTCCCAACGATCGGTAGTGTGACGTATCAATAATGATTATATTATTGTTGATACCGTACGCCTTGTTGTTATGTCTGTTGTTCCATTTTTTGGTGGCAGGGCGATGGTTGTTGGAAGGAGTGAAACCTTGTGCAATGACGAGATTTACTATCAGTATCGCCTTCATGAACAAGTTGTTGTTGTAGTGATGTACTACCGGTAGTCGTATTTGATACCGTCGATCGGCCGTCATCGTGGTCATTACCCATGCATGTTGTGGGAGCGGAGTCCTAACTGTAAGTAGTAAGATAAAATAATACTTCGAGGTATAAAATAGAGTCTACCAATTATTTTCTGTGTTGTCCTACTCCGGAGTCCGGAGTACTGCCGTAGCTGGAGAGAATACTCTAGCTAGTAGCTCTACTTAGTACTCCAGTAGTAGAGAGAGGTATGATACACTTTCTTCCTTCTCTTTTTTCTTTTTTGAGTTGTCAGCTGTCATCACACATAACAGTCCAGTTGTCATGTGTATGATACACCTGATGTGATGGTTCATGGATGAAGATACCGTATGCAAGAAGGGTTTGGAATACCGTCGTAGACTTCTCGTAGGAAACACAGAGAACGTATCGCACTCACATCGGTCTGTCCGTAGAACGGAGGAGAACAAAAATGTACCTTACTACCTTACCTTTCCTTGGTACGAACAAGTGTCATTTTGTCGGGCATGCGTTCCTCTCCCACCGACCGCGTCTCTCTTTCCGCGCCACGATGATCATCTTCAATCTCAATCATCAATCTTTTTTTCCTTCACAGTATGTAGTAGTGTCGGCTCATCCTCATCCACGGACTGTGCACCGCCAGATACACGATAAAAAAAAAACAGAGCATAAATAAATAACAGTGAACACCCATTGCTCTCTGTGGCGGTGGTTGGTTGGTTGTTTGATTGATGTTGTTGTTGTCATTTGTGACGACTGCGTTGTATAATAAGATTTTCCAATCGTGAGATTTACCATCAATAGTACTACATTATTACAGCAGTACGACCAAGAGAAGAGGGAAAACAAAAGTTTCACCTCACACAGGAAGAGAAGATCTACTACGGTACTACTACTTCTACGTCGTAGCTAGGGACGGTGACACTCCGTTCCCACACACGGTTGTTCTGTTCGGTCCGTTTCACAGTTTGGATCCTCTGATTAACGGTAATGCCTCGCTCCCAATCTCCACGACGATCGGGTCGTTCCAAATCCCCTCGACGGGGAGGATCTTCCGCCATTGTTGTATCGACTCACTCTCGTACTACCGTGACGAATGATCGTGCCGGACGGAGTGGCTCCAAACGAGACAAGAAAAACACGGTTGTTGTCCCCTCCAACGCCAGTGCCAACGGTAGTGACATTCATCGTAGTTCTCAGTCGTATCAATCAGGTCGAAACAGTCGAAGCAATGGTCCAGGTGACGATCAAGATCATCCCGATTTGGCCGAATTGGAAGAACGTCTCAATGAAGATGTCGACGACGAGTTCTTTCAAGATCCTCGGAAGTTCCATACCCTACATCGTGTCATTGATGTCTTGGGAATGCAACTGGTAGATGATCTTAGTACAGCCGGAGGTGGGAACAACGGGGCTTGGCAGAAGCTTGACAAAAATCCTGCCTATCGAAACCTCAAGGAACAGCAACAAGTCGTCGAAGAAGCCATTGAACATTTGGCGTTGCTTCATAGTGCCGATCTAAACGGGTCGGTCGTTCAAGTTGGACGGGTGGCCCGACAATTCCATGATGCTGTATCTCAAGTGCGTCATTTGCGCAAGCAAGTCAAGGAAATTCAGGAAACACTCGGTGCCGGTGGACAATCGGGGACTATTACAACTACTACCACAACAACTGCTTCAGCTGGAGCCATGGCAACCAAAGGTGGAACGGCCGCCAACAACGCACAAGCGGCTGCAGTCGCGGCGGCCGCATCATCCGCCATGTCCTTGAGAGAATTGTGGCTCAAGAAACTCGAATGTGAGGCAGTCCTGTCCTTGCTAGAAAAACTCGATACCATTCGCGCTGCCCCGCTACAGTTTGACAATTATTTGAACCAACATCGCATCGGAGCGGCAGTGTTGTGCGTAGCCGGTGCGCTAGATACCATGTTTAGTTCCGATGTATCACAAGTACAGGCATTGCATAAAATTATGGAACAACTGATGATTCGGAAACAACGTGCCGAAGAAGTTGTCTGGGAACTGTTGTTGGACGTCCTCTTTCTTCGAACGGGTAATGGCATGGCGCAACTCATGGCTCTCGGTGGACCCCAAGCGGGCGGGTTACTGAGTGGACCAGGAAAAAGTGGACGCCGTTCCATTGCCACTGCAGCTTCCGTATCGAGTGGGACACCTGCGGATGGTACCACTGCTTCAGACGCAGCTGGTGCTCTGATTGCTCACAACAACACTAGCGGCGGAGCGTCTCCGGCCGTGGCGGCGGCACGCATCTGGAATCTACCGCCAACAAGCTGGGATTATGTCTATCGCCAACAAATGGGAATCATCAACCCATTCTTGACTACGAAAATGAGATTCGCGCTCGACCCGGATTTGCAAGTGGATTCGATCCTGCTGACCATGGAGCAAAAGGTACAAGAAGTACTGGTGGACGAAGATTTTTATGAGGATGACGACGAAATTGCTATGACGATGAGTGGATCAGCCAATGGAGTGGAAGCTTCCAACGACGAGAAGAAACATGATCCGGGCAGTGGCACGGGGAAGAATCTTCGTGTCGTAGTATCCGAGTCTGGTGGTCGGCCCAAGGTGGTCATCCCTCCCGCCATGTTGGAAGCAGAATTTGATTTGGAGGCTGACGAGCGGCGGTCGTTGGAAGAGCAACAATACGACAGTCAAGGTCGGCGTCGGCAACAATCGCTCCAAATGACCAAACCGACATACTTGGATCATGTCATAGCACTGCGATCGTTGGTAGAATGCTTGGTACGATTACGCCGTTTGGATGATGTCGAACGAATCATCACGGAATCGCTGGAACGAGAATTGTCGCAGTTGGTGCAACGCGAGCAAGCGAGAACGTTTCTATGGGTTGAAAAGTCGTCCACAAATCAGTTGAGGAAAAGCGGCCGATATGCCATGTTGCTAACCAAAGCCGGCGCAACAACCGATCTACGCGATTTCAGGAGGCATATGAATCACATTTTGAGCGCGTTCGGTAATGTACAAGTCCGCTTGGTGCACTTGACGCAAGTGATTCGACACAAGCTGGTAAGTCGATAAATAGTGTTCGTTGGTTGTCGGAATATTGATATCCAAAAAAACTTGTTCTCTCACCAAACTCCCTCAATGGGCAGAGCTCGGAAAAGGGTCATCACTCTACCTATTCCAATAATTCTGTAGCTTTGCGTAACCTTTTGGCCAATGCACGAAGTATTATGGAGCGAGAACTGAAATCCTTTTTGAATTCTTGTTTGATGGAATCTGCACAAGCGACCGAAACGAAACGAGGGATGGTCTTGGATAGTGTGAGCGGACAATCGCGACCAACCGGCAAAAATGCTGGCAAAAAGCGTGAAAACGGTTTGTTTTCTCTTGGAATTATAGACATTGGAGACAAGGATAAAGATAATGATTCCAATCAGTGGTTAGCGTCGACAACGAGCAGTCGTCGATCCACAATACAAGCATACACGACACCCAAATTTGTAATGGAGATCCTATTTCCCAAAACGACACAAAATGGCTCACCACAAATCCGACACGCGCTATTCTTCCGAAAAGCATTGGCGAAATGGCAACGAGACAGTGATGCGATGCGATACCAATTGGCAATTGCCACAGGGGAAGACACGAGCAATCAAACATTCCTTGCTCAGAGAGAACAACCAGCGCTTGAATATTTGGACAACATTATCCAGAAAGAGTTGCTACCGGTTTTGCAAGAAGAAGCAGTCAATGGAACTGTTCAGGCGTTGGAGCGGCCAGATGCCTTTGATCCTGTCTTGGACCGTAATGTGTACGCCCGTGCTGACTCCAACGAACCCCAAGACGTGGATATGTGCAAGGCCTGCACAGCACTTTATAATTTTACTGGGCCGTTGTTTCTTGCGCTCCACCGATTGCCGCAAGGTGGAGATATGTACCTCCCTCTTGTTGCCGTTCTGGAGCATGTGATCCTAACTTTCATTTCAAGGGTGAAGCAGCAAGTCTCTCGCATTTGTAATGACAAAACCGCATTGCAGTTGCTGATGGATTCAACTGCTGCTTCAGCCGCGGCAGCTGTGATAGGTGGCGATGGAAAAGCGAAGTCGCAAACGCAGTCGTTTGCACACGTCATGGAACGACGGAAAGCATTCGCACAATTAGTAATGGCATACGCCGACGGTGACCTGCTAGAAGCTGTTAACGACGAGAAAACGGGCGAACTGTCCGTTGTTCCAAGTATTCCTGCACCTGCTGGTGACACTCCTAGAAGTGCATCAGAAATGGCCAACAAGATTGCTGGCATGGAAGATTTGGATTTGATTGGAGGCGTGGAACGCGAAGAGGCAAATTTGAGCGTTGAATTGCATTTTGTCAAACCGTACCTTGAATTCGCTGGCATGGAAGTGGCACAACTTAAGACTTGCAGCGACGAAGATCTCATGAAGGCGGCATGTCTGGCGCACAGTTTACTGAAACTCTCCTCCCTCCTTGATTCTCGGCTGAAGATCCGAAGTCGCCTAGGTATTTCGTCGACCAAGACTTTGACGAATACACGAGCTTTGAGAGAGGCAATCAAGACTATCAAAGCCAATGGATTGAAGATGGCCAAATTTTGTCGCTCTGATATTTTGTTGCAAAGCATCACTCGACTGTCAAAGGTCTGCACGTCTTCGACTATTGTCGCGCGAGACGCCGTCCGAATTCCATCATCCGTGAACGATTTGGGAGAATACATGACGGCCGCATCTGACAATCTGCGAGAAGCGGCAGGTAATGCCGTCACAGCCTACGCGTTTTCCACATTAGAGCAGTACATTCCTTTGTGCCTCATCCAGACTGTCCGAGTTTTGGCTGCTGGAAAGGGGGTGGTAGCGAAGGCACCACTCACAATGAATGGCATTGAGGCACTCGACAGATCGGGATCTGTACTGTACCGAGATCTGAAAGGAGCAACATCGTTCGATAACTCGTTTTGGGACATTGAGCTTGCTGCTGTCTCGTTCGAACGCTCCGCAAGTTTCATCGCCATGATGGAATTGGAGATGCCCGAACTTGAGGCGTACTATCAAGAGAATAGAAACGACTTCAGCGAACAAGATTTCCAACTCATGTTCTCCATGGACGGACCTAGACGAAAAGGAGATGTTGGACGGTACCACATGCTGGTAAAACGTTTGGATGGATAAGACGGTGAGTGGCGCTATCGACCTTGCATGGAAACCAAGAGAATGACGACACAAACATTTACAACCAAAGGATCGATAGGACTGAATTTCCTTGTGTCGAGTGTTTTGAAAGGCGGACTCTTTCATCGAAACTTCTACTCCGTACATGCGGCTGTGTTTCTTTTCATCAATTCTAACACGAAATTCTTCCAGTTTCAGGTCCGAGCCAATTGAACTGAGTAGGGATGTCCCAGGCCGTCATTTATCCGCAAAAATGGCATCATCATATGCCCTTTCTCCGTTCTTTATTATCATGATCTTCGACGATAGAATGCACTTCAACGGGTCCACTTATTTTAAACACGGAATGATAGGACGCAAGTTTGTAACGAGTTGCCTGACTGTTCTGCATCGGGAAGTCTTGTCATTTCGTTCGTATGTTTTTGGAACAGGTACGGGTTCTCGCAATTCCAGAGTAAGTTCTTCGTATAAGGTGTTGTCTGCTTTGCCAGAGGCAGAAGGATAAGAGTCGCCTTGCTGAATCGATCGTTTCAGACAGGGTGCTACCTTACTGCCGAGATGAATGTTAAGAAAATGGGCACGCTGATTGGTACTTGTATTGATTTGACGCGTCTGTCGATTTTGGATCTACTACATTTTGCTGACCAGTGAAATTTTTCTTCTCACGACTCTTCCCTCACCAGAAAAGATAGCTTGGAAATGGTAAGGACATTTGGTGCCTCAATTTTAGTGATTGGAAATTTGGCCTACCGAGAAGCCGAAAACAGGGTTTCCAAAACGTCAGCTATCCCCATTTTCGTTAATCTTTACCTGTTGTAGCAGCAGCGCATGCATTCCAATTGTCAGCACGTAAGAGTAAGTTCTTCGTATAAGGTGTTGTCTGCTTTGCCAGAGGCAGAAGGATTAGAGTCGCCTTGCTGAATCGATCGTTTCATACAGGGTGCTACCTTACTGCCGAGATGAATGTTAAGAAAATGGGCACGCTGATTGGTACTTGTATTGATTTGACGCGTCTGTCGATTTTGGATCTACTACATTTTGCTGACCAGTGAAATTTTTCTTCTCACGACTCTTCCCACACCAAGTAAGACTGTTTCGAAAAGACAACGGCATTTTTGAAATTTGGCCCTTCAATTTGATGACTCTAGAATTTTGGTCTGTCGAGACAGCCGAAGACACGGTTCTCAATACTTTCAGCTGCAATACATCCAGATATCCAAAGGTGCATGTCGCATTTGCCGACTGTACTCATGTACCGACACATCCACCTCGCATACTTATCATTGTAGTCCCAATATAGAAACAGTCCAACCAAAAAACAACCGAGCCCTATCCATTGAGAGGTCCTTTTTTAGCCCAACTCTATGGACGTTTTCGTCGTCTTCGTTCTTGTTTTCATCCCATCCGTCGTTCGTCCATTCTAGTCGAGCCCCGTCAGATTCAGTTCTTGTCAACACGAAAATCACAATCAAACAACCTCTCATGCTTTCCGGAGTATGATATACGATGCATTGGTCAACCAGGAGAGTGCTTTCCGGGCTCGCCGACACCCATCATCACAGGAGTTGTTGATCTGTCATCAATTCCTTGGCTTGTATTGCAGTTCCGTGAGATCATCAGGCATCGACTCAAATGTTGCGAACAAATGGGTCCTGGATCTTTCTTGTCCGCGTGGCATTCGATCACAGTACCAACCTAAGATCTATTTCCGACTCCGTGAGAAATGTCACTACATGCACCCGACACGTCGTATGATAAAAATGATGCCGAGAGAATTGACAACTATTTATCCCACTTCCTAGGATTCCGAGATCGAAATGGAAGCAGGAAAATCAAGTCGTTGGCAGTAGCATTCAAATGAAGCAAGAGAAGGATACTACATCATGTTCATTCGTACGCTGTGATTTCAAAGTTTTTGCATACGTTAGGGTGTTATCGTTACCTATATAAAAGGTACGTATTGCACCTCTGAAGACGGAGAAGCGGCGACGGAGGCATCGTCATCGATCGCAACCATCACTGTACAGCAAGTCAATTTTACGCATAAAGAAGAACTCTTCTTTTTCACATCGGAGAGAAAGCTCCTGCCCACGACCACACTGATCGAATCGCAGCCGTAACTCGAGTACTCTTGGGAGAGCAGGATTTCTCTGCCAGGACAGAAACACTTACGATTTCAAGAACATCGCTCTTGGATAGTTGTTTTTGAATTCCCTTGTGCTCCAAGGTCTTCAAGACACACAAGAATGCTTGTTCCATGACCTGCTCATTGGCTGTATCGTTGGGTGGCAGCATTTTCGGGATGACACGACACCAGAATCGCACCAATTTTGCGGCTGTTTCGGTCGATGTTCTAGGGATAGTGATGTATAAGACATCCATGATCTTGAATCTCAGATCTGTGCGGTACAGTGTCATCTGAGTGTCATCATCATAAGGATCATATTTGAGGGCATGAAGCCCGAAGGCTCGGGTGAAGGTTTCGATGCCGTTTCCTTTCAAGAACTGTCCAATGAGACTTGCTCGTGTATCAGAGAGCTCACTACGCTTTTGCTCCCAGTCGTCCAAAATGTCATCTCGACTACCAATCAAACTGCGAATGGCCTTGACAGACATCAACACTGCTGCAGCGTCATCGATCTTGCTCGTCGTGGCATTTAGAAGAGTTTGCATACCTTTCATTTGGAGAATATCCTTTAGAAAGGCGGTTTGAGCTTCCTCTGTGCCGGCGAAGGAGATGGCATACTTGGTAATCTTCTTCAGAGGAGTGTACAATTCTTCCTCTGTGGCAGCATCACGAACTTGATTGAAGGTGCGAGCAATTTCAACGGTGGTTATGAAACCTCCTTTGGGAATGACATCCTCGTCGTAGTTGGAACAAAGGCAGCATTCCCAGACATCTTCGTCCTCCAGGTCACTCGCATGGACTGCCGATACTTTGTACAAATATTGCTCTTCCATGGCCAAGAATGTAAGAAATGTTGAAACTAAAACGTTTCTCTCCTTGTCGTCGTGGGGACCAACGTCCTCTAAAAGAAATTATTTTGTGGCAAAAACTGTTCATTGCCTTCAAAGACATCCGTATTTTTGCATGAACGAGTTTCGTCTAACTGTAAGTCGATATGAATACGAAGTGGCAATAATCGTTATGATTAGGTACTTAGATCTGTGCGTCCACTTTATCGCTCGCGAAAAGCTTATGTACATAGAACGAGAACGTGCGGTTGAGCTCGCGTTGGACCGTTGAGGTGATCGTTGTGGCTTGTCCCAGACGTGGACAAGAATCTCTCGGCCTCACGTCTGCGCAGTAGCGTCGGTGTGCTCATGGATCGACCTAACGTCAAGACCAAAACTATCCACCACTCTTTCAACGGTATATTCCTACAATCATTATCCCAGAGAAGAACATCCTTACTGATCACCCGTAATTGTGAATACACAAGTAAATTATGTGCCGGAACTAATCATGATGGCTCAAGACTCAATGGGTTTGATTCGGGTTCTTCCAGGAAAGAAAGGTGCATGTTTCACCATGGGAAGAGAGGAAAATCATCAGAAGATGCGGACCCTCAATCCCTTTTGGTACTACAGTTGGTCGCCGACAACTCCTCCACTCCACGGGAATGTGTCAGGAACCATTGAAGAACGAACAGATCAGCAACCAACAAGTACGACGATTGAATTTTTGCCGATGTTTTGGGGATACTATCCCAAAGTCTTTCACAAACGCATCCGGGAAGTGCTGGCAAATAAACCACGCATCATTTTGGGCTTTAACGAACCCGACAAGGTTGCTCAATCCAATGTTTCAGTCCAATCAGCTCTTGTTGCATGGCCCATTTTGGAAGATGCTATCAAGGATGCCGGAATGTCTGATACGATTCTGTTAGTGAGTCCCTCATGTGCCAATCCACTGGGACCGTGGATGCAGACCTTTATGGACGAGGTCAACAAGAAACAGCTACGGGTCGATATCATCGGTGTCCATCACTATGGGGGTGTGAATGCGACCGCCTTTCAAAAACGCATGCGCACGATCTATGAGTCATACGGAGGACGGCCATTATTGATAACAGAGCTGGGAGTTGCCGACTGGCAAGCCACGACTGTCCAGGAGAACAGATTTTCGCCGGACAACGTGTTGAAATTCATGGAGATAATATTACCGTGGATGGCTGCCCAAGATTGGATTGTGGGTTATGCTTGGTTTCCATTTGATATAAGCAATCCAAAAGGCACCAGTTCAGCACTGTTCGACCGGAACAACCATTTTACTCCACTGGGGAAGTACTATGGTTCATTTTTGAGTCACTAGCTAAAATTGGTTGTTATCAACAAATGATGCCACTTTTGGTGCTGATTTGTGTGTATACTTTTCATATTAGATTTATACAATCACTTGCTAAAAACGTCATGCTAGCTAGCTACCGGTAGAGTAGTTGCAGCTTACCAAATGCTGCTGCTGCTGTGTTCAAAATCTACCGTACTACCGGTCGTACTGATTGTAGTCCAAGTACATACCGGAAGGACGGAGTAGCAAATGTTTGTTGTTACTCGTCGGAGTACGATAAAACACGGTACTGAAGTACTACAAAATATTTACCGGTATGTACTCAGTAGTAGAAACCCACGTACGTAAGTAACCTGGTGGTTTCACTGGCACTTTTTTACACTGAGTAGTCTACTGTACGGTACCTACCAGGTACGGGTAGTGGGGTACTTTCAAAAGTACGGTAATAGCCCGCATCCGTTCGCATTGGAGACGGCGAATTTTTTGTTGATCATCCGCAGCATTGTTGCCACTATCCCTCTATGATACCCACTACGTCGTATGATACACTACTGTCTATTGTTTTCGTCATCCATTTGAAATTTTACCAAGCAAGGAAAGGGAACAAGACCTCTCTTCCTTGTATCTACATACCTAAAAACCATTATGACATCGTCAACAATAGAGACGTTAGTGACTGAGGTTCTTTCACAACCGTGGAGAATTGTCGTCGCTCTTGTTTTGGCCTGTATCTTGAATTCGTTGATTTCTTGGTTGACCCGTCCCAAAAATCTTCCTCCCTTTTATGCCGAATATCCGTACATTCCATGGTTGGGAAGTTTGGTGCAATTTGCCACCGGACCAAGGGAGTTTTTGCAACGTGCCGCCAAAGCCAAGGGAGATTGTTTCACCATTCAATTGTTTGGCAAGCAAATGACGTTTTTGATGGGGACGGAAGGACATGCTAAATTCTTCAAGGCACCCGAAAAGACATTTGATATACGAGAGGTGAGTGTTCCAAAAGGATATACGACGCTGAAGGCTGAAAGTGACGCTAACTAACAGTAAAACAAATATCTTCCATGAACATTTCTCTCTTTCATATTCACCCCACACCCATAATGTTCTGATGTTCAGGCCTATAAGATGACAATCACAACCTTTGGTCCCGGTGTGTGTTACGATTGTCCACAATCCAAAATGGCACAGCAATTTGCACTCTTCAAAGATAATCTCAGTCATGAAAAGTTTGTTGAATACATGTCCTTGATACAGGAGGAAGTTGCCACCTTTTTCGAAGAACAATGGGGCGATGAAGGAGAAGCCGATTTATTGGCATCACTATCAGATTTGTATACTTTGACGTCGAGTCGATGCTTGCTTGGACCGGAAATACGTAAAAAGTGGAAGAGCTCGGGGATGGGTCAGCAATATTGTGAGTGGAGACGAAAGAAAAGCCCCGCTCGTTGGAAGAGAATTTTCATTTGTTGTTTGTTGTCGTTATTGTTGTCGAGCCTATCAACTATCAACAATTCTAATACCTTTCCTCTCCTTTTGCAGTGGCGCTGGATCATTCTTTCGTTCCAATTCTTTTCTTCTTTCCTTGGATTCCAAATCCAAACAAAGCCAAATGTGTCACTGCCCGCAAGTTATTTGAGAAAATGTTCAAAGAAGTCATTGACGAACGCAACAAAGAAAAAGCCAAAGATCCCCAAAATTTTGTCCCACCATCCGACTTTTTACAAGTACTCATGGAAGCTTCGTATCGGGATGGTACCAAACTGACGTTGACGGAAATTACAGGCATTCTGATTGGAGTTCTATTGGGTGGTCAACATACATCTAACGTCACCTCCACGTGGTTAATGGCACACTTGTTGAAGGACGAAACTTGGTTGAAAGCAGTCATGGACGAGCAAGATGCAATCTTCCGGAAGAAGTCCGAAAGCGATCGTGATGGTTTGTATCCTTCCCAACTCACGTATGAGGAGGTGCAAGGAATGGAGATTTTCGACCAAGTCATGTGCGAAACGTTGCGCTTGCATCCGCCCTTCTTTCAGTTGTCTCGCGCCGTCATGGTGGAAAGCCAATTTCAAGAATATACCATTCCAAAAGGACACATTGTAAATATCAGTCCTGGAGCTGCCCATCGATTGCCACAACTGTGGGATGAACCAGACAAGTTCGACCCCGACAGGTTCACGGAAGAAGCCAAGAAAGAACACAAACCTTACTCTTGGATTCCTTTTGGTGGTGGAATGCATGCTTGTGGAGGCCGAAAATTTGCGTGGAATAGTCTAAAGGTGTCTCTGACATGGTTGCTGTAAGTGGATCATTTTTTTTAATGATTGGTTTTCTCAAATTTGTGGGAATGCTCCTCCACCAGTCCTTGATATACCCAACTAACAATGCACTGCTCTTGTTTTTCGTTGACAGTCGAAACTACGAGATTGAATTCGTTGGAGCTGGGGCCACGACAATTCCAAAGGAAGATTACACGACGATGGTTGTGAGCCCGACAAGCAAGCACTGCCGTGTCAAGTACCGTCGTCGTAGCAGAAGTAGTGTACGGAAGGTTGCAACAGTTAGAAGATAATATTATCAACACGCCCAACATATGCTGTTCTCCCAGTCTCCCAGGTTTGTGTTTGGAAGACCACATCATATCTGACAATTCACTTGCCTTCATTCATGAGTTTTCTAGCCTTTCCAGTTCTGAGTGGTGGGCAACAACAGAGTGTAGAGCAATTGCTTTATTTGCCCCCGCCCCTTGGGGGCCAGGTGGGCCAACCCACGGGAACTACTACTCTACGGGTAGTAGAGGGTAGTCTTGTGAGGTTTTCATTTTATAATTACTTCGAGTATTATCTATCTACTTCGCATTGACAGTCAATAATATTTACTTTGTACTGTAGTACGATAGATGCTGTTTCCATGAAAGTTGTACGTACTTAACTACGTAATAATAGTGGAAGCTCGTCCGTTAAGTCAAGTCTCGCCGCCGAAAAATGTCTCATCAAAAAATGCTGTTTGTTTAGAGGTTGCGTTCGGCATGATGATAAATCTTCGGATGCTGCTTAAGTTTCAGTGTCACATCATTCTCATTAATCTTGCGATGATTTCGAATTTTTAAGAACTGAACTGATGGGAAGCGGAGTGGAACGATGCAAAACCAAAAATTTCGCTTCTTCCAATTATTTGCTACGACAAAAAAGGGTGTTGCGACCGTATTCGAAAGGACAGCACTACAACTTCATCTTTCCTCTTTAGCAATCCATGACCATTCTGTCACAGCCAGTATCCAAGTGACCAATTCAAAAATAAGTGAGAAGTTGACAATCATGTTCTTGGAAGAATACATGTCGTCACAGCGCTCCGCTCGGAGTGAGAACAAATACGAACATTTTGTTCCACTACAATGGAGTAGTGATTATTACAGTCGAGCCAATAATCGGACCAGGGAAGGGGACGCAAATGATCCAATAGGATGTGGGAAAGCGACGAAAGACGACTCCTTTCGTCATCGTCCATCTCATAACCTAGCCATGACAACCTCCACCAACACGAATCGCATGAACAACTCCATCATAAATATGGACGGACGGAACGTCAATCGTCGTCAAGGTGATGTCATCATGCAGCAAGAGAGATCTTTACCCTATCATCCTCACAGTCAAGAGCAGGAGTATCGATCTTCTAACAAAATGTCTTCCTCTTATATGATTGGAATGGACGGGGATATCCATTCCCACACAAGAACCATGAGAAATTCTAATTTTGATGACATGACTTCGGAAACTCCCACGGGAAGTGATTTGGAAAATCTAGAAATGGGCCTGAGCAAGGACGATCTGTCGTTTCGTTGCTCACTCTTACGATGCTTGTACTGCAGCGTGGTTTGTGTGCTTGCCATGATGCTTGTCATCGCCATTTACTTTCCCATCAAAAGCGCAACGATACAAAAACGTTCGACCGCCGACAATGGTGCCGTATTCGAAATGGGGCCAGTATGTGATTCGGGCGTTGTCAAGAAGGCCACCCATCAACCCACCCTTCAGATTGTGATGTATGGGTTCAACAATTCACCTGACAAAGAGGAGATAAAGAGATTTGAAGAGGCCATCGCAATGGGATACAATCAAGGAGCCGGTGGATGCTCCGATAGATTTGAACGGTACATGTACGGCGTCGCAATGGTCAAGCATTCCATCGACACTGAGTTGGTCCTCACCAACATAACGACTACCCCTTTGGAAAATGTGTTTCAGGAACATACCATTTTGATGGCGGAGTTCGACACCAAGATCTCCTGCGTCGGATGTTCTCCGGAAAATGCATTTGCATCCGAATATCCGTCATCCTTCGGTCGTTTGGAATCCGAGAAACGAACTCGAGATGCGGATTTTGGATACCGTCAATTGCATGAGCATAGAACAGACGGACCCGGCTACACAATGGCTGGAAAAAGTGTTCACATTTCTCCCTCCAGTCGAAACTTGCAAGAGCCTCCATCGAGAGCAACCGCTGGCTCATTGAATGCCGGGTTCCTTTTAGACGCCATCGAAGCCAGTGTGCGACAAGCTGTGGAGAGCGTTCGAGAGTTCCGAGAGGCGACCATTGTGGTCAAGCGGAAGGATGGTTCCATCGCGGCGACAACTTTACACAAGGAAATTCAAAAAAAAGAGGAGAAAAACGAGAATGCATTCTTCCGAAACAAAATTATGAAGGCGATTGAAACTTTCCAAGAGTGCGACGGAAAAAGTGGAAAACAACAAAAGGCAACGGAAGTACATAGTGGCAAGAAAGGTGACGAGGGAACATCCTTAGGGAAAAAGGCGAAAGGTGACGACGACGACGACGACGACGACGATATTCCTACAACTAGCCCAAGCTCGACACCCCCTCTCACCCCTGCACCAGTATACAGTGGCAAGAAAGGTGACGAGGGAGTATATTTAGGGAAAAAGGCGAAAGGTGATGATGATGACGACGACGATACTCCTACAACTAGCCCAAGCTCGACACTCCCTCTCACCCCTGCACCAGTATACCGTGGCAAGAAAGGTGACGAGGGAACGTATGTAGGGAAAAAGGCGAAAGGCGACGACGACGACGACGACGATACTCCTACAACTAGCCCAAGCTCACCACCCACTCCCACCTTGCCACCCACACCGCCTCCAACTCGAAGTGGAAAGAAGGGGGGGGAATATGATGACGTCATCAAGGGAAAGAAATGCAGTGCTGGAATTGACAATGATGACATTGACGAAGATGGAAGCATCCCTTCAAGACCAACAGGTGATGGTGATGATATTGATAATAATGATCCTTTTCCACCAAAGACTGCAAAACCCAACCATTCACCAACTGGCCCCACTTTAGAGGAGACTCTAACATTACCCCCAACAATTGCATTGTCTCCAACCAAGGCACCAAGTCTACCTCCTGATCAATCACCCACTGCATCTCCTACCAAGGCAACAATTTTTCCTCCTCGACAGGTACAGTCTGATTCTCCAACCAAGGCACCCACACCTATCTCTCAATTAGGATCCTCTGATTTTCCAACCAAGGCACCATCCCCACCTCCTGATCAGTCTCCCACTGCTTCTCCAACCAAGGCACCAACTCTTCCTCCTCAACAGGTACAGTCTGATTCTCCAACCAAGACAACCACACCTATCTCTCAATTGGGATCCTCTGATTTTCCAACCAAGGCACCAACTCTACCTCCTGATCAACCCCCCACTGCTTTTCCAACCAAAGCACCCATACCTCTCTCTCTCTTAGAATCCTCTGATTTTCCAACCAAGGCACCAAGCCCACCTCCTGATCAATCACCCACTGCTTTTCCAAGCAAAGCACCCATACCTCTCTCTCAATTAGAATCCTCTGATTTTCCAACGAAGGCACTAAGTCCACCTCCCGGTCAATCACCCACTGCTTTTCCAACCAAAGCACCCATACCTCTCTCTCAACCAGAATCCTCTGATTTTCCAACGAAGGCACCAACCCCACCTCCTGATCAATCACCCACTGCTTCTCCAAGCAAAGCACCCACACCTATCTCTCAATTGGGATCCTCTGATCTTCCAACCAAGGTACCAAATCTCCCTCTTGATCAACCCCCAACTGCATCTCCAACCAAAGCACCCATACCTCTCTCTCAATCAGATTCCTCTGATTTTCCAACCAAGACACCAAGTCCACCTCCTGATCAATCACCCACTGCATCTCCCTAGACAAGATCTACTCCAGGCTCCAGCCCTATTTCCACTCCCACCAACATGCCCCCATGGGGAGAAAAGGACCCCCACCCTCTCTTCCAACATCACCAATTGTTCCTCTTCTCCATCCTGTGAACACACATAAAATGTTGGTTGTTCAAGCTGTGGCATGGATTGTCTGTTTCTTGTTCTAGATGATGGCTCGTCCTGGTGACAATAATGGTGCAAACAAGGATACCAACAAAAAATTACAATGAAACTGTGGTGAAAATAGTGTGGCTATTTGCAATCTGCATTGCGAAAGGACTGTAAGCCACAAACTGGAAGCTTGTCGAAGAAAAATGTTGGGGGCACTTGTATGGGAGCAGCAATCCCAGATGGCAGTACCTACGAGACTTGGATTAGACCTTGCTAAAGATAGGACTATCATGGCACTTTTAAAAAGCTTTTAAATCTGTTCCCAAAATCTCTCGCCTTAGTTTCACTGTTTGGTTCTGAACAACCAGGCAGACCCACCAGCCTCTACAAGTCTAGAGGACTTTCCGACCTCCAGCGTCCAGTTCCAATTATGGTTGAGACGAAATGCCATCTTATTGCAATCTCCTATCACAGCATCGTAGGCATGTTCGCGATAAACTATCAAGCCAAAACAATTCATAGAAATTGAAACCGTGATGTCTCATTCTGCCTCTTTTAAACACTTGATGGCTACATTCAAGGGACATCCTCACATAATAGAAAATCTATTATTTTAAGGCTATACCAACTACCAGCTGCAATCGATTCCGCATCTGAGAAGTTGGCTCACCCGCCAATGTAAGTGCTTTCCATCCACTCAGTATCCTGTTGCCCAGCACTCGGTACAACTGGAAAGGCAAGGAAAAGTCCAAACCAGTGGGTGTAAGGTATGGCGTGTTCTTCCGAAAACAATGCTGGGAAGGCAGCAATTAACCACATACGACTAGTAAATATGTTGGATGTGTTGATATGTTTTACCTGTTGCAACCCAATAGGGCGGATTGTACGTGTAAAAGAAGCTTTCCTTATCAAGCACCAGTAGAATTTCCAATGATATAGTACTGTCCCTCTGCACTTGACACTGGGCTGAATCATGATGCCATTTCTTCCACAGAAATGTCAGTGCCCATCACAACTCTATTAGGAATCATGCATTAAGCATTTTTCCTCTCCCCACCCGATGAAATCACCTTCCTCATCAAATATGCCATTGCTTGCACGATCTGGACAAGCTAATTCAAGATCCCCACATCATTTCCTTTCCAGACCCAGAACGACCATCACAACTGCAAAGATCGAATCATGCTCTCACACATTTACCCCTTTCACCCTCCTGGGAGCGGCTTCTGGGTACCGGTAGCTATCATACCGTGTATCATAGTATTTCAATTCTCCGGTACTTCGATGTACTACCATCCTACGACGTTCTAAATAACGGTAGCTTATGTATCGCGCATTGATTGAGTACCTGTTTTCTCACTCCATTAATTGAGACATTACAAAAAACCCTTTCTATTACGTTCCAAGCTCCCCTTGACTACAGTAGAGTAGTAGATGATAAAATGCTGATGTTACAAAGAATTCTGTCTGAGGGCGTGATTCTCAACCGCCATCTGATATATGTTGCGCCCTATCTATTTTATCAATCAACTTCGCACCTTCTTGAGATTTTTTTAAGTGTTCTTGCTAGAACAAAAACATGGGACACGCAATAAACTCGATGTGGTGGTGGACCTTCATTTAAAAAGCCTTGTACCTAATCTCGTAGTACCGTTTGTTGATGTTGTTGTAGAGGGGTTGCACTTGAGATTGTTCCATTATTCCCCTCCGTAGTATCAAACATTAAATGTTGATCAAAAGAACATAACATTTTCCTTCACGTACTTTCAGTGCTTTCTTGTGACAACGAAGAATTAAGGCTTTGGATTTTTTTGGTCATAAAGATGTTATGCTTACTTCAACATCGCTCTAATGTACACAGAATTTTTTTGATGATTGCGAGAACATTATTCATCTTTGAGCACGACCTTAAATTTCGGTGCGAAGCGTGGCAGGTGTCGTCCATACAAACGCTACATGGTACGATAAAGGCTGCTGTAAAAGCTGGTGCATGCGTGCCAAGCCTTTCTTACATGTTAACATGAAATTAGTAAACAGTCCATGTTGGCCATATTGAAGATTCTTGGGATGAACATCGATCTTCTTGAATGAGTAGTATCCGAAACAATGACGAGCCGAGGCTCTCCATTAGACAACACTGAAGGGGGGAAAGATCGTCCTAGCAACTTTGTACGAAGCCAAAGGCATCAAGGGGGGATGAACGAAGGCGGTGAGGAAGTTTTTAGATCACAGCAAGCGAGCGTTTCCATTGTCGGGGGTGCGTCAAGTTCTCAACGTCCGGAGACCGCTGACCAATTGACAAATGCATCCGCAGAATTGAATGTTTTACACAACAGACAGGAAGGCAACTCTTACTTTCCTTCAAACAACAATATGGCATTTCTCAACGCCTTTCTAACAGCCCAAGCTCACCCGTTGCCAACGTCACCACCACCGATTATGGATGCAGTCGCCAGCATTCCATCGCAGTTGCATGTCAATGATCTTTTGAATCTCCAAACTCATCTATTTGGGGGACCGCAGCGACAAGTGCCACTATCTCAGCAATTACGAGAAACGCAGCTGTCGAACATCCAAGATCAAATTATCAATGCTACCATCAACAGAGTATGGCCGAACTTGCCCCAAAACCTCCAACAAAGAGTATTTGATGCAGCTGGAAATGCGATTCCATCGCCAGATTTTTTCACTTCCCAATGGGAGGCGGCCAAACTCACTGCAGCTGTACTTTCAAGTGCTTCGCGAGGAACACGGCAGCAACCGTTTGCCCCAGCTCCCCTCGAGTCTTCATTCACATCCACCTTGACCAACCAGTTAATACAGCAGCAGCTACAGGGCCATCAACTTCTCAATCAAAATGATCAAAATGCATCCGTCCTTGCAGAACATCACCAGGATTATCACGCAATCTCGGTTTCCCGAGAGCAGGAACAACCCTCGACCAGACCCCCAAGAACCTACGATGAGTCCAATGCAGCATCCACCACGTTGACTTCGGGAGCAACGCCCGCCACAACGATCAACTACGTTACTATACCTTGTCGAGCGCGAGGACTGCCTTCGGACCACAATTCATACGTACGTTGGAATACTACTGCATGAGCGCTCTTTTGTTCATTTTGGCGTTGTAACATGTCTGTCTCAACCCTTTGGTTCCTTCAATTCTACAGAACGCTTACTTCCAAGTTCCGCGCAACGTTAGGCACGGAGAAGATTTGATCTGTTCGTACGAAAAATGTCGAGCACAGGGTGTCAAATTCGCCTATTGCGTTCACTGCGGCATTCCTGTAGCAAAACGAAATTTTCGGCAGCGACATGGACATGGAATCAAACGGCTTCGAAAGAGCGAGCTGCGTCGCATCGAGGAAGATGAGGACACCGTTACTATGTTGACAGAAGCAGAGGAGAGCCAGCGAATTGATATGGAGAGCACCAAGCCAAAAAGTCGGGAGAAGGTAGAGAAGAATGACTCCATTTCGTTAGCTGGAGCGTCTATGGATGGTGACGAACAGAAAACTGTTACATGGCAGCAAAGCCAGGTACAGGAAGAGGCCGTTGTAGCGAAGGAAGCCATTGATCGGTATATTTATTCGCGTGAAAATGATAGACAAGATCACCAAGCTGTAGGTGATGCGACCGTCGCTCCTTCAAATAACACCAATCGGGTTTGGGCCAGGGGATTTGTTTCACCGGAACGTCAACACCAATGGGTTGAGCTGATGTACGACCGCCCGTCGATGGCATCGAGTGATGAGATGTTGCAGTGGTTATTCAAAGTACTGCATGTTTCTGACCCAGTTACAGTGCTTCCAGATACGTCGCGCTTGCAACGAGATTCTGCAGAAAATGAAAGCGGCCGTATTAACAATGATACTTTGATGAAAAGTCAGCCCTCATCCTCGGATGACGATACAGAATCAGACAAGAAAGAGAGCAGACAGAACAGGTATCCTCCAGAGGAGGAGCACCATCGGTCTGATGTGCAGTCTCCATCTACCTCCACTTCGCCCTTTACCAATGCTCGCCCCCCAAAAAGGGCAGGCACTGGCAATAAGAGTTCTTCAAACTCATCCGAAAAGGAGAAACGTCAGATTTCAGAGAAAAGTAGTGCAGAGGACGAGGATGACACGGGAAAACCAAATCGAAAAAACCAACGGAAGGACACATAGGGTACACATCAACTTTCCGATGGGAAAGTAGCGGCGGAAACCAATTGTGAGAAGCGTCTTCTCTTTTCGCTCCAAGTCTTCAGAGAATGCATGTCATTTTAGAAAGGTCATCAGCTGATTTTTTCCCCGAAGCAAACAAAGCTGATCAGAATGAATGGAATCGAGCGAGCAGAACGGAGACTATTGCTTTCAGTTGCATCTTCTACGAGTACAGGCTAAATTCTAATTGGTCTAAACATTGTTATGTGAGCGTCAAATCTCGCAATTGCAATCAACAAGGTGACCTTTCTGAAACCAAAGGGGACAAAAAAATAACGAGGGATCTGGAATCTGGAGGATAAAGTATGAACATTAGTTCTACTAATCGTTGACATATTCGTGCTGCAGTACACGCAACAGTGAAGATAAGTTTTTTTTTGTCTTTGTCTCAACACATCATCGTCACCACTTCCGGCAGCGATGTTATTACGCAAGTGGATTACGTTGTCGTGGTAGGGGGGCTTAACCCAGGTTTGTCAGAGCCAATCCACAGACGATCTATCAGTGCAATTGAAGAGATCATCCAAGCGGTGGCACCAACTCATGTCTTATTCATGGCAGGCCTCATCACTTGACACTAATTGATCAACCACAAAGCTAACGTTTTTGTTATTTAGTTGGAAGGGGTTCTAAGGGAGAGGAGGAAGAATGCCTTTGTATGATTCCTGATAGAGTTGTGGTGAGCACTGGCATTTGTTTGATAGAAATGTCATCATAACTCAGCCGAGTGTCAAGTGATTGGGGACGGTACTATTTCATTGATTGGGGATTGGGAATACTCTTTGTGCTGCTCGACATGGAAGTTTACTTTTACACACACAATCCGCCCTTTTGGGTAGCAACAGGTAGAAGATATCAACAACACACCCAAATGTGGTTACTACTGCTGCCTTCCCAGCATTATTTTTGGAAGACCATGTCATGCCTGACACTTTTTTCTATTCATGCATTCTCGCCTTTCCAGCCACTTCTGACAGAGAGTGGTAGGCAACATCAGAGTGCTACTATCCTACAGCAGCTAGGTGATTGATGGGAAGCTGTTGCACGATTCGCCCCATACCCTTGGGAGCCAGGAGGGCAAGCCACCTTCTGGGATACGGAATCGATGGCATCTGGTAGTTGGTATAGAGCATTCTTGAAGTTGAATTTCTTTAGCTTCAACCAGCATTACTTTGTACGCAGTACTACTGTGCTACCTACCGGTATGAAATAAATAATAAATAAGAGAGATTTTTTCATGGGGGGAGAAAATGAAAAAAAAATTGATTATCAACGCGACCCCTTCGACTCCAATCTCAAATCATTTCGTCACCATTCGATCCGATTATCGCTTTTCCGCATCTTTTGTTGACTCAAATATGTCCAAGAATATCCGCTCTAGCTGGGTGAAACCTTTGTCGCATCACTGTGCTCACTGGTCCAATCTATTTCCTAGCCAAGCACTGCTGTTGCGTTACACTGGTTACTCGTAGTTCAGAGAGAGACCAGGGAGTTGTGCCGCTTGACGATTAGAAGATTTGGGTTGGCTTCGACGAGACTGGTATCACCAGCAGAAACAGAAACACTCACCAATACATTCCTTTTATTTGAGTGTACCGTTGTCTTAACCCGTCACTCAGCGATACCAACCAAACAAAGGAGGAGTTTCGACAACAACAACAACAACAAACACAGAAGTGAAAAAGAAAAGAATCTCCCAATTTTGGGATTTACGAAGCGATCTACGGTTTACTCTGTCATGATGACTTCCCAATCCGTGCCCCAACAGGACAATGAAGTTGTTACATCACACTCGCTTGTGACAACGTCGACACTACAGAAAACCAAACAGGCCATTGCCGACATTACTGATAAGTTAGAACCGGTGTTGAAAAAACTCAAAACGAATGACTTTGGGGATGACACACCTCAAGCGCAAGCTACAGTAGCGCTGTCCATTGGAATGATGCGATATATGGGCGCACGGTTGCAGGGACTGGATCAAGGACGATCCAAGGATGATCCGCTTCGGCAAGAATTGAACAAAATGAAGGCCGTTTTGGCAGAAATCAAGAAACGACGTGGCAGTGTCAAGGATGACACCCAAATGAGCTCGATCCCCACTGATAATGGGAACAGAACACGACCGTCATTGAAGGGAGCAGCAGCAGCCCCACTTACCCAAAAACATGCTCAAAACCCAACATTAAAAAAATCGAAAATCGTCAGACGATACTGATGGTGCCACTTAAACCAACTATTATGCAAACGACTTACGCTGCGGTACTAGAAAGGTAAAGTGTTGAGAAAGAAGAGCTTGTAAAAGGAATCAAATTACTGGACGTTTGGAAAAATGTGTGTGTATTAATAGATGTATGTAATGTAGAACCCATTCTCTAGTTTTTATTTCATTCCAGCAATTCCAGCCACGTTGTCTAGTTCTACGAATGTTCCAACATCGCACCTTTCCAAACGATTACCTTAAAAACGCCATGATGCAGCACTAAATTAGGAAGTAGTTCAAAGGTTTTGAGATTTGCTCGGATCATTTTGAACATGAAGATTAGAAGAGTCTGGTTGATGAAAGAAAGTTACAGTCTACGCGAGACTGTGAACCAACGCCCTGCACAAACTACTGAGACATCGAAATTAGAGAATGGGACAGGGACACTAGCACTCTGGCCGAAGACACGAAAAGAACCAAGTAAACAGATTATGGAGAGGACGTAGCCTCTTAATTTATGGGAGTAGTACTAGATCTACTATTTGGGAGATTTACTGTTTGTTTTAGGTCTTCAAAGATTCTCTTCGATATGCTTGAGCATCTGCTTCATTCCCCACCATCGAGAAGCAGGTCGCCAGGTCTTTCATTTCCCTGAGGAATCATCATTTCAACCCCCCCCCCCCCGATTTCAATTGCAACAACAAGAACGTTACTATCATACGCAAAGAAATCACATTCGAAGTCCTGTCGAAGTCAATGCAGAAGTTGTGTAGCTTGCATCGAGCCAACACTATTCTGTTGATCTTTGCTATGGTGAAGTTTATAGCAGGCGTTGATTTTCTAGAGGCTCAAGCCACCCCACCACTCCATCAAATTTCCTCCAATCACACTGTGAACCGTTCTTACTGTTAATGCTACTACCGGTAGTCTCTATGATACCGAGAGGAGTACCTTAAACGAATCGTCAATCAATCCTATCGTCGTACGAATCGTACAAGATACTCCGTACCTGGTACGACAGTAGGTATTTCTAACTGTAAGTACGTAGACTACTACTAACGGTAGTACGTACTTACCGGTTGTTTTCACGCCTGTCGGCGTCCAATGGATCAATCCACATCACTCATTTTATTTGAACATCTTCGAATCTCTCTGAAGGCCTTGTCCAAACAACAAAAGAATGCCTTTCTTTCTCGTTTGCCAAGCTCTTATTGCAGCACCAGAATCACGCCGACCTGTCCACAACAAATAATGGTCCCCATGAAGCCGCTTCCGTCGGCTACTGCTCTACGAAGGTATCCGATTTCGCTGTCATCCCTGGTAGCAAGGGCCGGTGGTACACTTCTTCACAAACGCGCACATCATCCAGGTCTGACACTATCCACTCATCGCTCCACAGCATCGTTATCAAGTAGTGGTAGTAGTACTAATACTGCACGAATAAGTGCCTCATCATGGGAAGAACAGTACCATTTGGGGAGATCTCTCTCCAAATCTACTGTCACTGCGGAACAACAAAAAAAGTGGAACCAAAAAGTCAAAAAATGGAAGCAAGAGTGGGATGAAGTACTACCTAATCAACAAGAGCAAGTGCATTACCAGGGTTACGAGATGGACGCATTGGAAAAGATACAAAAAAAGTCTTACGAAGCCAATCTCTTGTTAGAAATTCGGGACGTTCGTGTTCCGTTGTCGTCCCATCATCCATCCTTTACCCGGCTGGCAAGACACCGAAACCACTTGATATGCTATACCCATGCCGATACGATTGATGCCGTCACACGCGACCGAGTTCGTTTGTGGACCTCAAAGGTATGGCCCGATGCCAAATGTCTTTTCATTGATACCCGTGAAATGCGCAAAAAGGAGGACGTTCTTCCTGCCTTTTCCTTTGCGTATGATAGGTTGTTGCATAACTTGGATGCTGCCGGCGGGATCAATGCCGCACTCACCGTTGGAATGCCAAATGTTGGCAAGTCCAGCCTATTGCTGAATCTACTCAAACATGCAAAAACACAAGAAGCAATTCCAAAAAGTACCAAGATGCGTACCAGCAACAAATCGAAAAGCCTCAGAAATGTGAAAAAGCCGATAGGTATTCAAGATGTGCCTGGCAAAACCCGTGATATCACCGAATACCTCATACGGCAAAAGCCGAGGGCCTACTTTCTGGACGTTCCGGGAATGTCGCCGCCAGCCTTCTTTTTGGAAGAAAATCCACAATCGTGGTTTGCTTTGGGTGCTTGTAATTTGGTGTTACTGTCTCAAGAGCTCGAGGAGGACATTGCGGTGCACACATCCTTTTGTGACTATGTTTTGTATGCCATGAATCGTGATAGAAATTTCCAATATGTCAACAAACTTGGGTTGGACGGGCCAACTCAAGATATCCAGGAGGCATTGGAGAAGTTGTGCCGAAAGAATCAAGACAAGTGGTCGGAAGAACGGTTGCAGAAGGGCCGATGCGAGATGTTTCTAAAGTTCTTCAATACCGGCAATTTTGGTCCCGTGATATTGGACGACCTTAACTACGGTCTGAATGGTCGAAAACTGTAGAAAACTCATTCACTACCTCGGAGCAAATTCCTATTCATTAAGCGTGATGGTAACAACAAGTACGGTTTAGTAGTCCTCCCCTTCTTCGATTTGCCTGTCCAAGTCTTTTTGAATCTCGTACGCAAGTCGATATACCTGCTCTTCCACCAAATCGACAGAAAGCTTCAGATAAATGAATCGAAGGTCGTCGGGCTGGGAAGGAATCGGAACCTGTCCAAACAGAAAAGAGACATCTTTGGACTCATGAGAGTCAAAGCTAGGCGTCCACGATGTAATGTCCTTTGCGAATACTTGCAGCAGCATGTTATCAACAAACGAAGACGCTTTGACAACCTCCTTGTTTGGGGCATTAGTCACAGACGACAATAAGATTGTTGTCGAAACTTGAACAAAGTCGTTTAGCTGGCAGAGAATAATGTCCTGAATATTCTTTGGACAAGCTCTTTCATGTAAACGTGCTTGCGAGCGCCACTCGACACCAGGATTCATGGGCTTGTCCTGCAGAGATGCGATTGTTCTCACTTGCAACGTTCGTAGCCAAGTTTCCGTTTGGGTTATCAAACGCAGGCGAAAGTTGCACATTTCATAAATGGAAGTCAAATTTGCTGAAATGTTGGGCCTAAAAATACCCAACAGTCCTACTTGTTCTTTCTTCATCAATGCCAAGCTGGCAGAAGCAAGCAAACGAATACTACTCCAATCTTTCAGCTGATTAGCAAGGTTGCAATATGGATTGACTGGATCAAGAACAAGCGGGCGCTGTTTTAAAACATGTTCCGGTACATCTCGTTCTTTGCGATTGACCCCTGACACATTGAGATTCTGGGGAGTCGAAAGAGCCTGAAAAAAATTGAATATCACCCGCTTGAGACTTGCGTTTTCAGGATTACTGGCAAGCTCTTTCACTGCCAGTTCGCTTGAGATGATTTCCACAACAAAGGAAGAGAACCATCGTGGAAAAGTCCACGGGGCGGCAACACAAATTTTCTTCCACAGTTTCGCCAATCGCACCGCAGCATTGACGAAAGATTGCTGTTGTCTCATGTGTGCTACAATCCGCTCTGCCAATGCAGAACTCCAGTATCGGATCTCTCGGTGGAAGGTGGCTTCAGGCAAAGTTTTGATTCTGCTCATCGCTCCTACGTATTGCTTCTCTTCTTTTGCTTCAGAAGCGTCACGAGCAAAGTTTGGAGCTGGTAAAAGATCCACCTCGAAACCATCAAGATAGAATTGTACCGAAAATCTAGTCGTCATTTCGATTTCCAGTCCCGGCAAGATTGCTGGCAGCTGATTCTTCCACGCCATGAGAGTTTCCGAAAATGGAGGTCCCGATGTCCCGATGGGTCGTTTACGAAAACTACCAAGTCAATATCAAAGTCACGAATTGCAGTCCGTTTTCCAAACGAGCCTGTGACACAACAACGGTCAATACTGACTCCTTGACATTGCTGAATTGCCATCACAACTTTGTCGATCACCTTTCTTGCCTTGGCATCTTTCTGTTTCGTGGGTGCCAGATCATCGCCTAGTCGGCGAAGGTTGGAGGCTGACACTTGACATCCTCGATATCGATCAAGTAGTACTTCAATTTCCTGTGCCGATTTGCCGTGAATCTGAACGGTCTGGTGAAAATGATCGTAGTTGTAAGAGAGGCTTGACATTGCTCGGTAAATAATGAAAAGCAGATTTGCAAAAACTTTGTTCAGAGAAGTGAAGCAAAAATTGCGGCTTCAAAACGACCGACACCCAAAGGCTACTCTAGCTGGCTATCAAACTAATGATTTTTTTATCACTAAGACTTTCGGGGGAATGAAAGCGCTGGCTATAAATTCGGGAGGACAGTGAGCTTCCAAACCTCAAAAGGACGTTCGGAAACAAGTTGGAAACAACAAGGAAATTTCCGATCAATTCAACTGTCTCTACTAGAGAATGATGTGAGAGGTATGTCACAGCTCGCGAATGCTATGCCGGTGCCCACCCATGCCGGGGCGGAGAGATGTTCAACGCACGATGTGCCACTAGAACTGAAGCATAGGACGTTCGACGCTTTAGTATCGGTACTGCTGGTGGACAAGCCGATCAATACAGCAAGTGACGGTGGGATTGTATTCTTACGCATCAAACAAGTGTAAGATGGAGCTAACGAAGACAAGATTACATGCAGACAGGAAGGGCGCTACTGCATGATGGATTGCAACCTTTGTGGCTAGACCTTGCTCGAAAGAAGGACACCAAGGAAAAATTGAACACATTTTCAATTCCTTCATCGATGGTCCGGTTCCTGTGACCAGTCATTGGACATGCAACGCAGCCGTCGTGGCTACATCAAATCTCGAAGACTTATTTGCTTGGGGAATATGTAAGAATTTCAAAAATTGTTATCCAAAATAGACTTACTGTTAATTCCCATTTGAACAGTCCGTTTAAATCAAATCACTCCATCGTTGACCGTTGTTGAAGCTCCGTGTAATTGACGGTGTCATCGAATTCCGTCGTACGTGCAGAGTCCTTCTTGGAGATGTAATTCCAACAACATGTCATCAAGACCGGGGACGATGCCGTAAGCAACCCAATGATGAGCCACATTGTTTGACTGTGTCGTTCCTCGCCGTCTTGTAGAGTGAGAGGACAATATCGTTGGAGCAAGACGCCGCTCAGAAATCCCACTGGTAGTTTTGCTAAGAACATGGGGGCGCTTGACAACGCCATGAATGTTCCCTCTCGTCCTTCCGGGCAAACGGTGACTGTGTAATCGTATAGTCTTGGACTCCAAATCGCTTCTCCAAGAGAAAGAATGGTCACAAAGACCACGCAAGCCCATATTGAGGTTGATATTGCAAGAATAAAGACGCTGGCAGCAGATACATACGATCCATAATGCATCATGACTAATGGATCCACGTGACTGGTCATAGCGGTGACGATTGGGACCAAAATGATGATGATTGCTGGGTTGATACTGTAGATGGTCCCCTTGGCGACATCCGGTCCGAATTCTCGGACCATGTATTTCGGAAGGGTCGCATCGAGATGTCGAAAGATCATTCGAACATTGAGCATTATCAAACATACCAATAGAAAGCGACGAAAAACAGGTAGACCAGAGGTTTCGCGCAAAATCTTCCATGGTGATCCTGTCCGCGGTCGAAAGGTTCTGACGACGCCTTGTGCCGGCGATGGTGGAATTATCATCGGATCGATGACGGTGCTGGGCTTGTTGGTTTTGGTATTTGTAGTAGATTGCAAAGGGGGTGGCACCTCTTCTTGGGTATCGACCTTGATTTCGCGTACCGTCAAAGATACAAATACGGCCAATACATTCGATATGATTCCAGTCAAAATAATCGCTCGATAGGATGTCATGGACCAGGAACGAGGCTCTTCAGAAGACGACCCAGCTGCTGCCTCTGATTCTGTTTCCTTGTCTCCCTTGTACCATATCGTAAGTAAGTCAACGGCAGGGCTTACGATGAAAAATAGATAAATTGAAAAGTGAGCACGAAAGTAGCCCCCACAAAAAAACATAATGTAGTTCTCGGCATCTGTGCTTACCCACTAATCAACGCGGCAACGTTCATAATGACATAGAACAGCCCAAAGGCAAACCCTCGATTGGTTTCGTTGGTGTATCGTCGAATGCCAGTCGTCAAAACAGGAATTCCCAGACAATTGGCCAATGGTAAGGTCCCACAAACGTGGATATACAACATGGTTCTGGAGGTCGTCAGGAAAATACCTATGCGTGCCAACAGACTGAGGATAAATCCCAATTTTAAGCTTTGTGCAACACCCAAATTGTCAACAACAAATCCCGTCAGTAGTCCATATATTGTGATTAATGCTCCCCACGCACCATACAAGGTCCCGGCAGTGACATCGTCCAGTCCAAAGTCGTTGCTCAAGAACAATGTGAAAATGATGGAAAAGGAAAAGTAGGAATAGGAATCCAAAAATTTCAGTACAAACGCTTTGCGTAGTTCGGGTGGGGAATCTCTTAGGGAGGTGAATCCCTGACAGAGATTGTGCCACAACGTTTCCAATCTAAAAGATGTTGTAGTCGGTGGAGAAGGAGGCGTACGGGTAGTTGGTGGTGACAGACCAAGAAACGACGCTGCATCGGGTTCGGAAGACTGGTCGTTGGGATCGTCTTTGAATCCTTCTCGATAGCTCATAGGTTCGTCGTGATACGATTCACTCTCTCCACTTACGTCCAGTGTGGACGACTCGTCTTGGTATCGGAAGTCCGAAGAAGAATTCGTCGGCGATAGTGACATCTTCTGATAGAGTGTAACAGAGTTTCGATGTATCGACAAGAATGGGTCCTTGAATTGACGGCGACGAAACATTCACTCTCAACAATGATGAGCTGTGGAATTGCAGTTGATGAGTGTAGAGAGAAGTTTGTGACTGTGAACTCAAAGTCATCTTCACTAACAGTAAAATCGGAGCCAATACATGCAGAATGGAACGGTGGTGCAATGGATGCACTATTCGTACGACAGTACGCGGAATGAGTCGAAAAAGGGAATTTCTACTCGTAAGAGAGGGAACAAAAACGGCGCTCAACGTCCCCTAAGTTTTGGTTGGGACGTTTGGATGAACATCATCATACGGACTTAAATTCAACAATAACCCTCTAATAAGGAAGTCAAGATCTAAGCATAGCAAGCATAATCAACGAGAGGAATATAAACACTCTATGGTTGAATCTAATTCTACTAGGAGTTGATGCAAACGCTGCGGCGGTTGTCACAGTCAATCACTCCTTGGCTTTGATACTCTCACACGGGCATGTTAAGCGAACCCAAGTTATTTTGACTGTTTCTTTTTCAAAGGGGCAGGGTGTTATAGAATTGCACCACTTGCGGTTTGGTATACGGCTGCTTTTCTTTGTTGAATTGGATGAACTTGGCAAAATGTGCGGACCGTTCATGGGCATCGAATCCTTCCTTTCCCTCGTACTCTTCGTGTATATAAAACGAGTTGGGGTCCTCCACTGAGACCCCCCAATCGAACTGACGACACAGCGGCTCGGCCTTGCTATTTTGCTGATGTGACGTCATGAGTTCGATGAAGTCTTCTCGAAGTTCCGGTTTGACACAAGATTCCACATTGAGGCAAAAGGCCGAAAATTGAGAATTTTCAATTTTCATAGGATCATGATGACACTTGTAAATCTGTCCGACCATTGGCTCGATCAAAGGATCGTGGTCCTTCAAAAAGTCAAACACTGCTTGAAGGTGTGGTGTCGTGCCATGAACGTCAAAGTCAGCCTGGCTCTTGTACTGTTCGTGTAGGAATAAGGTGTTGGGGTCTTCCACATCGGTACCAATCAAGAATTGCAAGCAGCCTGGTTCTGTGTTACGTGAACCTTTGGCATCTGCCTCCAATACCTTGAGAAGAGATTCTTTGTGCTCCGGTTTGACAACCATCTTGACATTGAGGGCGATGATCCCATCGCTATCGGTTGATGCGGACGACGACATTCTCAATTGGACACCAGAAGAGGGGTACTCGTACTCGTTGTAGATTAATGTAGATATTGGATTCAAGGTCTGTGTTGGAGAGGTGAAACCACAAGCTAACTGGCGTTGGAAGGGCGACAAAAGGACAGAGGCTCGCAATATCTGCCGGACTATCATTTTCGATGCAACAGTAAACAGTAGTGTGTATTGAAAATGATGGTCGCAAGCTTTCATGTTCTCACAGACAACGATACCCCGTACCCCTCCTGCCTACAGAGATAATGTACTACTGGTATGATAGCTGTCGTTCGGGGGGGGGCGGCTGTCAAGCGCAATTTGATTACGGTACGTATTCTCAGTATGGTGACGTGACGAGAAAGATCGGAGGAAATCAAAGTACTGTTCATACTGAGAATCATTACGTATGATAGGTGGGAATCCACTACTCGTATGGGCTACAGTCGTACGGAGTAGGAGGATAATTGGCGGTATATTTATTAATAGGTCTTACTGTTAAAAAGTCCTTTGACTCACGGTAGTCTAGTTTAAGCAGAATAATAAATTTAACCATTAAAAACCTCCATTGCTTTTAAAAAATTGTGTGCGCTGTCCAAAGTAGTATCTGCGTATGAGATACTGATGGATGAGCAAAGTCATTGAAATTGCAAAGGGATGTGATGGCCGTACGACCATCATGCCGACCAAGATTGTCGATCGGATACGACCCTGACAGTGTTAGGATATGGTGCAAATGGCACATTCCGAGTCGTCGGGTTTTTTGGATCCACCAAAGTTGACTCCAAACATCCCACCTTCCACTTCGTAGGGAGATTCCGGTGTGATGGAAGTGTCGTCGGCCCTTTCGGCGTCACTCTGGTTTGGATCCACGTGAACCTCTACATATTTTGCATCCTTTCTTTCAATGATGAAGCCTCTCATTTGGATCACTTCGTCCTGGCTGTCTTTCACAGGCCTTTGAACCCAGCCAGAATTTTTCACCAAATCTCTCACCACGGTCGTCTCTCCTCTGTCAACATCCACGACCAAACATCCATCTAAATCGAGACTTTCGATGGTGACTCCCGACCCACGCACCACCAGCGTGGATTGGGAGGAGATTTTTACTTTTTCGGGTGTGGGAAATTTCACTTTCAGCTCACCTGGACAACAGGCAAAGTCCGGTTTCAACACGATTGCTGGTCCAGGGACCACTTGAATGCCATTATACACTACAGGCTTGGCGTCGTCGATCTTCACTCCAATGTTGCGCAAGAATATGCGCTGTGCGGCATATTGGTCCGCCTCTCCGGTTGCTGCCGTTCCAGCAGGAGTACCGTTGGCTTGTAACGCTACTCCATCAGCGACGTCATTCTTCACGGGGCTGAAACAAATCTCTGCGGCCGCTTGGGTGAATCCAACTCGCTTGGATTCGTCGGCATTCAAAACGGTCGGAAACTCTTGCATCATGCATTCCAAGCGCGTCGGTTTTTTGAAGATTGTTTTTGACTCGTCCTTGTACTTGGGATTTACGAAATCTGGCATGAAACCTTTGGTTCGCCTCAGAACCTTGTTGTACGCATCCAACTGAAAAACAAGCTGATTGATGTTTCCGGGGAAAGGCGAAAAGCCGGTACTGTCATTGATGTCACCATCCTTGAATTCTTCAGTGGATCGCAACAACGGATCCAGCTGATTGTATTCGACATTGACCGTTCTGAGGTGAAATCGAAAATCAAAGCAAACACGAGAGATTGATATTTATGAGAATTTGTTTTGACAGCAACACATAATGACAGGCGAAAACAAACGAGGATGCTCGGACAAAGTTATCATTCATGGGGGCGTCGTTCCCTCAGAAGTGATGTGGTGAATTTTTATCTTCCTCGCAACCCAGCTACTACTACCGAACAACAAACAGACACTTATCGATCTATAATTTTCTTTACGTACCGCTCTTGTCCCGTCTTGCTGTTTGTCAATCGTGCGATTCCACCAATAGCCTGTTTGGCTTTGCGTGGAACACACAAGGAGTTCATGATAAAGTTGCGTTGTACCGACACGCCAAGCATGAGCGGAAGGGTATGGAAGGCCAAGCCGTTGGTATCTTGAAAGAATACAATATATTCAATACCTAGCTTATCTTGCCATTCCTTTGTGACACCTTCCTGATACATTAATGAATGGATGTCACCATGCCCGTGTGGCTTGGTCACCACTTTGAATCCTTCGTCGTCCAAGGCAAAATGTGCATCGTTGTCGGTCAAGGCAGGGACACCATCACCTTGTTGCACAATGTAGATTTGTCGTCGCTTCAATCCGAAGCATTTGTTCTCTTTGAGCAACTTCATTGTGGGAACCTTGGTATCGTTGGAAACCATAATGCAGAGGGGTAAATATTTGCCCTTGCTCGTGACGTATTTTCGTTCCAATGCCTTGATGTATTCACAGTAATACTGGATGTATAAGGTTCCAGTAGTCGACTCAGTTGGCAAACCAATCTGAACGGTACAACAACAGCAACAAAAGGTGAGTATTGACTTGCTCGACAGTGTGACCAAAAATAATAGAACAATAGTAGTAATATGCGTAATGCTTCACCTTGGCACCATTGTATCCCAAGCGCTCTCCAAGACCACCAGCTACCAAAACAAAACCAACTTTTCCCAACAGCTTCATTCCGTCTTGCTCCGTAGAATCATACTTGTCGGTGCCCAAATCAAACTTTTCTCCTTGAGGGATGGAAGGTTTCCACCCATCCAACGGATTGACTCCATTTTTGGAATCTTCTAACAATTTTTTGGCCTTTTTGATGTACCCCAACAGTCCACCTTCGGCATATCCCTTGTTGAGTTTCACTAGTTGTGCTGCCAAGGCTTGTAATTTAGACGTGTCTTTGGTTTTGGAAAAGGCATCCAATAGATGTGATTGTCCACCCAACGTCACCAAATCTTGCAATAATTTGAGTTGCTCCTTGTCGGAAATGGAAGCCTTGACAGTGTCGGGCAACGATGTCAACGGCATTATTGTGACTTTGTGGGTGGCGGTAACGATGCTGCTGCTGCTGCTGCCGTTGAAAATTGAGGACGTGTACAACTGTACTAGAATATTCAATGTTCAATTTGTGGGTGGACTAGCTAGACTACTACTTATAATGGAGTGAAACAGGTGTAGAGCGTCCTGCTATATCATAGAGTAGAGGCGAAGTGTCCTGGACCTGAAGAAGATGGCCAAGAAGTGGTCTTGGTTTTTCAACTGTACGTAGTAATAATTTATGCGCAAGTTCGTTCCATCGGATTATCGGATCTCACAGGATAGCAACCCTCCTGCTCTTCACATTTGCATTCCGCGACGTACATACGTACTCCCCTACCGGCTACATACAGACAAGTACCGTAGTCCAATTCGTTCGAGTAGCGGGATAGGTATGATACCGTAGTGTACTGGCAGTCTATGTACAGGTACGTGGTCAAATCTACCGTAGATCTTTCGGTCGCATGCGTCAATGTTCTCAATGTCAGTTCTCACTGTACATACGTAAAAATCGTACTGTATTATGACCCGACGCAAAAATCATGACCGCGACTTGAACTTGCCAAAACAAAACCCACTCATCACTTCACACTTCACACAGTCACTAAAATAACTGTCACTGTCAATGAATGTGAATGAAACACATTACTGTTACATTCTATTTACAATGACCTTGCCAGCGATCCGATCACACGACTATAATATATCATAGAGTAAATACACTGCCTTTTCCCCTCTTCAGGAAAAAAAATTGATACTCTTTGTCCCAAGAATGGATCTCGGCTTTCATGAAATCACCGGCATCTTCTTTGTTCACTGGCAAACGATGCCGGTCGAATCTGTCAATCACGCGGGCTGCTTGGAAATGGACGTTCATTCTCGTAGCGATGTTCATTGTTATAGGTTATCGCTTGGATTGGAAGGCTGTTGAGAGTCTCGATGATATGGAGGGAGGAGACTTGCACCGAATCTCCTACCGATGTAATGTAACGGTCGAGAAACTGGACAGCATTTACTTTGCATCAACTGATCCAACGACAATCACAACAGGAGAACTTCCGGGCTATACAGGATGGGCCCGCCCTGAAAAGACATTGGCTGGTTACTTTGGTATACAATCAGTATCGAGCAACACTCCAACAGTCGGTCAAGCATTTACTATTGCTGTCCTTTGTGAAGGGCATGACGATTGTCAGAAGGATTCAGCCAGATTTTTTTTACGTGCTTATGGACCTGCTGTGATACCAGGAACTGTTGTGAAAGGAAAGATTCGGCATCCTGGCACATATGACATTCAATTTAGGTTTTTGGATCCTGGTCAATATACAGTAGAAGTGGTCCTGACTTTTTCAACCAGTCCATCAATTGAGACATTTCCTTTGGATGGAGAATCACAACAACCAGCGTACGAAGGATATTTACTCCCTGGGTTCCCATTATTAATCACGGTGCATCCAAAGGAAGAAGTAGCTACACAGGGTAGTCACGATTTGTGCCAAATTGATGACTTGATTGTGAAACATACCACAGAAGCAATCCACACAGCTAGGTGGAAAGTCACGAGCAGGTCCAACGCTGCAGGGTATACTGGTACAACGGTCAACAATCCTGTATCCAAACAAGGCTACATCGAGAACTACAATTCCATTGGTATCAACATGGAGTATCAATATATGTCTGGATGCAACCTGTTGCCAATCTCCGCTTTTGAAGGTAGACTTCAAGGTCACCGAGTTTTTGGAAGAGCTCAATGCCAAACTATCAGTGACGACAAAAAGCTGCACATTATCTACATTGGGGACTCTGTAATGAGGGTTCAAAAAGACAAACTTCGTGCTTTGGCCGGTCAAACACCCAACCTTGAATTGCATTTCCTGCCCTTGCATTTGGGATATAGAAGGAATGAGATTTTGGGACCATCCAATGTACGAGCCTACTTAAAGGACATACAACAAAACTATTCCAATGACACCAAAGTGGTTTTATTCAATACAGGTCTCCATGATATCCATCAACTATGTGGAGCAGAGAACACTAATGACAGAAAAACCTATCTAAATACAACGCATGTGGACTCTGGCAAATTTTCATGCACTGCAGAGTATAAATTGATCTTGTATGACTTTCTCCGAACAATACACGATTTCCCAGCTGATCTCAAAGTTTTTCAAACAACAACTGCGGCATGGCCAAAGTATGGAAATTGGGGCATTGGCTGGGAACACAATCCTCAGGGCATGCCATTGGTATCAGACTTTTGTGAAACCTTCAATGACATTGCTTTCAAAGTTTTGAAAGAATGGAATTCCAAGAATGAACAGGACAAGATATTGATCATGGATGGTTATTGGGTGACATACACCAGACCAGACAATAGGGAGTATGGTGCCATTGGAAACAAACTGTCTCATCCGGGAGACGAAGTTTTGAGTACTATGGCTAGAATCTGGGCCACACTTATCGTTGACAAGCATTGCTGATTGTTTTAAAATGTTGGCTTGTGGTGGAGCAACAAGGGACTCCCATGTAGGAACTTAATGGTCGCTGTTCGTGTATCACGATCCTTCATTTCATTCAAATGGCATTGAACCTTTGCGTGCTGAGGTAAAAAATCAGGTTACTAGTAGGGAAAATGCAACCTTCGTTGTCGACCCTCTGAAACCGTCAGGATGTGTACTGTTAATTTTTGCTGGTACAAACGCGTTGTCGTTAGACAAAATATTCAGAATCTCCGGGCCATTACTACGAAGTTTGTTCCTAATGCGTATCATACTAGGTACCGTAGTTACTATATGGCAGGCCGTGAATTCATGGACCAATTGGTCCATCGACAACTCATCTTGCGATTGGTTCAACAGTCATGTCCTACCCCACCAATACTGACATAGAAGGCGTTTCGCGTACCGCTACTACCGGAGTCTTAGTCTACTACTGCAAAAGATTTGACAGTTAGTTCCAAGAACAATAAAATGGGGCGCGCGCACGAAGGAGCAGCACTTTCTCAAAGAGTTTTGGGTTTGATGCTCACAACCGTACGTTTATCTTCATCGCCTGTGAAAAATTGCTGACGAAAACGACATGGCTTGTTTTGTTTTGTTTTCTTCTGAAACTGCATTTGGACAAGAATCGATAGAAATCTTTCTGCTTTTGCCGCCGGACATCCAACCTTTATCTTCTTTGAACGCTGACTGAGCTCGGACATGGTGCCTCTTAAAATTTCATTACATCATCGGTCTGTGAAACAATTGGCCTCAAACTTCTCTTGTCGGATATCTTCTCCCCCCGTAGTATCATGTCATGTTTCATGTGCTCGCCGTTGGTTCTTGTCGGCAGCCGTTCAGAAACGACTAGATCAAATGGTGGCCCGACATAAAGAATTGCTACAAAAAATGGAAGACGCCCCAGAAGAGTCCTTTCAGTATGGAAAAGAACTGGCAAGTTTGGCACAATTTGAATCCCTGTATCGCAAAAAGGAGGAACTCGAAATCGAAGAACAGTCGGTGAAGGATTTATTGGAAGAAATTGGTCAAAACGAAGAAAACGATGACGATCTGCAAAAAGAATGTCGCAAGGAGCTTGAAGCTATTGAAGCGAGCAAAGCGAAACTGGCCAAGCGAATACAATCTGCAATTCTTCCGAAAGATCCAGACGATTTCCAAAGTGACGCCATCGTGGAAATTCGTGCTGGTACCGGTGGGGATGAGGCTGCGTTGTTTGCGTCCGAGTTAAGAGATACGTACGAAAAGACGGCAAAGGCGATGGGGTGGGAATGTGATGTCATGGGAGAGAGCCAAACGGATCTCGGTGGTATCAAAGAAACCATCCTGTCAATAAGTGCCAGGTCAAGAGGAGGAATGAATTTTTATGAGGGTGAACAAGACGATCAGGCTGATGAGTCCGCCGTACCATCCAATTTGGGACCCTACGGCTATTTCAAATATGAAAGTGGAGTTCATCGAGTCCAACGAGTTCCTGTCAATGATACACGAATTCACACGAGTGCCTGCTCGGTGGCTGTGTTACCTCTACAACAGCAAGACAACAGCAGCATTGTCGAGTTGCTCCCCATGTCAGAACTGAAGATCGAAACCATGCGTTCTTCCGGAGCAGGAGGACAGCACGTCAATACCACGGAAAGCGCCGTCCGAATCACGCACATTCCCACTGGCATTACCGCGAGTATTCAAGATGCCCGCAGTCAACACCAGAACAAAGATAAGGCACTCAAACTTATCGCCGCTCGTGTTCACGACAAACTACGAGAAGAGGAGGAGAGAAAAAATTCCAACCTCAAAAGTAGTCTGTTAGGCCGTGGGGATCGCAGTGAACGGATACGGACCTATAACTATCCACAGGATCGTGTCACCGACCATCGATGCAAACATAGCACCCATGGAATATCCAAACTTTTGTCAGGGAGTTCGGAAGAAGGTCTGGTGACAACATTTTTTCCGTTCCTCCAGGAAATCGTTCGAGATGAACAACTTGCAGCCATTGAAAATGAAGAAGAGTAGAATCCACCACTTTGTTGAATGACAACCTTGAGACCTACAGGAGTAGCTAGTAGCAAATTGTCATTGCCATTGTTTAAAGAGGAGGTTTTAGCTACCGTACTTCTTACTGGTTATAAAGACTGCCAGTACATGAATTTTGCTGCGAGACCGGTACGACTACCGTACGGTTGAGTAACGGTACTACGGTGGCTACCTTCACCACCGCAGAGTATGGTCGAAAGACATTACTCTAGTCGTAGAGGTCATTTTTTCCATTCGATTTCCTGCTACCATCCTTGTCGTCCAAAAACCTGCAGAACCTGCCACCATTAATACACAAACATGGCGATGCAAATGACTTCAAGGCCGTCGACACAGGCGCCCTGCAATGGCACCGCTCTGTGGATATTGATTGCTTTGAACTTACTGATAGTTCAATTCTTTGGATTTATTTTTTATCAGCAGTATGCACGAAACTCCTTTTCTTCGGATGCAACAATTTATACGGTGCCGCAAATCCTTCGAGGTGGGAAGCATCACCCGATTTTGGATTTTCCGCTCGGAGATGCCGTTGCATTGCCGTCTGTGCGAGTAGTAGAACCAGGTGACTCTGCCGCCGGAGCGTCGAACAACGATAAGTATTATGGAGGAAAGGGCGACAAGAAGCATTTGGGTGGATTTGCCAACAATGATGTGGATATGCAGGGTGTGTCACCAGCTGCATGGAAGTTTATGATTGAAACTCATGGCATCAAATCCTTGCTAGATGTTGGATGTGGAAGGGGGGTGTCAACGTCTTGGTTCCATCTGCATGGAGCTAATGCCAAATGTGTGGAAGGAAGCCATGATGCATGGGAGCAAAGCCTCATACCCAATGAGTTAAGGACTGAGCATGACTTTTCAAGAGGGTGAGTCAACTGTAAATGAACTATGGAAATTATTGATTTCTGTCACTAGTCTTAACTACTATTGCCTTTTCAACTTTTTGTATGGGATGCACAGACCTTGGTGGCCGTCGGAAACGGTTGATGCTGTGTGGTGTGTGGAGTTGTTGGAACATGTTGGGAGGAACTTCCACAAGAACCTTATGCCTGCATTCAGGCAAGCAGCTTTCCTTTATGTCACTCACTCTGTCTGGGGTGGCTGGCACCATGTCGAAGTCCATTCATCAGACTGGTGGATTGCACGCTTTCAGTCATTTGGATTTGTTTACAATGAATATTTAACAAAACAAATCAAAGATGTTGCTGGAAGTCACAGTGGAGATCCTGCTCCAAATGGAAAAACTTACAATGCACAACATCTTTGGACAAACATGCTGGTTTTCATCAATCCTGCAGTGGCATCCCTCCCAAATCATGCCCATTTACTTTCTGGGCCTTCCTGTACTGAAGGCATCATACCCGAAGGGCAGCGTCCTTGCGACCCTGCTAAGCAAGAGAGTACGTTGCCTCCTAATTTTGAGCCCTTGACTTTGACGGTCGATATGGATATTGCTTGGGAAAAACATGTCTTTGGAAGCACAAACATTACAAGAAAATGAGACATTGACATTAGGAGCTCGTCAAAATTGAGCGGGAGTAGGATGCCTCGTGATGGATTCTAGCTAGAAAGATATCCATCTTTGCTGATATTACTACGTAGTATTTACTAAGTACTGTAGTAGTACTTTGTCTCAGTTCTGAAATCACATCGTTTTGGTAGACAGCGCCAACTATCAGTTGTGAGCATGTGGTGTGAAATGTATTGACTGTGAGGGATACCGGCCAGATGGGGGAAAGCTCAGGAATACAACGACTTCCCCCCGGAATGAGGTTCTGTCCAGGAGCTCAAAGATGTCCACGTCCTTTCCATTCTCTCGGTTTCTCTTTTTACTCGACGAGCTCCTGTTTCAGTCTATCCAGTAACCCGTTGCACTGGATCACCAGCACAGATATCCTCCTGGTGTCATCCTGCTTCATATCCAGAATGTGGGAATCCAACTACTATTCGCTAAAGAACATGGTTCAAGACTCCAAAGTTCATTTCAAACTTGGTGTCGTAGTGACTGTCTCTGATTAGATCCCTACCGAGTATCATACCGGTAGTTCCATTGCGCATAAATATTATATTAATTATTAACTGTAAAAACACATAGAATGTAATTACCTACTCTAGCTAGAGCTACTACTCCGAGTAGATACGTATGTAATATTACCGGTGTATTATTAAATATGATTTGCCTCCATTACGTTTACGGCACATTTCCACGCTCCCCGTTTCGTCGTGCCGTTCCACTGTGGCGGACAGTATCATACCCTCTACTAGCTAGAGTCTACCGTACACTCTACTAGTAGAGTAGCTACCGTACTCCAGTAGAGGCAATGAAAAGTATCTTCGACCTCCGTACGGTTTTCGATGCATCGTACTCACAGTAAACAACTACAGTAGTTACTTCCGCCGTTGTGTACATTTTGTTTCATCCATTACTATTCGTATACGTCGTATCTTGGACGACTTTTATTTCCAAAAAAGAGATAAAGCTAGCCGGATAGTAGCTGTCAGCGCTTTGCCGTTCTTCTATTCGACAAAACAAACAAAAAGTCCGACACGAACTGACGTTCCGGTCAATATGGAGTCTAAACAACGACCCGTCCAAATGTCTCGGAGTATGGTACTGATCTGGGCGGCGTCTGTGGCCGTGTTTCACCAAATTTTTCAGCTGATTGGGATGAAATTTGCTCCATCGATGAATGAAAACACGGCTCAATATCTGAACTTACCGATGATTGCAACACAACAACGTCATCCAATCTTAGATTTGAAGCATTCCAAAGCAGTTGCGTTGCCGTCCATCCGTATTGAACAAGACGTCCGATCTCCATCTGAAAAGTATTATGGTGGAAAGGGAGATAAGCAGCATCTGGGAGGGTTTGCGAGTGGGAGTGTCGACATGGACGGAGTTTCTCCAGCGGCTTGGACTCTCATGTTGAAAGAACACGGTATCAAGTCCTTGTTGGATATTGGTTGTGGGAGAGGTGTATCCACATCTTGGTTTTACATGCATGGAGTCGATGCGCAGTGTGTGGAAGGAAGTCATGATGCATGGGAGCAGAGCCTGATTCCGAATACTATCAGAACGGAACATGATTTTTCAAGAGGGTAAGACAGACTGAAATTCTTGTATGCTTATCACCTATATTCTTTTGATCACACCTACAGCATCACTTGTGTGTATTTTTTAAAAATCGTTTGACCAATATTTTCCATTCCAGACCATGGTGGCCGTCAAAGACTGTGGATGCCGTTTGGTGTGTTGAAGTGTTGGAGCATGTTGGTAGAAACTTTCATGAGAACTTGATGCCTGCCATGAGACATGCCGCATTCTTGTATGTGACTCATTCTACCTGGGGTGGATGGCACCATGTGGAAGTACATGAAGAGGAGTGGTGGATTACACGCTTTCAGTCTTTTGGCTTTGTCTACAGCAACTACTTGACCAAACAAGTCAGGAGTGCTGCAAGTGCATCAAAAACAATCCGGGCTCCCAACAATTCGACGTACAATGCACAGCACATCTGGCTTCACATGCTAGTGTTCATAAACCCAACAGTAGCATCCTTGCCACAGCATGCTCATTTGCTCTCTGAACTGTCATGCACAAAAGGAAGTAAAAAGGAGGACAGACGCCCTTGTAAAACAGAATCCAAGGAGAGTACATTGCCCCCAGCCTTCCAGCCTTTGGAGTGGATCCCTGAAGTAGATGCTGCTTGGGAAAAACATGTGTTTGGGAGTACAACCATCCCGCAGTAACGTGTGTCTTTTTTAGTAAACGAAGAGAATTAATATATTTGTTGCAGACGCAAGTTGAAAGGAATATACTACCGGTACTCCAATAGTGATTATGCTATGTTGAGCGGATTGTGTCCGATTTGTCGCGGTCTTTTGCTTTTGTTTGCGTTTACAATTCCGCCTTACCGTTTCGTTTCTTGAGCCATGCTCCGAGAGCATCGTTTTGCATGTTGATTAACAACCTGCTAAAACCATTGTTTTTTTTCTTTTCCAATGTCGCCTTAATCCCAACTGTTGGTTCGATATGATCGATAGGATTGTTCGTCCATCGATGGAAAGAGTTCGACCCCACTGTTGCACACACCATCGCCCACGCAAAGACAACCATGGTGGCCAGCGTCACCAACGAAACAAATGTTCGGATCGTTTTTTTCTTCCAAAGACGCTGTCGTCGAAGGTCTTTCTTGATCTGCAGTTCTTGACGTAGGGACTGAATTGTCTTGGATTCTCGTTCGACTTGAGCATCCCACTCTTTCTGCTTCAACAGCAACGAGATTTGACGTTTCAACAGCTGGTTCTCTTCTTGTAGCATGGATCGGGTATCATCATCATCCATATCCAACGATTGGAAATAGTGTAATGACGGTGACGAGTGATGTAACGGATAATGGGAGGTTGGCGTTGTCACGACCTCTTTCAAGGGCAAACTGCTAAAGCTGTTTCTGTGAAAGTATTTGCCTTGGCGTTGGCCTGGAAGACACGGCGATGGTGACGGAAGAGACTCTGCCCCAAGGGTACGACTGGAAATCGTCTCGACGGTCGACTCGTCCCACTGTAAGTGAGGGGTAGAAGATACAGACAACTGTTGTTGTGGTTCCAACGAGGGCGTTGAAAGTCTGGCAGAGCTTCGCATACTGGAATGTCCGTGGACGGATTGCATCCCCCAAACTCCCTTGTGTGGCAATTCTGGAGTGACATGGGGACTACATCCGTTTCTAGTCTCCATCAAACTTTTGCGAATGCTTTCGATTCGTTGCGAGCTACACCGACGCAAATGATCATTACGAGCTCGCAGCATTTCCAGTTTGGATATGGACGATGATGATGATGCGGTTGCGTTGGTGGCAACAGAATTGTCGCTCTTATTTGGACCTGTGACCTTACATTGAGGTTTCTTCAAAAGAGGGCTGTCCTTGACAGGAACCGCGTGACGGTTTACTGAGTCGAGGGTGTTATGACTGTCGAATGGAGGATCTTTGGTGGGAGTGTTTGACCTACTGGTTTCATTTGAGGCGGAAGACGACTCGGATGAAAAGGACAGTTCAGCAGTGAAGCCATTGCTGCCGCGAATGATGTCATCTTTGCGAGAGGACCCGCCATCAATCTCACTTGCGATCAACATTTCCCTCTCGCTTTCATCGTCCATGGTGACGCCTTGTTTCATTTCCATGGCCAAAATGTTTGTTTCTTCCTCCTTTGATGTTGCACGATTCTCGGTAAGCAAAGTCATGGGGGTGGGGGCTGGTGTGTATAGTTGATAATGGTCGATTTGACTGTATTACAACTACACGTCCTTGGACGAGAATACTACGGCAATCGTTGGGTAAAGAGCTTGTCTTGTGGTTACTGAAACGCATCTTTTTTTTCTCTACTAAGAAAAGGAACCGCTGCAAGTGGAGTGGTTTTCATTATTTCGTTTTGTTCTCTCCCCTCTTGAAATTTTATACGCAAAGTATCTTCCATTTGCAACCTCTCTCCGAATCTTTTGTTTGTGATTGGGCGACAGATGGACGTGGCCGATGAAGGCATATCTTGGAATGAGGATCGCGACGCCACGTCTGTACCAGAACCCTTCGACGACATATTATAATTAATGATAATATTATTCGATACTAGATGAAGATGTCGCGATCAAAATTCTCCAAGTGATAGAGAAAAATATGACGCAACAGAATTATGACTACGGTACCATTCTTCCACCCTATCCTTCAACGTATCATAGCTACCATGCTACTTTGAACTTAGGGCAGAAGGACAGAACTTTTGGAACAACTACTTACAGTTAATTCTCCTCTTGTTTCATTCTTCTACGACTCGACGAAATACTACCTCATGAAAATCAACCAACCACCTCTATTCCTCTATTGGTTCCTTCCTGGTTGTTGTTGTCGTTCCGCACAATCTGTCTACCGGTGTGTTATCCTGTCAGTCTGTCGCTCTGTCTGCAGCATTTATACTTTACACAAACACAATGACATCATCTTCCGCTTCTAGCAGCTTTAATGCGAAATCCTTCGAAGGGATCCAAGTCAATGATTCTCTCTTCCAGCATTGGAAGGATGCTTTTGCTACAGCGTCAAATTACGTCGTAGAATCGACGGTGTCTTCTTCTACTTCTTCTTCTTCAACGGCTCTTACCAAGGCAATGACAGATCTTCACAATATGGGCAGTCCATCGCAATTGGAAGAAAAACCGTCATATATGTCACTTTCAACGTTACAAGCCATTCAAACCATATATCAAGAACAGTCGAACAGTGACAGACTTGTATCGTTAGAGGAAGCCTTGAAGACATCGTCGTTGGTCTTTTCCACTCCAAAACCACCGTCCTCACAGTCTAAGATCGATCCCAAGTTTCAGAGACGAATGGACCGTCTCCGTCTTCAAGTGGAAGAGACGAAATACCATAAACTCACCAACAATTTGCAAGATCATCACCAAGACGATGACATTACCGCCAAATCCATGACGTTTGCCGCTTCGGTCGGTCTCAATATGATCGTGGCACCCCTATCCTTTGGATGTTTCATGTATTTCTTTGCCGGTGGAATATTTGATTACTTTTTTACCGGTGACGAGTTTGACAACGTCAACAACAACAAAAAGCCGGGGGGAACAGATATCAAACGTGTCATTGTGGGAGTGGTGAGTGGGGTTCTCATGATGATTATTGAAATGCTCCTCTTTGTCATACGGACCCACGAAATGGAGGAACATACCCGTCGTAAAAAGAAAAGAAAAGGTGGAAAGGTCGAACCGTTCGGGGTTTATACCAAAAATACCCCAGCAGTCTACAGCGACGGGACCGACAAGAACAAATCATCCAGACCGACTCCAACAACAGGTAGTCACCCTACCAACGATCTGCTTCAAAAGAAGCAGAAATAATAAAATACATAACAACAATAACAATATCAATACTAATAATGATTCCAGAAAAAGGAAAATGGGATCGATACTACGTGCTCCTCTTTGTTTGAAACTTGACACCGATAATGGCAAATGTGTGTTTGCGTGTGTGTGAGAGAGAGACAGGTGTAATTGAAGATGTAGCGGTACCGGTTCCTTTTTTCTAAGACATCGTCGACGTAAATGTTCCCTACTGCAAAAAAGTCCATGACGAAGAAAAAGCACCAGCTCTGTATAATAATTATCATAGTCTTTGATCTTGCCCTTTGTGTGCGTTATTATTTCATGGTTGCCCAAAGTGCTTGCGTACGTAGTAGTTTCTATTTGCATTTTGTGAGATTGTTGGTCGTACGGTTCGGTCAAAAAAATAATGGTCCTTTCAACCAATGATCTCAGTCTCCGGAGCCAACGTCGAAGAAGCGTCTATCCTCTTGATTGGTGGGTTCAATTCATTATCATCATCCGATTGTTGTTTCCTCCTATTGTCGTCGTCGTCGTCACTGCTGCCTGCTCCACCCTGCAAGCGGAGTAATCTGCGTTCGTTCCAAACTTCAATCTCATCGATTCCGTACTCGCCCAATTTGACGACGCCGTACGTGCCACCCACCACCAATACTCCACCACCCAATGCTACCGCCAATATGAACGGGGCACATTTTCCTAGAAAGTCGGCTATCGCCAACGACAGTCCAGCACCAATGACACCTAACCCAACACGTCGCATCGCTCGTGGCGGCCCGGACCATCTCGACAAGACACTAGACCGTATGTCATCGTCGCTACCACCGTCTCCGCGTTTGTCGCCGCACGTCCCATCGCTGTTTGAAACTGCCAACCCAGTCTTGCATGGATTTTGTTTCCAAAAGGTCTTTTCAAAGATCGTTTGTAGCGAGTTTCTGTCCTTACCAATATAATGATACGCATTCGGGAGTGTCAACAGCATGCAGATCATGTTTTGACTCTTTTCCACTCCTTGCAATTTGTGTCCACCAGCAATGACATTTTCCAACAAAATGACATCACCCGGAACAAAGGTTTGTTGCTGTCCGGAATTCAAAACGATTTCCAACGGCGTCAAGGCCACGACCAACTGTGGTTGTGGACCAAAATTGTCTTCCCCACCACCGACGGAAAACGAAGACGGTTTGGCACTGCCCAACAAATGTCGGACTTGGACGTGCTGTAACGGAATGGGAACGGTCGTCGATCCTGTCACACCACATTCCCAATACGGCAAGACGATGGTTTCTGAAAAGTCATTATCAAAATGAGCCTTCTTGTCGTGTACGTCGGTATAGACACGGGTGTTGATTTGGAATCCAGTGGCAAAGGGATCCTGGTAAATGGTCTGGTGAGTAGACGTTGTTGTTGATGTTGTTGATGATGTCGTCTTGGTGCCAGTTCCTGGTTTGGCCACAAAGGGAATTTTGTTGTTGGGAGAAGTGATCATCTCTTCGTGGGTGGCAGCACCCCACAAACGTCCCTCCTCTTGTTTTGTTTTGTGAGATGATATCGGCGCTGATGGTTCCTGGGTCGTTTGGTTTTCTGATTCTGGATGCTGTGAATCGTCCCCATGCGGTTCATCGGCAAGATGATTGTTGGACGGATCTTCCGACGACGATAATCGGGTGGCCGATTCGTGCAAACATACGACGTTTTGGTTGGAAATGACCACCAATAAAACAGACAGGAACAGTGTCACAACTGCAAAGGAGTTTGAAGCAACGACCGGCCGTGGCCTCTTTTGACCTCGTCTTCCAACACTGGTTCGCATATTTTTCACAGTCAAGTTTGCTTCGTTTTTCGTCTATCTCTGTCTCAATGTATATACGTCGACACTTTTTATTTCAAATCAAAGTCTGGTGGACCTGAAGGATCGACTCCAAAAGTCTGGTGCCTTTTTCCACAGGACCAACGCTTGGTTGGGTTCCGGAAGGAGTTGGGGAGTTGGAATGAACCGTACACTTTACGAATCGTATTAGATTTTTGGTATCCAAAGTATCCGGTCGTTTTTCTCGTCCTATCAATATTCACTATAGTGTTCCTCTGTCACTGCCATGTCCCGTTTCTTCCTCTTTGGAATCGATACCAAGTTTTTGGTAGTCAGGATGTTTTTGCGACAGATGAGGACGTTGATGATTGATGATGATTATATCATACTGTGTGTGGGAAAGCAAAAAACAGTCGTGTCGGGGAAATCGTTACACCTTGTATCTTCAATCTTTGGGCATCAACTTGCGGTTTTGGTGCGCTGATCCGTCCATTCGTCTGGCCGTTGGAAATAAAGGAAACAAGAGTTAAGGCTCATTTTTGTTGTCATCACCTGACGCCTGACACTTGGAAGAGCGTGACATTGGGTGTTGATGGAATGGTACAAAACATTCCTATCTACACACTCTAGAGCTACACACTCTAGAGAATTGAAAGACTACAATGGTACAACAAAGCAATTAGTTTTACAACATCTCCTTTTTCAAGTCTGACACTGCCTACTCTATCCCTATCTCCTTGAGCGAGGGCATGGTCGTTGCAGGAAACGGTTCTTGCGAAAAATATGGGGATTCCAACGCCTGATGGGCCGTCCATCGATCGGAGGGGTCATATTCCAGGAGTCGTGTGGCTAATGATAAGCCTTCCGTAGACAAGCAGTCCAAACGATCCCACAATGCTGCCGATGAAGAACCAATGTTTCTTCCCGTGCTGTGTTGTTGCTGCTGATGTTTCGTCATTGTTGTTGCCTCGAAGGAATACAATCGAGAAGGGGGACGACCCAAACATTGTACCATTTTGTCAATTTGTTCCAATTCCGTCTTGCCATCCAATAACGGGAAACCTTGTAAGATCTCGCAATACACACAACCAATTGAAAACATGTCGATCGGAAACGAGTACGAGTAGGACGATGACGACGATGACATTGATTGTGCGTTTCCTTTCATTGAAAACAGCAGTTCTGGTGCTCGATACCAAAGTGACACCACATTGGGTGTGAGTGGGGGTTGATCGAAACGACCAGAACAATGTCGTGACAGTCCAAAATCGCACAATTTCAATGTGCCATCGGACGAATACAATAAATTGGAGGGTTTGATGTCACGATGAATGAGATAGTGTTGATGGCACCAGTCCACCGCACTCAACAGTTGTTGCGTCAGAGTTTTAACTTGCGCCTGGTTGAATGGAGAACACCAGGAGTTAGAATGGTGTGATGATGATTTACTGCGTTTCGTTTTGCTGTGATGTTGAGCCGAAAAGGTATCCAAAATGTTGGCCAGGTCGGTAGGACAATATTCAAACACGAGGAACACTCCTCCTCGGGCAGTTCTGCTCGTCGCCTCCCTGCTGTTTGCCTTGTCACTGACTGCAATTTCCAACAAGTCAACAATATTCGGATGTTGACAGCACACCTTCAATGTATGAATTTCCCGCAACGTTGTCAATGGAAAGCCATCCGAGGCCTCGTGATGTGGAATGCACCGTTTCAAGGCCACATGTTTGTTCGTGACCTTATCCAAGGCTTGGTAGACAACCCCATAAGTTCCTTCTCCCACACGATTTCCCACTTTAACGTAGCGAGAAGATACCAAAGGACAGATACCGCGAGTGAAAGGAGACAAGGTAGAATTAAATGTTGTTGTGGAATTGTCGTCGTTGTTGGTTTCTTGAGCGTTTGATACGTCGTTGTTGTTGTTGTTTCGTGGCGATCGATCCTGTCTTGATCGCTTCATCAATTTCTTCTTTTTAATTGGAATCTCCATGGGAGCAGAGATCTTTCTTTTGTTCCATTGGGGGTCCGTACCGTCCATCCAACATACAAAAAAAATCCGATTGTGGATGTTACAACGGGAAAATCCGATCGCTACTCTAGCTAGTAGAGTCTCAACGTTCAACCCCAAAATACAAATTACACGACGCAAATTTGGTTTGTTTGGCCAAAATCACAGTTCATCTCAATGTACCAACTGACGGTGCTGTCTACTACTGTGGTAGTCTACTACCGTACTAAGCTAGCTAGCTAGCTTGCTAGCTAGCTAGAGCTATGATAGAATGATCTGATTTCAGATTTCATTTGAAGATGTATGATACGTCGTATTAATTTCACATTCAATACGAGCTACGGTAGTAGAATATTAGTACTACCGGCTACCGGTAGCTAGTCGTAGTAAAATAATACGGAGCAAGTGTTTACGGTTAACAGAATGATTCCTAAAGGATTTTGTGTGATCGTTATCATAGAACAACTACATAAAACTTAACCGGTACTAAGAGTAACAGTAAAACCATTCCGAGCAACATCCGCGATTTACAAGATTCCGGGAAGAGGATAGAGCTGTGGCGTTTCCAAGAAGGTGTTCAGAGTATTCAATCCGCCGCGAGAAACTTCACTTTCAGCGTTTCGTTCGTATATCTCCCCATAGTTTCCAACGGCACTGACGGCATCCTTGAACATATCTTGGAATCTTGTTCCAAACAAGGTCACCTCCGGCATTTCTTCGGCGGCGGTATCCTGGGTAATTTCTTCTTCTTCCGCATAGAAGATGGCATTGACAATCCAATACACGAATTTGGCCCATTGTATGTCATCTTCTCGCGTCACCATCGCCAGTGGATCTTTGCTGTATCTTCCGGAACCTGTTTGGTAGGGACCCTCGTATCCAGCACTGCGAATGCTCGTGGTCGATACATCGGTAACACCACCGGCGACAACGTTGCAGGAGCCATCTGCCAACCCTCCCAGTGCATCGCCATCCCTAGACACAATGACACGTTCAGGAAAGATTTCCTTGGCAATGGTCTCGAAGGTGGTACCTATGTTGACGCAAATCAGAATATTTTGGCAGGAGGAACCAATGATAACCAAACTATCGGCGCAAGCGCCATAAGGAGGAATACCACCAAAGGTCATACCATCGTAGAAATTCGGCATAGCAAAGTGGAATCCTTGTCCTGTACCGGGTTCATTGACGTCACGCTCCAGTGTCAAGGTAGTCAATCGTGACAAAACGTCCACATCACCGGCGGCCAAGGCCACAAATCGTTCTGAAGCACTCAGGTCGGTGTACTCGATTGTATCCGTGACCCCATTGAAAATTGCCGCGGATAAAGCTTTGCAAAAGTCGACATCGAACCCGGTCCATTCTCCCTCGTTTTCCTGGGCAAAAATAACTCGCTTCGAGACACCACACTTCAAAAACCCTCGTTCCAAGATTTTGGATAACGTCCCATTTGCCACTGGTCCTGCTCCTTCACCTTCCAAATTCGCAAAAGGAAAAGCATACAACAGCCCTCCTTGTCCACCATCATTGATGGTGTTGGCGGCAGATCGTGGCAATAGCGATTCTAAGTTGCGTTCGTACAATTCTCCATAGTTTCCTACAGCCTCAACTGCGTCCCTTGCCATACCCTCAAACGTTTGTCCAAAGGCAGTGACGGAGCTCATCGACTGAGCACGCTCCGAGGTGATCGGCGCTTCTTCCGCAGCAATCAATGCTTCCATGATCCAATTGACAAAATCACTGAATGTTGGGTCGTCATCTCGTGTGACCAAACACAAGGGTTCTAAGAAAAAAAGAAAGACGACATGAAAAACATTTTCACACAACGAGTACACAAGTGAACCGATGCTGTCTCTTACCTTTGGAATGGATCAAAGTTCCGTACGAGTAGTCTCCGGAATAGCCGCGATCACGAACCAACACCTCGGCGATATCGAACTGTTCCGCTGCGATGACGTTGCAAGTTCCGGAGATGAAGCCGGTGTAGAGAGCTTCGGGGTTGACCACGGCCGCAACAGTAGCATCCGGCATAAGTTTCAAAATCACGTCTATATGAGTGGTTCCATCCAGGGCGCAAATTTTCAGGTCCGCACAGGTCCCAGTCACAGTAGCATTGTCCGCACAGCCGACAAAACTGGGAATACCCGCAAATTGCATTCCATTGTAGAGATAAGGAATGGAAAAAGAAAATCCAGACCCACTACTCGGCTAAAGTCAAGAGTGCAACGTAGCGACAGTCAGAAAATGCCACATCCGATTGACCCAAGAAAAAAAGGGTGATGTTTCAAATCGCGTACCTCGAGAACCTCCCTTTCCATGGTATGAGTTGTGGTACGTGCCAATACATCGTATGTTCCATCTTTCAAATTATTCCACCGATCAAAGCCAGAAACTGGAACAAATTCGACGCGATAATCCACGTCGTCGGGTCCAAAAATCCCAGCGGCCACGGCACGGCATAGATCGGCATCGAATCCTTCCATTCGTCCATTGTTGGCAAAGGCAAATCCAGGCTGTTCGACTGGCACGCCGCAACGCAAAACGCCTTCGTTGTAAATGCGTCCAAGAGTAGTGTCGGGCGACGGTCCTGGATCAGAACCGCCACTACCAGATCCATTTTCATCGCTTCCAGTACCACCACTTCCCGACTCGCTACCTGTTCCGCTGTTGGAGGAGTCTGTAGAATTCCCCCCATTATCCCGCGTCAAGGCAACAGAAACCGCCACAACAAGAGCCACCAATAGCAAGACAGCAATGACTCCAATGGCAATCAACATTCGCATGGAACGTTTGGAAGGTTCCGACGAGGGGGCTTCTTTGGGTTCCTTGACGTCGTCGTCATCGCCATTTCGTTTCTCAGTAGTCATTATGCTTTCTCCAGGACCGATGCCCAAACGACCGGCCGTATTAGAAGTACCGGCGGGCGTTTCGCCCGCTTGTTCGTCAAAGTAACGGTTACTGGGACCATTGGATGCTGTTTCCGGCGTTCGGTTGCTTTTGTTGGAACCATGCAAATCCAATTCGGTACTGTTGGTGGGATTTTCGATCTTGTCGCCGATTCCACCGAATGCCATGCTGCCTACCTCCATATCGACATCACTTTCCCTTTGAGGAGCGTTTAAACGAAACTTGCCCATTATTATTAGTGTTTTGTTTGTTTGTGTTTGTGTTGATGACACAAATAATGGTTGATTTTGTTGCGTTGTGCGGAGTGATCAAGAGATGGGATGGAACTGGGAGTAGGATCTGTGTTGCACAACTGCTGCTGTTGCTACTTTTCTTCCTTTCTTTGAAACCAAGAAGTTCTTTATTTTCACAGCGACTAGCTAGCTAGCTAGTAGACACTATCATACGACGTTTCTTTTGGAAGATGATGATAATAATGATGTGATAATATTAAAAAAGACTGGACATGACACTGTCTCGAAGTCGAAAAACGCCGTCGAAACTCATCATTGAGATACGATCAATCGTCGTGGAAGATATTGATCGATTACACGTGAAATAATAAACTCCGAATGTTACTACAGTAATTATTTATTATCCATGTACGGTATTCATGCATTCTACGTAAATTTTTTAGTTGCGGAGAAGAACTAATCGGTGCAATGCCTCAAGGGCTTATGTAATTGACTGGTATTCGGACATTTGTTTTTGAGACAAAAACCTCGAGTATGATTATACTATCTTGATAGTACTAGTGATACCTACGACATTGATGCTTGCTCCTTTTCAAACGGCAAGATGCCAAACAAACAAAAAATGGAAATTCGTATAAACAGAGTAATAACGGTACGGGTATTTTACTCGTCGTATACATCACGACTCATTGTCATTCGTCTTTTCCACTCTCACAGCTTCCTTTCCCTGTCTCTCTAGCTAGCTAGAGAGTAGTAGAGCTACCGGTAGTAGAGTGCCGTAGTTGCCTTTGGTGTGAGGGAGACCAATCGGCCGATCTTAAACATACCAGTCCATACATTTTGGTGCAGAGTCGTTCCTTGATCTCGTTCACTACCTACCTACGGTAGTCTATCAGAAACAGTCATTTTCGACAATCCTGGACTTTGGACTGTCTCTCTTAAAACAGCCTTGTATTGATAGTATATCCCTGCAGCCATTTGTTGTTGGAAATGACAAGACAATCTTGTTTAGCAAAGGCCACATTGGCCTTGGTATGGCTTGGTTTGTTGTGGCAGAATCAGTTCTCTGTTTGCCATGGAGCAGAAGTTGGAACCAACACAGTATTATCCTCAATCGGAACTTCTGGTACCGTCTCATTCCCTTTGGTGCCACATCATATACAAAGAGCCCGTCGAGGATTGGAAGAGAATGATTCCTTAGTATCACGTGAACATCTTCCACGTCGCCGCACAGAGGCTGCGCAAGTGGGAGCCTTATATCATGGTACGAGACAGAAACAAAATTGGAAAAATAATGATTACTACAGGGCCAGTATTGTTTTGATCACTCTATCCTTTTCTTGTTCCTCATCATTGTGTGCTTCTTTGTACGTTCAAAAAAAAAGGTTATGGAACCCATTATGTCGACGCCTGGGTGGGAACACCTCCACAACGTCAAACAGTTATTGTCGATACGGGTAGTGGTGTCACTGCCTTTCCATGCAGTGGTTGCAACGATTGCGGATATCCCAATTATCATACCGATGCGTATTTTGACGAAAAATCTTCCAAAACCTTTCGAAAAGCCACCTGTGATCAATGTTCATCGCGAGGACAGTGCAACAAACAAACCCAGGAATGTCGTATCGGAATGTCGTATCAAGAAGGCTCATCGTGGAGTGCATTTGAAGGAATCGACAATTGCTACGTGGGGGGATTCCACGACAAAGCCATCACACAAGACGATGGTGGAACAGAAGATCTAGATCCCGGACATGCCAGTGCCTTTGCATTCCCCCTCCAATTTGGTTGTCAAACGAGAATAACTGGGCTTTTCAAGACTCAGCTTGCCGACGGTATCATGGGTATGGAAAATGCCTCTTCGTCCTTTTGGCATCAAATGTACAAGGCAAAGAAAATTGACAACAAGAGCTTCTCCCTCTGTTACTCACGTCCTCAAGCAGCATCAAGACAAGGAACCGAAGCTGGTGCCATGACATTGGGTGGAACCGAACGGCGCTTACACGACACACCTATGGTCTTCACCACTGTCAAAGGAGCGGAAAGTTCAACTGGTTTCTTCAGTGTTCATGTCCGAGCTTTTTTCATGCGTGAAGGAAAAGGTGGTGAAGGTGCCTTGGCTATCAAGGACGTGAAGAAGGGCAAGGCCAGAGTTATCAATTTGAATCGTGCAGAAAGCATCCTGAATGTAGGCGGTGTCATCGTCGACAGCGGAACCACCGATACGTACTGGAATTCCAAAATCAAGGCGGCGCTAAAGGATACATTCAAGCAGCTAACGGACGGCCAAAACTGGGGTCATGATAAGATCAATATGTCAGCGGAAGTACTTGCAACTTTGCCTACCATTTTGATACAGTTGAATGGTGATACGGAGATGAATAAGCAAGTGGCCAAAGAATTTGGCAATGGAGATCCGAACCAGGTCCCGGGACTTGTTGGAGATTTGGATCCCGATCATCCTTATGACGTCTTGTTAGCAATACCGGCATCTCACTACATGGAATGTGAAAATGGAGTATGCGTTAACCGATTCTACGCCACCGAGGGTAGCGGAAGTGTGTTGGGTGCTAACAGTATGATGGGACATGACATTTTGGTACGTTACTACAACGGTGCTGTTGGGTAATGGGAGCCCGTCTTACATTACAATTTTATATTCGCTCGTCCCAAACGTAGTTTGATGCCGAACATGGACGCATTGGTTGGGCGGAGAGCACGTGTGACTACAACAAGCTCGTCACTGAAAATGGATATCGAGATGTTCTCGATGGGGGTGATGCGGTGGATAAAAATTCTGCACAAAAGATGGAAAAGCAAGAAGAGGAAAAGGAAGCAGTAGACGAATCAAAAACGTCTGCTCAAACCAAAGAGAACGATGACGACGACGGAGTGGATGATGACAGTGTCGATGACGACGAAGTCGATGACGACGGTATGAACCAAGAAGAGGGAACCTCAAGCAACGAAAAGAAGCAGAAGCCATCCAAAGGTGGAAAGGAAGATCAACACGAAGGTGAAATGCCGACCAACGACATCCAAAAGTCCATTGCCGAGCAATGCCCCGGCCTTGTTTGTAGAGGTAGTTTGGCAATTTCGGTTTTGATTTTATTTGGACTTTGCTTCGCTTGTTATCGATGCTATTTTGCACCGAAAACGATTCCTGCAGTTGCCTATACAGAGGTGGAACTGTCCAATGGGTTCAAGGACAAAGGTGGGCCGAGCGGCTACAAGGACGAGTTTGCCGATGAAGAGGAGGATGACGAAGACGATGCAGAGTACGGCGTAACCAATCCCTCATACGAAGACCTTTAAAGAAAAGAGCGAATTAATTACAATAGAAAGTAATATCAAGCTTCAATTACCAACAAATAGGATACAAGTGGCTTTCAACGATTTTTGCCCCACCAGGGATCCCTGTCGCACAGCCAGAACGTCGTAATGAATTCGGTCGCAAAAGAAATGCTCAGCCCAATCATCATCCATGTCTGCACGTAGGTCGGGATCATTCCACCGACGTAGGGTGCTTGGGATGCTCCGAACATTGCGAAACCGTGGTCGACCGTAATTCAAAGATAGTCATGACAGCTCGATGGTCAGAGGGCCATAAACTTCCCACTTTTAGCAAGTACTGGTCCTGTGTGGGTTTGCAATTTCTGTATTTACATTCAGCCAGTGTGGTGGTTTTCGCTTCCATTTCACTTGAATCGCATTTTGAAGATTCATCTAACAAAGTGTCCCCTACCACTATGACCGGTGTTCCAACCAGCCAAGCATCAACCGGATGCAAAGCCAATGATGGCGCAATATGAGACGGTCGTTGCCCATCGCTAACAAGAGGCTCCTTGTTTTGGGTGGCTTGATTTTTGTAAAAGATGAAGTCGATGCGATCTCGTTCATCGGCATTTCGAAGCCATCCTGTAATTTGTTCTCGCACATTGTTCTTTCCTTTGACAGCAGCGGGCCACGTATAGCCAGGGTGTGTCAATGGGTTGGGATGCAGCTCCCTATAACTATCAACCCAGCCAGCATTGAGAAGTCGTCGAGTGGTTTCCCACTGGTACACAACACCATTGTGACCAGCGGTATGCTTCGTATCTTCCGTCCAATCCAAGGTACTGGGTTCGTTGAAGTCACCCATGATGATGACGGGCATAATGCCGGAGGCGTTGTTACGGTAATGAGTATTACTGCGTGATAAAGCTTCAACGTCTTCCAAAATCTTTTCAATGGCTTCGGGTCTTCCGGAGGAGAGGTTGTCTTGATGAATCACATCGACGTCCGTGATAGGATACAAATCATCTTGACTCTTGGTACTATCTCCCACAACTAAGCCATAGACTGTCCCAAGGCAATTCCCAACAAGGTACGAGAAGGACGGCGAAGCCCAGAATGTCGTATCTGCCGAGTCTGCTTTTCTTTGTTGCCAGGCCAAGACGGGATTCCAACCAGGAAAAGAGGCACTGTGACTGTTGTATCCCCGGGGCAAGTAGCACGAATACGCCCGATATTCCAAATGCACTGAATAGACAACCACCGGAGGTTGGCGCGGCGACATCTCAATCAAGGACCGCACAATGGAATTTTCAGGTGTCCGATAAACAACCAGCTCTTCCAACACTGGATACCTGGAAATAATAGCCGTGTCGGCGTCGATGTGCAGCTTGTGAGGATTACCAGGGAAGTTTCCATACCATTGAGAGTATTTTTGGCTTTCGCCTTGCTTCTCTCTTTCTTCCTGTTGATAATGGAGTTCCTTCTTCAGATTTGACACAAAGTCGTTCCCCCAAAAATTCTTTACCTCGTTCAAACTGACAACATCGGCGTTCGAATCGAGTATCGCCGACGCTGTAAGTTCTAAACCATCTTTTACTTTTGTGGCATCTAACCAAACATTGAACTGTAGCGCTCTCAACTCAATGGGAGGCGGCGAGGAAAGCGGTGGACTCGTTAGCGCTGCTGCTGAAGTCCCTCCTTCTCCCATGCTGCTGCTACTGCCAAAGGTAGTGAATTTGCCCGATGAAAGTCTGTTGATAGATGTCAGTTGGACTTTTGATGCCGATGCTGTATCCAAATGACGGACAGAGGAATTGCATCGCAGTACAATTCATAGTCAGCGTATGGAATGCACGACTGGATAAAGTGAGAATGCGATTAGGAACACGGCGAAGATCAAAACATTCGACATTTTTGAAGTGCGAGTTCAGTAATCGAGATGGCGATGCAACAACTCCTTGACCGTCACAAACGTTTCCAAACTAACAGTAAACTATTTAACAATGGGCAAGACTACTGAAAAAGAAAACGAATTCATCCTAAGAGATGACAAAAATTCCAAAGCCGACCAGCACGACGACGAAACCCCTGGTGTATTTAGCATCCAAGAGCTCAGCGGGAACAGTAGCAGCGATATAATTCGGAAACTGAAGGAGCAATTGGAGAATCACCTGCCCAGCTTCTTTTCCAGACACGAAGACGAAGCGGCACCCGACAAGGAGGAATCCAACACTGACGAAACGACTGCTGTATCTGAACAGTCCAAGCGCATCACTCCTGCCATCAAGACCAAAGCCAAACATGCGTTGGCTGTGGTATCACAAGTAGAAGAGGCCGAATTGCGGGAACGACAAGAAAAGATCATCTGGCGTGACTTCTCCTTTCTCGTAATTGCACTAATGTTGGGATGTATCATGAGCTTTATTGAAATGAACATTGCAGATGCTGAAATTCGCGGTGGGGGTCCAGAAGACAAATCGAGAGGTGGAATCGTGGATGCTGGATTTATTTTGACAAAACCTCTGCATGATTACCTGGAAAAAAATAGAGGAGTTAACGACTTGCTTGCAGCCATTAACTCACTCATTGGAGTCTTCGGCCCCTTCATCTACATGGTCTACCAAACAACATGGGTAGGGGACTTTGATCCCATCTTTCGGTATTTGACCATTTCTGCAATGAGAAGTATTTGTGGTTGGGTGACATTCCTACCACCTGATAAGTCCTATTTGGCCAGTCATTACGACTTTCCTGATATTGCTCAATGTCTGATCAAGGATTGTGGAGACCCAACAAATGAAGAGATCCAGCCATTTGTCACATTCTTTTCTGGTCATGTTGGTATGTACGATGTTATTGTGTCTGAAGGTGGATTCTTTTTCTGTTGTCCATTCTCACAAATTTTATCTTGAATGAAAATCTCAATTTCCAGCTACTCTAGTCATTTGCGCCAATCACATGTATTTGAATGGCTTTAGGAATCTGGGTATTTTCCTACATTTTTTTGATATTTTTCAAATTGTCAGATTATTGGCCACAAGGGGACATTATTCCATTGATATTGTCATTGGATGGTATATGGCAATCCATGTGTCAAATGTAGCTGGAAGGTTGGGAAGGCATTTTTCGAGAGGAGACAAAAGCCTACAGGACCTTTTGGTTCCAGTGTCTAGAAAGGCAGCTTTGTAAGTATAACAAACAAGTGTGTATTTGAACGGAAGGCTGGGCGATGATTTGACTCACAAAATGAATGATTCTGCTTTGCATCAGTGAACAAATGACAGGAGTCACTCCCATCAAGGAAGATCTTCAAGCCTCTCGGTATTTGGAAGATCCCAACACTAAAAAACTCTACGAATCGTTCTTGAAAGAAACAGATGATCCAAAAGACATTGCAGAGCCTGCAGCAAGGATAATGGCAGAAAGTATGATGGATTCATTCTTGGAGACTATCAAAGATTATGAATCAAAGAAGAACGAGTAAATTGTTGGCTAGCTGGTTAACTGTAAGCATCGTCTGACGAATTCACTGCAGAGGGCCTCCTGTTTACTGCTAAGTCCATGGGAATGTATATGCTTTTGGCTGCGTTTGGGAGCTGGTGATCAGAGTGTTGTAGCTGAGCTTATTGGGGATTGTTCGATCCAATGATCCATCATGGGCGTGATTGGTCCCACGTATGAGACAACTTTTGTAGTCTAGGTAGCTAGGGATGTGTGTGCTGTTGCTATTGGAAGATGATCAGGGTGTAGTAGCTAGCTGTTCTAATCGCTGATCGGGGATTATTTGATAGCTGGATACTACCAGCACATCATACGGTACCGTACTACGTAATAGAAGTACCGGCATCTCATTTTTTTCTTTGAACCAATGATGACGACAAAACCGACGGCAAGACGTGTGGTTGAAGGCAAGAAGATCGTCTGATTATCCTTTTACTCATCTCTGTGTTCGGAGCGAGAATACGACAGAGAATACAAAGAAGTGACTAACGATGACGGAGTAACACGTAGCACTACGTACTAAAATGTACTTCGTATTCTGTGTTTCTGACAGTGAGAATGCCCTCCATCATCGAAATCACCTTGTGGAGAGGCTTGAAGGAGTCGAGAAGGACACCCAAAAGACGAAGTAAAGACAACTAGGCACGAATGACATTTTTGTTCTTTCTGTAAATATGTAGGAGAACACAACTTGCTCGTTTGCGTACTAGCTGTAAATAGAGAGATTTGATTCGATTCGATTCGTTCCACATGTATACATAAAGAATCCTTCATGGCAAGAGTATTCGGAATGAATCTACGGACATCTCCGTTCGTTTTGTATTGCTCAACGCGTTCTCGAATTTCCGGCGACAGTTCTACTCTTTCCCCCAAAATTTGTCAAAACGGAAAGTTTCCTCGAAACGTGTGTTTCGGCAAGACCTGTCAAGTGCAGACAATTTTCATACGTCGAAAAATTGATTTTAGGTTCGTCCGACATCCGATTTCAAGAACTCCTCATGATTTGTCTGATCGGGACTAAAGTATGATGCAGGATTGAATTTGTTGACCGTGAGAGTGTAGGTACGATTCCAACCGGGAAGAAGGAGAAGCAATAAGCAAGCACGAACCGATGTGCAACCACAAACCACATGACAGTAGAGTGATGCGGTAACGATTGGCTGTGCGCCAAACAATCAACCCCTCTTTTCGTCACATGAAAACAACACGGAGTAAAATCGGCTTTGTCCTTTGTCGTTGTCGACATTGGCCATTTCATTACTCTCTCTTTATTCTCAGAGCCGTGTAAATTGTTGTCATAAAAACAACAAAAGCTTGCAAAACCAAACATCAAGCACAGCTTTTTGCAAGTTTCACTCTAGCTACTAGAAATCACCAGCAAACAATACAGAAGAGTCAACGCACAATGGGAAGACACGGTCGATCTTTGTCATTTCATGAAATCGACCATGAACAAGCATCGGGCATTCTCAGTGATGTCTTGAAGGAAGCCGATGTTTATCTTGGCGGAAGTTCCATCGGAAAGGGATTGAAGAAGGCCGCCAGCTACTATTTGAGTGAACGATCTGTCAACCAGAAACCACCGCATTTGTCGTTGCCAGGAGCTAAAGACTTGGCACTCGTCGAAGAAGAACAGACACCCACCGAAGAGGCCTTTTATGTCGTCGATTTGGGTGTGGTGGTATCGCAAGTCTATCAATGTAAGTCGTGAAACGGCATTGTCATTCGGAAGGCCAATACCCTTTCGTTTGGCAATGCTTTCTTTTTTCCCTTTTCTAACCAATGTCGTTTCTTCGAACTTCAGGGCGTCGATTCTTTCCTCGCATTGACTGCTTCTACGCCGTGAAGTGTAACCCTGATCCTATCATCATCAAGGTGAGTCCCGAATGAATCAATCACTGAATGAATTTGTGGTTGCAAGCGGCCTCTGGTGGCAACAACTCACGCTGTGCTTGTTTCGTTATTTCCCAGACTCTCGCTATTTTGGGGTGCAACTTTGACTGTGCCAGTCGCAACGAAATCCGATTGGTTCAAGAAATCACCAAGGACTTGCCGGGCCGCACTCCCGACATTATCTACGCCAATCCATGCAAGGCTCGAGCCCACTTGATCGAGGCTGTTTGCCGTGGAGTTCGCATGGTGACCTTTGATAACGTTACTGAAGTTGAGAAGTGTGCCGCTGTCAGCAAGAAGATTGAATTGATTCTGCGAATCATCACGGATGATCGAGGAAGCCAATGCCGCTTGAGCTCAAAGTTCGGTGCACCCCGCTACAAATGGCGACCTCTTTTAGCCGCGGCCAAGCGATGCGGCCTCAATGTTGTTGGTGTTTCCTTCCATGTTGGATCTGGCTGTCGAGACGCCTCGCGATATGAATTGGCATTGAAAGACGCCCGTGAAATCTTTGATATAGCCGAGAGTGAATTTGGCATGCACATGAAGATCTTGGATGTTGGCGGAGGATTTCCTGGAGAGACTCACTCAATCTGGAACCCTGCTGTGGAAATTGATGAGGATGACACCAACAGCGACGAAGGCAAATCCGAGGACGAAGAAAGTGAGGGTGATCGTTTCATGTTCTTCAAGGAAATCGCCGAACAAGTCGCCCCCATTATTGATCGCCTCTTTCCTGTCGAAACTGGTGTCAGGGTAATTGGAGAACCTGGACGGTACTTTGTCGCGGCCGCTGCCACCTTGTGCACTTCTATCGTTGCAATTCGAAACAATGCTGTCGATTCTTCGTTCTCTCCAGAGCCAATCATGGATTCCGAAGCTGCCGCTGCATTGGACGAGATGACTCGTGAAGAAGAAAAGGCATTGGTCCAGCATCACAGACGCGATTCTTCGGTTGGGGGCATCAACAATGTGATGGACAACGACCAACTGTTCCAGTCCATTACCGAGACCATGGAGGATTACAGTAAACTCTTTGCGAGTCAGCAATTGGCCCAGCAAGAGATTGATGTCTACACTGACAACTTGGACCTTTACAAGGAAGGATTTGAAAGTGCCCTCGATCAATTGGGACCTCCCGATGCTGAGCAAATGAAGTCTACTTTACACACGGTTGAAGGAATGACTTATTCTCTCGTTGCAGAGGCAGCGGCCAACTCGGATGATGAAGCTCAACAAGAACCATCTGCATTGTTGACGTTGGCTGCGGCTGGAGAAGCCGCTGTCAGCGGTGTTATGTTTCAAGCCGTTGCCGATTCTGCTCCCTTGCAAGATGACTACGCTTACTACATCAACGATGGAGTATATGGTGCCTTCAATAATATCATGTTTGATCACGCAACTGTTCGTCCTCGTGTTCTACGTGTTTCGGCAGATGTCCCCGATGTCAAGACCGAACGAGGATTCAAGCGCTTGGATTCCGACAGCGATTGCTCTTCTGAAAACAACAACGAAGATCGTAAGCTCTTCGCTTCGACCGTGTTCGGCCCTACTTGCGACTCCATCGATGTGGTGGCACGATCTGTTTTGTTGCCAAAGCTCAAAGTTGGTGACTTCCTCTACATGAATAACATGGGAGCCTATACCATGGCTGCTGCAAGCTCATTCAATGGATTTGTCCCTACCGACAAATTCTACGTGTGCTCTGTCCAACCAGAGTACTTTGAAGAAATGATCAAGGGACCTGAATTTGTGCAAGAACGCGAAGAAGCTGAAGAGAAGAAGGAACATGACTAACTCCAATATGCGTGCCATCGCAGTGGAAAATTGTCTACATGAAGACAATAATATTACTTGTTTGCCGCATTTGCGGAAGGTCACAAGAACATAGAAAATGACATTGACAACTGAATCGTCCCCTTCATGGATGAAATGAACGACACAACTTCAATATACATATTATGTACTACGTATGTCATATACATATTATACTACTACGTAGTATAAAGCTACAAGCTATAAACTTTGTTTTACTATGGGAATCTTCAGATGTATTGCAGTGGATAAAGTAGTATAAAGATACGTAGTACGTTCTTCCAGACTTCGACATCAAAGACAGCTCCCGACTTAACATTCTGAGTTCCATGGTCCACTGCCAAAAGTAGGAGAGGATTGATAGTCGGAATTGTCACCGGTATTTTGAATCATCCTACGTTCATTGCCAGCCGTTGTCTTTGGACGTGAATATGCACAATGCTAACAACTTGGAAAGGCCATCCACAACCATCACCGGAACTCATGAAAAAATTTGGGAGACGGGAGTGGCACAAAGAGGAGGGAAAGAAATAGAAGCCATCTTTCCAAACACGATTTTTCATCTAATAAGGACGAGAAAGAAACAACCTTGGACAGCCTCTTAACTTTATTTGGAAAATGGATGGCTGAAACATGCAATTTTTTCCTTGACAGAGCAGGACTGTCAACTCTAAAACTGTTGATATGGCCACTTTGTAAGGCCCATATGAAGTATGTGCGACGTGCCATCAAACTTTCCATTTGTTCCGACAGCCTCTTAACTTTATTTGGAAAATGGATGGCTGAAACATGCAATTTTTTCCTTGACAGAGCAGGACTTTCAACTGTAAAACTGTTGATATGGCCACTTTGTGAGGCCCATATGAAGTATGTGCGACGTGCCATCAAACGTTCCATTTGTTCCGACAGTCATTATGGTTGCCTTCAGCCAAATGGACGTCGGCCACGTTAACTCGAACCGATGTAGAGTGACCATTCCCAGCAAATTCGGACGGACCTTGGGAAGATGGAAGCAAACTTCTGTCTGGCATGAGCTCTGTTGACTCCATTATTGTTGTCGACGTGTAAGGACTCGGAAAAGGATTGCTTCACTGTGACATCCTCAAGTCCGACAGGACGATAGGACTTGGCCTCTTTCGCTATGTGTCTAGCTAGTGTTGCAACTCCCGAAATCTCTGCTCCCATACCTCTCACAAAATACTCCCACGGCTTGCATTTCTTGCGTTGCTTCTCGGAATAATGACTACGCCGATGCTGAGTGATCTTTGCAAGAAGCGCCCGGATCAAAATTGTTCCAACTGATACTGGACTACTCCATCTTTGGCTGTCTCGACATTGTTCTCCTGTAGCACGAAGCTTCATTGGTCCAACTCGCGACTTCGAGCATCTTGTTTGAGACCGAGAAGGGGGGTTCAAATTCTCAGATATACGGAATCAGGCGATAAAGTAGTAATTGGAACAGCCACACTAGCCTGCCAGATTAGACTTGAATGGCAGCCGTTGAACGGGGCAGGAAGTGGTTGGGGTGGTTTTGACATCCGACTTCTTCCAGAGTCATTGGAAAGAAGCTGCTACGGAACTACGTATGATACGTGTCTGGTTGATGAACCGATGACAGAAGACTGTTTACGACAGAAACACTCGTCCCTCATGACTGGCCAAACGTGTTATACACAATTTTGAAGGAATACTCGTGGAGGAAATGCAACATTTATTTTTTCTGAAAGTAGGTATGTACCCTGCGTAGCTCTCCTTCAGCTCGTTCATGGATGATGTTCTCGTTCACTCACCAATAGCATTACACTTGTTGAGTGCCGCATTGCTGTGGGAAAAGATCTCTGATGTGTCGACGTCGACTGATTCGGCCAAACCGGAATCTTGGAACGTATGGTTTTGTGGCTTCGTGAATTGCCCTTTTACAGTGCCCGACCAAGAGATCAACGAAGAACCTATGACACTTATTTTGTGTCGAGAACGCTTCGGTTCGCATCTCTTATGTAACTGTGTGAAGCCATATTTTCATGTATCGCAAAAATGCGATCTTTTTGGAAAGTCCACCTCATGTTTTTCTCTCAAATCCGAATGCTTTTCTCTCTCGTCATGCTCTCTCCCTTTCTTCTTCGTCTGTCGCCAACCTATGTATTTTGTTGTTTTTGATGTAAATAGCTGCTCAAGCAAGGCATTTTACTACAGGCGTGACATTCTTGGGAAAAGAAAGATATTGACTTTCAAGGTATCAAGCATCTTTTAAAATTACAGCAGGGGAATCTCGCTGTTAACCAGGAGTGATTCTGCGTTACTATTTTCACAGTTCGTACATTACACTCTAGAGAAGATTGAATTCACAGTCAACGCATCCTCATCGGCATGTCCTTCCACCACATCAACCTTCAAAAGGAGGCTCTCCGATCCAAACTTCCCGCAGCTGTTTATAACGATGAGGAAGAGAAGATGCCGCCCACCACATTTGTGGCGTTTCCTTCGGTTTCTCCCATGTTGCCGGGTGGGTTTTCCAGCCTCTCACCGCCAAAAATGCTATCTACAAACGAAGAAATGGACGAGGATGACAACGATGAGCATATGAATGCCTTGTCCGATGTGGAATCCCACTACTCCACCAAATCCTGGTGGGCCGATATCAGTGAGGTTGATTCCATGGCAGCATCACGAAAAAGTTCTGGAATGTCCATTGCTAGCAGAATGGGCGACTCGGATGATGAAATGGAAGTTGAAGAAGAAAAGAAGACCAATACGCAAGAGGCGGCTGTAATAATCGCCACAGTATCGGGCACTCCCAAAGTACGAAACGGAGAGCGACGGATAATTTCCAACAATGATGATGACCTCATGCCACTTCATGAGGAACAGTTTTCTGCTGGGCGTGGTCGACTACAAGGCATGCGAGAGGAACTCCAATCCTGCGGCGATTCGACTGTGGAAGAAGGAAGCATCACATCTGTGTACGATCGCAGTAGCATGGGAAGCGCTAGCGGAAGCAACCTCAAAAAGATGAGTCCGCGACAACGATACCGCGCCTTGTTGAAGGAAGCGGAGCTGCAAGCGTCACAAGCAAGACAAGAGCTCGAAATTGTACAAAAGCAGCTCGAAACGTTGCAACAACGGCAGCTGACCGAAGAGGATGACATAAAATGTGAGTTGGTCCGATACCAAGCCAAAGAACATGACCTTCGCATGGAGCTCAAGGCGAACGAATGGGAGTACAAGATGGTTCGGGATCGACTCATGGATGCCGTTCAGGAAAACAAGTCTCTGACGGCAACCCTCCAGCGAACGGAGGCTGCAATGGCAGCACAGGAACAAGATCACCAAGCGGAAAAACAAAGTTTGGAGGAGCAGCTTCGTAAGGCCGAACTCGCCAAAGCGACTGCCGAAGCCAAGCTCGACGAAGCTTTAGAGAAGATTGATGCGCTGAAGAAGCAGCTCCATGAACAAGAGACTTCCAAGGCTGTGCGATTTGCGGATGAAGAAAATCAAGTCATTATTTTCCGACAGTCTGACTACACTAGTCGTTTGGCACAATCCGAAAATGAGAAAGCACAACTCGCATCGCAACTCGAGGCGATGCGTCTTGAAATGGAAAAGATGGAAGACTCTCATTCGTCCCTCAAGTCACTCCACAACGAAACTCAATCGAAACATCATCACGAGCTCTCAGCGGAAAAGCAGACCACCCAAGAGGCTCGTTCTCAAGTTCGTGACTTATTAACCTCGCTCGTGGAGATGCAACGGAATGCAGAACGCATTGAAAAAGAACGCTTGAACTTGGAAAAGAAGCTCGAAGATGTTCACGCCGCTGGGGAGCAGGCATCTGCCAAACTGCTCAAGAGGGAGAAAGACTTTGAACGCGTTGAGCGAGAGGTGATCAAGATTAACAATGCCATTGCTTCGATGCACCAAGCGGGATCAAGCCCCACCAAGGCAATCCAAGACATCAAAATCGAGAATTTGCTCTATGAACTCGAAAAGTCTAGATTCCGGCTGGAGAAACAGGCCAAATTTATTCAGGAGGAACGCAAGTCGCTACAAGATACTGTTGCAAATGCGACTAGCCAGTATGGACAAATTAGTGATCAGCTTGTCCTCATGGAGCTTGAAAGGAAGGAGCTAACGCAGCAACTGGATGATCTGAAGCGTACCGTTTCCGCACTTCGGGAGGAAAACAAACGGGTCACATATGAAAAAGCGATTACCGAAAAAGCACTCTTGGAACAGCAAGCTTTGACAGATACTTCCGAAAAACGACTGCAAGAACTGGAAGTCGAACGCGCATCGCTGCAAGAGGAGTTATTGTCTCTTCGCGCTGAAGTACAAAGAAGTCACAGCGATGAATCAAATGACGAAAATATCTGTTTAATTGGTGGAGATAACCATCGGGCAAGAGTCGAAGAATTGGAACAAGAAATTGTCGAGATGGAACGGCATCTGCAGATGGAACGCAACGAGCTACGAGAACGTGTCGAGAAAAGCCATCAACTGGAATCTCGTCTTTTACAAATCCAACGACAATTGGACAACGCAAAGCAAGAAAATTCTCGCTTGAAGGAAACTCATGCGGAACAATTGAAAGAGCACATGGAAGCGACTAAGAAGGCTGAAGCATCGGCTGAAGAAGCAAGAATGCAGGTCGAGGAAATGAAGAAGCACCGAAACGATGCACAAGAGGAACTGCGTGAAATCACAAATGCCAGAACGTCACTCCAGCAACAGCTCCAAGACACAATGGATCAGCTCTGGTTTGCTCAACAAGAGAAGGAGCAAATACAGACTCGAATCACAGCTCTTGACGCTGCCCTCAAACAAGCCAGAGAAGACGCTCAATGGAATGTCAGCACTAATGTCTTTGTTCTTCAAAGAAACTCCTTAAATTTACAGCTACAACAAAAGGAAACTCAACTTCAAGATCTCCAACACCAAGTAGAGCTAAAAGAGCGAGAAGCGGACAAGAAAGAAGAACAAATCAAGGAACTTTTGGCTGTGGAGGCCGCACTTGAAGAGCAAATCGGCTGTCTGATGCAACAGCTAAACGCAGCACTAGCAGAAGCTGCCCAAGCGAAAGAAAAAGTTGGCTTGCTACAAAATGAAAAGGAATCACTTCAAGCAAGCCTCTCTGAGGCACAATTGTCGATGCAAGCGTTGGAAGCAACCAACCGTCAAATCCTAGAAGAAAAAGAAAAAATTGGAGCGGAGTATGATGAAAAGATCTCGAAACTTCAAAACGACCATACTGATATGCTGTTGCAAGTGACTAATCTCGAAACAGATCGAAGTACTATGTCCCGTATGATCAAGGCTTTCGAGGAGGACAAGGAACTTCTTCATGCGAAACTAAATGAAACGTCGGAGCTCTGGGTAGAGGCAAAGGAGCAGTTCCAAATGAAAAAAAATGAATTGAAGTCTGCACAAATTGACGTGGAACTGCACAAGGAGGAGAACCAAGCACTTAAAAAGCAACTGGACGTCGCCAACAATGAAATCTCGGCACATGTCATCAGACTGGAAGAAGCTACCCAAGAAGTGGAAGAGCTAAAGCTCGAAATTGTCTTGCTGGGTCAACGAAACAACGCCTTGGAAGAGGAGAAGACAGAGCTGGAAGCTCGGATGTCTATCGTCCAATGTGACATTGCTCGCTTGACCGTAGAGAGGACAAGCATGATTACGGAAAACAAGAAGGCAATTGATCAGGCATCTTCATTGGTATCATTTGCCAACACAAAGGCAAAGATAGCAGAAGAAGAATCACAATCTCTTGGAGAAAAAGTAAAATCTCTGACGAAAGAGCAGTCTGAGCTGAAGTCGAAGCTAGCAGAGACGGAGGAGCTGTGGAAGGACGCGATGGATCAGTTCCGCCGGAAACAGCAACGCATCCGTGAGCTGGAAGAAAAGTTGAAAGCTGCAGAACAACACAACGTCAATGTTGAAGGAAAGCTTTCTCTACTACGCATGGAAAATGGTGATTTGACGAGTCGACTGGAGCAAACATCGGCTGCGTTCTCAAAGGCCAATGAAGAAAAAGAGGCTCATGTCCTACGTCTTCAAAAGTTTACGGAAGAGCTCCAAGAGAAACTGGATTCCCAGACGAAGAAGGTGAAGAAGCTTGCTAAGGTTCTGAAACGTACACTGGAGAAACAAGCAGAACCCGACTCAGTCGGTTCCACCGTAATAACTCGCAATAACCCCATTTCCCTCGAACCGATGGAGGGGAATCGGGTATCGCGAATGCCCATTGTGTTGAAGTTGCGACATCAAAGCAAAACTTCTGGCGTTATGGAGACAATGGATGTAAGTGCAGATTACACAGGACCATTGGTGGGCGGTAAGCCAAATGGCCAAGGCATGCTTCGCTTTGAGAGTGGTGATCTTTATTTTGGCGAGTTTCAAGACGGAGAAATGAATGGGAAGGGAAGCTATGTAAGAAGACGTCCCCCACGAGAAGAAGACAAGTGTTTGAGCCGCCATTTCGCCAGCAACGAATTCACTCTACCCCTTGAATAGTTTGAGCAATCTCTGCTCTCCTAGACGAACATGTGCATAGCCTTTTACACGAAACCCTCGATAAATACATGTTGTAAATTTTTACTTATCTGATGTAATACTGAAGCATGATGAAAAAGTGTCGCAGCGGAATGTTAGTTAGTTATTTCTGAGTCTTTCCGTTGGTAATATATTTCCCGGACACCGTGAATCCCCGGAGATGACGACATGACTTTTATGTCCCTGTTGTTGATTGATGGTCGTGATTATTGAATCCATCGTCATCAGTATCTTGACGCCTCGGGCGTAATGGGTACCGCCGCAACATTGCCATTGATGCTTGTCACATCGTTGTTAGCATCAACGAATTCTTGGGAAGTTGCATGAAGACGGGCATCCCTCCAATCCGTCGACCAAAAGTATCCCATAATTGCTCCCGTTGACAATATCAAGAGGCCACCCAGCAGCTTGTTGAGCATTCCACCGAGAAGCGAGGGTTGTGGAGCCTCCACCGCTCGAAGACTTTTGTCGATGGACTGCTTGGACGTGGACGTTACCGCTGACAATTCCTTCATAGACAGGACTTGAGCCCTTTTCGTACCAGGGGTTGATTGCGTCACGACAGGGGCGTTGGTTTGCGACGAAGACGTCGTCGACATCCACGTAGGCGTTGACGACAATGTTGCTACCGGTGCACCGCAGGTTGTCGTTGGAGCCGAAGAAAATCGAGACAATACTGGTGGCGACGAGGGACATGTCGCGGAAACGGTGAGTGTCATTGAAGAAGGTGCATCAGCCAATAGATCTTTTTTGTGAGCCAAGATGTGCAATTGACTGTGCAAAAAGTGCAATCCATTCATGAGGGATATGACCAACAACGCTAGAGCCTTTCGAAATTGTCGTTTGGTTAGTTGGAGAGTATGGCGGAGAAAGCGATTCACCCCTTTTGCCGTCGCAACTACTCCTTGCTGCACTTTCTGCCCCCCGCGGCGCAACGCGCCACCCATTGTTTTGTAGGCCACTTGTAGTTGTTTCATGGACGCCGAAATCATAACACCTCTTTTGGCGATTGCTGAGGGGGACGAGACCGCCAGAATCATGGTAAGTCGTCTTCGTGGAAATCGCTCATCAATCTCCATATCCGCACCTCTACCTCCAGAGGCTTGCAAATACTTTTCTTTGGAATTTTCTTCTTCTCGTCCGAGATCCTGGGAAGGAGACCGTTTCCATCTAGATGCCAAGTCATGATAAGCGGACTTGACATTTGAAATAACATCTTTTTCAAAACGAAGACTTTGTGGATCTCCAGTCAATGCACGGAACTTCTTTGATAGACTAGCATGTTGTTGTGTATGTTGCATCTGTACTATCTGTTGCAGCTGTGAAGCTGCCAGAGTCTGTCGCGATCGTAGCTTGTTTGTCGCTTGGTCTGCAGATCAAATCGATGGGAAGTATTAGTAATTAACTGTAAAGTCGATGTATGTGAATCTGAATGTGAAGGAAAGGCCATTCTTCCCACATACGTAATTCGAACGAGAATTTCGGGCAATTCACAGAACTTACTTTCAGCTCCGAGAACACTGTCGTCGATCAGAAGCAAATGAAGCAGCAACAGAAAATACAGTTTATTGTTGAAACCCATGGTGTACTTTTTGGCTATGCAGCAATAGACTTCGGGGTCCATCGAGAACTGGTACATTGATAGCTACCGGTAGTGATCATCCGCAGAGCGCATGAAGACGACACGATGTCAAACGGTATGTGAAATAACATCAGGTACTTCGAAGTAGTACAGAGCAGAAGTCGTGATAGTTTCATGATGCGACAATTACGTGTATTGTGGCGCACCTTCGCCAAACAACGTTAGATGAATTTGGTCGCGTGTATCCGACCGAGCCCAGAACGTCCACAATTTTTTGGAAGTCGGTCGAGTGTCGCCTTATCAAATGAGACTGTCGGAGGGACGTGGTTCTTTCCCTTTTCGAGGCAGGATGAATCGCTTCAATGTCATTGACTGTGAATCGAGCAAAAATCCGTATCTTCATCGATACTGTGGGCTGCGTTTAGGCGTTCGAGAGCTAGAGCTGGAAACTTCATCTTTTTGAGATGATAAGGGGAGAGTTATTTTCCGATTACAATACCAGGGCCCTTCGTATCATTTGTATCTATAAGAAAAACTACTACGTATAAGATTAGGAAACTACATTTTCATCTCGATCGATATGAACTCAATCTCGACAAGTTGTCGCAAGGAACTAAGGTAAGATCATCTCTTTCTGACTTGGAAACTTAAGCTTTCCAATCAAGATCTGATCTTTCTCGTTCAATATCAATTGCTCTCCGAGTCAGAACTAGCATCTTCGGGGTATCGTATGTACTATCGAAAATGTTAAATAGATCTTAGTCCCTAACCCTCGCAAGGAACTAAGGTAAGATCATCTCTTTCTGACTTGGAAACTTAAGCTTTCCAATCAAGATCTGATCTTTCTCGTTCAATATCAAATGCTCTCCGAGTCAGAACTAGCATCTTCGGGGTATCGTATGTACTATCGAAAATGTTAAATAGATCTTAGAAATACACATTCATGATATTCCTATTCTCATATAAGATGGAGATGTATTGACAGCTTTCTTGTCATTCACTTCTCCCTGAGGCATAGGATATATATCGATATATCGCAGACAAAGACATATTCTAGAATCGTAGCTTGGACCTTCACACTCGGGGTAGGTCCCAAATGTCGTGTCGTATGTAATAATCGGGGGACTAATGCAAATGGGGACGATACATTTCCAGAAGAGACATCATCATTATCAATCGTACTACAGTATGAAGGCGAAGTCGTACACAACTGAATATTGTCGGTTGTTTTACTCGCGGATGGGAATACGGAAACAATAGAAACGACAGTAGGAGGGTGAAAAGGCTTGCTTTTTGTTTAGGGACGATGCTAACCCTCCCCCGGAGGCGCTTGGTGTGATTACCCAACCAGTCTGAGATAGTTATTACAAAAAAAAAATGATTTTAGAAGATATTTAGTACATGAAATAGTATGGCAATGTTATTTCAATAGTTCTGTTTTTAGATTTTCCTTCCAAAATATCTAACTGTAAGTGGGAATTTCTAGTGGTGCCGCAAACGGCACAACTTCCAAAACAAATCCCAAAATTGGAGGCATTTGCTTCATGGATCTCCACTGACACTGAACCAAAATTTGCGACTGTACGTTTCAGCTGGCAAGGGTGGGATAGCCATGTGAATCCACAATTCCGCCATGGCTTCCAAATTACGAGCGTAGCGAATGGGGCCCACAAAAATTGGTTTGAAACCAACGGCAGCAATGATGGCGGCACAAATAGCACGAGCTGTTTCATCGGTGTCACCTGCAAACATCATGTCCTTGCCCAAGGCAGACTTCATGTGTTCCACGCCAACAGTGTTGAACGATTTGTACACTTTGGCAGTAGGCAAGGCCTCGGCCAAAACTTCTCCTCCAGAAGTACCCTGCTTCCAACGGATTTGTAGGCCATCGGGAAATTCCGTCAAAGGGTTGGTAGCATCAATCACAACCTTATCCGTCATGTCACCCAAGGATGCGGCTAGCTCCTTGATAGCTTCGTCAGTGTGAACAGAGGGTGTGGCCAAGATGACAACATTGGCCGACTTCAAGGCTGCTTGAGATTCCTCTACGACAAGATTGAGGCCACTGGTCAAGAGTTTTTCGGTCGTTTTGGCCGGGCTTCGGGCACCGATGGCGACCGAACCGGCCATGCCGCTATCCGAGATGGCCTTGGCTAGAGTACTACCGACGGATCCGCCGCCCAAGACAACGACCTTGCAAGATTTCAACACAGAGGCAGAAGTAGACATGACTGCAATCAGTAAATAGGTCCACGGAACAAGTGGGAGGAGCATTCAAGACGCAACGGTTGGTACGTGCTGCAGCTGGAAAAAGTTTTGTGAGCTAAACAGGAGGAAGATGAAGATCTTGTGACAATCCAAAACAAGAAAGAAACGAATACGAATTTGAGGGAAAGGTGAAGTAGGAGCTCGAACAATGCAGAAACACAAAGAAATCCTTTGTGCCATCGAAGTACCGTAATTAATTGTAGAAACGTTCGTACAGGTACTTGTATTTTTATTTCTGCTACTGGTAGCTGGCTACCGGAAGTAGACTACCGGTATACTACCGTACTACCGTAGCTAACAAGCTACGGATTGTTTAACCGATATCCGAGCACCCCCCCTTCGCCCACGTGGGTCAACCTTCGAAACTACAGGAATTCCGATTCGCCTTGCCATAGAACTCTAGTAGCTAGCTACTACTGGTAGTAGAGTAGAGTACTTGTTCACACGAAACCAACTAAAGGGAGAAAAAATAGAGACAAAAAAATGGAGCCCATCATCACCATAAAACAATTTCAGTTTCACAACTACTGGACAAATACCACACAGTGTAGTAAAAACTGATAGCTATTAACATGTAGTTTCAGGTTCTATCTTCTTTTCTTCCAGCAAATCCTTTCTGGTATTCGGATGTTTTCATGGGCCAAGGCAAAACAGTCTTTGTCTGTCTTGCTTGTCGTAGAGTGTTTGGCATAGCTAGAAATAGAAATTACTCTAGAACTTACGTGGGGTATTAAAGGGTAGTTGAAAGCCATACGATACTACACGTAATGAATGCAAAGAACAGGCCTTGAACTAACTGTAACTCACAGACATACAAGAATATTACTTTCTACTCATCCACCGCCGAGATGTGGTCGTCTTTGCTCACTTTTGGCTTTAGTAGGTCGGTTAACAGTAATAAGTGGAAACTATGGATGATTCTGTTGGACAGGATTGAAATGGATAATCAAAACATACTAGATTAGATATCGCAAGATCAAAACCAACTCGAAAACCGTAGACAATAAGAACATTAAAGCTGCTCCTTTCGCCTTGTTTGGAGTGCATGGTGGTATTCACCGAGCACCAAGGAGAGACAGCATTTGGGAGTTGGCAACCAAAGGAAGTGTTGAAGGAGACTCACATCACAGATCCCAGACCAAACGTTCAGCCCTCCACCAAAGAGGAACCGTAAATACGCTTCTAGTGTACGACGTAGTACGGAGTACAATTTGGGCTAAGAAGTCCTCGAACTACCTCCATAATATAATCGTGCTTGAATAGGGTAAGGTGCATTAAGTGAATGGTATATAGAGTCTGACAATCTTTGCAGTCCCTCAAAAAGATACGTGGTGATTTCTTTGTACAAAAATGCTCATCCTATAAGCATTTGCGCCCCCACCATGAAGTGGTCTTTTGGGCATGGCTGAGTGAGGACGGGACTTTGTTGTAGGAGATGAAAAATAACATCTGGCACCATAGACTCGGACCTTGCCCCAAAACAGTTATGTTGTGCTCGTTCCAACGCAATTGGCCACAATCCCAACGGTACTTTTTCTTCCAGTGTCGCGCTACTGGAGGAAAGCAACTTGCGGCCCCCAATGTTCAGAACAAGGTAGTATTTCACTAAATCAAACAGTTGATCGTCGGAGCGGTCTTGCATACGATCTTCTACGATCGATGATTGCCCGAAAATCTCGTTTCTTTGAGGCGAGAATACAGATGATGATAATGATGATGATGATATTGGCTGGGGGGGTTTCTTTGCTGTGGGTGATGTTCGAGAGACCCATTCGTCGCGGCAGAACTCTACATCTTCCAAGCTAGTATTGCGTTCAATCCCTCGCACTAGCGCCAGAGCTAGATTATCCATAGCATGTTGGATCTCTGTGGAAATGTCAGCATCATTTTCCAATCCCTCATCTTCCGTTCCAGTACTCGTCAGATTCAATAGCTTCAATTCACGAAGTGCGGATGGCAAACTCAATGCCACGCGTGCCAAACCCTGTCGCCCCAGCGGATTCGACATCAAATCAAGTGACGTCAAAGAAGATTTATCCTCCAAACACTGGACTAGAATTTCAATATCCTTGGCATTGAGTTGATTTCGGGACAAATTCAGGTATAACAAGGTCGGACATGAGGCCACACCTCGTGCCACTGATGCCATGTGCAGTTTGCGTCCCTGGTGTTTCTGGTGACTGAGATTTAAATGTCGCAACCGACACAGAGGCGACGACAAGAGTTCGTGTAGTGCTAAGCTGCCCTGCATGTGACATTGATTTAGAGTCAATACCAATGTGTGAAGGGACGGTTTGTCGGAGATAGCATTTACAATGGAAAAGACTTGCTGGTCTTGCAGATAGCACGCGCCGAGGTCCAAAACTTGCAATTTTTCATTGCTGCGCAAGTAGTTGCGACTCAGAGCTTGTACGGCCGGTACGTCCAACCGACAAAAGTTCAACATGAGTTCTTGGACCTTGCATAAAGGCGCAATTTCATTACTCCCCGAGGTCTGGTCCCCAAAGAAGGCTTTGGCTTTGTCTCCTTGGATGGTCTCTCGCTGGATGTGCAAAGTGGACAAATTGGCTGTGGATGTACGCATAGCGTTTCCCAAGCTGGCGAAAGCCTGCAGTGGCAAGCTGTTGTGGTTCAATACCAGCTTGTCGCACGCTTGGGTTAGAGTGGGAGATAAGATTTCGCTCCAAGCTTCTGGAGTAGCATAGCATCCCACAAAACTGACGGATCTCCAGCGTGAGCCAATATCAAGCTTGGCTTGAAACAATTTCAAGAGTGCTTCCTGTACTTCTTTGGAAGAGAGATCGACAAATCGTAGTTCGAAATCTTGCAGAGGTGATAATGGAACATTCTTGTCAGCGTCATTGTTGCTGCTTTGAATGGCACTTGTGGCCGCTTCCATCATTCGAATCATGGTGGGAGCATCCATCCCGTTGTCTTCCTCCCAGGCAACATTTGGAAAGTGAAAGTCGTCCAAAATCAGTTTGGTAGTGAACGGGTCCTTCTTGACAATCTTCTGGAGCACCTCGTCGATGTAACTTTCCATCGTTGGAAAACAATCATAGACTGGGCTGATGAAACCGGAGATCGAAGAGTTTTCGACCATGGTAAATTCAGTTCGAGGGCGTTGCGACTTGAAAATGCCTTGGTTTACGACAGTAGTTGTTAGGAGACTCTGCTATGATATAAGCTTTGAAGACTGCCAAAAGCAAAAAGAAAAAACACAGCAACATTATTGTGAAGCTTCAGTTGTTCTTGTTGCCAACGACAAAAAGGATTTTCGAAAAAGATGACAGAGAGTTGAGAGGGTAAAAGAACAAAATCAAGGTGGAAGACGAAAAGAGAAGTTGTCGCTCTCTTGCGAACCTATGAATTCGTTACAAATTGTGTGATGAAGAAGAGGCAAAAAACTCATTGATAAAAAATGGGAATGTCCTGTCGAACATACAAAGCGACGCAGCACTAACTGCAATGAGGTGGTGGAGTGCCAAGTGCCGAATAATGATGATCGTCGGAACGTAACAAATGATGTGGCGCAAAAAAGGTGTTGGTAAAAACTTAAAGAGGGAGTACATTTTCACATTGAGAAACAGGATATTTTGATCCTCGTAACACATCAGAACGCCTTCCATTGCTTGGAAATCATAAGCGTGCACGTCAGCTACGGACACCCGATATCCAATTGCGTCGCAGGATCAAGAAGGTTCGAAGAAATATCGGAACTGCCCTTGTATGATACCTAATTTTTACACTTAATTACGACTACCGACGGATCTGATATTCATTATTCATACAGGGTGGTGCTAAACAGTTATTAATTGTCTTCAGAATGATCGGATCAATATCTGACTTTGTTCTACGATCAAGACGAAGCAACGCGTGTTTCCTGAACAGAAATACGTAGTAATTTCACAGTGTATAGTAGTAGCTCACTCAATTATGTCACAGCACAGAAGTTGAAAATCCTGTACGAAAGATAGCTATTTAGGTTGACATTTGACATTTCCCTTGCATCTCAAACATTAGATGGTGCGACAATTGCAGCGGCAACATCCATCATTCGTCTTCTTACTTTTTGATGACGATCTGTTTATTTATGTTGGGTCCTCTCCATTTTACGACAGCGGATCAGTCTTGAGTCTCAAGTAGCTCTCGAAAAACTACACTTTACAGTTAGGTACTCTTACTGTCAATAACTGTAAAACTACCTATTCTACTTCGTAACTACCGGTACGTTATCTTCTATCTCAACGTAGCTATGTAGCTACTAAGCTAATTAGCTACTGTAGTACTAGAGATGTTGGATCGAATTCACCACATTTTATAGGAAGAACATTGGATCCGATTTACTGAAGTACGAAGATTGTGGCAAATGACTTCGGTGCATTACGTATGATGCTTTCTTTCGATTTTTGAATTTATTCGAGCAGAGAATATTCTTTATTCAACCTAATAACATAAGACTTATCTACCTCTAGTAGAATCCAGTAAAAGGGTCCACCACTTCAGTTGCAAGTAGTCAGACTTGTTTTCTGTCACGCAAGGCATCACCGATATCCAACATTGATAGGAGCATAAAACAGTATTGATCGTTGCTACTGAATCCATCTGCATGCACGGAGAATGCCATTCCGCTAACAACCAATGAACTGCAGTCCCACTTGCTGCACAGCTCGGATATATGCTCTGCCTACCATAGAGGGGATTGGTCATCATATTTCGTTTTCTCCCGGAACGCTTCGACTTGGCATTGGAATGAGAAGCATCGATGATAATTCGTGACATTTTGAAAAAGACATTGGACGAAGAGTCATACACATTTCAATGCCGGGATGTTGGGGATAGTTTATTGAGCGACTCTGCGCAGGGGACACACCGCCTTCACAATTGAAGGACAAATCCCCGAAAATTGTCGACATGTCTTTTTCATGCCTCCTTCTTGTCGGGACAAGGAACTACCTCTTTATCTCTCAATCAAATCAAATCAAATCAATCATCATGAGATACAATCTCATCATGACGACGACGATGATGCTTCCAAATCCTCTTCCTTCCTTTTGATGCCGTCCGCATGTTCGTCATATTGGTGATCATTGTGTCCCGTCCGTTGCTTATCCTTTTGGAACAAGCACTTCGAGGATCCTTCTTCGTTCAACATCATGGGTTGTGTCAAGCCAATATGTTGTAAGGTATAGCACCAAAGGGGTTGATCCCTCCATGAATCGATTTCTAGGGAATACCGGTTCCAGAAGAATTCTGCCGCTGCCTGCCATGTTGGATTGAGCGGATCGTAACCAAAGAAAGAGTTTTGATACAGCGTACATCGATTGTCAAAATCTGGTTGGGATTGCAACCACAAGACAGACGCTTCGACATTGGCAGGGATGTCCTTGTGTTTGTACAAGATGCGTGAAAATTCCGATAGAGCCGTGCGACGATTGGGATGGGGTACCTGTGCCAACCCCGTGGGTGAGTTTTTGATTTCCTGGGCAACACGGGGAAAGTCGTACATGTTTTGAGGACTGACTTGATAATGTCCATCAAAATAAAAGATGGTTTCGCAATGTTCGAGCTGCTCATCCTTCCATCCCATAAACTTGGGCCATCGAGATTTGGTAATGAAACGTCGATAGGGCAAGTCTTCATCTGTCTTGACAATTTTGGTCCATCCCTCTGACACTGGCATATCGTGTAGATTGGTAAACAAAAAGAATCGAAACGTGGTGGTGATCTTCTTGGCGTAATCAGCATCGAGCCAAACGGTCGAAACATCGCCAGGTTTGTCGGCCAACTCCAACTCTTCCGAAAAGATGGAAGACACAAAACAAATATCAATCTTATGGTTCCATTCAATGAGACGGTCCATCTCCATGCGTAACCTTTTGACGATTCGATGCGATCGTCGAGCCCTCCATCGTCGAAGTCTTTTGCGAAAGGTCGGTAACATCTGCGTGGACATTCGTACAAACAGAACTACGGAAAAGAGTACCAACCATAAGATCGTTGTTAGTCTGTTGGAACGTGCATTAACATTACTATTGCTGTTGCCTGAATGTGGTGTGGACGGCCGTATCCTTGTCATCTCTTTCTCTCTCTCTCTCTTTCAGTATAAAAACAAACCCTACTAGGTAGTGTTGCTGCTGCTCCTATAATACCGTCGTAGGTGGAAGTGACTGCTACTTCTTGGAATGGATGTATGGGCGAATATTCAAAATAATAGATGGTAGTGGTGGACGACGATTCAAAAAACAAAATACCCTCGTTTCGTTTGATTCCGAATGGGAGAGTAATAAGACGGACTACTGGACGGTACTACCGGTACGCACTAATGTACTACAGTAACAAAAAGAAGAAGAGGTGGCAACAAGAACTGGGAGATGATGATGATGATGATAATTGGTAGTAGCATACAGGGAGAAAACGAGCGCCATTTTCTCTCTTTCTTTGGAGCGCTAAACTGTAAAGAACTTGTCACACTCCGAGTTTTTCCGTGGGTAGCAAGATCGGCATGCTTGAGGTTCTGCAGCTTTCACTAAATAAAAAGTGGTCGCTCATCCACAATGACCTCATTATTCAAAAAATTTGGCACGGAACAAGAAGAACGCCAATGCTGTTGTCGTGACGAAGCGTTAACACCGGTACCGTATGCAAGACGGTACTGCCGGTAGTCTACCATACTAATGGTACCTACGGGTGCTTTTGCTACCGGTAGAATGTATGATACCGGCAGTACGACAGTACCGTAGTACCGTAGTACCGTCTACGGTTTTGCACCACTGGTTATTCGACTGGGGTTTATCAAAAGAAATTATAATAATCAATACTATTATACATATTGTTTTTTCAATAATAAAATTTCACATCGTCATCGTTCGTCATCTTTCATCTTTCGCGCCACAGCAACTAACTCACAGTCAAAACATGACAATGTTTCTTTCTAAAATTATTTTTTTGTTTGAAAACAAGACTTGATTGATGACAAACGTGCTTTCCCATTGTTCTGCTGGTCCATTCACTACCACACTACTGTTCTTCCAGTCGCACATAACAGTAGAGGCGCAACACATACAGCTACCACACACTTTTTCGGCATGATGATACCCCTGTGGGGACCGTCTTCGAAAGCGGCGGCTGGTCGGTTTCCGATTGTCAAAAGTTTTGTTTCTTTGTCTCTGTTGTGGCTGGTATTTTTGTCAAAGCAACTTTGGGTGTCCACCAATCTTGTGCTTGGGTCGTCCAAAGGCAATCGCAATCACAACGATGGCTCGCACGCATCTCTCAAACAGTCATTGGGACCGATATCGGCAAGTGATGATCCACTCCGGTTGATCTTTTTGATCAGCATGGGACACGAGGCGATGCAATCCAAATTGGTGGAACGATTTGTTTGGTCGGCACGACATCGGGGAGACTGGAAGGGATGGATCGTGTTGTTGACAGATGCTCCCGTATCGAGATATGAAGATCCACAAGACGATCATCTCATTGTCATGAATCCCCTGGCACAACATTTCAACACGACCTTTCGGGAAGACATGCCCTACAAACGATTCAAAACATACGTCTTGGATTACATCGACATGGATCCGCGTTTGGATGCGGTCCGGTTGATCTATTATTTGGACGTGGACATCATCGTGGGTAATTCCTTACCCAAACTGTTTCATGATCTAGAGGGGGTGTACAATATTCCCAAACCAGACGGGGTGGCACCCCTTTCCAAAGCGCCCTTGCAGACGACGACCCAAACTACTTCCAAAGGTACACCAGCATGGTTGTCTTCCATCCCCAAAATTTGGTTCTTTCAAAACAAGTATGCCCATCTGACTGTACAGGGTGGACAGTTTATTTTGGATCGAGCCACATCCAAGCCGTGTTTGACCTTTTGGAGGGAACTCATCGATGCCAATGTCACCGAATTCAAGGATCAACCGGCCTTGCATAAAATTCGACTACATCAACAAACACACATCGATCCGTATTTAAACAGCAAACAGGAACCATCAATACCGGCACGATGTCAAATTGTTACCATGGAATGGAAACGATATTTACACTTCCCCTCCAACAGTACCGTCTTCAAGGCGGTAGGAACCATTCAAAAGAAGAAAAAACCGACCATTCACACTCTCATTCATTTCAAAAATTCTTGTAATTCGACCAGCCAAATCAATGACGAGGTAGAAGAACGATTCATCGAGTATGTGGTACAGAACAAGGATCTGGCACGAAAGATTCATGTACAACCCGATGCCGATGGAAACGGCGCCGTAAAGAAACATGTTGTGGATAAGAACGGAAGGATACATTTACAATAGAAGAAAGAAAACATGATCATTAGAATAGTAGACTACTGTTCTATTGTTCTTTTTTTCCCTTTTGTTGTTGAAAAACTGGATAACACGGAGAGAGTTGTGGAATGACAACGATACATTTTATAAGATATATCTGGAAAAATGATGAATAGATGTCTGCTCCTTTTACTTCCATTTGTTTCGTAGTTTGGATCCAGCGTCGATCCATCGTTGCGAAATGGTCGCCGTTTCCCGTAGCAAGACAGACACGTCCAAATACAAAAACGTGTCTTGCTTATCTTCCCTGCATGAGTCTTGTTCGTGATCATCCAATGGATCCAACATGGCAAACGCTAATTCCAATAGTCCCAAATAAAAGATGGACAAAATGGCAGTAGCCGCCGCTGCAAAAATACCCAACTCCTTGAACAACGCAATGGGTGCCAAGAGTAGGTACGAGTCCACCAGGATACGAACCAAATGGACGTACGGCATGGGTATTCGTGCCGCCAATTTGTTGCCGAGTTGTTGACATCCCTTGCGTAGAACACAAATTTTTTCCAACAAGACATGGTCTAATCCAACTCCTTTCAGGACGGGATCTTTTCGCAGCAATCCCAGTCTCGAAAAGGGTCTACGACGGTCTCGTTCGTTTGTCCCGATGGATTGTTGTACGGATGCCTCCTGAATCGACATACTGATCCATTCTAACAATATCCAATGCCGTTGTGTTTTGGGTATCGCCAATTTTCGGTCCAGTGTTTCCTTTTCGTGTTGTGTCAATAGGCCCTTGGCGACCATCCGACTGGTAGCCGGGTCGGTCAACAACAACCGATACCGATTCGTTTGGGAGGCCCAAAACCAGACATGGAAGGCTCGTAATTGATGCCGTAATTGATTCAAAAACCGTTCCGCATCGGGCGTGTACGTCCCATTGCGTCGTCGTGCCGCACGGGATGATGCCAACAGCAACAGATCATGGATAGTACCCTGAATGGTGTCTCGACACACCACGTAACAAGCCGTCCAAAAGCTATAGGCTTGTCCTACAAAGACAACCAAAAGGATCGTCGTCAATAGTTGAAGACTTTTCCATAGGACGTATATCATATCGAGGATTTGAAGACCGGTACGGTTGATTTGCGGTACCATAATGTTAGTGGGATCCATCCCGGCAATAATGGGTGTCGTGTATGGTGGCAAACACCATACCTTCCAATCTCCATAGACTATCCGTCGTAAGAACAAACACATCAAGGCAGACGACAGCATGTTACTATATGCCATCAAGAAACAATGCTTCAACGCCGTTCCTGACCATTGTTGCCACATCCATATCCGTGATGGGAGGAAACGATCTACCACCACAACCGAGGTATCGTCTGAATGGAAACTTCCCATGACCTCTTCCAACATATCGTCAATGGCAGTTGGATCGTATTCTTGATGGTTGACATTGTTCATGGCTCGTACTTGATCTTCCAAATCTTCCATTATTACAGATGTTGTCGGATTTGGATTCAAAAGCGGTCGTCTTTGTCTTCGTCTGCTGATGGGTTGCTGCTGTTGCCGTTGATACTGGTTTTGTTGAGCATGACATGGCACAAAATCACTTGAAATCAAAAGCAGCATCCCCGCAAGGCAAGATAATCGACGTGTCGTCTTCCTCCATTGTCGAAGGGATCGATGACAGTGGTGGCAATATGTTGTCATTTCTTGGTTGTCACGCATAGATGACAGCTCCATCATTGTCAACTGCCAAGGAAACGTGATGGATGTTGTCTCAGAACGACAAAAATACATTTTTTGGGTTGATGATTGGATGGAGATTGGTGATCAATGAAGTTGCGACGGACTCCATAAAAGAGAGATTCAGACGTGTGTATTCGTTCATAAAAGGTTCAAAGTACAGTACATACCGTAGTACGGTATACGGTAGTAATAATATTATTATGCACCGTCCCGTTTCCAATACTTCCTTTCCAACCCGGAAAGAGTTCCTTTTATAGAGGCTTTCATGTTCAACTATTCTATAGAAGATGATCATCTTTTTGGTCCTTCAATCCATAATAATAAAATTTATGGCAGCAGTAATTCATTATCATACTCTCTAAAGACTTTCTCTCTTCTTCATTATATCTAATATATTTTGTACTCATATCTGTAAGATGTCTTCGTGTTGGAAATGTATTGTTGTTTTTTGTGGTTGTTGTTTGTTTTGAGGTGCCATGTCATCACCAATACCATCTCCACCTTAGAGCGTCGTGCGTGGTTGCACCAACGACGATCCTGCAATGATCCCAACCAAGATCACCAAGGCCACGATGAGCATGTCCAAAAACTGCTCGAGACCCACACCTTTTTCACCCACATTGAGGTTGAGAAGGCCACGAAATCCAATGGAGCCTGACACGGACAGTACAAAGGATGGTGCAAAAATAATCGTACTGGGGCGGTTGTAGTATATCGCCCAGAGATTAGCAAACAACGTAAACGAAACGGCACTGAGAAAGTATCCAAAGAATTGTCGTTGCAACAAACTTCCCACAAAGGCCATGATGTACGAGAAGCCTTGACACAAGACGGACCAGCCCACGTCACGGTAGGAGTTTTGAAAGGCAACCGTCAGGCAGAGCGTGAGGATGGGGACCATCAAAAACTGCCACCAACCACTGACGAGTGGGACGGCGTCTTCGATCGGAACGGCCGGTTGGATCTCGCGAACAATCTCGATACCCACCGAAGCTCCCAACGCCAGCCATAACAACGTGACAATACCCTGTAACAAATGACCAAAACCGGGAGTGATGCGATTGTAAACCAATTCAATGACACCGAGGGAAACAATATAGCCGGGAAGCGGTACTGCAATGGCCGCTACCACAACAATGGCGACATTTACTTGATTGGTCCACCATACTTTGGCAATGGACGCAATGAGGGCAGGGACAAAGCCCAGTACCAGATTGCTCCATTCAGCCAACCAAGAAAATCGAGGGCGCGATTGCGATATGGTGGTCATACAGTGTGCGATCCAAAAGTTGACACCCGCCAAGACAGTTCCAAGTAAGACATCGTACCAAGAACTTCCCAACACGGGTGGCAAGGCGAATCCGACCCCAATCCATGACAGGAAGGTGGGAAGCAGTCCAAACGGATCATCTGCTTTATCAATTTGTTTGAGTCGCCGTGTCGCTTCCCTCAATGACAGCTTACCGTCACTGGTAATAATGGAACGAGTCGAAACGTGTCTCATTTCCAATGGGTTTTCCACATCACCATCATCGATGGTTGTTGGCAAACCCTTTTGGTCACTGACCGTATTCTCATCGTCGTCGTCGTCGTCGTCGAAAATAATCCCGACAGTGTTTTCTGCCTCAATTTTCAAACGTCGATCCTTTTCTTGTTCAAGAATCATAGTACCCAAATCGGCCACTTGACTCAATTTGTCCATGTTATTTCCCTGTTTGGCATCGACCATCCACATCTGTGGACGTCGATGACGAGTACTGGTATGATCCACATCCTGATTATCATTATTGTTGTTAGGGTGGTGGTGTTGGTCGTCATCTTCATCGGAAAGATCGTACACACATAATAGTAATTCGGATTGGGTCAGTCGACAGGTGGCATGAGGATATCCCAAGTGTTGTATGAGTGCTACTACGAATCGTTCCACATTGGTACCGATACTTCCGTAACGGTAGGCTGCCAAACCAAAACGAAGAGCAAATTCACAAACGTCTTCAAATTGATGAAACTGCTGATGAGGGCGATGGGGAGAAGCAGGAGGAGGTGGAGGAATTGCCACATTGATGGGAGAATTCATTATCGTGTAACTGGAAGGTTTTAGTTTTCGATTGTCATCCTTATCGCATGTTGTTTTCTTTCGTCGATGCAAGGCAAGCAGTACGTTCCTGTTGTCGTCACAGGACGAGTTGTTGATTGGAAGAGACGATACGACCGTGCTCTCGCCCACTCCTACTACCGTTTCCAGGAAATTCTCATCATCATCATCATCATCATCATCATCATCATTGCTGTTGATACAATTCTTTTCATCATGATGATTGACGTCTGTCCAGGTTGACACAGCGTACATCTCGAACAAAACTGGAATGGTATCCAATATTGCAACGTGCTCCGTCTCTTGGAGTGGCAACGGAACTCATCTGATTGATCAAGATTGGGAGATGTTGTATAATATGTTCCTGTTGAGTGGTGAAGGGATCAAACCGAAATCTATTCCCTGCCGCTTGATAGGGTCGAACTTCGAAGAAAGGGACAGGACAGTCGGGGAAGACGCTACCGGTAGTCAACTACAGTACTACGATCGTACCGTATTGTGTGTGTGTGGTTTTTCATCTGTGTTCCATTCGTTTCTCATCATCATCATCACTGTCAGTCAAAATTAGACGCGCTGCTTGGTACTGGTGTGCGCGAGCAAAGGACAATATTTTTTTTCAATGGTGGAAAATTCAGAAAATAGGCAAAATACCGGTAAATTTGCACCGTATTCGGAGTACGACGTACTACGTAGTACAGAATGGCAGGCGTTGATTCAACGCTAACCTTATTTTAGTTACAATCACGTAGCATTCATACTACGTAGTACATGGGCTGTTTCACTGTTACAGTTAGTATGAAACTTACTGTCCTACCTACTGTTAGTACCTACGGTACCTCCAGTGATTACCCATTGCACGTCACCTCAATCTACGAAATGGTCATCCCTAAATCCACTGTCTTACTTTCCTTAACTATTCTAATTATTGCTAACACCCAAAAAATGACCATGACACTTATGGTGTCATGACCCATTGTTACGACGTCGTCTCTTTGCCGTTGTTTTTAATTTTCAACCGAACTTTTCATCAATCATTGTGATTGATTGGAAGACCATCAGTCCAGTTGCCCGTATCATCGTAAGCGTCTTCCGCAAGCCACATCGGTTGTATTTTGCCGGAATCAACCTTCATGGCCGAATCCGAATCATCAGCACCAAATCGAACTTGATCTTGGGAAATGGGCACAATCCTTCGAAGCATCGTTATCACCTTCTGGTCCTTCAACGGGACGTGGTTAGCGTTGCTTTTTTCCATCGTTGTCAAGTGTTCGGAGAACCAACGTCGTTGCGAGAGGCATCACTGACCCCAGTCAATTTACTTACATGAAAACTGCATGCTTTTCCAATGACAACATTTTTCATCGGACAACGTATCGAAAAGAAATGGAACGAATGGAAGTGACGTGTCCTCACGGCCGCTCCGAGTCAATGAATGACTGTTCGCAAACAGTCTTGGTTTCCCGGCTCCCACCAAGTTATTTTTTGTGCTGTTCCTGGATGTGAGTGATTCTTGTTGCACACACGTCCGTACCGCGTAGCCTGAGAAAAGTAGCAAGGAGACCATCAGTTCTTGTGTCAGGTGTCGATCTAAACTCATCTTCCCCATCAAAGTCATTTGATACCCCTCACCATTGCTACGTTCGCCGACACTGTGTGTTTCAGTTCGTCTTTTCTGAAGCAATCGAATAACACTAAACATCGAATCCCAGACCGAAGCAAACATTTGGAAAGATAGGAAATGAAGGAAACCGTTAGCAGTTGTGTCAGGTGTTCATCTACAGTCATTTTTCCAATCGAAGTCATGCGACACCCCTCACCATTGTCATTTTTGCCCACACAATCTTTTGCACCTCTGAATGAGTTGAAACAAACTCAACTTTGAACTTTGAATGCCAGACCTAAGCTAACTTTGAAAGTACCGAGGAACACTGTGTTGCAAAACATTTGGAAAGTACCCAGAAATACCCTGATGTTCCTCGACCTGCCACGCGCATTTTCCCTCCTTTCCGAATTCATTTGAAATTCTTTGAACAGATGTGTTCAGTTAGAAAGGACCAGGCTGCTCCTGTATTCAAATTGATCCCCTATGAAATAAACAGCAACGCTTTCCGTTGAGCCTATTTGAAGCAATGCAACAGTGATTTTATTAGACTACGGTAGGTTCTAGCTAGCCATGATACTTAGAAATTAAAAGAATATTCGTACCCGAAGATGATGCTGCCGCAATCAATGGATCGGCAGCCGATGAATTCGCTGTTGCAGTTAGTGAGCGCGGTTTCCACGTCATCGGAAAAAAGTTCGCGCCACAAAACTTCGTTCCGTTGCACGCACGGCGAAACCTACTAGTCTGCGACTGGGCATCGGTTCTAATTTCTGGTTCAAACACTCTCTGTCTTCTGGTATCCTTATCAACACATTATCCAACCTATTTTCCATCCCCTGCCTTGCGAGAAACATGGACTGCGGCGGCAACGACGAAACTAACGGATGCATGAAGTGTTCCAACAGCGAAACTGACGGATGCAGGAAGCGTTCCAACAACGAAACTGATGGATGCAGGAAGCGTTCCGTAACGAAGATTGATGGTTGCGGATACGAGAGTGACAGCTCCCTTCAGCACGTTCCATCTCCGCTAACCTTGCGTAACAATTTTATGGAAATGCCTTTATTCCCTGAAGATCTGAAAAACCGTGTCCTCGCCGAAACCATCGCGCATAGTTTTTCGTCCCCCAGGGCTAAGCAGATGAAATCATTCATGGATCACATGAATTACGTACCTCGCGAGAAACGGCAAGGCTTCATAAAAGAAGCCTTGTCCGTATACATCAACGAGAAGAAGTCGGACAAGACGGATTTCGACGCTGTGGGCGAAGCGAAGCATTCGGCGGCGATGCCAAGCAGGAACCGGTTTCTCGTGGCCCAGAAAAGTGGTGAAAACGAGATCAATGACGACGGGAATTTCGTAAGCAGGAACCTGTTTGTCGTGGCCCAGAAAAGTGGTGAAAACGAGATCGATGACGACGGGAATCCGAAGAAGCTCCAGATAAGTAATTTGTCAAAGACATCGATTTCCCCCAATCTTCGGTTGATCTGCTGCATCAATCACATACCAACGCAGCAGATGCGTTGGATAGTTGTGGGCCCGGTATTTCTCTCAAGCGTACTTGGGTTTCCGTTGGGAACAACACCATTCCACCAGGATGGCATGTCCGGGAATACCGGTGCTACAACAAAACTTGCAATGCACGGATTCTTGTCTGTGCACCAACGAACGATTTATCGTCTGCTCCAGCTTACTCCATCATTCATGGAGTGAGGGAACACAAAGCCCATCAGCCAATCGATTGGTTGGGGTGGTATACCTATCGATGTGGTAAGAATCCTAAAAGCGCTGAGTGGGACACAGCAAAGTACCCAAAGAAACCAGGGCTCCCCCGCTTGATCGAGTTGGCGGTCATCGAGGTGCTGCGTGTTACCCCAAATATTGGACCGCTTGATGCTGCCAGAGCCATTCGCGATAGGTTCGGCCGTAGTGAACATCCACATCCTCTCCTCAACGAGGAAGGTCCCATCTATTTGACGATACTTCCGCAAATAATGAAGAAGGTCGAAAATGAAAAAGGAAAAAAAAAGACAATGACTACATCAACTGTAGCAACAACTTCGTTATCCGCTGGAACGGTACGGAGGATGAAGTTTGCTACAGATATGTATCAATATATAGTCATGCATCGGCTACATTACGACAAACTCGCTCAGATCTGTTGGAAGCCCACTCGGAGTAGCGGACCCAAATGGATCCGTGAAGTGGCACGTCATCTTCAACAAACCGGTGTCTTGACCGGTTTGGGATGGAATAATCATGAACCGGAGACAAACTTGATTGTGCTCGATAGTGAGGAAGTACTGTCCAACGATAGATGGAGAGAACTGCACGGAGCAAGTGATCGAGTGCACAAGACAGGCAAGGACCCAAGGGGAAGAAACGTAGTGTTCAGTAGCATCGCACTTTTGGCCAATGCCGTTTGGTGCGAAAACGTAGGCTGGGAGGTTTGCGGGTGTGTTGATGGGACACATGGAATAACAAATTCCCCATATAAGTTAATCACTCTTGGCTTCTGCTCCTTCTCGCAAAAAAAGGGACGTCGACAATTTCATCCTCTGGTGTATGTATGGGGAGAGGGGGAGAGGGAAATCGTGGCGCTGCATGGATTTCTCAACTTTAAAATCGCCATTCATTCTCTGTTCGGAATAAACGAAGTGTGTTTCAAAGGGGGGATGGTCTCTGATGCCACTGCGGTGTTCACGAAATCTGTTAAATCTGCGTTCCCCGGTACCATACCGATGTCGTGTTACCCACACATCATAAGGAAGTTCAAAATGGACGGTCGGAAAGGAAACGGTTCTTATGCGGCAAAGCTGAAGGAACAGAAGACAGGCCCATGGTTCTCGCAGGAGGCAGAACCTGCAATAATGAAATGTTCTCTCTGTAGAACGAAGGAACAAATGCAAGAGATGTGGCGATTGACGAAGGAAACATGGCAACGCGATGGAGAGGGTGCTATGGCAGAAACATTCGCAAAGACATATATTCAGGACGAGGACTTCTCCAACTGGAACTACACTGCCAGCGGACTACATGGATGTGTCCCCTGTAATAACCCTATGGAGAGGCACAATCTGGAAATAAAGGGGACGGCGGACTTTTCAGGATTGGTCCCGAATCGCATGGACATGTTGACCTGTCTTACACAGGGTTTCGTCAAACTTGTATTTGAAGGAAGCAAGAAACATTGTTGCCTCGAGTGGGGCCTCCCTGTTCTGGACTACGATAGAGCAGCCAATGATGACGCATTCATGAAGTTCCAGTCACTCCTGGACCCGAAGGTGGATGTAAAGGAATATGATGATGGGTGGCTCATAAATGATCTGCACTACCTTGCTGTACCAATCACAGAAGATGACATTGAGAAGATGAAGATGGCTTTGGAAGGCCGACTCGAGGACAATGTGAGTCTGCAAGATGGACAGCAAGACCTACGTGATGTGCTTTTGGCCAGGACTGAAAGATTCCATCACGTGAAACAGTCCATTTCGTTGGTTTCCAATCAGAACATCACATACTGCCACTGTAATTGTAGACGATACTACTATCATCGGTGGTGTTATCAGTCGGCTTACATGCAACATAAGGAGAAACTCAAGCTGCTGGGCCAAACAATCCATAAGAGCCCCGAAAAGAATTCTAAGGCAGCTAGGCAAAGACAAGTCATTGCAGATGCCATGGATGCGGCAAGGGAGAGAATCAAAGGGGCGACAAGCCATTGAACGTCAACGAGTACACTCTTCCAACATTGCTTCCTCGAAAGCGCCAAATATTCGTCGATAGCTCCTATATCAACAAAGACTAAACATTCATCCATTGGTAATACGAAACAATAATGCATGGGCCATACCATAAAATACGTCTGTCGAAACACCGGACCATGTCTCAATCGAAATACAAGAATATTGCACTGCCACTCCTTCATCAACTCCTTACCACGGCTCTCTTTTGGCAACAAGAGAGCCGTTCCTTATTGGGAAACATAGACGTGATTCATCAACATCATTCTTATGATCACTAACGGATTAATGCTCTCTTGTTGTCCATGATTGCGAGTTGCGTGTTGCGACACTCCCAGAACCAATGATAAAATCAAATTGTTCTAGTGCCCAAAGCATTAATCCGTTTAAAATCATGAAGAATACCCGACCATTGCATAATCGACAGGACCGAACACTCCCCTGTGATTAAACAATGGACAAGAACTAAACATTCCTCCATTGTCAACACCAATTACCCATCGAATCCACAACTCCAAAACATTCCAGAAATATTCCTAACGTTCCTCCATCCTCAACACCGATTACTCATCGATGAACAATTCCAAAACATTCAAATTGTTGTAGTGCCCAAGCATTTTGTTCGGTTTAAGTTCATGACGAATACCCAACCATTGCATAAGCGACAGGACCAAACACTACTCTGTGATTCCTCAAAAGATAAGAACAAACATGCCTCCATCGTCAACACCAATTGCTCATCAGTCAACAATCCCAAAACATTCGAGTTGTTGTAGTTCTCAAGCATTAATCCATTTAAGTTCATGAAAGATAGCCAACCCTTGCGTAATCGACAGGACAAAACACTCCTCTATGATTCATCAATGGACAAGAACAAACATGCCTCTATCGTCAACACCAATCCCTCATCAGTCAACAATTCCAAAACATTCAACAATTCTCGAAATATTCAAATTGTTGTAGTGCTCAAGCATTAATCCGTTTAAGATAATGAAAAATAGCCAACCATTGCATAACCAACAGGACCGAACATTCCTCTGTGATTCAACAATGGACGAGAACTAAACATTCCTCCATCGTCAACACCAATTTCTCATCGACCCACAACTCCAAAACATTCCTAGTGCTGAAGCAGTAAGGATCCAATGGACAAGAACAAAGATGCCTCCACCGTCAACACCATTTACACATCAACCAACAATTCCAAAACATTAAATTTGTCGGTCAACAATTCCAAAACATTGCTGAAACATTCCTTTGTGGCGGACAACGGAGGAAGCGTCAAAACATTCAAATTGTTGCAGTGCTCAAGCTTTATTCCAAAGGACGAAAACAAACATTCCTCCATCCACAACAGCAATTACGGATCGATCAACAATTCCAAAACATTCCTGAAACATAATGTTGGTCGGGGAGACGATACCAACATCATTCCAACGTGCCCCCACCCATGACTCCTTCCTGGTAAAGATTATGATGCTTCAAAGGCTGAAGGGAGTAGTATATGGTGAATTCATCGCAGCCGTTCATTTACGCTCCTTCATCAAGATAACCCGTTAATAATCCATAGACTTTATTAAAACGTCTAATAGTGTGGTAGGTAGGAACGGTATGATTAGTAAGTACCTTCATATATCGGCAAGTTCAGTCAGTGGATTGAGGGAGGTAGAAGGGTCTTTTTTGGTGGCGATGAGAGAAGTCATAATGTCCCTGAACATTGAGTGTCTTCAGGGATGCAGATTTCCAATATAGAATTTATTATGCCCCCCTAAATCCACGGAAAGTGGATTTAGGTATTCCAGCTTACCCATTACTATTACTGACTGTGAGTACGGTATCATAGTACCCTTGCTGTCCACCGGAAGCATTGCAGATTCAAGTTTTCAAGTTGCAAAATGGTATAAGGAAACAGTTTCGAGCGTTGCGGCAGTCAAAGATGATGAAAGAAGACACACACGGGACAAGGAGGAGGAGAAACTGTGACAGTGTCAGTTTCGATTCGATCGCCTGGTGCACTCAGAAGGATGTCACACTATACTTCTGTCGCTGAACAGAACCTACGGAAAAAAATGAAGAAGACTCCGACAATGCAAGGCAGGCACTTCTTCTCTTCTCCCACGAAACAAAAAGGATCTGGACGGTTCATGTAGACGTTGATACTGCGACGATAGATTGTGTTCTGTTATTTCCTCCTAATCTGTTTGACAGTTCCATCAGATTGTTGGTCTGACAGTCGGATTGATAGATTTGGTCAAGAGAAAATGAAATCTTCTTTTGCAAAGAAAAACTATGTTACACTGCTCATCATTCTTGCTGTGGCACATCTTGCTGTCATTTCGTACATTCTGGCAAATGCCACGCATCAAGAAACGATACTATTGGTGCATGAAATTGAGACTAAGGATCGACTGGATCGGCAGAAAGTATCACCACACCGATTGACAACACAGCCACCACCACACCAAGAACGACACATATCCATCACTGGAATTCGAGTCGGAGGGAAACGGACTAACAGAAAGGAAATTGACCGCCTTTCTCCTTCGATTTTGGCCATATCGGATGCGGTGCTACAACTAGACGACAAGACAGTCGTTATGGTTGGAGGGTTTACCGAAAATTTCAGAAATGTTTCGCAATACCTTCAATTCTTGAACGTAGACACCCAAACTTGGAACAAACAAACCATACGATTGCCACCAGCGGTAGCCGAGACTCATCAAGGAATTGCCCTGGACAAGCACCGGCACATTTTGTACATTGTTTCGGGACAAAAAGGAAGTGGCTGCATGCCTGCCACTCGGGTGGCTGTACGGTACTGGATCCACCAGGACAGGTTCGAACATCTACCACTCTTGCCGGCACCACGATACAATCCAGGAGTGGAAATCGTGCCTGATCCGAAAGATCCAAATAAAAGCTACTTGCACGTGTTTGGCGGTGCGGGTACAAACCGCAAACATGGAGCAATGGATCATTGGAGACTGGCTCTAGATGATTCTGTTCCCATTTCGAGTCATGGTTCCGAATCGAAATGGGAGGTATTGGAAATGCTACCAGATTCGGGTGTACACGGGACTTCTTTTGTCACCTCTAATGGACATATTCATTACACAGCGTATTGTCAGCTGGATCAAGGTGTAGTCAACTCTCCAAGTATGGCTAAATGTCATGAAAAAGCGGTGGAAGATGGGCAGCTGCTGCATCATGTCGCCGATGTTGGTCTTACTTTTCGGTATCCAGCTTTCTTGGACCCATCGCATGCCCATTGGGAACGTGTGACGGATATGCCCTTTCCTACTTGTCATGGAGGCTCTTGGTTCGACGACGCTGAAAACACGTTTTATTATGTTGGAGGAGCATTGACGAATACACAAATCAAGAAGGGATCCGCGCCGACATCCCTGTCCCTGGTACAAATATATAATGCCAATTCGATGACATGGAAAGTCATTCCGTTTGATGACGCCCCGCGAGGCGCGCATTTGTTCTCGTTAACAACATGGATGGACAAGGAACGGAATGTGCTCTATGGGCTTCATCCTGGATCTACCATCGTGGCTGTAAACGTCAGTAGGAGTGAGATGTTGACAGATACCGACATTTCCTTCAACTGGACGCGAACAGCACGTTCGTACTTTGATCGAACGAGGGCCATTAGTATTGTTGCATTCCAGACATGTTTGCACGTCGCGCTCAACGGCACATCTATGGAATTCTACTCAGTGTTGGATGATAACGATTCATTGAATCTTTATCATCAATATCGTGGGACTTGGAACGAACTGAAGCGAGATATACAATTTCCTGATATTGTTGCATTTCCACTGAACCATTTACAAGTTTCGTCGTTGGTAAAATGTGCTCGACAGACGGGCTATCGTCTCTGTTCGCGAAATGGCAGACATTCCTATGATGGCAGTAGCACCTGCAGTCGAGGGATTGTGGTGGATGTGTCGCGCATGGACAGTTGGAACGTTGTCGACTCGGCACGATTCATTGCGACAAATTCAACCATGGTTCGATTGGGAGCTGGAATGACTCTTGGAAAAGTTGCCATTGCGTTGGAGTCGATTGGTTTAGCTCTCCCCGGTGGCAGCTGTGCCACGGTTGGCGTAACAGGGTTGACCCTCAGTGGTGGCCAAGGTCCGCTGAGTAGATTGCACGGATTGACTTGTGATCATCTAGTAGCGATTGACCTTGTCAATGATAAAGGAGATTTTGTTCATGCAATGGATGGCAACAACTACGCCGAATATTTGTGGTTTGCACGAGGCGCTGGCACAGTCGGTCACCACTTTCCTGGGATAATCACCAATTTGTACTTCGACAATCTAGTGCCGATCAAAGATACTGAGAAAAGCGACGATACTGTGAATCAACGCGCGACGTCTACAATTTGGACTCGGGCTCGGATACGGTTTGCTTCCAACGAGACGGTTGCTTTTCAGTTGTTGGAATCATGGCATCAATTTCTAACGAAAGAACGAACGGGGGGACGAAATGATGACTTGGATAGACGTCTCACAGTAGAGCCATGGATCTTAATGCAACAACGTAAGCGCAAACGCCAGAAGGAGCGAAAAGGAGCAGAATTCCTATCAATCTCGTTCCACAATGAAACTTGCTGGGATGCCCGTGTGTACCTGAATGTGTATTTTTTTGGTTCCTCTGATCTGCATACCGATCACTTTCTTCCAAACGTACTTAGGAATCTACAATGGAACTGGACATCTGTCCCAGGGCATGTTGTGGTTTTGGAACGGCTGGATCATCTTGCGTTCTCACGAAAATTGAGTGGCGTTCAATCGAACCTTCAGTTGGGCAGCGGCCAACATGGACATGATATCAATCATCAAAAGTGGAAAGGATATTCTGCAGTTGTAGCGCCACCAAAGGCAAAGAAGAATATAGATATCCAGCACGGGTTTAGGAATGTTGTCGATATCATCTTCAATGCTGAACCAAAATGTCGCCGTTACGCGGAATTCAAGCCTATGGGTGGTGCGATCACTTCGGCAAGTGAATCAAAAGGCGCTTTTAAGCACCGAGATGCACTGTGGATGGTCTTGATCAACTACTTTGTTGATGATTATGGCAATGTTGACAACAGGAAACGAAGTGAGGTCCAACTTGAAATTATGAGCGAATCAAAACGCCGGAATGACCAATTTCTTCAGCTTATGCGAAAGCTGAAATGGTTTATTGGAAAGTATTCTGGATATCTAGAGCATACCTCCGAATTGCATCGCGACTTAACAGAGTATTATGGAGACCATGCTCAAGAAATCAACAGAATTAAACGTAAGCGAGATCCAAACAACTCGTTTCGACATTGGCTCCCAAATTCCTTCCAAGCATGGCCAGGTGATACGGACTCCACCCGGAGCGGAATCTTTCGTCCTTTGTTAAACTACTGAACCATTGAAGGATATCATCTTCTTTTTCCTAACTAACTAATTAATTTTCATGCAGTTTCGAAATGATCGAGTTTCACGTTTCGGTTTCACAATTTCTCATGCAACAACAATCTTTTGTTTTCGTCGTGTAACGGACAGGCTCAAAAAAAGAGTTGAATGTCCACCATATCATCATTCTGAGCGGTATTTTCCCTGCTCTCAGAGAGAGGATCTCCACGATGGTGTCTGTTCGGAGGGCGAGGAGGTGCCGCATGTCCATCCGTAGAGAACAAAGTTTCGACCAATTTATCGTCTGATGTTACTGCGTCAATATCGACTGAGCAGAAGCGATTCTCTATTCTGAAGACTGAGAATTCCTTGACCAGCTCTCGTGCTCCACCGTCATGATACTTGTCCGGGAGCAAAAACTTTTCGAATGCCAGTGATACGTCTTGCAACAGGTCCATTTCGCTTTCATCGAGACAGTCTCTGGGTAGATCCAACAATGATACAGAGTTCTCAAGCATGTTCGATTGAACAATACCGACCCAATATTTCAATGCGACATCGTCCAAGATTGGCAACTCTTCATCTACGCCATTACTTTCGCAACCTGGTAGATTCATTCGTCTGTAAAAGGATCCAATTACTAAATTCTCAATTGCGAACAGTTCACGACTCTCCATCGATCGCCGGTGAGCCGTTGCATCAAAACCGAGAGTCCCCTGTTTTGCACTGTTGCATGCATTCTCAGCATTCCGGAAGATATCACAATAAAGAGATTGAATGCCTTTCTCATTATGGTCAACAACGTGGATGCTGGTTTGAAATCGGTTCATCGAACTGAACTGACGCCAAAGCGGATAGGTGTATTCTTGGATATCGACCAAGTCGACGAGGGCATCTGTTCGTGCTTGTCGCTCATCGTGAAAGCCAATAGGTCCTGCGTTGAATAAGCGCCTGTTGACCAAACGACAGAAATCGACGAATTGAACCTTGCCGCTTAACGAATCGATGGTTTCGGTGTTGATGGAACCGCGCCATTTATTGTAAATCGATTCCAGCCACTTGAAGTATCGACGGTAGTACAGGACAATGTTGACGTTCCAAACATCGGCATCAAAAAGCTTGTCCAGTCCTCTCTCACTTGACATGCGACTCAGCCCCTCATTTGATACGACCAAGTTCTTCCGACCTACGGCAGCACCGTCTAGGAAGCGTCTGAATCGTGGCAACAGTCCAGGTTTGCAAACAGACGCCACCGCGTTCATGGTGGCAACACGATTTCGTTCTTCTTGGTCCCACAGACACGGCCCAATCAAATCAGAATCAAACAGCATATTTTCCGTGACGACGTCATCTTTGGGAGCTGAGCGGGTTGCACCATGGATGGCCATGAAGTAGTTGTCTTGTTCGAAGAGAAAGTGGTCTTTAATCATCGCTTGTTGTACGTCCCAGCTATTGGTACTAGGTCCTCCAATATGAATATAAGCTTCAAGTAGATTCCGTGTTTCGTCGTACTCAAACAAGAACCCCCACTTGCGATCCCGCAAAGTTTCAGCAACATCGAGAGAGCAAAAAGTGCGAGTGGCAAAGTCACCTCGGAGATCCAATTCACCTTTCGGCGATGCAAAAAACTCGGGCAGGAGACTTCGCTCGTATGCAAGGGACACTTGAAGCAACCGCTGCATTTCGAAGTCCTCCAGGCATTCGACAGGCAAATCTGAAAAGGTGTGGTTGCTTTGATCAAGATTACTTCGAATCACTTTTGCCCAATGTATGACTTGTGAATGGAATCCGCCGGAGTCTGCCGTTGATGGAAGCTGAAACTTGCCCCGCATGTACGCCCCAAGTGCCAGCTCGACATACCCATACTCTTCGTCAATGAGATTCCCGATAATGGGCTTTTCGGTAGAGTTACTCTGTTCGCTTGATTTCCAATTCCTTTCTTGAATATTCTTGCAAGAATTACGTGCGCGAGATAGGACGCTGCAGTACAAGCTTGACATCGCATCATCACTGTGATAGTTGACTATATGGACCTTGTCCAGGAATCTGGGGACCTCCTCGTATTGCTTCGCAACGAAATAAGTATATTCCTTCAGATCGGTCATCTCTTCAATCAAAAGGTGGGGGTGGAAAGTCGATACCAGGCGATCATGGTGCATCCTATTCTTTGGTAACTTATCCGAAGTAAACTCTCGGTATGGAGCATCGTCGGGAATCATACTTCCGTAGAAGAGGCGCTTGCAGTACTCTCGGATGAAGTCGATTTGACGAATCGTGGACATTGGTATGGCAGTTGGCACAAAATGACTATCAGACCTCCAGGCTTTGAAGACTTCAGCAATCCAGTCATAGTATCGTCGATAGAACACCACTGGATGGACCTCCCATTTGCTGTCAAGAAAGTGCCCTATTGCGTCTGCGCTTGAGTCTCTCGCCAGCCATGGGTTGGAAAGAATTACATCCTGTCTATTGTTCATAGAGTCTGTCATGAATCTCTCAAAGTCTCTAATGAATTGCGGAGGACAGAAGGTGGAAGACATTTGGTTTTGCGTAAATGTGGTTGTCTCGAATCCGTTCCACATACATGCAGCTAACCGGTCAATGTCGACGCCAAGCTCCGGGTGCCCGTGAACAGCGATACGGTACCCATCTGTCTTCAGCATATCTGAATGTCTTGTTAGTGATTTTTCTACCGCAGCCACACCAGCCGCTGGCGCTCCCGCATGAATGTAAATTTTGGGAGTTCTCGTCAAAGGACCGTGCATGGCAGCCTCGTTCAAATATACACCATCAGCTGTGTCCGAAAGGGCCTGGATCTGGGCATGGTTGAGGGAGCTCGAAAGAAGCCTAGCCCAAGATCTCTCAGCAAAGTGGCCTTCTTGGATGTTGTTGCCTCGAGATAAACTTTGCGTTAATGACTGCCATAATGATGGATCTTGGCTTAGGATGTTCGAGACAGACGCAGCAAACACTCCACCATAACAAACCGGAACAATTTCTTGCGGTTCTGGATTACCAGGCAATGAACGAGACCATTCATCAATGTTACTGAATCCAGAATGAAAACTTACTGTATCCGATGAATATCCCTTGATATTCCTCGAATACGAGTGCATAGAGAACTCTTTGAGGGTCTCGTACTCATGGTATGCAGAGACAAAGTATCTGCTGGGCCCAGCATCAATAAACGAAGGTTGAATACCACATGCGAATCCGCGTTCGGACGATGCAATTTGTAACATGTCTGAAAAGCTATTCCACGAGCCGTCTTGATGCAAGTTCTCTGCAGAGATGTCATCTTTTAGGAAGAAGACAACCGCATTTTCTCGGTCGTACGAAGGCACCTTCTCTTCCATCATATACGCCATGTAGTAAGCATATGTGTGGTCGCACCGACCAACATTAGGAAGTATCAGAATGTCCATGCCATCAGGGCCACCTGTTACCTCAGCACCGCATTTCGAAATGACAGTCACACTATCGACGATGTGACCAGCAGAAAAGTCTTCGAGCCAACTCAAATCGCTTTTGCAGTGCGATATAATGATATGAATCTTCGTGCGATTTATTGGCTCTGGAATATTGACAACTGATCCATACCAGAGACCTCCACAATGAAGGTCATCTCTGCAAGAAAGACACTTGCACTGAAAGCTTCCTTCTTCATCGCTTTCCTCGTTAGGAATCAGTTCCTCTAGAAACATAGGTGAAGTCTCGAACAGAGGTAAATCTTCGGCTTCTCCGAGACTTGGAAGATTGTGTCCAATATCGTCGAGGTATCGGCGCCCCATGAGAAAGCGATTGCCGACTTGATTCGCTGCAGTAGATGGAGGAGCAGTCGGAATGTCGGGATTGATTTCTTCATCGGGAACCGGAATCAAAATCGATTCAGCCGAGAAACTTTGGAAAAAGAAGGGATTGACAGTAATGCCGGTAGCTAAGGAAGTTGCATTTGCAACTTGCACCAACATCTCGTTTACCAGCATTGTATTGTTCAAAAAAGCTTGAATTTCGATACGGTCGGTAGAGTTCTGGGCAACAGATTCAGTAGTGTTGAGGGCAGATGTAGTAGCATTCTCATTCGGGACTTGAATGATTTCGAAACTAAACGTTTCTTGCGTAGCACGGTCTTGAAGAAATCTGCCAGTCGAGCTGGCAGCTTCGTTCTCCTGGGTCGATCCGCATTGAGAGCAGTCACTTCGTCCGAGAATGGACACCGTGGCATCCCATCCCTCGGAGGAAAACGAGCTCGTAAGGGTGGTGACGAATGGGCCTAGCACAGGAATTCCACAGGTGCCACAAACAGTGAAATTAATATCCGTTTGAACAGAAGGCAACGCAGGAGCAAGAGTAGGTGCGGGTGATGGAGTGGCTATTTGTAATCGTCTACGAACGAGGTGCTGATCGCCAACAGCAACCACATCTGTAGTCTCCGTGGCATGAGAAACCACCGAAAACAAGTGCCTATGACTGGACGGAGCAATGAAGTCTGTTCCAATTACCACGACAAGAAACAGAATCAACGCAATCCCTGTCGACATGGAAACCCACTTTACCGATGAAGTTTTCGAACGATCAGTAGTATTGACTTTTTCCGGGGCAACCTGAACAACGGGATAATCTTCAGGAATTGTCATCATCGCCATACTCTGATATCGCTTGGATTCGACAAAGCAATACCGTTATGGAACTGTTTTGCCTAAGATCTTGCGGCAATTGTCGAAGTTTTGGCTTTCGTTTCGTCAATTTGCCTGTGAAATATCTGTGACCCCCTCGCGATCCATCCATCCATTCTCTCTTGTTCTAAGCTCATATAGCGATGGGGCATTACCATCGGCAGATAGATGTACGAAGGAGGTCTATTCGTTGGCTAACCCGTGAATTTAATCTGTGCGAACCGAAGCAAATTCTACCTAAAGACAAGAATAAAGATGATGCGAGAAATCGGGATGGGCATGATACAATCATTGCCCGATCTGTGAGCATCGGTCATATCATCTTTCGAGGATCGCACAAAGAAAAAGAATAAGAAACTAGTAGAATACCGGCCGGCCGCTCCCCTGTTTCCTCCATCATTAATCACGCTTGGCAGGAAACTTATCTTGAGAGGGAAGCATCTATTTTCAGGTTGAAACTTATGAGGTAGCTGTACCGCCCTTCGTGACTAACTAACTGGCTGGCTAACTAACTAAACATCAAACTAAGATCCATGCAGTTTAATGTTCAATTAGGCTAACGCGATCTTTTCAGCAACCTAAGGATCGCCCAAAAAGCAAAAAAGCGTGCCTTCGACGATTATTTGGTCCCACCCCACACCCCACACCCCACCCAGCCACACTTTCAATTTCTATCATTAACTAGCTTGTAATACTTCCGGTATCATCGGGTTCTCGTAATACGGTACGGTGAACGGAACAGTATGATGATACCGTTCCGTAGCATCGGTCACAGTCAATACGAAGACCTTTTTTACTGTTTCGTCGTACTGGGAGTACCTGAGTACTGTCATGCTGGCGTACCGTAGTACCGGTTAGGGTACCGGTACTTATTTTTCAAACAAACCTACCTGCAATACTACTACTCGGAGTACAATCGTACAGAGTGTTTCCCGCCTTCGTAGTATTACCCTGTTACCATCATACATATATTATATATAATAATACACCATGTATCATACAGTAAAACAGTACCTGGTACTTATGATACGCTTATTTTATACTTCGTGTACTAATACGTATAATACTTACTGTTAGTAATACCTACCTAATTCGGTACCGGTACCGGTACTCTTGCTCCGTGCTGTGGTACAAGACCTGCTTCTTCAAACAACAATGGTGGTTTGTTTCAACCGGCTCTTGGACAGGTGTGATACAACTGAGATCAAGCTTGCCTTTGTTCTATCGGCGCGATTTGCAAATCTTTATCTTTCCAAGGAAACGAAAGAAGCATGCACTTTCCTTCAATTTTTCTTTGCTGTTGTTGTTGCATTGGTTACATTTTTGAGGTATCACACGGCTTTAGCACATACACGACAACGACAACGACACCGAGTACTCAAGCATCCCACGTTTCCATCCTGAGAACTGCGCTTTACTCGTCCTACAGTGATCCTGGGGAGAAAAATGAGGACAGGAGAAGAGGGTCTCCGTACAAAGATTGGAACGACGATCCTCGTATCAATGTCCTCAATTTGTTGACGCAACGAGCGATCCAATCCTTCATGTTTCTGTGCGAATCGGTACGAGACCCGCATTCGGGAAAGTGGATGGAAGACTTCTTTGAAACTAAGAACCAATTGGAATATCATGGTACCGGTGCTACGTACTGTACCACACAATTTGGAGGGACGTGGGATGGACCACTTTTGGCCATGATGGAACAACCGAAAGATGTTGTGGTCGTTAGTGCCAAACGGCGAGGGCGGTATGTAACAACGACGAAAATGTGTGTTTGCTGGTCTAATAGCCAATGCCTTGCATCAAGTTCTCTTATCTCTCTCTCTCTCTTTCTCTCATTATTATTATCATTATTTTGTTCAATAACTTGTCTTTGTGTGTATAGTGGTCACGGTGGCTGGAGTAAGAACAATCCATTTTTGGAAGAACGATTTGTGGAATTCAACATTGACATTGATCCGGTATCATTGACCAATCGAATTTTGGCCGTTCGAGAACAAATTGCCAATGAGTGGGTGACCGATTTGGATGTCTTGTCATCGGCCAATCAACGGATTTTGGAGTCGTACTTTGCCCATTCGAGGCAGGCACGAGAAATGAAGGATACCGAACTACAGTCAACCTCTCCCTCTGTAGCATTTGAACGAACGGCCGTCAACATCTTGAACAATCATACTGGATTTGCGGTGGCAGAGGGTTCGCCACTCCGCAAGGGAAATTTCGATTTAGTCTACAATTTATGCACGCAAGCAAGTATTCATCGACTGTTGAAGCAATTCCTGGATGCTGGAGACGCCAAGGAAGTTTCGTACACGTGGTTGAATGAATTTTATCGGGACCGCGTTGCCGATTACTTTGATGGCGATCAACCGTACGGTCGAGCCGATGACTTTGTGGAAGAACTGCTTCGATCATCGCCTTCGGTGATTCGACGCGAGGATGGCAAAATGGCGCTTGCAGATCCTTTTGGTCTAGCGGAACAAATTATTGCTACGCGGGATGAAATTGTATCCGAATGGAAAGAAGCCATGCGACAAGTACCAGCCGACCACCAGGATGGTATTCGGAGGATACTATTGAATAAACAAATGGAAGCTTGGGGATCGTCGCCGTCTGGGCTTGGCGGCGCCAACTCTGGCTTTCAATAGCTCTGGAAGTAAATAATAATGCTAGTCGCTTGACACACACTGTCAGAATTGTTTTTTTGTGAGTCTACTTGGTGTACGAATTTTCTGCTTTTGTAAGCACAGAGTTTCGAACTCTAGTATTTCTTCTGATGCCGTATATGGAAGCCAGGTGTTTCACAAAGAGCGGTTTTGAAAATATTATTGTCATAAAAGCAAAGACACCGTATAATGTGCATTTGTGATACAAATAATGGAATCACTGCCAAAATAGACATGATGGATGGCAATATGGCAATATGACGAAATATTCATGGAAACAAATTCCCAAAGCTATATGCGTGAGCTACATTTCCCGTTCCATGATGTGTGCTCCTCCTGCAAGGATGAATGATGTCTCTGTTGTGTTTGGTAAAATACTATCCCTTTATTGAATAACACTCCTTGCAAGAGCTATCCCTATCGTTCTGGAGGCAAAATAGTCACCAAGCTGGGGTGCCCACCTCTATGTTTGTCTTGTTTAAATGCTTTGAGTATTTGGGTGATGCTCAAATGATAGCCATAGCACTGATGGATCCGTTCACATGCAGCAGCCGGTGAGTAGCCATAATTGATGTGGTGTTGAATGCAATCCCAAACTGGCTTTCTTCGGAAGTACCTGTGTCGACATTTCTTTCTTTCTTCAGGGGTAAAATCCTTTGCAGGTTTCCTCCCTCCAATCCCAAACATATATTCGTCCCATAATTGATGTAACGTTTTGGGACCCGATGACAATTCTGCCGGTCCCTCTGGCTGGGAAGTCCTCCCTCCATGCTGATCTTCCGTAGCTGGAATGGTTTCACCGGCTGCGGGTCCAGGATTAGGATTCTCATCTTGGAGTTGGGCAATGGTGGCAGTGACAGGGGCAGTAACGACAGGGGCAGTAACGACAGTACCTCGTTCCGATTGAAGACGAAGGATATTTCTGTTGAGAGCATCCAGTTGCCGTTGGATATCCATAGGTCCAGGATTTGGATTTTCGTCTTGGCGTTGGGCGGTTGTGGCAGTAACAGGAACGGTAACGACAGTACTTCGTTCCGATTGAAGACGAAGGATGTTTCTGTTAAGAGCATCCAATTGCCGTTGGATATCAGCCATGTACAATCCAAGTTTTGCTTCAATATTTTGTTGGATTTCACCCTGTTTTTTATGAAGCTTTTGCACCTGTTGAATTAGAGATTGCATTTGAACTCTCTGTCTCTGAGCATCTTGGGCCACTTGTCGTAGGGAGACATCCCCATCATTATCAGATTGAATTGGCATCCTTTGTTCACTCGCTTCATATTGCTTTACATCCCTCAAGACGTCCATGACAGGTGTAGATAATGTTGGATCGCCATGCTTTGTGTCATCATTCCAGGGAGTGTAACGATGTGGCATAAAATTCGAAATTGCATTCTTCACTCGATTCAAATGACTCTCTCTTGCATAGATTGGGAGGTCGTTTGGACTTGGAGTAGCTGTATGGTAGGCAAGCTGTTTCAAAAACTTGGCAACATCGTCTGGCTGTACCTCTAACAGTTCTGCCTCACTGTACCGTCTAGCATTGTCAGGTGCGTACCCACCTTTGTGGGCCATGAGACGGTTCAAATATCTCCTGTAGGAACTTTCAATCTGTTCATCATCGTCAGATGATGATGATGATGCCATGGTTGCACGTTCTTTCTTCTTCCAGCTTGTACGATGTAAACAGCACAAGGTAGAACAATTCTTTTGCTGTCGGTAGTATTTTGTGGAAAGATGATAGCGAGTAGGCAGTTGGGATTTGTGAGTGTCATGAACTTTCTCTACGACAAACTATCATACACATGGTACTACGTAGTAGTACGGTAGGTAGACAACAGTACCGTAATCTGCTACCGTAAAAATAATACAGAACAAAAAATGAAATCGCTACCGGACGGTTGGGTAAATCCGGGTTTGCTTATCGCGAACACAAAAAGGTAAATTTTCTGATCGCTGATTCATTCATCGGGGAATTCGTGCGCTTCCGTGCGCTTCCGTGAGTCTTCAGAAGTTTTCGTGAGCTTCCGTCAGTCTCCGTGAGCTTCGTTGAGCATAACAGTTAAGTGAGCTTCAGTGAGCTTATGATACATTCCCCTGTTATTTTCGGGGAACACAACTTTTGCCGAAGTGGTTACGACCTCAGTATGATTGCGGCTCCTACCCGGAGTTGCTTCGTACACACATAAAAATACTACCCCTTTAATCCCCACACCAAAAATCTCTATTTCCCACGTCAGAAAAAGTACCTTACAGTTAATCCCTTCATCTGGAGGTGATGACTTTCCATTGCGTTGTTTGCAGGGGATACAACCATGCTGTCCGCTGGCAGTGTAATTCCATTTGTTGAAGTCGATATTGCTGATGTACATCTTAGCAAAGGTGTCCGCCAAAGCCTCCTGTCCATCAAGTACCCTCTGTTTCTTGGTCAGCCAACTCCTACAACATGTTGAGCCACTATTGCTGAGTTTTACAAAGTGAACACCGTTTGATAGATAGCTTTTTTAGCCTCAGCTTTCAACCACAAAAAAAGATCAGTATTCTTGGACCTTTGCAGCATAGGATCCATTTCCCGAGCGATCGTCCGGTTTGAACTTCCTGATTATGTGTGGGTAGCACCATGACAAAGGAGGACGAACCCTAACCCTCCCTCACAGTTGAAGAGGTTTTCAAGTTTTTCAAGTGTCTCTTTTCCCTTTTTATATGTTCCACGGTTTGCTTCATCATCATCTTATCGAAGCTCCCTGGTTTTAGAAGAAGTGGATGAGGTGGGTTGCTGAACCGTTCGCGAACAGCTTTCGCGGCATCGAGTGTTTCAATATTAGGGTCAATACGTAGCAGTTCGGCAACCGCCAACTGAACAAAGTGTGGAAGACCGGGTCTCCGTGGGTATGTTGTTACATCCCATTCTGGGCCAAATGGATTCTTCCCAGTTTTGTAGCAATACCAGGCTTCCCAATCAATGGGATTGTGGGCTCGATGCTTCAAGCCGTCATAGACGAGGGAAAAAGCTGGTTTAGACCCCAATTCTTTCGTTGGCGACCAAACAAGGATCTTCGTTTGGCATGTTTTGTCGAAGCATTGGAAATGTCGAACGTACCATCCCGTCGGGATGAATGATCGTGGAGGTGCAATCTTCGTACATTTCGCAATAATGCCAGGTCCAAGACTGTCCAGTGCATCTGCAAGGTTGGAATGACGGGTTTCTAACCTCTCATCGGGAGAGAATGCTGTAGTGCGACGGTATAGCCTTGCATCAGTCACAGGAAGACCCCGCTTTTCGCAGGTCTCACCGTTCCCTGTCTCAACATCGTACTCATGTAAATCGTCACCATCGGTATCACTGAAATAGATTGTAGCGGGGGTAGGGTTGTTGTTATTTACCCTGCTGGCCACAGTGTCCCCAATCATGGTCACTGTACGCGTACATTGTTTCTGTTTTGCCACAGTAGCTCTTCTCGTCTGCTCCGATTTCTTATCGTTCAGATAAGCCGTCACTGCTGCCTTTAGGAAGGAACTCTGCCTCTCTGGTTTAACGACATTTATGTTGTCTATGAAACATTTCAACAGCCGCGCCTTTGGTGAGGGTTTATTATGAACAACAGCCGAAGCGATAAACCTGTACTTCACTTCGTCAGTGAGGAAATCCATTTCCATTACATTCCGAAGAACCGTTTCCAGGGATGGACTGTCATTTCGATCGTTTTGTTGACAACCATTTGTACAACCCTCGTTTCCTTTACCGTCGTTTGGCACCAGCACGTCGGGAGCATCAGAGTCCATCTTTGTTGCGAGATGACGAGCGGGGGAAGTACTTCGATAATCCGTAGATAATGACGCCTCGTCCTATGGTTGAATGTTACGAGTGTAAAATAATATTCAAGAAAAATAATAGGAGTACTAATGGAGGGCGGCAAATCGCACGAAAGCAATAACATTTTCGAATTTCAACAACAGCCAAAGACGGGTCGCTCATGCTCTCACAACGCCGCAACGCTCCAGGCAGTTGTTGACCGGTGGAATGAAGTTGGGTGGCGGGAACAAAATTCTCGCGCCTTTTTGCGTAGGAAACGCTCAGGTAGGTAGGTACGGTATTACTCCGAGCAATACCTAAGTTACTACGGTAGTCATCATTGGAGGACAATCTATTGACTGTGACTTAACATACGTATCGTATGACGACGGGTATCATACGGCGATACATACAGTACGTCGTAAACATAACTCTGTACTTCTCACCTTTTGAGTGGGGAAATGTACGTACGGTACCTCGGTACTACGTTTTACAGCACCAATGGTTTAGGAATACACAAATTCGACATCGAAAAAAAATCCATGGTGCCCGTTCTATCATCCAAATCATCCATAGATACTGACTGTGAGTCAACACAAGCAACTACACGATGGGCCGTAAGAGTAAACAAGCCGGTGGACACAATCCGTTGACATATCACGAACGCAAACATTATGCCAACGATTCGTCGTATGGGACGACAACGGCACGACTTGGACAAGATTCACAGTACAAGTTTGGACATTGTGGTCTATCGTTGCATCCGGCTGTAGAACATCCCGTCGCAACACCGTCCGGATTTATTTACGAACGATCGACCATATTGGAATACTTATTGACGAAAACGCAATCATTAAAACGAGAACAAATCGAATATGATCAATGGAGAGAACGACAAGAACAGGAACAACAAGGTACTCAAGACAAGAAACGTAAGGCGATCGTGGAACGGTTTGAATCGGCACAAAAGGTCGAAACGTTCAAGAAAAAGAAAACCGACGACAATCCTTTGATCAAATCCAGTTATTGGTTGGCACAGTCGCAACCCGAAAAGGACAAGGAATTGTCGACACGAGATCCCCCACCGAAACGACCACCGTCACCGAACAGTCAACAACCGTTACGACGGAAAGATTTGATCGAATTGGACTTGAAGTGGAACAACGAACATCAAGTTTTGTGTGCGATATCGGAAAAGACCATTCACACTCAACCAGCCTTGGCCTTGATTCCCAAAAAGGATGACAAGGCACAAGTCGTTTTGGAATCCGTGTACAATGATTTGGGGGAGAACAAGGAACGTGTTTGTCCCGTCACGGGCAAGAAATTGTCCAAAATTCTGAAATTACAACAGGGTGGCAGTTCCTTTGCTTCCAAGGATGGAGTCATCGAAGCCAAACAATATCGACCGACCATGACTTGACTTTTTGAGAAATTATTCCGTCTGAATATGCAACGTGGGGTTATAAATATATAATAATATCAAAATTCTATTTTAAGGCTATACTAACATCCAGCTGCGGTTCCGCATCGAGAAGTAGCTCACCCGACTGGCCCTCTACTAGAGAGGGCGGGGCAATTTTGCAAACAGCTTTAAATCCACTGAGCACTCTGTTGCCCACCACTTAGGACTGGAAAGGCAAAAAAACTCATCAACGATGAGGAAAAGTCCAAACCAGTGAATGTCAGATTTGGCGTGGTCTTCCAAAAACAATGCTGGGAAGGCAGCAATAACCACATCAATTGTGTTGGGTGTGTTGATATCTTCTACCTGTTGCAACCCAATAGAGCGGATTGTACGTGTAGAAGAAACCTTCCATGTCAAGTACCAGTAATATTCCCAATGAAATAGTACCGTCCCTCTGCACTTTTCCACAGAAATGTCAGTGCCCATCACAACTCTATCATGAATCATGCATTAAGCATTCTTCCTCCTCTCCCTTAGCCCCTTTCGGACTAAATAAGAGAAACACAATCTTTTCGGTCGGCCACCGGTTCTGTATGATGCCATGCACAAGACAGCAGTAGTTTGTACTACCACTGGGACGATCTCTTCCGTTGCACTGATAGATCATGTGTGGATGCTTAGTTCCCCAGGCTCTGACAAACCTGGGTTAAGCCCCCCCCCCCCTACCACGACAAGGTGATCCACTCAGGGGGGGGGGGGTATATAATTATATATTAAAAAAGTAGCTTGAGGAAATTGCGTTTGGTAGATAACTGTAAATTTGATCGCAATGGTGGATGAAAATCTTTGGCCGTATCTAAGAACATGCAACAAATGTAATCTGGACCTACAAAAAGATTAATGATAATTTTGCTGTGGAAGCTGTCGGAGGAAAAAGTATCAAAGAAAATTTATGGTATGGGTCGTTGTGAAACGACTGTAACGGCTATGTGATGTATCCCGTTTTGGTAATAGTGTTGGTCTCGGTGACATTATTGGAATACGGGGACCCTGCATGAAACTGACCAGTGAGAGCCGGCCTGCACGAAGCTCACCCGACTCGTAGCCTGCCGTCCCTCTGCAACAATGATCTGGAACGCTCGTTTTTTTTTGAATGTGCACGCACTATTAGTGGTGTAATAATACTACAAGCTATCACTACGTTTCATTTACACTTTATACATCGTCGACAGTGGTGTTGCCGACGATGTCTTTGTTCACACACGAACACAACCCCATCGACTCTAGTCATCATTGTCTCATCATTGCCAACTTTAGCTACGCCGTTTGTGTCCAGCATTACGATGGAACAACCGAAAACGATTACTAATACAACTTGCCCTGTGGCAAACTCAAACACACAACCCTCCAATTGTCGCCATGAATACTCGGCGACGACAGGATCAACGCACACAACGGAGCCTGCAGAAGTAGCAACGAACACAGAGGATAAACAGGACACCAATAGTTGGCAAATGGCAACAAATAATTCCGCAGTAGTAAATGCCCCCGAAGCAACTGTTGAACCACGGATTTGTCCTCACCTACAACTTCAGAGGCTCCACGACGATTCTTTAAAGTGGAAGTGCAGTCTCGAGATCAACGATGTGGATGACGAAACCGGAGAATCAATGACTCATGATCTCTGTCAATGTCTTGCCAATGGATGGGGGGTCTTCCTGCCACATACCGTGGTCTGGCAGCCCGCAAGCATCTCGTCGTCCAAGTAAAAATGGCCGCACTTTTGTCTGGTTTCTGCCTTTGCACTCGGAGCTCTGCTGCTGAACGCAGCTGCGGGAATATCAGACGAAGAGCCCATGTCATTTTATGCTGTACTAAGGCGCAGCTACATCAGCCAGCAGAAGACAAAGGAAATCCCAACTCATCAAATCAGAACACAAAACCAATTGGAAAACCTGTGGATACCTCTTCCAAAAAAAGGCCCACCAAAGTCAAGAAAATGATGGTTTCAAGGCCCATCCACGAAAAGGACGTATGCAGTTTCCACTTCTCCATCTACATGGTGAGTGAGGACGCTATTGTTGATGCAGGTCGATGGTTTCTGTCTACCACCAATGTCAACCCGTCCACTTGTTCATGGCATTGCGGTCACAAAAGACTAGATCCCTCCCTGCTGCCAAACCAAATTTCCAACATGTCCGAGGACGAACAGGAGCTAGCTAAGCAGTGTCTTCAACTTCATGTCGACTCAGTAGCTATGGGTAATAGACAACTAAGTAAGAAAAGAGTGACCACAGGCACCATGTCGGAGATGGAACCAGTCTTAGGTACTAGCCTAGGCACAATTTGTACAACACCCTCCCCTGATCGAAACACTTGTGAGGAGATCATCAAATGGACAAATGGTGCCAAAAACCAGCCATGTAGTAGATGTAACGTGTAACAAATAGAAACAAGAAAAGGAAACAGGAAAGAGGATCAACAATAGTAATGACCCATAATACGCCGGCAGTGACGGGAATGTAGAACCCAACCAGTCGGTTTCGTGAGGGAATCAGAAGGATTGATTACACCAGGAATATGATGCATCAAGATATCACCATTATCCTTCCAATCTTGTATCGCAAAAGCCTGGATGTCAATATGGCGAGACCGCTCAGTGGGCTTGCGAGCATTGATAATTTGGATAGCAGAGACATTATCAATATGAATGGGGGTAGGGGAAAGCTGGGGTAAAGAGAGCTCATGGAGAACTGCTCGAAGGTACTTTGCAGTTTTCGCAGCAGAAACGGCGGCAATGAACTCGGCCTCGGTGGAGCTAGTAGCAGTGACAGTTTGTGTGTTGGAACGGTAAGCAATAGCACCTCCGTTAAGGACGAAACCGGTAGTGGAGCAACGGTTGCGGAGATCATTGGCATGAGCAGCGTCAACATACCCAGTGAGTTGAAGAGGGGAAGGAATAGAGGGAAAGGGAGGGAGAGAGGGATCAAGGGAAAGGTTGTGGGGGGTGCCAGGTGACTAAGAGGGATCATGAGTGCGTCGGGCAAAACGGATACCCCAGTGTTTAGTCCGACAGAGATAACGTGCGACTCCTTTAAGACAGCTGTAGTGGTAGGCATGTGGTGCAGAGGCAAACTTTGACAGAGTCACAACAGCATAACCGATATCCGGGCGGCAAGTAATGTAAGCATAGAGAAGCTCTCCAAGAAGGGTACGGTAAGAGAAACCCTGGGATGCACAAAGGTCAGCATGTTCCGGAGAACCTTCGGAGGGGCCAGCAGGGGACTGATAGAGGCGATCGACAGCATCAACCGGGAGGGGGGCAGAACGGTCATCAGAGGACTCATGCAGAGAGGGCGTATCCCAACCATGGCTACGAAGGAGGCGATCAATATACCCAGCGGAAGTCAGTTCGATGTAGTCAGCCGTTTGGTGAACATCAACACCATTGTAGTCACTGAGGAGCCCAAGATAGGTAAAGGGAGGTTGTGCTTCATTAGGCTGTTGGAGGGCCTTACCAATAAAGTCATATACAGCTTTAGCGGTAGATTCACGACGACAAGCCAGAGCAAAATCATCCACTTGCCGGAGGAGCAAGATAGGCTCACCCTCAAAGACACCGCTGTAGATGGTACGATCATGAGTAGTGGAGCGGAAGCTCAATTCAGGAAGGGAAAGGATCTTGTTGATGTAGGTTTCCCAGAGGCAACCAGATTCTGGATGTCCCTGAAGGCCCTGAAGGGCGTGAAGGACGGAGGACCATGTTCCGATCAAGGGTGACACCAAAACGAGCTTTGTACCATTCAGCATATGCATCGTCAATCATGATGAAGGTAGGTGTCTCAGGAGGAGGAGAATGAGCAAAAGCATCAGTGGCATCACCACCATACACCCGCATATCATGGGCAGCGGCCAGAGCAAAAAACATCCGTTGGATCGGTTGTTCAACGCATGAAGAGTAGGTAGAGGCAACTTGGTGAAGAAGAGGAGCAGCACGGAGGGAGCCATCACAACAGCTGCGGGAACGACGTTCACCAGAGCGCTTGATCTGGTATTGCCAATGTAAGCGAAGAATAATGGCACCAGGGGGAGGGGCAACAGGGGCACCAAACATACCAAGGTCATGCATACGGTCTAGTTGCTTGAATTCGCCACGCTGCCAGTCGGGCCATGTGGAAAGGCGTTGGAGCTTACGGCGAGTGAAGAATCCAAGTGCCTGTTCAGCGGGAGTGACAGCCGTAGAAGTTACAGCATGGATGGCAGCTGCAATGTCCTCAACAGGTACAGAGGAGAAGTCAGTGTCGGGTAAACGTAGCGAACAAATAGACCGGATAGAACAGGAGTTTCCTCATCAGGCATGGCAGGATCCGTGAAGATAGAGGGTTCACGATGGTCTGCGAGAGCACGACGGAGCTCAGCCATGGTCAAGCGTTTTTCCGGAGCAAAGGTGAGGGAGAGGGAGGGGGATTTGGAGTCAAAAGCCTTGCGGAACTCAAGAAGGGCTTGTTCCTTTGTGAAGACTAGGACATCATTAATGGCAACCAGGTAAGCACCACGGAGCGCATTATTAGTGGCCTTGGAAGAAGAGCGAATCCGGGAGGCGGGACTACCAGGCTTAATTGCCGCAACAAAGACGCGGTTTTTAAGTTCATCCGTGAGGAGGTCAAAGCCAAAAGTGGGGCTGCGGTTGGAGGCCGGAACAGTGAGGGATTCCAACAGGGTATGACTGAAAGGATTGACAAAAGCAGTAAACTCGTCAACAGTAGCGTCATCCACCTCAGCAGGAAATGGTTCGCCAGATTGGACACGCTGGAGATGTTGTACATTCGGGGGAAGAGCGCCAAAGGGAAGGTCATTGAGGCCCTCATCGAAGCGAGCATGTTTGGCAATTTTCACTTGACCAGTATCAACATCATACCAGAGGATATTCTTCGTCGTATTCGGGAGAAATCCAAGGAAAATACCTTTGCGGGCGTTAGGCAGAGCTTAGAACGGCGGCGACCAGGGGGGCCGACCCAAACACGACAACCAAAAGTGCGGAAACCAGTGAAATCCTCCTTATCACCACTAAGAAGCTCAAAAGGGGACTTGATTTGGTCACGGGAAGGTGTTGTATTAGTGATACGGAGGAAATGATGGAAAGCATAGGGCCAAAAACGAGGGTCAAGACCAGCCCCAAGCAACATTGCCCGCAAAGCATTCGCAACAGTGAGGTGGGCACGTTCGACAGGACCATTTTGATTGGAAGCGTCGGCACCAGTTGGGCGAACCGCATAACCAAACTGCTCAAACAATGCCCGGACAGCGGGATTAGCATAAAGCTCACCACCTTGATCGAGGTAAACGTATTTGCCAGGACACTGTGGGGAATGCTGCCGAAGGAAGGAGCGAAGCCACTCAATAGGTGAAGCCTTAGAAACACGGGTGTCACCAAAAACAGCTCGGGTGAAATGGTCGGTCACCAAAATCCAACAAGTCTCACCGTTAAGGCCAGTGAAGTACTTGCCATGCATCCAGAGGGATGACACCAAAAAACGAGTATCTGAAACTGCCTTCCCAGTGACAGGAAGGACAAGGCAAAGGGTGGAGAAAAGAAAAAAGAATAGAGGTCAGTATTAATTTAGCAACTTGTTGATTGCCACATGAAGCTTTACGATATGGAGGACAAAAGAGAACTGTGTAATGTTGGGCACCAAAAAAGGTGATGAGTTCCTGACACAGCAACTACTATCGTTATGTTGCCTAGAGGTGTACGTCGGCGTATAGGAGAAAAAGAAATTATACTACCGGTACTCGGAGTAATACTTTGGTTTAAAGGTACTTGGGAGTTACTGTTAGGCCAATCCTTATAGCCAACGCGCCCGAGCCCGAGACTGCACTCAGTCTCGCGCGCTCATCAAATTTATCCCCTTATAAGGGTCACGAGACTGTACTCAGTCTCGTCAACGTCTGTTTTCGTACGTTTTTCGACGAGCCCGAAGCCTCAGTCTCGGGCACCAACGAGACTGAAGTACTGCAACAGTTTTTGAACTACAGCCACAAAAAGAAGGCACAACATGTAATCACAGTCAATAAAATAACTCTGCAGCAACAAAACGGAAGTCTCCACAGCAAAAAGGACATTAAAACGGGCACCTCCACAGCGAAACGCATACCTCCACAGCGAAAGGAACACCTCTAAAATGGTCGGTTCAGGCAGCTCGAGGAAGCAGCGTCGGGATCAGCAAAAAGCAAGATGGAAGCTCCGGAGACAGATGATGATGGAGGCTGCATGTTTAATTGCGAAATCATTGCCTTCTCTTGTGCATACTAATGCACGTCCCCCCCAAAGAAGCGCCGTTATCAGCACGGACGTGTTAAGTACAAAGATAGCGCAGGCACACTTTCTGTGTTGCCCCCAACAATGTCTCCCTGGTACATTCTATATTGCAAAGAAGAATCACCAAATCTCCTTCCAAACTTTCATCGAAAGTTTAGAAACAGGTTCAGACTACCTTACAGTAACTTTCTTGAATTGGTAAAGAGATGCACTGATGATTCCAACAAACCAGATGGTTACTTCAAAAGGTGGCGACCGGGCAATCAAGCTGCTGGTGGAAAACCTGCCGCCCCCTTGGAATTGTTGGTGCTTACCTCCCTTCGTTATCTTGGCCGCGGATGGACATTTGATGACTTGACCGAAGCCACTGCAATCAGTGAGGAAGTAATTCGGACTTTCTTTCATCAGTTTTGCTCATTTGGAGCTGATGTCCTTTTCAAAGAATGGGTGCGGCCACCAACCTCAGCAGAAGAAGCAATGGTAATGTGCTGTGAGGAGTACACTGCTGCAGGATTTCCAGGTTGTTGTGGATCCATGGATGCAACCCATGTCGAGCATAGCCGCATCAGCTTCAGGAATAGGCAGGCACATTTATCGTTTAAGCTTCCTTTCCCCGCCAGGGCTTATAACCTCATCACAAACCACAGGAGAAGAATCTTCAGCACCACTGATGGCCATCCCTCTAGGTGGAATGACAAGACACTCGTTCGATATGATGAGTTAGCTACAGGTTTGCATGATGGAACCAGTCCTTTGTGTAACATTGAGTTTGAATTATATGAATATGATCCATCAACTGGACGTGTCCGGAAAGAAAAGTATAAAGGGGGTTGGTTGCTGGTGGACAACGGTTATCTGAACTGGGGAGTGACAATACCTCCAATAAAAGAGGCAAATACAACTAGTGAGTGGAGGTTCTCCAAGTGGCTGGAGTCTATGAGGAAAGATGTTGAGTGCACCTTTGGAATAATGAAAGGAAGATGGAGAGTCTTGAAATCCGGCATAAGAGTCCACGGAACGGACAAGGGTGACCGAATTTGGAAGACATGTGCTGCACTTCACAATTGGTTACTCGAAGCAGATGGTTTAGATGACGGTTGGAATTCAGATTGGTCTGGCAATCTTGGAGAATTAAATGAACACAATATGCCAAACGCACTTCAAACCCTTCTTACGCTCAACAACATGAGCACGGTAAACTATGACACAAGTGGAATGGGTCAGGGGAATCATCCTCAACCACACGAGGGTGACGAGGATGTGGCAATTCATCATGGTAGAGTCATTAGGGACGACACGGGTGCAATCATAGTCCGAGAAATGTCTACAGAACAGTTTCGTCGACGATTGGTTGTTCACTTTGATATTGCTTTCAAAAGGAAGGAACTGTGCTGGCCAACAGCAAGACTAGGGAGAGAACCCAATATGGAGTAAAACATATGAAATTTTATGAAACAATGGATTTAGTATTTGTTGCTGAAGTACCTGTTTGGTTTAGGGACTGCTTAACACGCCCACACTAATACTCTCCACTGAGGCATCCTCAGCTGCATTCTCACTTTCCTCTTGTACATTTACGGTTGAAACTGGAACATGAACATCATCGTCCATGGTGAAGGACAGTGATCCGCTAGGTTTCTGGGTGGATGGAGCAGCGGAAGCAGCAGTTTCTCCATGCAAGAAATTTTTGCCAAAACCGTGCATTTCTTTTAATATGTTTTCCTTCTTTTTTTCAGCAGCCTTCCACCGTTGGAAAGGATACCAATCTGCAAAGGCAGTTGGATCATCAAATACTTCTGGGCGTGCAAGAACGAGGGCTTTCCAAGTTTCTTCTTCTTTATTGACCTCATCGAGCATTCGTTCAAAAATCTGAATACCAAATTCATGCTTGCTGGTTTGCACAGTATTTTGTAGGACATCACTGATGGCGGACACATCCTCTTTTGTAATGGTGAATGTTTCTGGTTTCTGTTTGGCTGCGGAAGATTTTCTCTGAAGAGATTGATTCATTACTGCCCGTCTTCCCGAACTGCTATCTTTTTTACCAATCATATTGTCTCCAGTAGAGAAGCAGCATGCTTTGTAGGCCTCCAGACCTTCCATTGGAATGAAACCCCACAGGGCCCATGCCATATACCCTGGGAATGTGAAGTCATTGTCCCAATCTTTAATGATTTGATCTTCTTCATCTTGTGTTATGGGACCAGAAGGCAAGGAAACAGAAGATTCCTCATTCTCGTCATCACATTTTTCCGCATCAACACCGAGCGAAGAATCATCATCTGTTGCTTTGCGTTTGTTCTTGTTCTTAGCTTGGATGCTATCCTGATACATCTTGTAACGACAAAACTTCAAGTAGTCCTCCCACCGTTCACCAGAGGGAATTTTACCACTCTTGTATTTCGACTTCATCACATATGCTAACACTTTTCGGCCATGCATTTCAACCTTCTTTCCCATGTCCCATATAGTCCTTCCGCTGATGATGCTTCGATCAGACTTCTTGTTTGCTGACAACGTCAACATATTAATGCCGTTGGCTTGTGGGTTGGGGTCTGAAACAATAGTTGCTTTGGCATTAAGATGAAGAATATATTTTAACACTTTCTTTGACTTGCCAGTCGCAGGATCATCTTCCGTGTCGTAAATTCCGTCAAACATTTCCAAACCTAACATGAACTTCTTTGCTAGACCAAGGCTGTCAGCATTGTTTAAATCGCCATGATATTTTTCAAAAGCCATGTTCTGGAGTTGTTTCACCGATCGACTTTCACCAGAGGTGACCACAGATTCATAAGCTCTGAATGCAATGACCGACTGAAATTCTTTCATCACCCAAAAACCAGCTGAAAACTCAATTGGATCATCCTTTCCACTCCTTGGCATATTCGGAGACTTGCTACTTTTACTCTGGTTGGACATGTTCAATCGATAAATGTGGTGCAATGTGTGCAATCGATTGTGCAACACAATTGATTGTGCATCGATTGTACAAAAGACGGCGGCAAAAAAACAGCGAAGCCCGCCAAAATGCTCGCATTCATACCGTATAAGGATTCGTTGTTACTATATTATACATACCTTAATACCACAATCACTCTCGTTCGTGTTATAAGTCGAAAAAAAATGATTTTTTTGCGCGCACGAGACTGAGTGCAGTCTCGGGCTCGGGCGCGTCGGTTATAAGGATTGGCCTTAGTTTTTACTGGAGTACTACGTATTACTGTAACATTTTACTCCGAGTACTATCATACGTATTTTTATTCTGCCGGTGGTTACCGGTAGGTATTTTTGGCTGGTACTAACTTACGTACACGCGGGCAATCTTTAAGTAAGTTTGAGACATTTCAAATTTGTTCGTGCGCGACTACCGGGCTGGCGCGTTAGTGATGCGCGCTCGAAACGGTCAGTGGCATTCAAGTGCCCGGCGATAACTTGTTGGTGAAACGTTTTAAGATTTTTTGAAACTTCAATCACCAAATAAGTTCACAAAAGAATTGTTACATTTGCAATTTCTCCTTTTTACAGTTAACTGTAAATGAGCCTCTCGGATTGCGCAGCTCGATTCGGAATTGCAATTGCTCTGAAACCTCAACAATGAAATAGATAAAGGCCGTTGGATTGATTAACTGTAACTAAAAGTAAGTATTTACACAAATGTAAGGTGCGTCACATTTTACAATTATTATTATGACGGCGCAGAAATCACAGTCAGTCCACTATTATGATTGCGCTGACTGTGTCCTCAAATTGCCAGTGAGTCTATGAGCTGAGATTGCACAGCACGATTGAGATTGTTGGTTGCTATGAAATGTTTTCGAAAGCTTCCATTCGCTTCAAATCTCGCTCCATTCTTGCAGACTCTCAAGCAAGCTCACTTCCCTGTCATCCATTACATACCCAAAAATAGTTTACAGAATGAAGATCTCATCGATTGGAGTTATTCTAGCGAACGTTTGTTGGTTTCCAAGGACCCACGCTGCGGATGGTGGGAGTGATTTACGTGGTAATACCTACTGTGAAATTGTTTGGGGTTCTGATCCAAACGAAGCAACCGTCAGTTGGAATGGAACTGGTGGAATATGTCCCAGCAGCCCTGGCTTTTACGACCTAACAAGTGCCGATATTGCCCAAACGCACGGTTCTGCTAACACCGCAATCTTGCTTTGGAATGGCATTCGCGAATGGACCTTGGATAAATTCCTTGTTCAGGAGGGAGCTCCTGGTGGCAAAGATAGTGGAGGCTTTGAATTCTACGAGTATGGAAGCAATATTTTCCCCGATGGTTCTGGTTTCATTATGCGGAAACAGGCCACGTTGAAGATAACGTCGGATGGCGCCTACGAGCCCAGCTTCGTCGCTCGGTACCAAACAGCCTACTTCGTAGCTGACAAGCCCGTATACGAGCTTGTTGCACCCGATTGTTCTGCGGTTTACACTATGCAATCCATGATGATTGGCCGCCCTGGCGAATGGGGTGTACAAGGAGGATCTGCAAGTTTGCCAATGCTAGCAGAAGATGGTATTATTTCTCCTCCCGAAGGTTGGATCTATCGCACTCGTGTCTTGGAAGAAGACTTGTATATTTATGGCGTGAATGGAACAACGCCTGTATTGCAAGATGATGCTAGGAACACCTACTCCAGTATGGATCTCCCAATTGATCCCAGCATCTGTCCCGGACGTGACGAACGCCCGGGTAACGGTGGCAAGAAATCGTTCCGCAGTCCACCCAATGGTGGAAAGAAGTTTGGTACCAATATTATTTTGTGATATATCTTCCTCTGATTGACTTTCAGCTGCTTCAGAAAACTGTAAACCCGGTATGCCCCCAATCATATGCTACTTTTTATTTACAGTTATCAACTTTTCAGTATTTCGATTTTTCTTAGTTTTGCTTTGTTGGTAAATGAACCTCATATAATAGCCAGCTGCTGGATTTTGATTCACAGTCAGGAAGATCCGAAGAAGACGGTACGATACCTGTACGGTACGGTAGTCTTCTACTACTATCATACAAGGAAAAGGGCAGCAGTGGTATTCCGCGGGTTGCTGAAGTACGACAGTACGACTACCGGTACGGTAGTTCCACTATGGTGATACCTTATCTACTTATACTAATAACTGTTAGTCGGAAGTCGGGAATCGGGAATGATGCGTTCAAACAACCAACCGCTCATAATATATAAAGAAGTAGGTTTAGGAATTGCGTTTGGTAGATACAAGTTTGATTGCAACGGTGGATACAATTCCTAGTAGGCGGTGTCCGAAATTTTGTACTACTACATTATTGATTCGTTGTTAGGTTTTCAAGTAGTCTCTCTAGCTAGAATTCGCAAATTTTCGACCTCAAACGTTAATTTTTTTTGCCAACTTCATTCATGGGTCAACGATGAACCGACAGCGAGAATCGATGCAGGGACAGGTGTCCGAAATTTCCTTTCTATTCATTTGTTTCTAGCTAGCAACAGGATTTCTTTCGTCGTCCTTTCAACATTGTTTCTTCAATGTACCGAGCCGTGTCTTCTGACTGTGGAACTCCGAAGCCTTGCCGCCAACAATCCACCACATTGATCCATCCCTCCTCCGAACCCAGTTCTCCTCCTAGCTGATACAACTCAAACGCTTTGGTTTGATCTGTCGGGGCACCAACACCATTGTGATACATTGCTCCAGCCGACACGGCCGCATCGGCATGTCCCAGATCTGCCGCCTGTAAAAAGTCTTCCAAAGCCTTCTTGTAATTTTGTGGATATCCCTCCGTTCCATGGTAGTAACTATGACCACGGACAAACCGAGCATCGACATTACCAGCCTCGACCGCCTTGTCGAGTCTCATCACGAATTCTTCGAGAGAGCATGGCTCCAAACCAAGATGGGGTTCTCCATTAAGATGAAGGAGTGCCAAGTAATATAACGCACCTCCATGTCCAGCATCGGCTGCTCGTTCAATCAACTTCGTGCCAGAAAGATAATTTTCTTTCCCCCCTTGTGTGAGCCGGTGGACACCAACAAGGTACATGGCATCGGTATCGCCCAGATCAATGGCCTTGGTGAATGCCTCCATGGCTTCATGCAAATCTGCAGGAACAATTTGTTCCTCAATAGTTTCGTTGTTGTTGTTGTCATTGTTATCATCGTTGTCGTGTTTTTCTTCTTCTCCCGGTGGTGGAAACCCCGTCCATAACAAATGTCCAAGATTGTACCATCCCACTCGCGATCCTGATTCACCAGCAGTTCGAAACAAGTCCATGGCTTCAACGACGAGTTCTCTTTGTCGATTGTTGTTCGTATTGTTCTTTGGATTGACGGAAGACGCCTGTTTCAAAAGTGAATTTGCAAGTTGGACGGACGCTTGAGGATGTTGAAAATCGTACGCGGCACGATGGAGGAGGTCCATCGCCTCCCTGCGACGGTCATCGTTGTCGTTTCGATTGGAATTTTGTTTTTGAGTTTCCTTGACCAACGTCTTGATGACCTTGACACCTTGTAATTTGGGCGTCTTTTCTTGCGATTGTTGCCATGCTTCGTACATGCGTTGTGATCGATCAAGTTCGGATTGTTTGTCGTATTCATCCGCTTGTTCCATCAACAACATGGCTTGATCATACAATTGATTCCCATCGTTTGGAGTAACGCTTGTTGTTTTTGATGACGATGACGACGATGAAAAGAACCTTGCCGAAGTGAAACAACATGATACTTTTGTTGCAGCAACAGCATTGACATTTCGTAAACCAAACAATAATGATGATACAGTTGTTGTGTCATGTTGTTTCAGTATTGTTGTCACTTTGGAAGCTGTTTCTGTTTCCGTTGTGGAAGTATTGTTGTTACCACCCCGATGGAAACAACCGCTCCGAGAGAGGACGATCCTCCATGATGATGATGACAATGATGATACTGCTCGAATGTTGTTGTTGGGCGCCGCTTGTATGATTCGAAATCCTGACAACGACAACATAATATTATTATTTTCAGACTAACTACCGTAGCCAGTAGTTGTTGTGAACTTGATCTACGGTAGTAGTGAGACGGAGACGTTGTGACGAAGCGATGTGGATACTACGACACACCATCATACATTGTCGAAGGAAACTTCGAGGTCGTTCGAAAAACGTGCTTACTGGAGTAGTCAGTGTGAGAGAACAGCAGGTGCTTCGGATTCGAGCTACTACTACCGTACTACGGAGTATGAATTCACGTCATGTCTGTCAAATCGAATGAATGACTACGATAAAATTTAATGTACTTCACTGTCAGTAGAATGAAATAATAAAATACTAATATAATACTACGTAGTAGGACAATGAAATGACAGTGAATGAACGAATCAGGCCTCATTCAGGAAAGAGTCATCAAAGGTTTTTTTGATGAGAAAAGAAGTGGCGCGCGACGAATGGATAGGAGTCGCGTTTTTGATTCGCTTTCTCGACATCTCGTTTCGATTCTCTCTCTCATCCCCATGATTCTCTGATGAGAGTCTTTTCTTGTGGAAATGCGTTTGTCATATGATGAAGGAATATATGGAAGAAAAGGAACGGCATGATAGATTATGTATTGAATATGAAACATGTCTCCGTCTCGTCGAAGGCGTATTTTATATCTGTTTGCTGTTGCGTCCACAATCTTTCAGATCCACAGTAGTGTGAAGCAATTCGAAAACAAGAAAGCAGCACCTTCATTCGACTTGTTCTTCGATTGGGGTTCGCATCGTCAACAACTTGACTCCTCCAATCCAGCAACAACAATACATTCACACGAATATTTTTACGTAAATTCCAGTATCGTAGAACCATTGCACAAACATCCTCATGCTGGAGCTGTTGATATGTTTGGCCGGTACGGATACGTCCATGATCCAACTATTTTGTTACACCACCAACAAAAACCGCTAACAGAACTCCAACTTCTTTTGGACGAGGAGAAAACGGACCTTTGCGCTCCTATTGGATACGGACCAGAGGGAGGGAAGGATCTGGCGCGACAATTCTTTCATGATCACGTTCAAGTTGCATCGCCGTTGTCTGAAGAAGAAGCCAAGACAATCAAGGTGTTCTGTGCCATTTACACCCATGCCGGGAATCGGAACCAAATTGCTGCCATCCGTCAAACATGGGGAAAGCGGTGTGATGGGTTCATGGCGGCATCGACAGAAACGAATCATGACACTGCTACCGTCCATATCCCCCATCAAGGACCCTATCAAGGTCAATATAAGGGAATATGGCAAAAGGAGGTTCGATCAATGGTGGCCTATTTTCATGACAACTTCATCGAGGACTATGACTATCTCTTTCTGAGTGGTGACGACACGTATGTAATAATGGAAAATTTGAAAGTGTTCCTCCTGGAAAAGTCAAAGGAAATCGAGGTAGAAAGTCCCTATTTCTACACTGGAGCAAGGACCCATGGTATATGGGCTAAGAATAAAAAGGGTTATGATCCAACCTTCTTTTACATGGGGGGAGGAGCAGGATATGTGCTAAGTCGAAACACCGTCCGGTCCATTGTTCAAAATGTATTCCCACATTGTCTTGCAGATACTGTAGGATCAGCCGAGGTATGATTTGTGTGACCATCTTGATATTGGGGTGCGGAGTCCCAACAGTTGCTGCTTTTTTCTTTTTCTTCACCTGCGGTCCTTACCACTTGTTTCGCGAACACACGCATACAACTAACTACTATACCATACACGCTCCTGTTAGGATGTGTATATGGCACATTGCCTCAGAAATCTGTTGAATATCACGGGACTAGATTCTCGTGATGATCAGGAACGAGATCGGTTCATTCAGTACGATCCTCTCCGAAGAGCGGCACTCCCCAACTCCGCAGACAGAACTTTCATGCGATTCGTGCGATTACAAAATACTTGGTTGGCAGAACACCATAATTGGACTGCAAAATATGGCATTCAATCTATAGCACCTTCGGTAATTTCGTTTCACATGATACAGCCAGCAGTCAAAATGAGACGATACGACCACTTGCTTTATGGAGCAAAGGACGAAACTTACGAGAAACTAGATTGTGGTTGATTATAATCGTTGTTGAACAAAATACGAGAAGAGGCAAAAAAAAGAGATAGGAGGCGACATTGTTCCAGGCTGTAGCTAATAATAGTAGGTATTAGTACCGTAGTTGGAATCTATCATACGTCGTAGGAAAACATCCAATTAACAGTAAAAGATCGTTCGACAGAAGTCAACGGATGGGACAGAGATTTTTTGTATGATGTGATACGTCGTAAGAAGTTTGTCGCGCGACACTGGTATCATACGTAAAATCGTAAAATCCGCTTCCAACGTCTCGGAAAACATTATTACGTAAAATACACAGTAATAACTGAAAAATAGATACCGATAGGCGACAATCAAAAAGGTTTTCTCCAATCTCCGAATAGGTTCAGATGATAATGAAGAAATAATGTTCATAAAATCATATTGAACGACATGGTACTTGCATCATGTCTTCGCATCATCGAAGGTGTACTTTACATCTGTTTGCTGTTACTACTGCAGTTTTTCAGATGCACAGTAGTGTGAAGCAATTCGAAAATGAACTGCCTTTATTGGAAACCAAGACAGACTTGTTCTTTGATTGGGATTCCCATCTTCGTCTTCTCGACTCCCCCAGCATTCCAGCAAGAACACCTTCGCACAGAACATATGGAAATTCCAGTCTCGTAGAACCACTGCACAAATATCCTCATGTTGGAGCTGTCGATGAGTTTGGACAATTCGAATACGTCCATGATCCAACTATTTTGTTACACCACCAACAACAACAACTAGCAGAAAAAATCCAACTGTTGGATGAGGAGAAAACGGACCTTTGCGCTCCTATTGGATACGGACCAGAAGGAGGGAAGGATCTGGCGCGACAATTCTTTCATGATCACGTTCAAGTTGCATCGCCGTTGTCTGAAAAAGAAGCCAAGACAATCAAGGTGTTCTGTGCCATTTACACCCATGCAAGGAATCGCGACCAAACGGCTGCCATCCGTCAAACATGGGGAAAGCGGTGCGATGGATTCATGGCGGCATCGACAGAAACGAATCATGACACTGCTACCGTCCATATCCCCCATCAAGGACCCTATCAAGGTCAATATAAGGGAATATGGCAAAAGGTTCGATCGATGGTGGCCTATTTTCATGACAACTTCATCGAGGACTATGACTATCTCTTTCTGAGTGGTGACGACACGTATGTAATAATGGAAAATTTGAAAGTGTTCCTCCTGGAAAAGTCAAAGGAAATCGAGGTAGGAAGTCCCTATTTCTACACCGGAGCGAGGACTCATCCTATATGGACGAAGAATAAAAAGGGCTATGACCCAACCTTCTTTTACATGGGGGGAGGAGCAGGATATGTTCTGAGTCGAAACACCGTCCGGTCCATTGTTCAAAATGTATTCCCAAAGTGTCATGCAGATACTGTAGGATCAGCTGAGGTATGACTTGTAACATTATGTTGATATCGGGGATCTAACAACTCGTTTCACTCACATACCACCGTAATCATGTTCTCTTATTAGGATGTGTATATGGCGCGGTGCCTTAGGAATATGTTGAATGTGACTGGACTGGATTCTCGCGATGATCAGGAACGAGATCGGTTCATTCAGTACGATCCTCTCCGAAGAGTGGCACTCCCTAACCCCTCAGACAGACATTTCATGCGATACGTACGATTACAAAACACTTGGTTGGCAGAACGCCATAATTGGACTGCAAAATACGGCATTCAATCCATAGCACCATCGGTAATTTCATTTCACATGATACAGCCAGCAGTCAAAATGAGACGATACGACCGCTTGCTTTATGGAGCAAAGGACGAAACTTACGAGAAACTAGATTGTGGTTGACCCTTGTGTGAAATACCACAAGAGGCAAAAAAAAGATAGGAAAGCGACATTTGTTCCGAATTGGACAATGCAATGTATACGAGTCTGTTCTTTTCACTTTCAAGTGTGTCCCGAATTCTCAACGTCTTTCCACCAATTCGCCACACTTCGATCAAATTCACATCATAAAAGAATATATCTTTCCCCTTATTCGAAACTTCTGAGCTTGCCAGGCTGCATATTCTTCAGGATTGATTTCTCATAGAGGGACTATTTTTCTTAACTAATGGCGATATGATCTTTTCGTCCTCAACGATACTTTTTTTGATGACTGATATAGATGATAGTTTGTACTATTTGCCTTGCAAGGGTTCTTAATTCAGACCCACGTCACCAAAAATAAAACCGTAAGCTCAATCGGAACAAAGCAGCGCCATCCTATTCAGTAAAGCTCACCAACTTGAAGGCATCCTGTAACCTCAAAACGCTCTCATTGACGTTTCCAACAGCAGAGATGTTGTATGCGTCCGAGCCTTTCGAGCAAGCGTACGATCACTACATGAAACAAAGAGGAATCATGATCGTATCGCCTCCTCCGATGATTCCTCTTTGTTTCATGTAGTGATCGTACGCTTGCTCGAAAGGCTCGGACGCATACAACATCTCTGCTGTTGGAAACGTCAAAGAGAGCGTTTTGAGGTTACAGGATGCCTTCAAGTTGGATGCATCTGCACCACTTGGTAGCCAAGCAAGTACTTGAACGTGCCAATTCAAATCGCAATCTTGCCAAACCATCGCTTTGTTTGCTAACGCAATGCCAGACTTGGAAGTCTGTTTGAGGCGACAAAGACCTGATTGAACAACCGACATATTTCCAAACGAAGAGGCTTCTACTTGTGTGGAATGGTCGACAACGACTGCTTCTTCTTCTTCTTCCTTTTGTTTACGAGGTCGTGGCTTCGGTGCGCTGTTGTCGTCCTCTTCCGAGCCTTTGGTGTCGCCTTCAAAGCGTAAAGTAGGTCTAGGATAAGCTACTGGAGAAGGACCTGGTGCGTTTCGAGCTGGATCAAGGTTCTCGAACTCGTTTAGATACGCTTTACGAAGTTTATACCAATAGGATTGCCAGTTTTGTTTCGATTTTTTTGTTGCGACGTACTCAGATAACTGGTCTCTAATCTCTTGAGTGACACCAGTATCGTCGATGTACGTTTCGATTACGGTATCGGAGTCCGTCCTGACCGAGGGTCTAAACGCTTGTTTTTCAACTCTTTTTCCAAGAATTGAACAGCAATATCGCTCTTCTTTGGCATGTTACTACACCAACTACAACAACTGTAAACTTTGGATTGATAGACAAGAAGTACCACTGTTGTTAACGCTGGTAGGGCACTGCTTACAATCGAGCGATGTTGCGCAGTAGAATCCTACATATTCTTGTGCCACGCTCCTACACGACTCAATGACAAGCGCTGTTCAGACCTAAAGAAATTTAAATTTTCTATTAAAAGCCGATGACCGATACATGTCCGATCGATGTCCGATGTCCACGCGATCATTAGTCGATGGTCGCTCGATGACCAAATAGATAACAAAAAAACGGAATACGACAGTTCTCCGCCAATAAAACTGCCACCAAAAAGCCTTATCTCTAACGGTTTCAGCCAGTCAGAGGATTTATGATACCAAGGATGAGCTCGCTCAGAAGTGGTTTTGGTAGAGGTAGTCTACTCCAATTTCGTTGTCATCGTTTCTACTTTCGAGTACATGTTTGGATCACTACTGGTTCTGGTCTACCGTCTACATTCACCGTCTTCCGTCGTACTACCGGTACTCTACTACGGTGCGGTAGTATCATACCGTACTCCGATAGGGTATCTACCTCTAGAGTGGCTACCGGTAGTACAGTACCGGTAGTATGAGTGGCGTTCGTCGTGGATGAGTACATACGTGTACATTTTATAGTGTATATATATGTTACCAAAGTCACATTTCTCACGGTATGACCCCACCATCCACTGGATAATTGGCGGGTAATGTGAGTCCACAGCTGTACTGTGCGCAAGACTCAGGGGTATGAGTACGAGAGTTCCACTTACAGGGAAACCGTACAATCGCCAATTTGGTAACCTCTTGAGTATGCCTTTTTTGTAAAGATGTTACTTTGTTCCCCCTATTAAAATGCACTGAATTGTCGTACACAACACGATTGATAAAATTTAATGTTACTACGTAGATTGATGCCACCAATTACCAATCACCTTCAAGTGTTGTTGTCGTTGTGGTCGTTGTTCGTGTCGATCATCATATTATTATCTCAATCCCGAGCACTCTCTCTCTCTCTCTAGCTAGCTAGACTACGAGAGTTATAATATTACAAGATTGCTTGTATATCAATTCTTACGGTAATCAACCACTAGCCAATTGTCGCTGTACGGCACAGCACCGAAGCATGATTTGAAGTCGATCCGAAGCCTGGCCCGACGAGACGATCCTTATTTTTTCTTCTTCTTCTTCTTTGTGTGGGTGCTTCTCTGGATCGATCCTACGAATGGATGCACGCAATCTGCTGCCGATGACACATGCTACTAGTAGGGAACTGTTCCGAAAACTACCACGGATCTTCATGACGTTTTTTACAGTAAACTTTCTGATGAAACGTGCCATCGTCCATAGGGAAGTCGTCGGATTTTGTGCACCATCAAAGTCTTTTGTTCGGATAAGACAAGTACACTCTCGCAGTCGAACCTTTGTATCCAGTACTAGTACCACCACTCAGAGTTTCGACGAACCGAGCAACACGTCTCCAAATAATGTTCATGCTTTTCGAATGTCCCTATCGATCCCCACCCGAGACGTCATGGAGGAAGTGGGAGAACTACTGTCGGTTGTGTCTGAACCACCGGATGTGATAACCTTGGATGGAGATTTAGGAGCGGGAAAAACTTGCTTTGCAAGAGGATTTATACTTTGCAAGCTTGGAGTGAAGGACTATGACGATGAAAACGATAACGAGAACGAAACATCGGATCCGGATGTTTTGCCGGGAACCAATAGCATCACAGGGAGGATACAACAACAACAACTGCAAGTGACATCCCCCACCTATCTCTTGTCCAACATGTACCCATATCGAGATGAGAAAGATGGGACACTTCACGAGTACGTTTTTGTTTTTGTTTTTATTCTGTACAACAGTACTCGGTATTTTACTGTCTGTTTGCCTCAAAAATTGTTTCCATGTCAATCAGTTTTCTGTCTCACATTTTTCGTATCGTATCGTGTTTTTTTTTTGTCTCAACACAATAGAATCCATCATATGGATCTCTATCGGTTACCAGGTACTTCCCCAAAGGATTTTGAGCCGTTGGCTCTACCACACGTCTTTTCTCGTTGTATTTCTCTCATTGAATGGCCAAGTAGACTGGCATCATTCGACGATAGTATTGGTCCACCCAAAAGCAATCTATTGGAAATTTACATACGTATCCTTCCATCATCCGATGAACGGGTCATGACATTGACTGCCAATGAAGCGTCCAGTTGGAAGGACCGATTGCAACATCTGATGGATGAGGGGATGGTGGATGACTTGAGAGTCATCGTAGATGAGTTGGATCCAGATAACGAGTGATTTGGAAAACAGTAGTGATGAATCATGCATTAAAAAAAGACATCAGATAATTTACTAGTCTTTGATGGCACCATTGTTATCTAAATTTTTTGGACCGAGTCCATTAGCTTTTTTATATACACTGTAACCCGTGATGTAACGCAACTCATTTAAAAAGTTGATTCATAATTTGCACCAGCATCTGACGCACTCTCTACGGTTTCTGTCCCATCACCATGTTCAATAAAATTTAGAGGGATTGATCAAGTTATAGTTCCTGTTGAATGTGAGATTGGTCAACTAAAATGAGAATATCCTGTATATTCCCCGACGCCGCAACTGTAAGCTTCTCTGCAATCCCAGTGACGTCATGTACTCCATAGCTCTCTAGGTACGTACATATGCCACCATAAAGGTGCTAGGTTGCTACATATGTGGTGGCGTAAACGTAGTGTCTCTAGAGACAAAAGGGAAAGAAATGTAGCTGTGGAGAACTAACATGAGTTGCCAGACCCGCCTGATTGGATCACCTTGTCGTGGTAGGGGGTTTGTCAGAGCCTGGAGAACTAAGCATCCACACATGATCTATCAGTGCAACGGAAGAGATCGTCCTAGTGATAGTACAAACTACTGCTGTCTTGTGCATGGCATCATGCAGAACCGGTGGCCGGCCGGAAAGATTGTGTTGCTCTGATTTTCTCGGAAAGGGGCTAGGGGAGAGGAGGAAGAATGCTTAATGCATGATTCCTGATAGAGTTATGATGGGCACTGACATTTCTGTGGAAGAAATGGCATCATAACTCAGCCGAGTGGCAAGTCCAGTGCACAGGGACGGTACTATTTCGTTGGGAATATTAGTGGTGCTTGACATGGAAGGTTTCTTCTACACGTACAATCCGCCCTATTGGATTGCAACAGGTAGAAGATATCAACACACCCAACACAATTTATGTATGTGGTTATTGCTGCCTTCCCAGCATTGTTTTTGGAAGACCACGCCAAATCTGACATGGAGCGACTTACAGACAGACAAACGGAACTCTAATAAGTTAGGGGTGGTTGGTTAATACAGTACGATCGATGGTTGGTGCGGGGGAGCGACGCGTTGCGCGCGAGGCGTCTATCATACGGTACCTGACAGTGAAAAAGACTTTTACAGTTAAGTGACGTTTTTTTGAACCGGGTGGCATAAGAGCGTGGGTATCTCTCCTATTACACGTTAGGCGTGTGATGGGTCTTGATGATTGATTGATTCGATTACCTGTCAGTGCAAACAACATCATCCAACAACAAACGAGAAAGCAAACTTTGGTGCACATCATGCCGTGGACGATAGGTTTGTCTCATTTTATGGAGGTGGTCTGATAACCCCTCAGGAGCATGAACAACTTAGAGACGACAACCTAAGACCTGCCACCGCGAGAGCCCTTTTCCACCGTGTCAGCCGCGGCAAATACGAGTGATTTTTCAGCGGAGTCTTTTGCGTGGTAGCAAGCTGCATTGCATACTTTTTACAGATCAATCTGCACACCCTGTCGCTCAGAAAAGCTACTAACTGTAAGTCAGTTACGAAAATAGCCCAAACCCAACTTCAACGAAACAACAACAACACAACAACAACGGCCAACAAGCGAAGCAACAACACGGCCAACAAGCGAAGAAAGCACCATGATTGACGAAATCGACTTAGCCGTCGCTAGTGGAAAAGGAAGCACTAACCCAGTTGGGGTAGCTGAGAGTCTTGTCAACTGGGACAAGGATATAATACAGTGGGGATTTGGATATGTAGACGACGCCAAGTTAATCTCGAGGGAACTGGTTCGGCAAGTCCTTCCCAAGTGTGCTCCCTTGAACATCAAATTACGCAAAGACGGGACTGCCCCCTGGGCAAAACGTGGCCATGCCCACGGTGGATTAATTCGTCGAGAGATCTTGCGATCTAGCCCTGGTGGATCCATTGCTACCTTCTGTTCTGTGTACCCAGTTACGGCCAAACACAATCTTCGTCGCGTGGTCGGGGACACTGGGTTTTTCATCCCAAAGGAAGCCACTATTCTATTGTCAGACAACGAGATTGATATTATGTGGGATGAACTCGGTTGGCTGCCAACTGAAGCGGACTGTTTTGATCTTCGGGAGGGTAAAGAGGCTCAGCCTGCACTCTCTCCTTATGGATTTGATGTGAGTGTTGGCAATGAAATTGCATATGCAGAGAACCCCGCCTGTGCTGCCAAGGCTTCCTTTCAGAAAGTCCGCGAAGACTTCAAATTTGAAAAGGGGCAGAAGGTTGGGATGGCTGTTTTTTTTACAAATCAAACGAAGCCCACACGTGCCACTATCGCCGGAGCCGAAGATGCTGAAATTCCGGAGGATTTTGGGGAAGCGGAGATCAAGAAGTATTATGGTGAACCTGGCCGAGTCAACATTTACACAGGTGAGATCAAATATGTTGGCCCAAAGCATATTGAATACAGCATCAATAGTTTTACTGGATGCAGTGGTGCCGTGGTCTTTTTATTGGACAAGGATCAACCTGCATCCGTTGATCAATCTGACTGGGGCAGAGCTGTGGCTATTCATTCTGGGGCACATCCTCTGATGAGTGATCGAAACTATGGCTTTTTGATTAATGAGCACTCCACGTTTGAAACACTATAGGAGCTAAAAGTTACTATTGACTGACATCTCGACAGACGTAGACGAGGCGAGCCAAGAAACAAGAAACGAAAGGCGTTTCGAATCTACCTACGGTAGGTAGATCGATTACCGGTAGTAGCTAATGATGTATTAACGAATGATGTATTAACAGAAGGTTAAGATTCCGTATTCGAGATGCCTGCACCACTAGCTGAGGACGCGCGCCACCGCATCATGCTGGAAAAGGCTGGCCTGATAACTCGGTTTGAAATAGCAACCACTCTGAATATGACATCAAAATTATAAGTGGACGGAGGACATAATGTGCATGGATGGTATGAAGTTTGCAACAACAGCAATAGATAACTGTAAATAACTCGCAATTTTGACGCCAAATTCTCAGGGGGGACCGGGAGGGCAGAGACATGAAATAACGTCAAAGACGGATTTTACTTTTCTCCCACTCTTAGCGCTGAACTTACAGTTAAACAGCTCTACAATCAAAGTCGCGTTTGGGAACTGAAGGGACTGGATATCTGCAAATGGCGGGCACAGGGACGGGAATACAAGTTTCCTGACACATGGTACCACGGACTTGCTGCTGACAAAGGAAGATTATTGGTCTCAAATGTGTGGCTTTTGCCGTTGCATTAAGGGCCATCGTAGTAAAAAGTCTTCCATGGGCAAGCGAAAGGATCCCAAATGCCCCCCGTCATCTGGAAATTACCCTCCAGTGGCTGCGAGCATGGACAACTACATGCACAAGCCCAAGAGCCAAAAAAAGACCCAACGTTCCCCAGAAATCAAGGACACCAATGCTAAATGCTGCAAACCAAGGCGCCGTGTCAGAAAGAAGGGCAGAAAGGCTGCAGCCACCCTCCAAGGCAACGAACCCAGCCAGGGACAAGACAGAAGAGGACCAACCCTGACAGCTGCCAATCCGTGCAATTGTCGACGAAACAAACGACAACCAAACGGCCCCTGGATGCTGCAAGACATGTCTGCCCATTTCGCATCTCTATTTCCATGGTCCGGCGGGAGGATGCACCCAAGGATACGGGTAGATGGTTGTTCGTAACGAAAGTGCAGGATGCAATGAAAGACGCCGGCTAGTACCCGCCCCTGCAGTCAGGACATACTATCAAGTTTCAACCACATTTGTTGCCAAGATACATCCAATCAACAATGACCGAATTGGAAAGAAAAATGGCCAGGGAAAATGCTCCCAGCTGCATTTCACCTCCGCCTCAACGGCTACCCTTCTCAACATTGGTAACGAGCAGCATGGGCTTACATTCACAGGGAAGCACCAAATGCTGTCTCATTTTGCAAGAATGGAGCGTTTGAAGGATTCTTCAACTCTGAGTCCTCCCACTAATGCTCCGGCTCAGACGCGGCATGCTATTGATGTAGTACGCTGGTTTGTCAAGTCCTGCTGGTCTTTTGACCTTTGAGGAAAACAAACTCTATCGGCCTTATTAGAAAGTCGGATGTTCATGATGACGGCTACTGTACATTACTACAGTACCAAGGTACTTTGTAAAGTAGTATTTTTAGTTTTTAGCGATTTTTAAAGCTAACAGTAAGTAGGGTTCACGTTGCAGTGGGTTGGATCATCATCCGTCTGTCTGTCTGTCTGTCTGTATGGCACTCGTCAGTATGACGTCTGTCGTAGATCTCGGAGTACGTCGATACGACAGACGCAGATGATCGGAAGATTGAAGTTCCGACGACCACATCAGATGTGCGACGATGAATGAAGAAGAATGAATGGAATGAATGATGATGGATGTGATGGTGATAAAACAACGGAGAACCACAACAATGGTGCAATTTTACTACTGCAAATACGCCATTGACGTGTAGTTTATGTTTGTTTTAGTAGAGGCTCGAATCTTCTTCTCCTTTTATTTTTTACTACAATAAAACAAATTCCAAGTCATTAGTAGTACATCACACATACACTAGAATGATGATCAAGCGGAGAAGCAACGACAGTAGTAATAGTAGTAATAGTAGCTGCAGGTCTCGGTGTATTAATACCACACCAACTACTGCGCTATCTACGCTACTATTCCTCTTTTACTGCTATGCCTTTTATGGGGTACCATCGGCATCTGGGTATACAGCTGCTATTGTACATAATAACAACTCGAGATCTCTCACATCATCGTCATCATCTTCATCATGGTCAGCGCCATCAACGTCAACATCTTCCACCGCCCTTGGAATGATCAAACCATACAAGGCACCTGTCCAACATTCTGTGGGAAAATTACGGTCTCGAAGCAGTGGTACTTCATCGTCTCCTCCAACGTCACGGAAGAACAGTGTCGCCACTCATAACATTGCTTCATCAACAGCATCATCATCTACGTCTCCTCGATCCTTTGAAGATCGTATGAGAGGGATTTTGGGACAACAACAACAGGAAGAACGGCAACAACAACAAGGCTCCACCAGCAGTTCCCTATCGAGGAATTTGCCTTCCAATTTACATTACTGTCATACCCTCCAACAATACAAGGAATTGGTGGCAGAAGAAACAGATTCCCTCGTCTTTGTGGGCTTTTTTGCATCGGAATGGTGCAAGGCTTGTCAGGCGGCTGTTCCATGGTTTCACCGGATGGCATCCCTGTATCCACAAATCAAGTTCGTTCATGTGCCGGTGACGGCACAAAACGTGAATCTGCATCAAGGACTGGGTGTGGAACGACTTCCCAGTGGACATATCTATCATCCGACATTGGGATTGATTGAAGATAACGTCCGCTTGACCAAATCCTTTCTGGCAGGATCACAGTCCCGTGTCGCACAACTGTTACAGTGGTACTTACAGGGAAGTTGTGAATTGATGGGAGTGGGTGATACCAGAGATCCCATGGACATGAAACCCAAAACGACCGTGGCCGTTCCAAAACCCGTACAAGTCTCTACCAAAACGATCCTCAATTGATTGGGGGAAAAAGGGAAATGTTGAATGTTGATAGTCGTCGTGCTACTACTAATACTAATATAAAAATGAGTAACAAGAGAAAAAAAGTTTTGACATGCAACTAAAAGATATGCAAATTCTTTTGTGCAACTTCTAAAAGTAATAGGCTACCTAGATTGACATCCATCCATCTACTCTCTATTGTAAGCAGTATTGTTCTAAAAGTTTTTCACGGGTTGGCGATTTCGAAAAGGGCTCTACCGGTAGCTTAAAATGCTAGAGGGAACAACAATCATCTCCATGTCCGTTTGTCAACATTGTTCTACCCACACTGCCAATAACATATACGAGTATATATTATACATAGTTTTGATTGTAAAATATAATGATAAAATTCAGAGCAGCGAATTTTGTTACTTTTATAATGATCAAAAGTCCTTTAGTACCATCAACGTTTCATCCAATTGCAGGATGGCATTGTCCAACCGTTCCAATCCTTTACAGAAATGGTCGTATTCCCTCTTATCGGCTTGGTTTTCGTTTTCATCGGTCGCACCGGCATCCTTGGCACGTTCAATAAAGTCTCGACCGACTTCTTCTTCGTGTTGTCGACGAAGACGCATGTTGCACAGGGCCGTACAAACGTTTTCACTCACCACAACGGGGACCTTGCTCCGGTTGAAACCCCACAGGTAAATCATACTGGCCGGATTGTGCTGTTTCCCAATATTCACATTGAACAATTCGATGTAATTGTCTCGATACAGACAATGCAACTTTTCTCTCGTATCCTTGGCAGGGAGCATGGCAGCATCGGCAATCTGCAAATGACAAAAACAAAATGAAGAAAAACATGGCAAAAACGAAGAACAGAAACCAGTCATTCAGATTGTTCAAAAAGGTGGCCGCACAAAATGACTACACTACCTAGGTAGTCTTTCCATCCATCGAATACATGCATACAATGTGTAAATAATCATACCATCTCTGCTTCCATATATTCCGAATCGGCCAAAATGGAGCATACCCTTGCCGATACGTCATCGTACCGGTCGCTAATGATCTGATGGATGATCCGATCCTTCAAATACGTTACCAGCGAGGGGATACGGATTTGAAATTGAGCGTCCGCCACGTGCTCGGTGGCCATTTCCCATTCCATGAGAACCTTGGGCGAATTCACCTGTGACAGTTCCGTCAACGTTTTGTACAAATGGTTGATGGCACCGCCCGGTTTCTGTTCAAACAATTGTTGTACGGGCCGGGGCAAACTCCGCAACAACTCACGGACGGATATCTTGGAGCGAGTGTCCATCGCCATGACATCCATAGAACGAGGATCGTCACCGTACGATTTGGGAGCATGGATACGGTTGGCCACAATTTTGAGTCCCGCCGTGACGATGGAACCGGCCTTGTCAATACGACTTCCGTACCGTTCATAAACGAGCCATCCCAACCGTAGGGCTCGCAATTGGTCGTGTAACATGTGAAAATTGACTCTCCACAATGCCTTGGCATCAATGGCCTGGAAGGGACCGCTTTGTAAGAGTGCCACGACGGCCGGATCTTCATCCTCCTCCGATTCTTCCGTTTCATCGTGGGGTTCGACATCCGTATCGGTACCACTCCTCTTTTGCTTCTTCACGGCAGGTCCTTCCGACTTGATCTCCTCGTCCTTTTGTTTGTTGGAATGTTGTTCCGACTCAAACTCTCTTTCGTCATCATCGTCGTCAGGATCGTCTCCACGTGTTTGTTTATGGAAGAGTGGCACGCGTTGAATGTATCCATTTTGATAGAGATGCCGAAAGGATTCCAAAACTTGTTTGCGAATGGCTTGCTTCTTGGATAATTTGGCAGAAGAAGCATTCTTCTTTTTTTCATCGTCAACGTCGTCATCCTTGTTGTCATCATTATCTTCCTCTTCTTCTTGCCTTTTTTGTTCTCGCTCCAAGTGCAGCACCGTTTTAACGATCGCCTGGACGGATTGCAATCGACCATGTACTAACAATTCTTCGAGCAATACACCGGCAGCAGTTCCAAATGTTTTTTTAACATATTCGACATATCGTGGATACCTAACGAAAAGTCGAGCACGGTCCATGTCAAAAGTGTAATGAACAATGACCTTTTTTCGATTGGATGATGATTGGTGTTTCCGTTTCTTGTTGGAAGTCGGGGCTGTTGTTGTTGTATTGTGAAGGATCACTCGTCGTGTTTGGACGAGAAAATGTTGTAGCAATACCAAGAGTGATGCTCGGATCAACAAGGGAGATGGACAAGAGGAATCGTCATGCTTGAGAGCAGTGTTATGAATAGTGGCCATTTGAATCATAATTTCTTGACGTTCCTTCGACGTTCGTTGAGGCGACTTGATGTGACATTGATCTTGAATGTACGATATGAGTTGTGGCAATGTTGATTCACCACGTGCCATTAAACCATCGGCAACAAGTTGGACAATAGGACCAAAGTAGTCTCGAACGCAATTGCTGGCTAACGACAAAAAGGGATCATGGGGAGTGGTCGATAAAGGAGACGTCGACACAAATTTGGCAAACTGATTCGGTTTGTTGTGACTGCCAGTCATGGCGATCTACCGTTGGTAACAACAGGTGACGATGATGAAAGTATTTTCCTGTAGCCTCCAAGAGATTTTTTCATCGGACAGAGTACTTTTTGGTGTGCCAACGACACATTCGAACATGACACATCCATTGATCACCAAACACACCGAAAACAAAAGATACCAACGTACACTCGACACAAACCATCTACGTACTACGTACCATGGAGGTAGTGCTGATACCGCTTACCGCGTACTAGGTAAGCATATGTACGTACATACAGTATGAGCATAACATCAAATCCTCTTGAAAGTACTCCACTGCTCCACGTCTCGATCAATCACATGCATCTGTGCAAGATTGGAGCAATCATTGATTTCGCCGGCATTGGAAGTGAGATTCCAAAGCTGCACAGCACACAAAAAGACACACGACTTCTGGATCATTGCGGCATTCATCCTCTTTGAGTTGCCTCACAAAAAATCAAGAGTAACACAAGCAAAACGAAACGAAACAAAACAAAACCAAACAGCAAAACCAACCATTTCAACAATCATGACTTCATTGTTCCTTCAAGAGGCTATGATGATCCTACAGGAAAAGGAAGACAAGAAACAAGTCGTCCTAACTGCGGTTGCACCCCTTTGCCAAGAACATTCAGAGTTCTCGGGACTTGCGAGCTTGGCCGTTGGTCTTCAACAAGGCGGAACGCTAGACTGCAAAGTCATTTCGGGTGGCAAAACGAACTACAGCTACCAAGTGTATCTGAAAGAAGATCCATCCAAAAAGGTCTTTGCCAAGCTTGCGTTTGACTACGCGTTGTGGAATCCCGATAGGACCGTCCACTACGATTTGCAAAGGACTGTCAATGAATATGATATCATGAACATGTTTGCAAATATAATGGGAGAATATGCACCCGTCGCTCAACCGTACCATCTGGTCCGAATCGACCATCACACGATGATGCTTGTGACGGAATGGGCATCTGCCGGAGACGAACAATGGGCCAATCAGTTCATTGATGGGAAAGTGGATATGCGAATCATTCCCAAGATTGCCAATGCCCTAGCAACTCTCAATCTCTTTGAGGACTTTGACCCAAAATTTAACGACAATGCTCGACCGTGCCTCCTATCGTTGTTTGAGGCCTTCAAGGACATGTTTCGACAAACCATCAACAACACAACAAACAATGATCCGAATGACAGTTCGATTGCAGTGGCCAGAGAAATTGGTCTGGAGGAATTCAGCATCATGATTGACAACATGGAACAAGACTACATGCAAAGAGAATGTCTCATTCACAACGATGCACACGTCTTTAATTTGCTCGTGGAAAAGAAACCATCAGATGACGACCTTGATCGGTTTGGTGACAAGGCATCCTTGTACATTTGTGACTGGGAAATGGCAGTGGCTGGACCAGCGGGAGCAGATCCAGGAAAGTTCTTTGGGTATCCTTTGGCTTGTGCTATCTGTCATGCTATGAATGGAAACAAAGAGTCGGCGTATCATCTGTTGGAGTGCACCAACGAATTTTGGAAGGTATACGAAGAAATCTTGTCGACCCGAGGAGGAAAAGACACGAATGCCTTGGCTAACATCTTCCGGCAAGCCTTGGGATGGGCTTCCTACTTTCTCTATAATGGTTTCAATCAGCTTGATCTTTTTGTTGATACCATGCCCATCCACGATTTGGCGCCAGACGATATCGCAAGGACACGAGGCGCATGGTCCTCGTTGGGTCTTCGGCTCATGCACATTGCATATGGCAGTAACAGACAACAGTTGTCGTTGGTTGACTACAAGATACTATACAACAATCTCGTTACGGAGCAAATTGAAGTCATGCTGGGCTTTGCTTACGAACGAGATGGTCCATCGAGACGCCTACGACGAAGCTCGACACTCCGTGCTTCTGGAAAACGCATCTCTGATGCTATGGATATGGCCGATGTGGTAGCTATTGCTTACAACTTGTCGGTTGAAGCAATTCCATCATCGAACATAGACCAAAGAGCTGACTCTATTTCCCAGAAGGTCGCAGCTTGAACGACACACAACACAAACATACAAACACAGTCATATGATATGCATGATCCTCAGCCTTGAATACTCTGTTCCCAATCCATAAAAGTAGCATTATTAGATAGGAATTTGAAGTCTACTACTACGTAACGTGTTTTTTGGGTGGTTTAAAATCCCTTGTAGTCACCGGAATTTGGATTGAACCCACCCTCCGAGTTGTCTTCGGCCTCACCCAGTGCACCCGACTCGATGACGCTCTTCTGATATTTTGCCCATTCGAGTGGAAAGCTCTTTTCCATGAGGTTACGACTTCGGAAATTGAACGACTTGCTGCGAGTGCTTTTCAAATCACCGATACATGCCGCCCAAAAATCCGAGACGTATTCCAAACTGGGTTTGTTTTGATATCCCGGGAGACATTCGTGTCGTAACAACGCGCCAGTGAATCCTGCGGCCTTCCATCGCGCCGTTTCTTCGCCGAGTCGATTTTCACCGGCAGGAGTCCGAACAGATCCCAAAATGGGTATTTTACGTCCCAGACTACGAGGGACAGTCGGTAGGGGCAGTATCTCCACTGAGCTGTCGCTGTTATTGGCATTACCGTCACTGGAAGTTGCTGTTTGAATCGTCAGGAGCACTGTGACAGGATCTTGGCCAGTGGCTTCCGCAATTTTAGTCACCAACGCTTCCACGTCGTTTTCTTTCCAAGTGGTGGCAATTGTGTCCGTGACCAGAATTTCTGGAATGGGTTGTAATCCCGATTCCAAGGCCTCTTGACATTGTCGGATCCAGGCATTGTCACTGAGAATATCTTCCAGAGAGGCAATTTCGTTTGTCGTCGACACTAAAATACCGGATGCACCCGTTTCGGCCAGTTCTTTCAAATCCACTGTGGGAACTGTTGCATCGTCGTTTGTTTCCAGTTCAGACGGTTTCTTGGGATGACAGTAAATGACTGGAATAGGTCCGGGGAAATTACCTCTGGCTTCTTCCTGTTCGTTGCAAAAGGTTTTCAATGAGCTGAGAGAGGTGCACGACACAAAGGCGCTGTTGGCCTTGGCCTTGGTCCGTAACGTTTCTGATAAGCTGGAGACAGCTGATGACTGTAGCAGAATGGCGGTAGGATTGATGGGATCTTCAATGATAATCTCCGGGCTGAGGGTAAGTTTACCCGATGGAGAGGCAAAGGCTTCAGCCAGTCGCGATCGAGTGACTTGGGCGGCATTTGCAGTCAATGCGGTTGTGCAATGATATGGCAAAGTGAAAAGTAGCAGTGATGATGGCAACAGTGACAACGTTGGCAGTAGTTGCAGGAGGCGATAGCAAACATTGAACAATACCATAATAATTCTTTTCAAAGAAGGAAATAATTGAAAACTTCAGGCTGAAAAACTGAGGAAATGAATTGTCGTTCTTGGCTGTTTCCCGTGGTGGCAGCCACTGGACGATACCTTTGTGAGTTGTTGTGTGAATATAGAGATCTGGTCGTTATCGTTGCAACACTTTATAATATTTGTATTTTGTGTCGATTTGGTTGTGTTGAATGTTGGGTTGTGTCGAAACAAAAATGTTGTGTGGACGATGATGATGACGATGATGACGATTTTTTTTGTTGATGGATGATGGATGCACCATGATTGATCATCAGTTGATGGAGAGAAAAGGAATTACGTACTCAATGAAATCGGGAATGGACCAAACAATTCCATTCACGATACGACATTTCATTTGAACTCTATAAACTTGAAGCATATACGGTTGGTTGTCAGACGAAATTAATGAAATGAAACGATTTCTCAGGACAAAATCTGCATCTACCGAGTGCAAAATAATAAATTTTCCTCACGGTCATCTCACAATCACAATGAAGGAGCGTATCTTTTTGGCCAAAAATGAAAGATGAAACACTCTCGAATTAATAATACCAGTAAAATTACGGTCACTAGCTAGCTAGTAGAGTAGCTAGACGATATTATTATTGACTTCTTCATATCAACGACGATGATAGGAACGAAGTTTTCAGCATCGCGTTTTGAGTATCTTCTTCTCTTCATAATATTATTTTGCATCTTGTCATATTGGATATCTTGTACCACAACAACAACGTTTGTTACTGCCGTGGCTGCGACAACAGAAGACATATCGGACGCATCCAATCATCTTCTATCAGCCTCCGAACAAAACGCACTAAACCTTCAAGAACGGATCAATCAAATCATTATTATTTTGGAAGAACGTCGTCATCGACACAAACAATCGACTTCTGGTACTATAGTTTGGATTCCACCGGGGGACTACAACTTTTCGCATTCCAATTTCAATATTACATTTGCTCGGAACCTACAGCTACTGGTAGGCAGACGAACCGATAAACGACCAAACTATGGTTCTAATAACAGAAGATTCAATACCAGCAGTAAGAACAGGCGTAATGACAACAATATGACAGATAGCCATAACGCGACATTTTGGTTTTCCGGACAGAGTGGGATCAACGTGTCACACTCAAGTAACGTCCAGCTGGGAGGTGGTATCCAACAGCGACAGTCCCCATTTCTTATTATCGACTATCATCCCCTACCACCACCTCACACAGACTTTCACGAAACATCGGGTATTACTCTACACCTATTCAACTGCAGCAATATCACTGTGCATACTGTCGTGATTCGTGCGGCGCCATTCATGGCCGTGACGGCCTTTCAAGGATACGGCAATCACATCTTCTCCAATATTCAGTTGGAACCCCATCCGTCCCGTGAGTGGGTGGCACGTCGGGATGCCATTCATGTTTCCGATCTGCGTTTGGGGCCAACTCTTGTAAATTCAACCATCGGGTATACCGGTGACGACTTTTTCAACGTCCATTCGACACTGTTACTTGTCTTGAATTGCAGTCGCATCTCCCCGCAGGATGCATCCTCTCCATCCATAAACTGTCTCTTGGTGAATCCACGAGTCTTGCCCGATGCTCCACGAAATACTGTCTACGGAACCTTGTCCAATTTGGAGTTTGTACAACCCGGGGATGTGATTTCGTTCTACCAATGGCCAGCATCCGATATGGCTATGCGCCCGATCCTCACCGACACCAAGGTGCGATACCTCCACGACGTCAGCAGACAGTACGGAAGAGATGCACAAGAAACTCTCCCATCCCTACTACAGTATCCTCCGAAAACGAGCTGGCACGAAGCAACCAACCAAACCACAAAGTTTGAGGCAGATGAGGTGTGGAGTGTAATGCTTGAATTGAACGAACCGCATCATCCATACCAATATACGCCACTACCCCCACTAGGCTCCATTGCTACTGTCGATACAATCTCCAGTGCTGGTGCCAAGATAATCAATAATACCTTTGTGGATACCAATTGCAATTTTGGTCGATTCAAAAGTCCTGGCGGAGTTATCCAGGGAAACACCTTTCGCCAGGCTGGAAACGAAAATCTAGAATTAACGGCATTGCCCCAATGGCTCGAGGGACCCGTCAATGTACGGGATGTACAGGTGGTCGACAATGTGTTTTACGTCGACCAGATCCAACAATTGCCAGTCCATTGTGGACCACTTTGCGAGCACCCTGGCTGTGACTATGGCCAGTGCGTTCAATGTCCCATCTGCGATGGCTACGACACAACATGGGCAAAGAACATCACTCTTCAAAAGAATCAGATTGTTCCTTCCATACGGGCGACAAAAGAGGATTCCGACGCCGTCGATCAAACGCGACACTGACCAAGATGCATGGGACCACAAATCGAAAGGAGTGTTCTCCCTCCACACGACACAACCCTTGAAGTTCTTCCCATAGAGTGCTAGCAAATTTGGGTGCTAATCCTTATCTGTTCAATGATCGGCCCCTACAAATCATACAGGAACAGTCGAAATCCTCTCACTTTTGCCAAGAACCCTTCAACCAATACTCGGCGCACATTCCACACATTCGCAAGGTAGGTGAAACAAAAGGAAAGGAACTCCGTTGAAGGGTTCGTATTCTCATTTCTCGATAATATAAAATTATTGGGGGTCGTTGGACATGATTTTCATCGGCAGTGAGGCCTTCAGATCTCCATTTCCATCTACGATTGGTAGAACCGTATTTTTCCACCCCTCTCTTAAAGGCCTAATAGCAGTACCTCTACTCTAGAGTATTCGACGAATTTAACTACCGGTAGGAGTCTTCAGCGAATAACTACCTACGACACGGATCAGCAAAGGGGAGTCTTCAGCGAATCAGGTGGTTCTCTTAATCAGATTATTGGAAGCGCTTCGAAGTTCTCACATACACTGTAGATATTGTAAGAATTATTCATTCTCTGATTCTCTCATCCTTCACCATCCCCTTCAAGGTTGTCCTACTAGTAAAGAAGTGGAAGACACCTCTCTCTATAATTAAAAGTTGTCATTTTTTACTGTGGTGATTCTACCATCGGAGCACTTCCTAACTGTAAAAAGGACGTATTATGAGATTACGCTACATTCCGACCAGGGGAGCGAACCGAAGAAACTTTATCTGAATCGAGCCCTACGGGTTTGCGCACGACTAGTAATCTTGACCTATCGTCATCGAACAGCAGGTAGAGAAAACATGTCCCATCGTCCCATCTCACAAAATTAATTTTCTGCACTTTTCGATCTTCGATCGCAAATTTTCAGCACTTCAATCACATAACAAATTAAAGCCATCATGAGAGGAGTTATTTTCATTCTTTTTTCTCTAGCCGCAAAGCTGGCAGATGGAGCCACGTTGTTTTCTGTGAGTAGAGGAATATAATTGTTACAAGGATATTTTCCATTTGTCATCAAGCCAGAAAAAACTAACGCTTTATTGTCTTCTCTCCAGATTGATGGTAATACATTCAGCGGCAGTTGGGATACAGCCGACGAGGCAACGAACACTGTTACCATTACCTTCGACGAACAGGGACAAAGCGAATCCTCATTCAACGTCGAAATTTCTGACTGTTCTGATGCGGACTTTAGTGTTACCTCGGGTGGTGGCACTAAGTCATCATCGGCCGATGTCGAGGTTACCTTCACCAACCAAAATGCGATCACAAGTGCAGTAGCGTGTTTAGATGTGGCCCTCTACGTCAACGGCATTTCAATTGCTGTAGCAACGCGCCGAGTGGAATATTCTGTGACCGCTGAATCAGGAACCTCTGGAACAGGGTCGGTAACCATCACCCAAAGTAACCTGGATGGAGTGGCTACAAATAGCCAGTCTAAACAAACCAATGCAGAGAGTGGGGGGCACTCCCTGGTCTTCGTCCCCTCGATCGTAACCAGTGGGCCGATTCAATATGGTGACACATTCGATGTCGAAATCGCCGCTATTTCTGGATACGACGTTGATATTTCCGCAATCTCTATTGGAACTATCACCGACGAAAAGAACGGCGCTGGCTACGTCTCGGCTCCTGACAACAAATCCATCACCATCAAACTTCCACTCAATTCATTCTTAGATGCGAGTGGTGGGAGTGAGACGATTACCTTGACGGTAGACTGGAAATTAACCGGGACTCGCCGACAGCTGCGAGGTGAATCAGCTCAAGTCAGTTTCGTCACTGGAAATCATATTGAAGCAACCGACGAGGACGGCTATGATAGACAGGGAAAGTCTCTCACTGAGATGGTTGTCAAAGTAGTTCCACTAAGCAAACTAGATGGAGTTGAAAGAGCAGAGCAACAATCGAATAGCATCGCAGATGAAGGCGAATACAGCTCAGGTTACAGACTCACGTTTACTTCAGCAACAGTGGCAATCACTACCATCGCTGGTGCCATTCTTGTTTAAGCCAGCTATTGTTCCAACCAAATACATTAACTACGGGGCAGTTCCTAAGCAGACAAAAATATAGAGTAAAATCACATGGATAAATCACACGGGAGGTTGATCGAGATTGCACTTTGGAACATAATACCGGTAGACTTCAGCAGTACCCCAGTACCACTTTGAGTGCGGTGTATTCCGATGCCAAAGGGTCCTCGTTGTTCTATTGATTACGACAGGTATGATATGTCCTCCTGTGCAGGACAGTGTTTACAGTAAGGTACCGATAGTTACTGTTAGTTTCACAGATAAGAATGAGGTCGTGAAAAGTTGGGCGCTGTTTCTTTTAGCTGGCACTTCTTTTCTTGCGGTCCCCCGACGCGGACCGCAACGTACACTTTTGTACAGCAGCTACGTAAAACATGGTTTTTACAGTTAGGTAGTACCATTGCTACCTTCTCTCACTTATTAGAGAGTAAAATTTATTACGGTAATTGCCTCTTTTGATTTCAAATAATTCCTTTCGCTCACATTTTATTCCTAGCTAGCTAGTAGGTAGTGATCTACCGGTAGTAGAACCACTACGACGTATTCAACAAACAACAACTCACTCCGCTGAAACGCTTGACCGAAAAAGTTCGGTACAGTTGGTCGCATCCTTGATAGTATCACCTTCTCGTCCGGTGTGAATCAAACTACAGTCATCATAGACACCCCCATGACGAAAAATATGAATGTTGACTACCGAACGGTTCGGGCCGTCGACGAATCATGGCTTCGTACTCGCGAGATTCCAAATTATGGACAAGTGGCCGGTGAAATACTCTTTCGCAAGGTCTTTGAACTTGCCCCGACGGCTTTGGGTATGTACCAATTCGGCAGCAGACGCATTGTACCAGCATCCCGTCTTCATAGGACACGCCAAAGCGGTCGTCCAAATGCTGGATCTTGCCATCAATATGTTGGGACCGGACATGGATCCGGTGACGGTTACATTAACTGTAAAGGATTTGGGAGCCAGACACACCGTCTACGGAGTACTGGCTCCGCATTACGAGATTGTCGGCTAAGCCTTGTTGCATACCTTGGAGGTAGCGTTGGGAGACGGTTGGACCGATACTGTCAAGAAGGGATGGGTTGGTGTTTATACATTTGTTTCCACAGCGATGATGGAAGGCGCGGGAGAATATTTGAAAGAAAAAATGGAAGAGGAACGAGCGGAGAAAAGTCGACAGGAAGAGGCGACTGGAGCACAAGCCGAGGAAGCGATTGCTGCTGCCAAAGCCAGAGCCGTCCAAGCAGCCATGAAAAAGGGGGTCCGATTCGATACCGCCCACAGCCTTGCCGAAAAGAATCAGCTGCTTATTGTGAAAAGGAGTCGCAAGTCGTTGAACCGTATTCTCCTCGGCAAGAGCGTGCATAGCCGGTCGAACGTTTCTACCGAAAATGAAATCAAGAAGAAGAAGATTCCCAACAGTCGTATCGAGGATCGGGGCCTTGTAACGTGGTTGGACAATGCGCTAAACATTTCTCGTCATCGATTTCAGACACATTCATGATGCTAACATTTTGGGACACAAGCGGAACGATTGGCAGCATTGTTCCTAATCAAATATATATACATGTACTGCCTTGCCAAAAGTGGCGAGCATTATTTTCCTCGACCTATGACAAATAATCTCTTTAAAAAGAAGAGAGACTTCCCATCAGCATTTCAAACTTTGTATGTAATCCTCGTCCACCACACCTGTACAACCGTACTGAAGACAAACTTCGATCAATTCCGTGGCTGAAAACTGCAATTGTTGCTCGAGATAGGAATTCCGCACAATGTCTTTGGGGGGGCACGCCACATGCAATAACTTGTCGTAATAGTGCGATATCATATCGTTGCTGCTACCACCACGTTGTTGATATTCTTCGAACCGTTCTGGCGTTGCATATGACCACAGTTCATCGAAAGTTGTTGGACGCGGCGACTGAGAGGACGACAGTGGAGCTCCATGTTCTTGGTTGTATTGATGACATCGCCACACACCACGAGCCCCCACGGCCTCGATACGGTCAGCCCATCGTGGAATCAACCAGTGATAAGACTGGTCTTTTTTTAATAGAGAGTGGTACGGAATATCCATTCTTGGAACAACTGACTTGATCGATCATGAAAAGAATGGAGGCAACACTTGATTCGGCAACAGAAGCTAGACGAAGAATATGGACAGCATTTGGATATCTCTTTCTTAAATCCTTGCAAGTTTTGGGACGATCAAAATATTTGGAATCGTCGACATCATGCAACAGGGCTGCCATCTGAATTTCGAGACACGCAGTCGCTTCCAACTGTTGGTGGCATGACTGAAGAGCATGACAGGCGTGTTCGTACACTTTTCTCGCATGCCGCCATCCATGGGATTCTTTAATCAAGTGACGGTGCTCATTGTAGAACTGCTGGGTCAAATCCAGCAATACCTGGACAGCCGCATCGTCGCCATTGTCCACCGTCATTGTGGGAAATCCATCATTCCCCCGTTAGGTATCCCCCTGTATATTTCCCCCAAACGAGTTACGACTACATGAATCATCTTCCAGTCTAAGTCTCGGAAGATATACATAGGGAAGACGCTGACCTAGCAAGTTATATGGAAGAGAGAAACTAGAGAAGGACTTCTCTACTTAGGAAGGTAAGAGAAGTCAAGACTAGGAGTCTTGGACCTACATAAGGTAGGGCCAAGAATTAACTGCTCATGATCAAGATACTTGGAACTACATATGGTAGATCCAAGGCATCTAGTCTTATTCCAGAGACATTTGACCCGAAACGAGAATCAGCGGAAGTGAAACGAGAATGTTCAGATGTTTCTCACGACTAGAGGAATTGATCATCGAGATTGTTTCCATCGAGATTAGAAAGTAGAAAGTAGTCTTCTAATCTCATAGTTTTTATCTTACGAGCACAACCAAGGGCCCTGGTATTGCATCCGTATAGAAACTGTCCCCATTTCTACCTCTGCCAAGATGAAGTTTTCTACCCAAGTTCTTACCTCCCTCAACGATACACTATCGATGAAGATCCTCGCAGGACCTACTCGATTCGGAGATATCGAATCGTCGTACTGCACGCCCGAAGGGGGAAAAGACCGTTTTCCCAACATGGTAGCTCAGGCGGAAAGCGATCCGTCAACCTCGGTGTCTTGTGCCTCTGTCCAACCAACAGATCACGACACCGCTACCATCGATAGTGAATCTTCTTCTGTACTTTCCGCGAGTGAGATTGAAGACAAACTGCGCGGTATTCTCAAGATAAATCCACCCCATTACGCAGCTGTGGCCTCAAGTGTTGGCCAAGTCAACCAAAGTTCGAGTCTGATCAACTGCGAACATGCTTTCATGGTTATGAATCGCCGTAACCGCTCCAAAAACAATGCCCAGCCTGGACCTCCTAGACCTGAAGGAAGCGATGCGGGCCGTGCCACATTCGACAGGTACAAGTACCAAGACGCAGGACTGTACGCTTATCGTCTCCGTGGTAAAACCAACCCCAAAAGCAAGTCCGCTGCCAAGAAGCGCACCGGATCATCAGGATTGCCCAAAACAAGCGTCAAGACCTCATTGAAGACGAGAATGCGAGTCAATGGACGATGGACTACCGTCATTAAGAATCGTGACAGAAGCATCATCAATGCGAAAACCGGAGAAATCCTTCGACAGGCGGCATCCTCACCGAACCAAGATGTAGACCTCAACGTCTTCATGGATCTAGTCACCAACGTCATCGACGACAGTCCCAACCCCGATAATGGAGACAAGGCACTCCCAGCTCTGAAGTACGCTGCAAAAGTTCTCGTGCAAGCACACAAATTGGCACGAACTCCGGCGTATCAAAAGGAACCACATCATGACCTAACCCAGCTAGCAATCCGTATCGCCAACAAAGCGGACCCCGATGGCTTCAACGCCCTAAACCAGTTCAACACCATTGAAGCCCTTCGCCGTCGCCATAATTTCGCCACTCGAGGTATGCAACGCAACTACATTAACAACATCCGACAGAATGTTATTCACGATCGACACCAACACGAATTCAACGCACTTTTCACACAAGATTGGCAGGCTCAAAAACAACGAGCACCTTGGGAGGATGGCAAGCAACGTCGAGCACCTTGGGAGGATGGCGCGCAACCATATCACCAATCTCCAACGACCAAACCACCTATGTATGAAACACCTAACTACACGATGGTACCCCGCCGCAACGAGTATCACCCCAACAAGTTCAAACACCATCACGCCCTAATGACCACCACCATCAACCCCGAAAACGACGAAATACCCCCAACCACAAGCCCCCCCTCCCCCACTTCCTCGATTACAGTTCGTCGCAACGACGAAGGAGGAGAGACACAAGAAGGTTCGTATTCGCCTCTTTCGCAAAACCTGGCAACAATAACCCATGAATACAACTCCGATTCGGATTATGAATACAATTCCGATTCAAATCAGGATCACCAAACACTGTATCCTACCTTTCCTCCCAACAAACAGATAAATCAACTTCACCGAGAACGCGAACTTGCTCTACGGGCAATAAACAAATGGAACGGCAGCCACAAACCTCCAGAAATCGAATGGATTCAAGAGTACATCCGTCTAGCGCACTATGAATCCCAAGCTAACTACCACGAATCGCCACATGAACAATTCAGCTTCTTACTAGAAGCTCTCTCACCCTTCTTCGCCTCAAGGGGAGAAAATTTCTTGATGGAACACTTTGACTTGATGACAAATCAAGCCTTAAAATTGTGCCAAAACATCACACCACTCAACGTAATTTTATTTGCTCTACCACTTCAACAAGCGGAAGCAATAAATCAACACTACCCCTTTTACACCTGCTTCAAAGACAAGGTAAATGACTTAACTTCGGCAGCAAAACTCACCCAAACACTGATCGGATCAGATACGGACAGCGCATCCAACACCACTCCATTCCCATCAAGCATCAACACTAACACGCGCCGAAAGAAAAGAGGAAAGAAGAAAAAGCAACGGTCAAAAAGGTACTACAACAGTGATGAAAGCTCAACATCAAGCTCCAACAGTTCCAGCAGTTCAAGTGATGACAGCACGGAAGCCTACAACAGTGATGGTAATAAAACAGTCCCGAACATGTCATTTTCCAACAAGCGCAAGATGAAGACCAAGCAATCACGAAAAATTGCGAAAATCATGAAACGCTTGCACGAAAGCGCCAAACAACATCATCTCCCAGATTTCAGTGTAACCAGAGGCACAATTGACAAACGAAAATCGTTCTTTCGCACCTGGATTGACACACTCCGACAGATGCTTTCAATGGAATCAAGGTACTCATGCACACTAACAAACTATCCTATCATCGACTGTTCCAACATCAGCACGACATCCAGCATGGCACTAGCCCTATTCCTATTCACAAAAATTGAAGCAGGATCCAAAGAGCAAGTTCGATCCAGTATCAAGGACCATTTAGACGGCGTCGAAATACTCCAATACCTACAGGACAACTTTGGGAGCACAACAATCCTAGATTGCACCAAAGCACTCGAACGTCTAAAGGAAACAACCTGGGAACACGGCGATACAGTTGACACTTACACCAGCAGATACCTTCGTCGAGCTGAGGCCTACCGAACAACCTTACGAAGTACCACCTCCAAAACCAAGCCCAAACTTGATGACATCGAACTACTGACGATGTACCTTCAATCACTCTTTGTCTATATACCTTCTACACATCCACTCCAACATACTATCCAAGCCAAGTTCGTGGAGCTGGAAGCGTGCATCACCTCCGACGTCCGACCGACGTTTTCCCTCCTTGAAGTGGCAAACCAGCTGAGGTACCTTGAGTCTATTCACCTCAAAAATACAGGCTCCACACGTCGCTCCTACAATAAACTCCTTGGTAAAAACACATTCCGACCAACTCGCACCAACGCACCTTCCGAACCTCCCCGATCTCACAATCGAGCCAACCTAGCAACACAAAGCAGAAAATTCAAGCCAGTGAAATGTTGGGGATGTGGTCACCACCACAATCTTCGCAACTGCCCTACCACCAGCGAAGAACAAAAACAAGCAATCTACCAAAAGAAGCGTGAAGAAAAGAACTCACGCCTTGCCAGTAACACTTCTCGCACCCCCACTGAACAGGCCAACAGAACCGCAACGTCGCAGCAGGAGGAGACGAAACCACAAACACAAACAACAATAACAAACACTTGTGCAAACAACGTCACGGAAATGCCACGACGACGCGGAACGAACTTTGCTGCTCCAACTCGACACTTCAGCGGGATGACAAAAGCACTACCAACAACATCCAACTCCAATGAAGCCACATTCCGTGCTCATGCGTTAGTGACGGAAACTCTCAGCCTTATCCACGAATGGTTAATCGACAGTGGTTGTTCGATCCACATGACACCGCATATAGAAGACTTCATTGGAGAAATGGAAAATTGCCACACAATGGTCGAAGTTGCAAACGGTGGCCTGCTTGAAGTACACTTGCGTGGCACCGTGAAAATGCTCATCGTTGACAAAGACAATCCTGAAAACCGTGCCACAGTCCTTCTCAAAAATGTTCTATATGTCCCACAGTTAAGTAGAAGACTGTTCTCCGTGTCAGAATGGAACCAATGCGGCGGACAAATAACATTCATGCCAGACAAATGTCGAATCCAAATCCTTGACACTAACGATGTCCCCATTCACACCATCGATATAGATCCAATCTATGCAGCTGAAGAAGTAAATCATGAAGCAGTGCTAACGGTGAGCAAACCTACTGCCCCATACCGCAAGCAAACTGTCGAACAGAACCTTCTTCATCGTCGCCTTGGACACAGAGCAATATCAACACTCCTTCTCGCCAACAAAGACAATGTTTGGGCAGACGTCAGAATGACCACAGATGATGACCATTTCTGCGAAACGTGCAAAATAACTACGGCACGCAAAGCCAACCGAGGATCAAACCCACTGGAAAATATCGACACCCTTGTCCCAGGAATGTGCATCATGGTCGATATCGTCAAGAACCCATCCAGTGAATCGATAACCTCAAGCACGTACTACCCATTCTACCTTACCACAACTGACATGGCATCACGATTTTTTGTCCCAATTGGCATGCGCCGTAAAACTTCGCATGACGTCTTCCTCGCTCTCCAAGAATGGGCTACATCTTATGGGCCTGGCGCCGAGTTCAACCTCAACATGATTAATCGGATCCACGGTGACTTTGATCCCACGTTCCGCAGCGAGGAACTCCGTCGAAACGCTGCACAATACAACATACGTATATCGTTTGCTGCCCCACGTCATCAGGAACAAAACGGCATCCACGAAGCTAATTGGCGCAACATCCGCAACCTTGCATTTGCCATGATGACTCAAGCACGAGTTCCGCGAAAATTCTTCCACTTTGCATTCGAGCACGCTTGGAAAATTCATGCCGTACTGCCTCACAAAGCACTCACCCGCATAGATGGCACGGTTCAAACACCACTTGGTGTGTTCGAAGGTCAACCCGTTGGCATCGAATCCTTCCGCGTACTCTTCTGTCCGGTTGTCATGACGTACGACAGCATCAACTTGCGCTCTAAGGATGAACGTGGACGCGACATAAGGACATCTTACAACCGACAAAACCAGCCCCAACGTGGTATTCGTGGCATACACGTCGGTCTTCCAAAACACAACACGGGTTATCTCATTTATGTCCCACAAATGAATAATGTCTTACACTGCAATGATGTCTACTTTGATGAGAACTTTGAATCAACTCTGGCTTTTACCCCAAGTCGACATCCTGCCCATTTGGATATTGTTATTACTGACGCTCCACCAAGTGACACCGATGAAATGGAACATACAGGATCCCCACTCTGGTTCTGCAACAAGAAATCATCTCAGTTTGGCCAACCTGCCCAAACATTTGCAAGGGCCGTTGTCAACGAAGACTATGATCTTGATGTTCACGCCCTACAAGACGAACATGATGACGACAACAGCCTCACCGACCTTCCTGATCTCATCTCACGCTCCGGATACGACAGCGACGAGGAGGAGAATGACAACGTAACCACCAACACCGTTGCAAACAGCTCACAGCAAACGTCCTACCCAGAATCAATAAACCAGAGCACGCACCAAAGTGATAATGCAACAGATGCCGCTGTTAATTCGTCGCAACGTTACCCTCGCCGGATTCGAAAACTAAACCCAAAATATGCGTACCACGCACAACCTACAACACCCATCCCTCAAGAGTTTGTGGAAACTGTCGAACAAGCATTCAACAGTGAAGTGTTCCAAGACATTCAAAACGTCACTGACATGGACCCATCAATGTTCTTACCAGCTCCTGACAATTGGAAACAAATACTCAAGTTGCCACCTCACATAATGATCCAATGGAGCGCATCTCTCCTGAAAGAACTCAAGGAACTGATCAAGAAAGCAACCTTTGTAATAGAACATCCCAATCCAGGCGACCCAATCATCCCTGTCACAGCAAAATTCCGAGTAAAGTTGACCAAGGAGGGACTCATCGAGAAACTTAAGTCTCGTATTGCATTGAGAGGAGATCTCATGCGAGATAACGTTGAAATACCGGACACGTGGTGCCCAATTGCTGGATTCCGAGCATTCAAAATGTTTCTGGCAATGGCAGCGCATTACAGGAAAAGGATCTACCAACTAGATTACGTCGCAGCTTTTCTTCAAGCTGACGTATTAGGCAGAAAATTCACGACCTTACCAAAGGAGTGGAAAGAGATGTTTAAAAACAACCATGAAGTACACCAATGGCTTGGAGTACCACTTCGTCTTAACAAATCATTATACGGAGACAGAGTGGCAAACCTTGCCTGGGATGAAACCCAGAGCAGGTGGTTAACAAGTGCAGAAATTGGATTTGAAAGGCTCCCAAGTGAAAGGTCAATTTACAGAAAAATCACTGACAAGGGAATGATCATGGTACTAAATGCAGTTGACGACCAACTGTACTTTGCAACAACTCCGGAACTGAAGGAATGGTTTGAACAGGAAACTGACAGAAGATTCGACGTTCAGAAGCTAGGACAAGCGGAGTGGTATCTGCAATCGCGAATCACCCAATTATCTGACTATTCGATTATATTGGATCAGTCAAGATATGCAGCACTAGTTGCAGGAAGATACCTGGGTCCAGTTGACGATAGCCAAATCCCAACATCGGTGAAGATGAAATACGCCTCCCCACTGCCCAACGGGACCATCTTCTCAAAACAAGACTGCAGTTTTTCATATGCCGATGTAATAACCCTACAGGAGGAATTCGGATTCGAATACGCAGCAGCAGTTGGTTCCCTAATCTACCTTATGAACACATTCATCAAGCTCACCTTCACCATACGAAAGCTTGCAAAGTTTATGCAGAAACCTGGAAGACGTCACTTCGAAGTCCTAAAACACCTGCTCAAACACATTCAATGCCATCGATGTTCAGCTGGCATAAAATTTTACAGCGACATAAAACTGTCTCCCCTCTACCAGATGATGATAGAAACAGGAAATGCAGAACATGCAGAGGCCCCACTCATCCTCTTCACCGACTCCTCATTTCAAGATTGTCCTGACACTTCTAAATCTACGGGCGGCTACCTATTATTCATGAAAGGAGGAGTCGTCGACAACTCCAGTCATCTCGCAGGAGTAGTCTGTCACTCTAGCTGTGAAGCCGAATATTGTCATGCAACAAGCGGACTAATGGGTGCTTCCTTTGTCAGAAAAGTCCACAATGAACTGCTTGGTTACAATTCTGATAGGCCTTTAACAATTCCGCTTGGTATCGACTCGCAGTCTGCAATGGACACTGCAAATTCCCACAAGGAGACTAGCCGAACGAGACACATTGCACGAAGATACCACTACGTGCGATTTGCGCAAATGAATAGCGAGACGACACTGTTCAAAGTCGATGGAACAAGAAACCCTGCAGACTCCATGACAAAAGCTCTGACAGCCGAACAACTTGACGATGAAGCAAGTCTCTTTCATGTTGAAGTCGATCCTTAGCATGCTTGTCGTAAGGAGGAGTGTGGGAAATCCATCATTCCCCCGTTAGGTATCCCCCTGTATATTTCCCCCAAACGAGTTACGACTACATGAATCATCTTCCAGTCTAAGTCTCGGAAGATATACATAGGGAAGACGCTGACCTAGCAAGTTATATGGAAGAGAGAAACTAGAGAAGGACTTCTCTACTTAGGAAGGTAAGAGAAGTCAAGACTAGGAGTCTTGGACCTACATAAGGTAGGGCCAAGAATTAACTGCTCATGATCAAGATACTTGGAACTACATATGGTAGATCCAAGGCATCTAGTCTTATTCCAGAGACATTTGACCCGAAACGAGAATCAGCGGAAGTGAAACGAGAATGTTCAGATGTTTCTCACGACTAGAGGAATTGATCATCGAGATTGTTTCCATCGAGATTAGAAAGTAGAAAGTAGTCTTCTAATCTCATAGTTTTTATCTTACGAGCACAACCAAGGGCCCTGGTATTGCATCCGTATAGAAACTGTCCCCATTTCTACCTCTGCCAAGATGAAGTTTTCTACCCAAGTTCTTACCTCCCTCAACGATACACTATCGATGAAGATCCTCGCAGGACCTACTCGATTCGGAGATATCGAATCGTCGTACTGCACGCCCGAAGGGGGAAAAGACCGTTTTCCCAACAGTCATGGTTCGTTTTCACTGTCAGTTCCGATGTTTGTGGAGCATAAGTCTAACCCTATTGGTGACTGAATGTATTTCCACCGTTCTGACCGTCGTTCTACCTCCTATTGTATCATAGTACTGTCTTACTACTTCTCAAGCTAGAGGGTCCAAAGATACCTCCATGATTTGCTTTGTCAGAATCCGGGCAACAAAGAATCCATTGAAGATCTATCAGTGCAACAGAAGAGATCGTCCCAGCCCTGATAATGAGTAGTATCGCCGGCTTGATGTTTTTGACATGGTCACAGCACCATGCTGTAGCTATCCCCATGGTCTGACCGGAAAGATTGCGTTTCTCGGATTTAGTCGAAATTGGGGGCGCCTGTGCTGGGCACTGACATTTCAATCCACCTTGTATGCGAACGCCGACGGCAGAGGACCGATCTTAAGCCTATTTGACGTATAAGTTAGGATAATGCAGAATTTACAATGTTTACCGCTATATGGTATACGTCGTAAATGGAACGAAGGGACTAGTTTTGAGAAGTAATAATGGTCCGTCATGGTCGTGTCTCAAGGAGTATTCAGCAAAAAGAGTTTCATTGTTTTATCCAGCCGTCAACTGTATCAATGAAAAAGAACGCATTACTGCTACGCTGCTCGATGTAACCAACTGAAAGTCTGGAAAAATACTACTAGTACATAGTTGATTTTATCGAAACAACCATCTATACTTCTCCACATAAAAGCGTATGCCATGCCGTTGTTTCTTACTCTCGCACAATGCATCAAACGCTGCCTCCATAGCCAACGCCCAATATCGATTTTGCGATATGGTGTACATTTGTGATATTGTCGTTGGATGGCACAATGAGAACCACATCCCAAAACCGTTCATTTCATTCCGACGAAGAAACGAATCTGCAATGCAACCAAGGTTCCAATCAAAAGTACCAAACATACGTTCCGACAACATGTTCCGTACGAATTGGTGTTCCCGGGACTTGCAAGTGATGTAAGAGTACCGCATAAAGTTAATTCGTCCCGAGGGCAGCATGGGTTTCTTCCGTTGCCGATTTGTTCGACGAACGTTGTAGACGTGAATGTTTTGACGCATGATTGATTTGAGGTAAACTTCTTGGTAAGCCAACGGAAGCCACAATACCTCGTCCCGAAAGACAAGCTGTTGCGTGGTCATGATATAAAAATCGTAGCATGAAACCTCTTCGCCCGTCTCCAAATTAATGTAGTGTTTTTTGTAGGTTGAAAAACAAAGTTGTTCCCTCCACACGGCAGTTTGAAGCCATGTGACGGGTTCATCACGATGGACGATGCGGTTGTCTACTGATGTGTCCGTTTGAAAATTCGTAATCCTGGCCCTCAGCGCATCCTCCGTGTTGAATAGCTTTGCACGTGCGTTAAGAGATAGATCTCGAACCATGGCCATAAAGTCCCACACAAAAGTATCGTCATAGTGTTCAGGGAATTCCTTCTTGAGGAGATTGGCGACCATTTCTTCCTGAAAGGACGGACTGTTGGCCAAGATGAGTGGCGCTGGATCATTATCATCTACCCGAATCATGGCGCCGAAATGGATGTGAAAGGAAAGGATTTGCAAAGTATGACGTTGTCGTTTCACTTGGACAGAACAGTGTTGTAAAGGGACTGGTTTATGTGCCACCACCCAACCGCTTTTCCGAGTACCGTTTGTGGGCCACTCACGATATTGATGTTTTAGTGATCAGAAGTATGCTGGCTGTCGATCAATATAAGATCCCTTTTCAAGAAGCAAAAGAGGACGACAACACCGTGACGGATGTCCTTGCCTAGATATGTACGGCGTAGACATATTTACGCTTCACGGTGGCTGTTATTGTTCTTGGTGAGGTGCATCAACTAATGAAACTGATCTCATGTTTGGAACATGATGCAACTTGTGCGTCTTTGCCTGAAAAATGGTTTTGTCGTTTTTTCTACCCCCCAAAGCCTTCAAAACCATCAAAACTTTTTTCCCCCGATAGGGTTCGGAATGGAAGTGGTTGACAATGAGTCTGGTGAGTCTTGTTGGCATATGACGTACTCCGTATCATACTGTTAACTGTAACGTTAAGAGGAGAGTCTTACAGGACCCCGGTGTAGAACAGCCCTAAAATTATTCTTTGTTCAATCAGTCTTTTATGGTTTACTTCTATCCCTAATTCTTTTTGGCACAAGAAACGGCCGTTTTTGGTCACGAGACACGTCATGCAGTCCCGGCAAAAAAGTTCTCCGCTTTTCAAAAAGCGGAGAACTTTTGAAAAAATCGGAGAACTCATAGACAAAGCGGAGAACTTTTGAAAAAAGCGGAGAACTTTTGAAAAAAGCGGAGAACTCTTGAAAGCGGAGAAAAAAAGCGGAGAAAAAAGCGGAGAAAAAAAATTTGGAAGACCGTACTGATTTTCTCGCAGGACCGGGCCAGTACTCCATGCGCACAACTGACCAACGTGATACACGCACATAAAAGTAACGGTGCTGCTTCGACGAACTTGGCCAGGAAGAAGAACAATGGAAAAGGATTGAACTACCGGTAGGTATTCTTATTAAGGAGTAATAATACAGACTTCTGCAGGACTAAACGGCAGAGTTGCTTGAACGTGTAGCGCTCGAAGTATCATACTACTACCGGTACCACGTTAGTACCGTAGTATAATTCGTATGCGGTATGAGCTGAAGAGGGGGGTAGAAACTTAGTTTCAAGTCCTCGATTTTTATTCTCCGCTTTTTTTTGGAGGGTTCTCCGCTTTTTGAAAAGCGGAGAACTTTTTGAAAAAGCGGAGAACTTTTGAAAAAAGCGGAGAACTCATGGACAAAGTGGAGAACTTTTGAAAAAACCGGAGAACTCTGCAAACCGGAGAAAAAAGTGGAGAATTTTGAATCGTTAGGGATAGAGTTATTCGTTTCCGATTTTAAAAACCTTATTCAATTGAAGAAAAGGGATATCATTCTAGGTAGGGGGAAATTGAACATAATATTTAAGGTTAGGGTTGATTCAAACCAGGGTCCAGGGTTAATAAAATCACAAAAAGCGACACTTCTGTCATCATTGCATTTTTGTAGGAGCGATCAAGAAAACGAGAACCGTAGTGTGTGCACTCACAGTCAATTGGCTCATTCATTCAACGATAATCGAAACCACTGCAATCCTGTCAGAACTTTTCTTCGAAGGATGCAATACACAACGACGCTTTTTTAGCTTCTTCTGTTGCCAAGCAAGAAAAATCTAAATCTTATGTGTGTCATAGTTCCTCGTACAACAAGCATTGTTCAGCTGATTCGATGCAACTTTTTTTGTTCCTCTGAATCAACTTTTCCATTTGCAACATGACAATGTCGACTACGTACAACGATAGCCCATGCGGACATTACTCAGACTCCGAGGAGTCCTTTGAATATCCTCCATTATCAAGACCTTCTTGTCAACAAAGTGGGTGTTTCAAATGTTCCAGCAACGCTACTCAAGCAGAGAGCCGCTTTCATGGTGGCCTTCGTTCTACTCGACACAGGAAGTCTGTTTCGTTTGATTCCATTCGTATCCTCGAGTTTCCCCCCGCACTCGGTGACAATCCATCGGTAAGCTCTTTCGTCGAATTTTGTCGGCGGAACATGAAATTTATACGTATCATGACACAAAGAAAATTCTCAATTCGGTAAGCTGTCGTCGTTTCACATAGGTCCGTGATGGTCCGCCTTTGACCCTCTCTTGGAGGCCACAAAGGATCAAAGAACAACGTTTGGACGTCTACGAGATCTTCCGAGATCGTCGTCGAGAAAGACCAGACTTGTTCCTACCCACTTCTCTACGAATCAAAACGCTACTATTAGAGGGATACACTGAAGAAGAACTTATGGATGCGAGTGCCGAATGTGTCAAGGTGAAGAGGGAACGATTTGTGTCTGCCACAAATGAGCTATGATCCGGTTCAAAGTACTATAAACTATGGATTCCTACCATCCCACGCAATTCCCTTTCATTGATGCTATGTACAATAAAAACAGTAGTAGATTATTATTATTTTTGGGTATATAATATATGATTCTATGTTCCCCCGCCTACAAATGTTCCTTTGGTATCCTCGCAATTGCCTTCACTTGTTTTGCCGTTTGTGGCCAACACGGCAACGATCCAGTGGTGCCAGTAGTGGTAGTAGTCGTATCTGTCCGCAATTCCAATGCCAAATGTGCAAAGTTCCCTATCCAATTGCATCTCTTACACCAATGGTATTTGGGCCAGCGACAGCGCGCCGTACACGTTGCAAACATCTGTGCCCTGCCGGCCAAAATCAGATCCATTGCGACGTAAAAGATGGAATCATCAAAGTCTTCGTCGAGCAAAAGTGTTTCGTCGAGCTTCCTAAAGCCTTGATCACGTAACATTTCCAAGGCTTGTGGTGCCGAAGTGTTGGCGGCATTCCTTCGTGCCCCGTTCCACATCAATAGATCATTGGAGGACAGACTGGACATTAGAAAGAAGGTCGGTGTGGTCGTTTCATTCTTGTCGGTCATTGACTGTATCATGACGTCTCGTGCTCGTACGATTGCATCGGCACATTCCATATACGATGCTTGGACTTGTTCGGCACGCCAATGAATGACAGCATGGTTAACAATGTTGTGTTGTTCCAACTTTGATTCCAACATCTGCACCAAATTTCGATTGAAGTGGAGATATTGTTTCGCGACCTGTTTGGCAGTGGTAATGATATCATTACTATCGGTCGGAAGGCCAGGAATTTCCAAATTGCTCATGGAGTTTTGCCATACATTATGGAAACGTAGTATGATCATGTCCTGTGGATGATTTGTTGCCGTTTGTAGTGCTGTCAAGAGGGATGGACTGTATCGTTTCGAATGATCACTGACCACACCATTTTTACAACGAGGTTCCTTATCCCAACAAACATCTACATACACAACAGTACCATTGTTTCTGGTGGATCGTTCGATTGCTTGTGAATACTCTTGACATGTGACAAATTTGGAATGATAGTCGGTAATCAAAGTCCTGTTGAGAACATCTGACAGGACCACCTTGTTGCCACATCGACCCAATCGGGATTGTGAAATGGTTGGTTCCACCAACGTAGCATTGAACGTTTTGGATAAGAGCAGCATGTGAGATAACGATGGTCGCCACCCGGCAATCCCTTCGTGCCAAGAATCAACGTAAAACCACAAGTTTCCGTTGTGACGCAACAAGTACTGTTGTTGTTGTTGTTGTTGTTGTTGTTGTTGTTGTTGATTATCGAATACCATATGGGACGAGGACCCACCAGGAGTTCCTCCCATCTTCATCACAGTTCCAACCAAAGTTTCCGTACGCCATAACCCCAACAATGACAGCAAGACAATCATACCGCCCGCACAGAACGTCGTCATCCTTCTGGGGGATGATAATAATATTGTCATCATGGATTGTACCCAGTGTCGTCTCATGACGAGAGTCACTGGCTCTGTTTTGCGAGAAAAACAACATGCGACCGCTTCATGAGTCGCTCTCTCTCTTCTCCCAATACATCAGTTTGAGATGCTGCTGCTGCTCTTATAGCTAGGTAGTCGTACTGTTTTGAGTTACCTGCCTTGATGATGAATGCTGTGAAAATAATGTGATAGTAGTAGTATTTAATGAAGATTCAAGATTCGAAGATGACTGGCCGTAAAAAACATTTCCTACAGTAGTGTAAATTCACGCTATTGCAATTGGAGAATGGAACATGTTTTATAATATACACAGTATTAATACTTCTATTATTAGATACACTTATGATTATTACATTTATTTTGCGGTATACGACTTAGTACGTGGTACGTAGTATGGAGTACAACGTACTACTCCGAGTACGTACTACCATACGTATTATTTTCGGTATAATATTTTTAGGCTATCAGTCCATGCCGCTAGATTTTTACGACGGTAGTCGAATAAGTCGAGGTCGTAAAAACCATGTCACAGTGTTAAATAATTACTTATCGGGTCGTAAAAATCGTGTCACAATGTTAAGTATTTTACTTAATGTCTTCAGTATTTATACGACTTCGACTCATCCGAATCCATATTAGAAGAAAAAAGAAAGAAGAAAAATCGTATCGCGATGACAACGACAACGACGACGACGTTTGTCGAATCCTCCCGTAGTATTTACGACGACGATGTCAAATGCTCCGATTGTACTACTTTGTACTTTGAAAGATCTAAAGTAGCTATTTTTGCTACTAAATAGTAGCTAGTCATGCAAAGACCCCGTGGAGCAAAAGACAAGGAAAAGAGAAAGTCTCGTCGTAATCAGCCAAGCTTTAGGGCAGAAGCTAATGCGTTGGCAGACTTTCTGGGGGTGCGACCTCCCTCAGGTGCAAACATTCCCAAACCACCGCCAGTACAAGTGGTCAATGAAGTATCCCCTGTGTCAAGAGCTAATGTGCCTAGCAATCCTGAGGAAGATGCTAGCAGAGCTGAGGAAGACGATGATAGTGTTCAGCTTATCACTGGTATTGAAGCTAAAGGCACCATTGATCCACAAGGTATTGAGGCAGATTTTGATGATGGAAGACCTGCAGGAGCAGGTTCTGGCTATATGAAGCTCTTTCTAGACAAGCTGCAAGATCGAATCAATAAAGAATTGAAACAAGGCGGAGTCACCGAGTTTTTGGAGAAGGTTGTGAAGAACAAGCACCTGACGCATAATAACTATTGGATTAGAAGTGAGTCTATTCCTAAGCTTGCTTCCCAGATTGGCTGCACTTCTGTTGTCCTGTAGGGGAACAAGTCATGTTGAAAGTGTGCATCGCCAGTACAATACAATGTTTCGTCATATGTCTGGACTTGAGATGGGAGATGCTATATTCCGTGAGAGACGTCATCGGAACAACATTGATGTGGCTAGGAGACGATACCTCAACGTTCCTGAATTCGGTCACTATGACACATGGTTGATTTACTTGTTGCAGAAGTTGATTGAGCAGAATACTGGGAGACTGCTGTTTCCAAATTGGCAAAATGTGACTGACTTTCAAGACACGGAAGAGAGTTTTGTGACTGTCCCCTTGCATAGTCAAGGGCTGCAGAACAAACTGGATGAGACAGTGGCAGCAATGAAAGCTGCTGATGAACGTTGGACACCAAAGTTGACAGCAGACATGAAGTTTCTGTGTGAAGCATGGGGAGTGAAACTGCCATTCCTGCCAGTAAATGGCAAGGATGAGTTCAGAGTCTTCAGCAGGATCATTTTTCGAGCTGATTTTGCCAGATTCGACAGCGAACAGATGGCACATCTATGGATGGAGTATGTGAATGGATATACTGTATATCCAAAGTTGCCTTCGCAATTACGTGAATACCATAAAGCATGGGAACGCAACAAGCGCATTAAAAGGGCAGAGGAAAGGATGAAGACGGACAGTGAAATGTTGAAATCATTCCTGGAGAGCAAAGTACCAATCGAAATAGAGGAGAGGAGATGTTTGGCTGTTTCAGAAAATGAATATCAACAGAACTTCTATTCTCAAGAAATCGGTCGAATCACATTGCCTGAAGCACGATTGCCAAATCAATTTCCGGTTGTTCTGCCATATTACATCCGTTTGCAGCCGCATGAACCCATACCAACTGTGGGGAATATTCCTATGTTGGTTGCATTAGCGCCAACAGTGATGGGAGGAGCAGCAAAACGGCGTGGAGAGCGTTTGAAAGATAAAAAGTCAAGAAAAAAAGGCGTTGTGGTACATGCTTGACACTTGAGAAAGGAAATAGCACAGCATTGTAATGTCCAGGGAGAAGTCGTCCTGCATACTGTCCCAACATACATTCATTGCCAGCTTAGATTATTATGCATTACATTTAGAGAATGGCGGTATTAACAGTAATATCTTTTTCTTCTCTCTTCTTTCCCTTTTTTTACTCCTTCCTCTTCCTTTCCTTTTCCCTTCCCTTTTCTTCTTCTTTCTTTTCTCTTTTCTTTTTTCTTCTTTTTTCTTTCTCCCTTCCCTTTTTCATTTTATCTCCATAAAAATCTTAGCGGCATTAAATAATAGCCTATTTTTACTACTCGGAGCACGTAGTATCATTCCCCCCTCCCCTCCCCCACCCCAACCACACTGTTCCCGCGTTTAAAGCAGAGCAACCCTCTCCCACAGAGATGGTACTTTCGTCAAACGCTGTCGCAGTGTGTCGCAGTTGTCCTCCGAAGTCATTGTTTTGTTGGATGTCACGTAAAGTGGTCACTTTTTCCTTTTCCGTTTCGGGTTTCCTATGAACTGACTGTGAAGTACCGGTAGAAGAACATCATACTCTATTCTTCTCTCTCTATTCTTTGTCTCCCGAGAACAACCGGTCAACACCACCACTAAAAGCACGACAGAAGAACTACGGTAGAACAAACTACAGCGTAAATCCAGCATGTCACCTCACGACGACGTCCATGACAGTCGTACATCATCATCAACAACGACGACGACAATGGAACCAGTCGAGATTGAGCCGCATCCGAATTTTCCTCACCATGGCGGCGGTACTGTCCCACCACCGCCCCGTCGTCAAGTCAGTAATATCACACTGCCCAAGAAAAAATCCCCTGTGGCTGGTGCCTGCAGCAACCTGGTCAATTCCATTGTCGGTGCCGGTATCATTGGTATCCCCTTCGCCTTGAAGGAGAGTGGATTGGTGGCCGGTACCATTTTGCTCATTTTGGTCAGTTACTTCACCGACAAGACGCTCCGTATGTTGGTAGAACTGGCGTCATTTTCACCTCGATTGAAAGATTACGGTGTCTTGACCTTTGAAGACTTGTTATCGGTACGTACGTACATGCATACAACATGAAATCTTGGATGAACATGAACGAAAGTCAAACAATGCTGTCATTGTCTTTGTATCCATCCATCTTACCCACGTGTTTCTTTTGGGACTCTTCCTACCCCCTCTCTTTTTGGAACAGCTTCCCTTTGGAAGAGCTGGGACGGTCTTCGTCTTGACATCCATGTTCATCACTGCCTATGGTGCAATGGTTGCGTACCTGTTGATCATCAAAGATACGTTGCCAGTCATTTTTGGATTGGAGGAGACACCCGGTGCTGGTAGCTTCATTGAACGGGAACTACTTATGGTAGGAACATCCTTGGCTGTGGTAGTACCGTTGTCGATGCAACGAGACTTTTCCAGTTTGGCATTCACATCCTCCATCAGTGTCACAGCCGACGTATTTTTGGTGGTGTTCGTGGCCGTGTTTGCACCAGTGGCGAGTTCCGTCGCCAGTGCCGGAGGGTTGGGTCGAATCCTCCAAGAAAACTGGATCAACGGGGGCTTTTTTATTGGATTTGGTGTATTGACCATTGCCATGACGTGTCAACATTCGGCATTCATCGTGGCGGGGTCACTCCGGAACTTGACGGCGTCTCGATGGGCCCGCGTCACTTGTATCAGTCTTACGTTGAGCGCGATCCTGTGTCTGGTGTTGGGCATATCGGGATATTTGGGATTTTTGGACCAAACACAAGGCGACGTCCTCAATAACTTTGCCGTCGATACCTTCCAAGCCAATGCCGCTCGAGGATTGCTCGCCTTGACCATGTTCTTCACGTACCCAATGGAGGCATTCGTCGCTCGACATGTTCTGATCCAATTACTCTTTGGAGGGGATATGGACGGGTACGTTACTCTTACCGATCCCACAACGGGAGAATTTACCACGACCAAATCGAAACGGTGTGGCTGTTTGAATCGACGATATCAAGTGACATTTATCATTTACATCACGACGCTGATTCCGGCACTGTTGGTGGACGATCTGGGACCCGTCTTATCAATCACGGGTGCAATTGGAGGATGTTGTTTGGCATACATCGGCCCGGGATTGGCGTATTTGGGTGTACATGGAGATGATTTTTTGGAATCGGTCACGGGGTCGTTGCAATCACGAAGCAAACCATCCTCCACCAAGACTTCGGAATCGGACTTGCCGCTAGAAGGAGACGCAACCGCCAATATTCAGACACCTACGAACCCGACCTATCCTTCCGAGTTGGTTGGACCAAAACCGTGGTGGTGGTGGCCGACGTTGATGCCTTTGTGGGTGGCGATTGCGACCAAGGGGGCAACTGGTATGAACGACCGCCTCACAGCCTTTGACTCGGAGCATGGGCCTGTATCTGCCGCACAAGAGGGCGGGAACGGAGAGACAAGTAGGGTCGAGGATGGCTCTATCCATGAAGCGATTGAACCATGCAAGAGAGATTACATCTTCAGCATTTTCTTCATCGTTTTTGGTGTCGTGGCGATGGTTGCTGGAATATTGAGCAACGTCTACGTCCAAGTCAACAACATCTTTTACACTCCTACATAAGCTATAGTTGTCTTCAAATCCTTCACGGCGATAGTTTCATTGGCAGACAAAGTACAACGGACTACCGTAGGTTGACAGAAATGTGCCACAATTAGTTGGTAGAAAGGCTTGAGTTCTATTTCTTTTCATTAAAATAATAGAATCACGGAAGGGGGGAGCCAAGCGATCCATCCAACATTGGCATGATGGAATATCATCTCCCTAGCCAAGTCAACAACTGCTCACATGGTTCCACTTCCAATTTAGTGATTTTTCAATTGGTACTTGGACCAGTACTCGCTAGATTCACGGTAACTCTTTGACTGTCCCAAGAACGTCCACATGTAAAGGACACTCATCACACTGTAACAACGGGACAAACAAGAGAAGAGAAACGAGACCAAGTAAGCATAGGGAAGTTTGAAGAATCAACACAAACATCTCGGAATACAGAAATTGAACAAATACATATCGTATTGCAGGCGACGGCCAGACCAACACAGTACCTGATGCAAACGTTTATCTATCCTTTCTCTGCACTCACCCCATTCCAATCACAAATGGTTTGTTTCCAGGATGGTTCATTTCATGTCTTGCCAAGTCAAAGCCCTTCATTTGACGCCAAGTCTTGTGTGTGGCCGCTCGGGCCTCGACTCTCTTTTTCAAAGCCTCGGGACCACGGGAGGCCCATTCCGATTTGCGCCATTCCAAATATTTCTTGTGACTCTCAAACAGCTCGTTGGCACGAGTGGCGGAGAATTCGCCAATGTTATCAAAAGAAAGCTTGGGGGCCATGGTGATAACGATGATGGAGTGATAGGAATGCGATTACGAAAGGAGGAGGAGGACAACAGCAGAGACCCTTGTTGTTGCGCCGATCTTGTTTGTTGCCGACAACAAGAGGAAGAGAGGCGAAGTATTGCGTACCGCAGGAAAGACCGTTGGCGACAGTCGCGCAGGTACTTGTGGCTACGTATCATACGGTAGTACCGTACTTTTGGACAGCAATCCGTACTCGAAAATTCATATATCCTGAACCCTTTTCAAGTTTTCAAAATGACGATCAACGGAGGCCGTGTCGGAAACAAACAAAAAACCACAAAACCCTACTACCGTACATTGAACTAGCTGTAACTGAAATTGTAAAATAAGACCATCAGGTTCCTCCACAACCGCTTTTGTCGTTTCAATTCTACTTTCAGATTTATCAGTGACAACTAAAAAAGGACGAGAAAAGCAGAAACCTTCTTTGCGGAAATTCGAATTTCTCTCCCGTTTTTCGGACGAAGATTCGAAGACGACCACAACATTGTGGCATAGGAGACGTCGAACGTCGAGCTGTCAAAACCCCATCTCTCGATAAAACGAGAAAGGCTGGAAGGCAGGGAACGCTTGATAATCTTACTCGCTCATCATGTCGAAGGGCGATGTCTCGTCCGTAGCGCCAACAACAACAACAACCTCTGGTGCCAACGTTTACGATGCTCTTGCAAGCAAATCACAAGTTGCCACAAAGTCGAATAGCAGCAGGAGTACACCAAGTTCTGGATACTATTACTTGACTCGGGATGCCCGTGAACAGTTACCAAACTACCAGTATAAAGGATCCGATCTTTCACTCTTATACAAGTACATCCTTTCACCATTGGCCGAATTCTTTGTCACCAACATTCTCCCCGCATCCATTGCTCCCAACACGGTCACTTCCATCGGATTGATCTGGATGATGACGTCCTACGGACTATATTGGTGGTATGTTCCTACCATGGAATATTCTTCGGACAGTATTGTGCCACGGTGGATCTTTTTGTATAATGCTATTGCCATGTTGGGCTATCAAACATTGGACAATATGGATGGGAAGCAAGCTCGACGAACCAAATCGAGCAGTCCGCTGGGTCTGCTCTTTGATCATGGATGTGACGCTGTCAACTCCATCTTTGGATCGGCCAACTGGATTATTGGAATGCATCTGTTGCCGTCGCAGAACATGTGGCAATGTTGGGCGTTGGTCTTTGGTCCCTTCGCCATGTTTTATGTCGCTACGTGGGAGCAATACTTTACGGGTCAACTCATCATGCCAATTATCAATGGACCGAACGAGGGATTACTGGGTGGCATCCTGTTGAGCTTGACGTCTTTTGTGTATGGGAGTGACTATTGGCAGCACAGTGACTGGCAACAGTCGCTCGAAGCTACTTTGGGAGTGTCGCTGTCTTCCCTCACGGGTATCGACATTCACTTACGGAACTGTGACTTTGTCATTTTGGCATCGTCCATTGGATTTTTGCAAGAGATCGTGTGGAAAGCCCTCACAGTTACAAGGAAGTACAAACAACCAGCAGCCCAGTCGCTCCTTCCTTTTGCGTGCTTGGCTGTCTGCTTTTGGATTCTGGGGGTTCACCAACCCCAACTTCTTTTGGAAAATCCACGAACTTCGTTGCATCTGGCCATGATTTTGTTTGTCGAAATGTCTACGGAACTCATGTTGGCGCACGTCACCTCACAACCATTCTTTCCCTGGAGACGATGGCAACTGCTTCCGTTGATTGCCATGACGGTGTGGGCGGTGCAGATGCCTTCAGACGCCGACGCAACATTGCTACAATACTCTCTAACAGCGTACTCCTGGTGTATCGGATCCTATTTAGTGATCAAATGTGTCCTGGTCGTTCACGAAATTTGCAACGTTCTGCAGATTTGGTGTTTTGACATTGTCACGCCCTACTACCAGCATGGCGCGGCTACAAGTATGATTTTTCGCCGTTTTGACAACACGTCTCAATCAGCAAGGGCACGCAGCAGTATCCCGAAACGCCCCATCAAGACTGTCTATCTGATACGGCACGCAGAGTCGGAAGAAAATGAACGAATGGCCAGTTTAAGTCGAGTCTTATCATCTCTGAAAAGGTTTCAGATTCCCAGCTTGTCAGATATCGTTGCTGCCATCGAACTACTTAATGTTTCAGCTCAAGTCGATTCACCAGTTAGCACGACTGGGGCGCAACAAATTGCTGTCATGAGAAAGACTTTGGATCAGAATCTATTCGTTTCAAATGCGGGAATTCAGTTGATAGCTCATTCTCCGCTGATACGAGCTTGTCAAACCTGTGAAGGCATGTTGGGTTGCATCGGATCTAATCCATCAGATGAAGCAGAAAAGAAGGTACCATCGATTTCGCGAGTGATCAAGACCGAAAAGCTGATAGAAAAGTCGCCGTTGGAGTGGACACCACTCCGGTATAATGCCTTTATCGAAAGGATTGGAGACTTCGAAGCTTGGCTATGGGAACAAGACGAAGAAGTGATTGCGTTGGTCGGGCACTCTCAATTTTTCAAAGCCATGTTGGGATTAGATTTCAAATTTAGAAACTGTGATGTTTGGAAAGTGAAGCTTGACCTGTCCGCCATGGATCGGCCCAGAACGATTGATTCTGGATGGGCTCTACCATCGCAGTGGTCTGAGCTGGAATTGCTGTATACATGTCAACCGCCAAAGTCAGAATGCACAAGATAAATCGGCTACTCCCTTACAGTATTCAACTTAGGAAATATATTCCCAAAATCTGTTTTCCTCCCACAGGGTGAATCTTAGACGATCTTACTGGCCACCAGAGCATTTCTTCCTATCTCTAATGATTCATCATTCTCATGGCAGCATAGTGAGCCGTTGTCATCCAATTCCACATGGAAATGTGGCTGTGTAGACTGGATGGAGGTTGTGCAGTGGGTGTAAACCATTGCCGCTAGGACGGAGACGGTCACTATTGTCCAGACTATCCAGTCTCCAGGTTCACTTCCACGGACCAGCAAGACAGCTAAGTGGACCATCTGGGCAATGGTGAGGCTGATTAGTGCTACCATGGGCGGGTGCTCATGACCACAAAAATTCTTGAATGCAACGTGTCCCAGATAGTACAACGAATAAACCACAGGGAGGACCGATAGCGCAGGGAAAATAAAGCCGTCCCTACTTATTCTGCGGTGGTTCGAAGCAGCCACCAAATAGGAACCTACCACCAAGGACACGACAGAGGGTGGAACCATCAATTGTAGAGCCAAGCAAAGACGATTTGGGGCCAAACGTCTATTGCAACAAGGACCATGTTTCGATTTCTTAATGGTGTCACTGTCGTCGGCATGGCCGCCGCGGGCAAAGCTATCGTTGTCGCTGTCGTAGTCCTTCATCGAAGGTTGCGATTTCCTGCTCTATGTTCTTCTACACGGCGCTATATCACAAACAATTGAGAATCATCGTTTTTTTTTTTGAGAATTGATCTATCGTTGGAACGCAGGCACGTTCGTGCCTTTTCTATCGGAGAGTTTGATCTTGTGTTGCTTCGGGTTGTCTAAAAAGTTGTGTAAAACAAAGAAGTTTCGATGAAGAAAATGAATCTTCAGCGCGTTCGTCACTTACAGTTAATAATGATTAGTTTACAGTTAGGTACTACTGCGATTCTTGATGCTTGCTTGAAGTGCCCCGACGAATCATTCCCGGGTCTCCGCTTTTGTCCAATTCAACGTACGGAGACGATTGGTGCTTTTATTATAAAAAATAAAACACTATATCTCGTCAGTCGATTAGGTACCGTATTACTACGTATCAATTAGGTGCTGCTGACTTCACTCGATTACTCTCTCACTTCGCTGATGCCCTCCCCGCCCTCTATCATCATGCCTGCTCACGAAGATTAAGACTCGAACTTTGATGCTGAAGAGGCCGTCCGTGTATCATACTTCGGATAAAGACTATCTCAAAAAAGTCATCGGATGTACACGACGGTTATCGCGGTCAAATGCTTCAATATTGATTTTTCGTAGGAAAAATAGGGAATCTCCTTATGACGGAGCAATTTGTACAATATATGGAAATGGAATAACTGATGGTTTCCCTAAGGCCGCCATTCGCTGATTCCAATCAGATCCACGCAGCAATTCCCCCTTCAAATTTTAACGATCGGAACATTGACAGTGAAGACTTCATTGAGCGGATTGTCTCCATAAGAAAAGAATATGGCAGTAAACCAACTTGTTCGACGTACCCGTATAACAGTCATTGTGTGGCGTACTGCTATTTCAGAGGTTACTTTCGAGAAAAGCAAAATGACAGCGAGTCGAGGGGAAGAAATGAAATGGAGTACCTCTATGGTTAGCAGGGCTCTAATAACTTTGACTGTCAATAAAAGGAAAAGCCAGAGAACTTCGAAAAAAACTAACTACTACTGTAAAACCTTTTTAGAAACTGAGCACTTCTCAGAGAAATTGCACGTAGCAAGAATTTTACTAACAGTGCTACCTGAAGTTATCTTTGTTGAGATTTCCCAGCATGTAGCTCTTCAGTCCCACCTCTAACTTGAGCCATTATTCATGGAAAAGTTACAAAACATTTTTTCAGAGAAATCATCATCCTCGCCCGTTCTCACTTTTTGACGCTTTGGCGGTATCTTGCGTGACAAATTAAGATCATTATATGTTTGTGCTTGTATCGCATGGTCGAGCGTGATGGGAAAGGGGAGGTAAGTGTCCGCAGACGATACTCCCGCGACTTGGGCTTTCTCCTGTTGCTGCCCCCCTCTATTGTTCCGCCTTGCACGCTTCAGCATGTCGCGAAAAGCAATGCTAACCTTTTTCCGGACTGAATCAGGTTCCACCTCAACGAACCAACCTTGTGGTGTATCTCTAAGAAATCTCCCTCCTTGCTGCGCGACTTCATGAATTATTTCCCAGCATATACTGGACTTTTCTTTGAAGGCAGCATTCTCCCAGCACGATAAACGCTCCTTGAGCAGTGCACGCAATGCAATATTCCCTTGATGTTTCATGATGGCCTGCCCCTGATGATGCCAAAAGATACTCAATATTGAGACGACCAAGCAAAAAAGTGGACGGAGGTTTCCGCCAAAATGGAAAGATTGGATGTCTTACCTTTCCGAACAAATAATCTTTGTGATGTGGGATTTCAACAATTTTCTCTAGGGCCTCCGGATTCTCCTCCATAAGGCCATAGCGCACCACTTCAAGTGGTTCATGATGCGATCGTTCGTGGATATATCAATATTGGGAGGGAGGTGATTTATAGGGATTCCGTATCCTTTGAGGCTGTACATACACTCGGTGACTGTTCCTGGAGGAAACAAAGCAAACAAGGGTAAGGAACGAATTTCTAACGGTCAATTCACGAGATATAGCAAATCAGAAGGTGGAACACACCAATGTGAAAGCGGGATCTCGTGCGACTCTCTTTTCCAGACGCCAAAAGAAAAGCTGCTTTCAGGGTATGAAAGAAGGGTGTGTTTGGGAAACAGTAATGGCAAGCGGAGACCCGATTTGGTACAGCTTGCAGTATCTGTATTAGTCCCTTTCGGTGCTCCACTTCTGGGATTCCAGCGGTCACAAAGTTGTGCATAAAAAAGACAACGACCACTCCAAGAAGTTGAGACAGCGAGTCTTCCGCGAGACAATTAAAAACGTAAAAGCACATTTGCGACTGCAGTTTGGTATTTGAGAAAATTGAGAAAATAAAGGAGGGCAACGACGCGAAAAAAAAGAAACCACACTTTGCCTTACTCTGTCAACAAGTGGGCAGCCAGTCCCAGCATCGGCAATCAAGCTCAGAACGAGTCGTCCAGCGTTATCTCTGGCAGGGAGGATTTGCATGGAACCTTCTTCAAGGATGGCCATGGCTTTGTCACTCATGTCTATTGTGGAGTAAAATGTGAGTACAAGGAATAACGAGGTCAGTGTAGCAACACACACCATAAGGAGTCTCACCATCCCAACGTATCGGTCTGAGGAGAGCGTTTTCTCCAAATTTCTCTCGGGCGTAGGTCAGGAAGTGAAGCATTCGTATTGCAGCTTTTTTGGCATCGTAACTTTCCGCTCGAAAAAATGTAGTTCGAAATTTCCGTTCTATGACATAGGTCGAGTTCATCCCCAATGCAATATTGTATGCCCGTCTCCTTTCGTCCTGTATTGCATCCAACTCGATCTGTAATTGTTCGAGAACTGAGTCCAATCGACTTTCCTCCATTCTCTTCACCTTATTTGCGTGAGCCCCGTGGATCTCTTCCATTGTTAGCTCGCGGTCGTTCATAGAGAGCTGGTTTAGTTCTTTTGTGAGCAAAGCATCCATTTCGCTGGCTTTGAGCAGTAGTTCATCCTCGATTTTGTCCCTTTCATCCTCCTCTCTAAGGGTCCTGGGTATGTTTTGCAGAGCACTCATCGTTAGGAAGCGGGAATATTCGTTTCTGCGTCGGGTAATGACAATAAAAGAAAGCCATCGTTTTCCCAAATGACGCCAAAACGAACAGCTATTCGCAGTCACTCAGATTATTGGAAGCTGTTGTTTGTTGAAGCTGCATCAAGAAAAACACAAAAAGAAATACTACGTAGTAGTTATTAGACTACGTTGTAACGCCCTTCGAAAATGCTACCTAATTTTATGACCACTCCGAGGTACGTTTTTGTTAATGTCCTGCGCAAAAGGTATAATACGGAGTACGAACTACCGTACCGAGCTCGCGGGTATCATACCATACAGGGGTACCAGGTATACCTCTTCTACCTTATCTGGTAGCTGCGTTTTAGTAGAGTAAAGTGCCGATACCGATAAGTACGGTAGATTCTTCTATGTAGCTAGCTAGCTAGCTACGGTAGCAGCGGATAGAACTGCGCGAGTACCTTTTCCGCCATTAACACTGTTAATCAAAAACATCATTTTCGCAACCTCTCTCTCTACTAGATAGAAGAGTACCCTATGTCATAGCTACCAGGTACCGGTACTCCGTGGCTCTACCGTAGCTACGAGCTGATACGTCGTACTTCTTATTGAAGAGGGAAGACAAAAAGAAATAATTACAGTTAATGTGATCGCTTGTGGACTTCTCAATCTTTAAGTAGTTTTTTCGCGAAGGCCTGTTGACAAAAACAACCTTTTTGTCCTTAAAGAGAACAAGAGAACGTCTTCCGAAAGTCATAACTACTATGTATCATACCGTAGTCCTTGATGTCGTTGTTAACTGCAGCAGTAGTGCGGCGAAGTCGTTACGACAAAGAATCCATCACTTTTGCGAACTCTAAGTGGATGCTTCTTACTGTTAATTTGCGACAGTCCGGAGTCCGGAGTATCAGGACAAGCTGCCACTCTGGAAATGTGACTTTTGGTTTGCTTTTCCATCCCTGCTCTTTATCCTCAGCCATCCCCTTTTCACACATATCGAACTTGATATTTGTGGCAATCAAAAATCAAAACGATCAAGAATCTAACACTCTACAGGTTTATCGGAGTATTAGTACCCACTATGTAGTAGCAGTCTACACTACTCCGGAGTATTACTTGGGTACACTAGTACTACCAAGCATGCTAGCTCCGTGAGTGAATGTACCTACTGTCACGTTGACCATAATGGACATACAATTGTATTCAGCCATCATAAATTTATCCGAGACTACTGCCAAGATCGGGAACTCAAGAAGCACATAAAAGAGAAGACTCAGATGTCAGAAGCCACATTCACAGCAAGCAACTGACGGAGACATGTGCACTATGTGGACATGTTCAAAGAATGCCCCCATTTATTCCTAGTCAAAGTTTCTACAGGGATGGCTACCAGTGGGGAAAGTCGTATTCAGATACGACCGAAGATTGTCAACACTTTCTCACATGTCCTGACCCAGAATGCCGAAAATGGAATCCACCCTCAAAACAGCAATCCAGGAACGATGCGAGTACCTTAAGCACACACCCAGCCTCCTTGGACCTCATCCTGTGGTGCTTCTTGAATCATTAGCTCCAAGATACACCTATTCCAGAGCACTGAATTCCACAGAGAATCAAGCATTTATTTCACAATCAAGCTAATATATGTCGGCACCTTGGGCTCCTAGGCCGTTGGTCTAAACTTCCTCCAGTTGCAATATCTAAGACAAAAAAAAACATTGAACATAGATAAGATCAAACAAACAAGAAAGCAACAACCAACAAAATGCCTCCCTTCTGATTCTCTACTTGGCCAGATGAATTTTTCTCCCCCGCAGGAGTTTTCACACACATTCTCACAACCCTGGGGTGACCTGGTCACTCCCTGCTGCGTTGCCTTGCCCCTACTACTAGGAGCCCGGCGGGTGAGTGAACTCCTTCGATATGGAACTACCGTAGGCGGTAGCTAGCTAGCTAGCTAGCTAGTACGTGGTAGTTGACAGTCATTAATAGAATTCATGGTACCACTAGAGTCTCCCGTGGTCTACCACTCCGTAGTACTGTACGTAATAATGCTGCAATGCAGACGCCGTAACATTTTATTTTTTATACGGAGTACGTAGTACTCGGAGTAGTTAGTAGAATTAACTCTAATACATCATTCTATTACGTATTAGGTTGGGTTCGCGCCGGGTGGAAATGCATCCTCTCACGCTATCCCCATTGGATGAAATTCCTTTACACTGTTACAAGAACTTCTTCGCCGTGTTCTCACAACATTCATGGTTAATAATCTCCCTTTCCCTCTCTTCCGTCAGATAAAGTGTATGATACAAAGTATGCTGCGTGTGCCTTTCGACAGGAAGATATCAAGCCTCCGTCTTGACATTTCATTAAATTTTACGAACAACAACTTCCGAACAACATGAAGACAACGGGTCTCTTTTTGCAGTCCATGCTGGGCATGGAGCGTCGAGTCGCCATAGTGACCGGATCCACCGGAGGGCTGGGACGTGCTATTGTGGAAACACTGGCACAAATGGGTTGTCGAGTGGTTGTGAATGGGAGGAACGAAAAGAAAACGGCGAAGGCTGCTCAGGATATCATTGAAAAGTGCAACTTAGACCCCTCCCAAGTCCTTGCTGCTCACGGTGATACATCGGATCCAGAACAAGCAAAATCTATTGTCGAGAAGGTTCAAAAGCAGTTTGATTGCTTAGATATTCTCATCAATAATGCAGGTATCAATCTGCCAGAAGGATCCTTTGAAGATCAATATTCGCCGGAACAATGGGAAACAATCCAGAAGGTCAACATTTGTGGACCCATGAATATGGTTCATGCGTCGCTACCTATGTTGAGAAAATCAGACGACGGCCGCATCATTAACATGTCCAGTATGATTGCACACGTTGGCTCCCCCGCTAATACCCTCTACAGCATGACGAAATCTGCCATTTTGATTTTCACTAAGTGTCTTGCCGCCGATTTGGCTGGGGAAACGAATATCCGTGTGAACAGCATTTCTCCCGGTATTTTTAAGACCGAAATGAACCAGAAATTCACTGAAAATGAGGAAAAGCTAAAAGAAACCGAAGGGGGCGTACCAATGAAACGCCTCGGACAACCTGATGAGCTTGCGACTGTTGTTGCCATGGTCGCATCCAAAGCTGGTTCATACATGACAGGAACTGACGTTATCGTTGATGGAGGTGTAACTTCAGTATAATAAAGAACTTCCGAGTCAAAGTAGCTTGAAACTGATACTTGAAACATGATGTTGACCGCTACAATAGGTGGGTGAAATGCAGTGGTAGAGTTCTAATATTAAATTGATCCAACACCAGCCATAGTAAAAAAATCATCGATTGTGCTACCGGTAGTATTGATGCACTAGTAGTAGACTACGGTAGTGTGGGGGATGCAGATAGTGGACAGAGGACTTTCTACTAGTTAACTAGCTAGTACGAAATACAGGTAGGTATGTACACACTGCAGTGTATGAGAAAGGCGGACGGATCGATTTTTGGCGAAGACACAAATTTTTCACAAAATGTCTGTTCCGCCCGATAATAATAATATTATTCTCTGTCAACACCACTTGCTCTCTGTCATCACCTGCCGTAATCGCAGTTGTGTAACTTCTGGAGTACTTTAATACCACCGAACCACTACTTTTGCGCCTTTAACGTTTGTAACTTCACCAAGGCTTGGTATCATGCCGGGAGTCGCTCGATCGTGTGAAAACCAATGTGGTTACTTCTTCAAGTGAGTTCTTCAGAATGGGCTTGGAGGATGTTGGTGGCCGAGAACGGATGCACCTACCAGTAGTTCGCTTTCCAACTTTAACTGTCTGAACCTTTGCGAACTCAAGATTACTGGCTGTCACTGAAACCTGCCATTACTTTATGTTTCTAATTTCGCAGAACGTTGGTCTTGCTCATGACCATGGCAGCCGTTGGTCTGGGCACTGCGGCATGCTTCCAATGTAAATTTTTGTTGGTGGACCTCACTACCGGCACTGGCTGGGATATCATTCTGGATTTTATTCCCGATGAATTTACTTCGGTCTGGGTGGGGGTGTTTCAATGGGTACCGGCGCTTAATGGAGAAGCGATCGGCGAATGTCGATCATACGATTCCTTCTTTCCGCCCGATAGTCAATACTTGCAGGTGGCACAAGGTTGTGCCATAGCGGCTCCCAGTAAGTTGTGATGGAGTAACGAATAGATACACCATTATTGCTGCATTGATCTCACATCACTTGCGTTGTCTTTGAATCAGTCATTGGATTTGTCGGGGTCATGATTTCCTGCTTTGAGCTGATCTGCTGTAGTTTTTTTGCAAGCTGCATATTTTCCTTCATCCTCTTTTTTTCCGCATCGGGAGTTCAGATGGGTGTCTTTGGCTTGCTAGCTCTTCCTGGGTGGTGCGGGGATGCAGATCCCCAAGATTGCTATGAGGGTGACATAGATTCTACCACCTTTTGGCTTTTTGTGCTCGCTGGATTCTTCTACTTTATTTCAAGTTTGGTGAGTTCTTCGAGTCATACTGAGGATTCATAAGAATGTAGCTTGCTGGCTCCAGATGCTCACCCATTCTTTTCCACAGCTCCTCTGCTGTGTTCCCAGACCCGATCCATGTTTGCAAAATCGCAGCTCCGAAGATCACGAGGTTGCCACCAAGGAAAATGAACGGGGAGTGGTAGAAGAACCAGAGATCCAACAGTCGCCCCATTATGGGGACGAGCCTCATTACGTGGAGACATACTAGTTGCACTGCAACGAAACAGGACTTTAGGATGTGATTGCGAAGTGTTGGAGTTCATTATGTGTTTTGTGGTGGTGTGGTATAGATCAAGATTCGACTTAAAACAATAGAAAACGCTTGCCTCCTGTGAACAGTATGGAATACTTGAATAAGCCATTTGTATTTGTGTAGCGCTAGATTGTGTGGCGAGTATTATTATTCAGTCAACTTCTGCCACTTAGACTCGATGTGTCCATTAGTCTTCCTTCAAATCCGAGCCTCGAGATTCCTTTCTTTTCATCATTTTCTTGTAATACTTTTGTTCACCTTTGCTCAACCTTTTGAATTCCTGTTCATCCTTGTATTCTGCCAAGTTGTCCAAGATCCATAGTTCCCGACTCATCATTTCTTTTCGCTCCTCCTCTGATGCAATTTCCCAAGCAACGTGTCCAACGGCACGTTCTGTCAAGACTGCCTTTTCGTCTTCAGTAAGCGGAAGTTTTTGCAATCGTCTCGCCCAATACTTGGTTTGCCAGACTGACACTCGTGCCATGTGGTACGGAAACTTGGCCAGTTTCAAAATGATGAGATCTCTCCATGTTGGTTTGTGGAATCCTGCACCGAAATCATCGATCTCGTATGCTAATTCCTCGATGATCGGCTTGAGATCGTCAGTTTGCTTTTGCTTTTTCTCCTTGGCAGTCAATTTGGAAGACTTGCTGCTCTTGCCACTAGACTTGCCACTTTTCGAGGACTTTTGAGATGTTGTCGTGTTTTCAGTTCCAGCCTCGTCCTTTTCCCGTTGGGCCAAGATCTCTAATGCGTGTTCCCGAAGGTCTTTGGATTCGTTAGATCCGCCCTGTGCTGGTGACCAGTCTTCAACGGCCGCTCGGACCAAGCGATCTGCCACACTTTTCCATCGTTGATACTGCGCAAACCATCCAAATCCATTCACAAACAAAAGGATAAAAATCACCACAATTATGGTATCCGACTTAGGAGCGTATTGCCACAGAACATTGGTGCCGTATTTTTGAAAATACGCCTCTTGGTTGTACCTCATATAATCGTATTCTTTGCGCGAAGTAGCATCGGTCAATACTTCATAGGCACGGGCAATTTTCTGTCCAACACAATGAGAGTGAACATTGTGAGTTGAGAGAGATTTCGGATAGAGAAACAGGACGCGAATCTGTATTTCGCCAGCTTTCTTGTCCCAAAATACCGAACAATGATTATCCAAACACAAAGACAAGTGACATCATAATGCCAAACTTTTCGTTTTTCTTATATTCTGCTGTCTCAACTTACCACAAAGCGTTCTTTGGCATTCTTGTGTTTGGATTTGTCGGGATGCCATTCTCGGGACAATGACCGATAACGCTTGGTAATGATTTTGGTGTCGGGCTTTTCGGCCCCAAAGCTCTCGTAATCAAATCCTAAGATTCTGTAACAATCGTATTTTCCACAGAAAACATTTTTGGGATCATAATACGATCCCCAATCCATGTGATCCTTGACATTGAATGTATCGGCCGTTGGAGATTTAGCTTTGGTGGAAAAGCTGCCGTCGTTGTCTTCAGTGAGAGATGGAGACGACCCGGTAGCATAAGGATCTTCCCCCGATGGCTCTGCCTCTTGGGCGTAGGCCATAAAATTTGATCCATAGATGGAATGAAAGGAGGCAGGAACCGCCAAAACCAGCATCACAATGACGCCGTGGCCACGAAGATTCGTTATATATCGTTTCATTGGAGAAAAATGGATGCCTTCCAGGTAGTAGTAGAATGCGCCCTGGATAACTTTCTTCTTAAAGGCGAGCTGGTCAAGTACTAGTGTGATACATGCGTTTGTAGCCGATCGGTGTGAATGGTTCTGGGCAGCAAGTATAAATTTGATGGAGTCGTCGTTTTTTGTTGCTTTGAAATGAATGCAGTACGACGCAAACTTTCTGTCCATGGTCTTGTTGGTGACGACGTGACTTCGAGGAATGGCCTGAACACAATGCCGGGCGATGTACGGACGACGACATGTGAATCTATCAACATACGGAGTATGACGGTACTACTGTTCGCACTGATGCTATGTAACAACAGTAAGTACATACCGTTTTTTGCACGTTCAGCTGTCGGATCACATCTGTGCGTTGAGTAGTATGACGTACACACTATCACTTCACTCTGAGTGCGCGCTTGTTATATATTGAACGAAAAAATATGAATCATAGATGTACAGTAATTATTAGGATTAGGTATGTCGCAATAGGAATAATTCCACCCTCTGGTGGCCAGCTGGCCTTCACGGGTGGACGTTTTGGTATTATTGACTTTCATTGCTTCGGGCCCGTAGAAATTGTTGAGACAAGAAGAAAAGTCCGATTGGGGAGAGTTCCGACATCATAAACTTCATGACACTGCGTCGTGAAGTGTCGTCGTTAAATAGATGAAGGCATCGTAGTGCGCTCCACTTTAAATTCCGCCGACATTCCTAACGGTAAGTAACAGCGATGAGTAGGTATGATATGATACTTCGAAAAATATAAACGGTTTTATTGTTTCTCCGATTTGCAAAATGAAAGAGGAAGGTTCAACACCCAAGCCCGTAACGTGGATTGATATTGAAAAGGTGTCAGAAATCAGAAGTACGACCAGAACTACGTACGGAAGGACATTTTTGCACGTCCGACATTCGGGAATACCTCTCTTGTGTTGATAACGAACCCTGGTTTGGAAGCGAAGAAAAGTCCATCTGGGGAGAGATGCGACATTTTAAGCGAGCATCTCGGTCTAGTGCGACCGAAAGGGAGGGAGAAACCCGAACCGACAAAAAAGTCCAAGATACATCTCGCATGACTTTTTTATGCTGTTTGCTTGAAGAGCGAGATTATTACAATAAAGGGTCGTTTCGAACAGGTTTTCAACTTTCAACGCAGCTCATAATTTTTTTGCTCAAAATAGAACAGCTTCACTCCAACAGCATTCGAGGCTAACTCCAATCTTCCATCCCCGAACATGCCGATTGACACTTCTGAGATTACCTTTACAGCGGTCAATGATGTCTGCTGCTCTTGGGACCAGCTGAAGGCCACTCCAGATTGTGACATTGTCGTTGCAGAGACCTTGTTTCGTAAGATCATCGAACAGGTCTTCTTTGAGAAGAGAGATCCGACTGCTGAAGCTGACCTTCCCGCTCAAACGGATCCAAGTGCTCCACTCTTCAAAATCAAAGCCACCATGTTCGTCAAAATGCTCGACGTGGTTTTGTCCATGCTTGGACCGGATTTAATTCCTATGGCTGTTGCATTGCAAGAACTCGGCGCAAAGCATCTTGATTACGGCGTTGCCCCTAATGACTACACACTAGTCGGCGAAGCACTTTTTTACACTCTTCAAAAGTATTTGGGAGACAAAGCGTGGACCCCAAGAATGGAAAAATCATGGAGATCTGTCTACAGCTTCATATCCGAGGCTATGATCGCTGGAACGGAACTGGAGGCAAACCGCCGGGCTGCTGGAGAGGGGAAGCGAATGTCGATCCCCCCACGAAAGAGCAAGTTGGGCATGGACCGCACTGTTGCGAAGTCATTGGCTAAGAATAAGATGGGGTTGATGGGAATGTTGGACGATGCCATTTCCGTCTCGGATTGTTAATGAATATGAGAGTGCGAAACCCGCATGGAATACTGTAGTAGTAATAATAATAGTTGGCGCCCCCCGTTTATCAGCCATCGCTTACCATCTTTCACAAAAGATTTTCTTATCTATTTTTCATATCATTGGAGTGGCCTTCACAACTCTTTTCGGACCTGTAGCAGTCACAGGTACCGTATTCTCAAACCGCAATCCCGTGTCAGTCGGCCCACAGTCATGGGGAACCCTTCGTGCTGGACGAGAAGAACTCAATTAGGTCTGCTCAAGTCTGCAAGTTTCTCATCAATTTTCAAGGGATAAAAGCAACTGCTGGTAGAAACAAAGAAAATGTCTTGGCGATACCGATGTTGCATTTTTTTACTATGCAAAGGTGATTAGACGTTATTTACTGTTAACCATAAAAGTTTCTAAAAAATGAAAAACGTGCATTGACACTATGCCCTTCTAATATACTACTATTTCCGTTTTCACCGGATTTCGAACTCATTCAGTCCCATACATGACACACTGCTGTACGTTCCTTAAGCTAACTGTTCCTCCGATTCGGCCAACATGGGACTTTCTTCGACGGGTTTGTCCTCTTCGGAACTTTCGACATCTTTGACGCCCTTCTTCTTGCCCAGATCGTCTTCGTCTTCCAACAATTCCTCCTCAGCAGACTTCATCTCGACCGACTGGCCATTGAACTTTTTGATACAGTCAGCTGTAATTGTCTCAATTAATTCGCGGTCATGACGACGACCACAGCAGTACTTGAAGAAAGGATCCCAGCGTCCCGTCTTTGAAATGACTGGAACACAAATTGCATAAACAAAGCCCAACGAGGCCACCCATCCAAGGGCGATACCGACCATATTTGGCCAGGCATCGAAACCAATAGGAATGGTTCCAAAAATCACACTGATCAAGACAATGATCAAGACATACGGAGCCTGCGTAGAAACGTGAGCCACCAGCGTTACATCACATGCTAGTGCCGTCAGAACTGTAGTGTCCGAAATAGGCGACATGTGATCTCCAGCCACGGACCCACTCAAGACGCCGGCCACAACAGCGTAGAAGATAAGGGGGTCTCCCGAGGACGAAATGTAGGTGGGCAGCAAAATAAGTGGAAAGAGGATACTCATGGTACCCCACGACGTACCGGTGGCCAAAGCCATGAGTAACGAGATTAAAAAGGATAGGGTTGGCAACCACTCGGGCGGTACACCGCCCACAATCCAAGCAGCGAAGAAACGGTCGCACCCCACGGCAGTCATCAAAGCACCCGACGCCCATGCCAAAGCCAACACGACCAATGCTAAGAACACTCGAGTCATTCCAAAGAGGAACGCTTCAACCGATTCGCCGAGCGACATGAGAAACCGTGGCGCTACTTCAACTTGATCTTTACGCCATGGCATCATATCCCAAATTAGGTTTGGCGTGGGCAAAGCCAACTTTCCGGTTCCAGGGATGGTAATTTGGACAAGGTAAAAGAGAATCATAATCCATGCTGTTCCCATGGTCTGTTAATGGGGCAACGTCGCAGAATCGGAATGGATTCAGAAGTGAGCACTTTTACTACAGCAACAAAAGCATAATCTTGTCAACCTTATTGCATCAAACAATCCTTCTTCGTGTACTTACGCCGTATAATAAAGCAATGAAAGAATCCGAGCCTTCAATTTTGTCCATAAACGATTGTGTGCCCGAGCCATCATCTCCACTTCTTACCAAAGCCAAGAAAATTAAAACAACCAAGATCAAGACTGGTAGCAACATGTTCAATGTCAGTAATGGTTGGTCTTCTCTAGGTTGATTGTGTCCAGAACCCTCAAGCTCTCCGACCTTGCCTTTGTTGGGTCCACCATCGGTCCGATCGTAGATGCGAACTTGCCGCTCCGCGAGCAACATAGGCCCAAAATCACGATCCAACGCAATGGTAATCATCATCAGAACCAACATGAATATGGGATAATACCTGTACTTGATCGATTGCAAGAAAATGGCGAATCCAGAATCTTTGATCGTCAATTCCAAGCCATTGGCCGCAACATAATCACTGATTTTTTCCAATTCAGAGTTGAGCAAACCGATTTCAAACCCAACCCAGCTCGAGATACTTTTCCAATGAAAGGGTAAAGGGAGTTGAGATTAGACAGCCCGTTAGCCTGTAATCAACGCATGGTTCGATTATTCCCAAAACAACTTACGGAGAGATACTGGCGATAGGAGCAGACGTGGCATCGACCACAAAGGATAATTTTTCGCGACTGATGCTCAGCAAATCCAACAAAGGGCGCATTGTCTCACCCGCCAACAAAACATTGGAGTAATCGTCGAAAAAAATAATGATTCCGACAAAGAAGCAGGCGAACATTCCGGTACGTGGAGTGGTGGCAATCTTAGCGACATCGCGCGTAAATCCCAACATTCCTCCCGATTTTTGCATCATCCCGACAGTTCCACTCAAAAAGACCGTGAACAAGATGACAGCCACATGTCCCCAGTCATTGAGAGCATCGAGAATGTAAACTGCCACGGTGTCACGGAATCCATCGGCAAGACTGCCGGTGACGATGCAGGCCCCGAGCCAGATTCCACCGAAAAGTGACAGTTCAACCATTTGTGTGGTCATGGCCACAATCAGAATGAAAATGAGCGGAATAATGGAGACACCTGCACCGTAGACTTGGAAACTGCCGTCCGTACTGGCGGTAAAACCGTCAATTTCCAAAATCACTTCAATGGAGGCCGTACCGCCTGTGTGTGGGAAATGAGAGAAAAACACAACATAAAAAATGGGGTTGTGGAATGTTAGATTGACCCAGTTTGCATGATATTTAGGCAAGAAACTAATTGCTTCACAATCATCGTCGTGAACAGAGTTCTCTGTTGGACAGGAGAACACTTACTACTAGGGATGGTGACGTTGCCGACATCAAACTCAGTTGGAAGTTCTCGTCCCACACCAACGAGACTGACTGTACCGGTGGCTTGTGGTTCACCGTTGATGAGGGTTGTATAGGATACAAAGTCATCACCATCCAAGACACCAGAGGGTTCCCATTCGACACCTGTGACGGAGACCAATGTGACATCGCCAGTGAATATGGTTTTGAGACCGCCGATACCTGTCGAAACATCCGTCAAATCGAGGCTGCCGGCGCTGGTAATGTTGTAATCAAAGGCTGTGACTGTTCCTGCCAGCAAGAAGAGTCCCAAGATGGACTTGAAGGGATCACAAATCATGTGGAATGTATCTTCTTAAATCCAGGGAGGAAGTTTGAGAGATGTGAGATCTTCTTCTAGGTTACGGTTCGTCGAATTTTTCGTCGGTAGCGCTGCTTATTGGAAGAATCGGAAGAAGTGTTGAATGAAAGAAGATAGGACAAGGACCAGTTGCAGCCAGGGATTCAATTGCTTGTATGGTTGCTATCCTATTTCTCTTTGTCACCGAACAATGTGACAATCGAGGTGAGCAAGATGACGGTATGAGCGAAAGAAGGTTGATGTCGTAGTAGAAAAGACACCCAAAAATCTTTTGTCACAGAGGTTGACAAGAAAGAACTCGAACACTCATGTAAGACCACTTCCGTTGATACCTTCGGAAGATTGATGTCACTGGTTCCAGTCAATCACTCTTTACACATAATAACTCGTTAAGTGAGTACTTATTATCATTTCTGCAGTGATTCTCATAAGCGAAAGAAGCGAACGAATGCTTCACTTTCTTTGGTCTCGGAGGTGGGAAAGGGAACAAGGAAATCGTAATACCGGTAACAATTTTTCCTCTTAGCATCTTCCTCCAAATCAGATTCACAGTCAATTCATCAGAGAGTCCTTGGAAGCAGATCGAACATACGAGGTACGGGTAAGTACGGTGGCTATGGGTGACCTTTTATTACTGTTACCTAATACCTACCGGTACTCCGAGTACTACGACACACAAAAAAGAGAAAACGCCACACTCTCTTCTCTTTTCTTGTAGTACACACACAGTCAATGGTTCATCTTGCAGTCTGCAGGTGGTTTAACCGTCAATTCGTTCGTGTCCCTGTCCATTGATGGTGTGATTTCGTTTTTTTTGACACAGATTTTGATTGGACGACAGTTGGAACAGTGAAAGGTACTTGATACAACCTTTTTTCTTTTTTGAATATATTATATATGAGATCCAAAAGGCACCAACACTGTCGACAGACACTAAACAGGGCTTTGATCCAATGTGAAAAATACCTTTGGCACATTCAAGACAGCTTTCCAAAAGAGGTCCCGCAACATGTGCAAAAAAAGTACCTGTTCATCACAATGACAACTACTACTTCAAGAAGTCAAGGATAACTATTCTTTTAACCCATCAATCATGTCGACGATCTGCGCGTGTTGCCTGGCTAAAAAAAAGAATCTCGTGGAGCCAACTGATTGATTCAAGTCCAAAACGGGCTGCTTTGCTTTCTGTCTTCTGTATCACAACATATTACCTAACTGTAAATCGTTATGAATGCTCTATCCGAAAAACCGAGGTCGATCAATGTGTCGACACTTCGTTATTCCTTATACGTTCCAATCAAAGTGGCAATTACTGAAACAAAAACAATGGATTGAGAAATAATAATAATAATATATACATTCACACTTTTCTTGTCGACACACTGATACACGCACACAAACACATCTCGCCAACTGTAACGAAACCACCACATACAGCAAATTGAAGGACGGACGAATCCTGAGATTCCATATAGCAATGTGGTTCCAAAATCAACAACATCCAAAAAACTTGCGGGTTAGCATCTCTCCTGTACGTACACCATGATACGATGGTTCCGCATAGCATACAATGTCGGATACGTCAAAGCTTCCGTTATGTAATACTAACAGTAAGTAAGTAATAACGCAAATGAAGCAGATGTCATCTTGGTCGACCGAACGAAAGCTTAACCTTTAAAAAAAGGTCACGCACGGGACTTCTGCTCCGTCGACCCATGGTACAGCAACCAACTGTTGTGCGAAACAGTTATGTTGTTCGGTGATTATCAACAGCTCTACTACCAAACGATTTAACATTAATGTATGTATCCATGTATTTTCGTTCCCTGCACCAGTCTCTGCCTAGGGAAATTTCGTCGGTCGGTACGTTCAATGATGTTGTGGACTTACGCACTTTTTGATGAAGGGAACGCGGCCTCAACGTTTACCCACAGATCCACCTCTAATTCGAAGGGCGGAACGACAGAGGGGCGTTCGGATTGCAAGCTCCCTCCGGGAAACCAGGGGGCTTGGTGCACGCTCGATCAGCCCGCATACTGCATCGCCACGTACCATTGTTGCATTGGCAAGTCTTCATGGGTTCGCAACTCAACTCATCGTAGTTGCAACCAGAGTAGGAAAAACCGTAGTCACACGTCTTCGTGGTGGTACACTGTCGACCGGTGACAGGGCCCTCGGGGGGGCATTCATCGGGATCGCAATTGGTGCCAATCAACGAGCTTCGTGTTCGTTCAGAGTCCTGACAGTAATGTTCAAAGGTGGTACACGTCCACTGGCCATTGCACTCACAAGCGCCATTTGGAAGACAAACTAGCTCTCCGGGGAAGCATCCGAACCATTTGAAATTGTATTCGCAACGAGGGTGACGAGGATCACAACTCTGTTGGAATGCATCCAACATTGATGCAGGACAATTGACTTCGGGGGCATTTGGATCTTGTGGCAAGGGATCACCTCGTTTACAGGACTGCCCGACAAGATCGGCAGTACGCGAACCAGTTTCACAAGTTGGTGGATTTTGGCCGCCCCAACATCGCCAGTTAGGAAGCGACTCCTGGCAATCGCAGACGTATTGAGGTCTGCACCGCAGCTGATCGTAAGAACAACCAATATATCTCATATTGTACAAACAACTTCCGTAAGCATCCGCAGTGCATTCCGTCCTCACGGCTTCCTCCCAGTTTCTTGGGCAGAAATGATCTTTGGGCATCGCAATAGGATTGCCATCACCCGAAGGCCAGACATCGTGGAGCGAAGACAGCTTGACTCGAACTCTGTCGCCAACAACGTTTGCGGCACCAGGAAGTTTCTTCAAGCGTATGGCCACTATGTAATCTTGAGTCTCATCCACCGCAACTTTGATGTTACTGCCAAGAGACTTGTACATGCATGCACTCAAAGGCTCCGGGGCAAGAGCGTTGAGGGGGAAAACGGAGGTTCCCTTGTACATTTCTTTGGTGAGATCGAGGACCAGCTCAATTCCTAGAATATCTGGTCCCGCTTCAACGCCAAAGAATACAGCGTATTCATCATCGCCATACTCCATGACGCCATCATAGCACAAGGCAGAGCGCGAAAGAGAGGGTGGGAAACATAAATACTTGACAGTGGGATCAATATCCACCGTCACCTGTTGACCAAGAGCCGGCCAACGAACAGGCATGGTTGCACACTCGGGAGGAATTTGAGTGCTAGCATCAAAGTACATGCACTCTGGTTTGTTCCAACAGGCTGCTTCACCTGTGATTGCGGAGCAATCAACTGATCCACCTCCAAAACCAGGCCGGCTCGCAACAAAGGGGTTGTCGGAACAAAAAGACTGGCCAAAGGCCACTTTGTACCCGAAGGGATACAAAAGGATGATTGCGATAGCACTTATCTTCATGATTTACAGAAAGGCCGACTATTTTCTTTTCGGGTTGTCTAGAGTTTCATTCTATGAGCCTATGAAATGAGCAATCGTAAAAGATTCGTCTTTCTGGAAGAAATCGACAAAGTTGTAAAGTATTGGAGTTCTCATACCATTTGTCAGGACAGTTCTCAATGCATTCAAGGATGGCAATGGATGACGACATGATACACATGATACATCACGATTCATAAACGTTATCTACCTCCTTTGAATCGAAGTTGCGTGCCACTAGGACATTTCTCTTTCTTGTCGATTGCGTTCGCATGCTTTCATACGAAGTACGAAGTTTCGTGGATACGATTGATCAGAGAAGTTGATTTACGAGTTTTGTTGTGTTTGTGTGGAGCGTTCGCATCTTCAAAATGTCACCCGACTCGACTCGACTCGACTTGCCATAAACATTAAAATACTCGGGAGTTCGAGTGAATGAGTGAAGTGTGAAACAAGAAGGAAGAACGTCAGTCGAGAATCACTCTCTCTTTTGTTACGTAGTACTACGTACCGGTAGTAGTACCCATTTATCATACCTGGTACCAGGTACAGTTATTACCGGTAGGTACTGCGTACCAATGCACACTACCGTAGGAAGAACTGTAGACTTAGACTACGGTAGGTACCTACCGTAGGTAGGCAGATCGTACTGCAGAACTGGAAGTTCGGCGAGGGAATCTAGAATACTGCACTCTTCCATTGCGAAGAACAGCGTTGGAATTCGGTGGATTGTCTCTCCTTCCGCAATCTCTCTGTATTGAACATTCCCTTCAACTTCAATGTAGCTTAAATATGAGAAAATTATTACGTCGACAAGTTTTCGAATGAGTCCTACGTACCACCATCAATACCTTCAAGTTCACCGTCCCGGTGCTATTAAGGTTCCGAGACCAATATGGCGTCTCTCGTTTCTTCCATGCCACCTCATTGCCACGAAGTTCAAGCTTTCAAAGGCAGGTCGTTCATCCGAACAGTTTGTTAGACCATTTGCAGAGAATCGATGATCCTCTCACACGAAGTAGTTCACAGTTGTGTTTCTCTTCTTCTTCGTTTCGTCCCCTCTTCTCACATCGCAAACATCATAAAAAATTACTCGAAGTAGACTACCGGTGTATCAGTTCTGCTTTTTTTAACGTTGCCTTACAATTATTACTGATAATAATTTCAACACAGTAATTGTTATCAAGAGGAACCCCACCGACATGACGGCCGCAACTCCTATGATAATCGACAAATCCGTGTCCGCAGCGTCCTCCCTATCCTCGTGCTCCTCTCAACAGTCACGTCGTCGTGCCCTACAACTATCGATACAAGAATTTGGGGACGATCACTTTGATATCGACGCTCTAGCCTGGCAACGTCCCAGTTTACGGCGAGCGCAAAATGTTCGCATCACGAAAGCCAACGCCTGCTGGAATAGTAATGATCTGCCTCATCGAAAGAAGTCGCTATCGCCTCCGCGTAGAGCCGAGTTGTTGTTGCACGGTTCAGTTGGAATGAAGCGACGAACACAACAACAGCACTCGCATCGATTACGGGCCATACTGCAAGCTGACTTGCGAATCGCACCTGGCAAGGGTGCCACAAAAAACAACAAGGATAAACAGTGCCTATCCGACTATAAAAAGGACATCGATTCCCTGTTGCATTCGCTGCATTCCACGAACTTTGTGGGCAAAATCGATCCCAAGTATCATTCGCAATACTTCCCTACAAGTAAGACCATGCCAACTTTTTGAAGATCTACCGTCTACCGTTACGAGATAGAAGGGAAGGGGTGGTAATGGCGCGCCTATCGCCTATTGAAACCGCTTTTTCAGAATATAGAAGTACTAAAGCGTACATAGATTCCACGTTTTGAGTTTCGAATGTGGGTATACTACTACGTAGTACAGACTAATATTTTGATGCTCAAGCAGCGTCGACTTACAGTTAGTATCGGTGTTCAGAGTACGGTAGGTCCACACATTAGAGATTGATTTGTTTCTCTGTATAAGGTATACGATGTTTATACCGACTCCTTTCATCTCCATCATCATCAATCACAATCGTCGTGCACCAAGTCGTGGCTGCAAAGCATCTTTTTTACAAAACACGTCGTATTAAAATCATACGGAGACTACCTACATACTTGTAGCTATTACTAAATGTAAGATAGAATAGTAGTAAAAAACTGCCAAAACCGTACTGCGGCCATCGTTGCTATCATACGTAGTAAACGCACTACCGATACCCTCGAGTACGTCGTTCTGTACTCCTGATGAACCTCCTTGACTGTGAAACAGAGCTTTGAAGTGAGAGGTGGCGAAAACCGAAGGAGGATGAGGTGGTGGTCTCTGATGAGAGTCGAGAGCAAGCACACAGCACAGTCGTGTGTCATTTTCCAGGTAAATGACGGTTATGACGCGCCGGGGGATTTCTCCTCGTTCCTCTTTCCGCCCCCAAGTTCTGAAAGATTCCCACACCGATAAAATAATGACCATGAAAGAGGAAAACGGTTCACAAAAAAATCAGAAACAAACAAACGAACAAACCATTGCTTCAATTATTTTGTCTCTCTATCCACCGTCCCTGTTGCAAAACACCGTTTTACAAAACAGATCCGCCAGCAACATGCCCATGGACCAAGCAGAGGGTCAGCAGCCTTCGGTCAACAGTGGCAACGATGCATTCATGAGTTTCATCAACGCCGATGTTGCTGCCAATGATGATGCGCCTCAAAGTGATGAAACGACATCAGCGCCAACTCCAGCTCCAGCTTCAGTGCAGCGACCGCCCGCTATCTCTAGTCGATCCAAATCTGCCGCGGTATCAAATCTTCCACCACGACCCCATCACAATCGTAATGTATCCTTCGGCCACAATCCTCCTGCTGACGGTCACATTGCTGGAGTTCGCTCACCTTTGATGGCATCAGGATTGCAGCTTCCCATCTCACCGGGATCCTCCGGAGGACTGGGAGTACCAGCTCACAGGCCCGGTATTCCCACTGGATCTTCCACGCATTCGAATGAACCCGGTGCTGGTGATCGACAGCGACCGATTTTGGATCGTCAAGCCATCTCCATGAGACTCCGTCAGGCAGCAGCAGCTCCTCCAGCTGCAAACCCGGCGGTCCGTGTGTCGTTGGAAGATTTGTTGGGACAAGGAAGATATGAAAGCGAAGCGGAAACTAACCTTTTGGCCGCGTTTGAAGCGCACCAAAAGAATAACTTGCTGCAACACCACCATCGATCTATTTCCAACACCTCAACCATCTTCTCGGGTGTTCCCAGTAACTTGAGCCAGGAACTAGTAGTCGGTGAGAGTGGGCATAGCGCCAATGCAGATGATACAGATAATATAGATCTTCGCGATGCTTCGTTCAAAAGCCAAGATAGTGACAGTCACATCCTGCATGGTAGTGGCCATCCTCGAATGGAGTCAACCAATACTACCAATGAAGAAAACTTATCCTTGTTGAACGAAAACGATGAAAATGCAAGATCCGCTAACGACAAGTCCCACCGCAACACTCGACCCAAAAGACTGGGTAATAAGGCATACTCACATCGTCGCATGATGAGTGTGGAAGATCAATTAGCGGGCTTACAACATGCCATGTCGGCATTTCAGGAGACAGGAGGCTATGATCTCCACGACGAGACCCACGATGGTATCGAAGGCGTGGAAGATTCGTCCAAGGCCATTGATGAACCGTGGGTTGATGCCTCTGCGGGTGAACTATTTAGTCATCACGCAGGGCTGTTGTTGGATCCCGGTATTCAAAGTGGCAGACACCGATTGAACACTTCCGATGGGACACACTTGCCAACTCTTGAAGAAGAAACTCCCCAAAGAGAACATCGGAATTCCGCGGATCTTACTAGCCGAACTGATAGTCCAGAAACAGATGTTGAAAACCCCATTGACGAACGTCCAGCTGATGAAACTAGTTCGACCAATGGACACGGAAAGAAAAAGAGCCGTCCTTTCAGGATCATTTCTTCGACGTCCGACAAAGTTAAGGACGACCTTGACGCATGGCGCAACTTTTTTAGCCCTCGTAGCGACATGTTTTGGGTATATGTGAAGCGTATGCTTTTCTATATCGTGCTGCCATTTGTTCTCATTGCAGCGATTTTATTCTATTTTGCTGAAAATCCACCTACTGGAAAGTCCGAAAACAATGACCCGGGTGAGAAGGCATCGGCATCGTGGTGGCTTCTTTTTGTGGTTCGACAAGTGGTGACGTTTTCAATCGGGCTTGGATTACAAAGTTTCATCATCGACTTCTTATGTGTCGGAACAAGGTTGATGGTTCGTTGCTTGGGTCCAATCCTAACCTTGCTTATTGTTCAAGCAAAGGGCTGGCCTTTTGTCATGGTGCGTATCAATTGATTCGCTGCTCATCACCTTTTACCAACTGACTAACTTTTCGTTACAATTCTAATTGTTCGACAGATGATGTGGGGTCTCGTTAATTTTGGATTGATGTATGGCGACAATGAATTCGTTCGCCACTGGGGTTACTTCCAAGGCATTGTGGATCTTCTCAACTCATCAAACCCTAGCGGTGGAGTCGTCGGGAGCGACTGGAATAGACGGGTGTTGCTCATTATGATCTGTGTCGGATTTGTAGTGGCGTTGAAGCGTTTCTTAGTGGGACTTTATCTTGGTCGTCAGACATTCAACCACTTTGGAGCTCAGCTTGCCAAAGTCATGAACAAAATGGTCCTTGTGGCAGAAGTCGCTCAGCTCTCCAGACGTATCGAAAGGAGTATGACTATGAAAGATTATGGACGGTAAGTCTCGCCATCCTATTTTGATTTCTTGATATCTCAGCGATCTAAACGACCTTTTCTCTCCAGTGACCTTCCTTCTCGGATGAAATCCATCAAGGACCTGTCAATCAACCTTGAGGAAGACAATGACAGTGTTTCCTCCGAAAGAAAGACGGAAAATGTTGTAATTGATACGTCGAAACGCAATCCTTTGACGGGGAGTCTTCTGTCATCTGAGCGGATGAAGCTGCTACAACTCTTGGAACGATGGGAAGAACCAGAGAGAGAGACAGCGGTAAAGGTAAGAACTACGAAAAAATTTCAAATGTTTTGTCACAAAACTGACATTCATGTTTAATGCCGTCACTACTCAGAAACATACATCCATTTCGTCAGTTTTGAAGTTTCGAAATGCCTTAACGTTTATCAATAATGTTTACCCCTTCTCATATCAGTTTGGTTTAGCCGATACACGAGAACATTGCATCGAGTCGGCTCAAGATGTTTACTCTAAACTCATTCTCCAACCGAATGGAACGGAAAGCCAGATGCTACGATTCGAAACTCTTGCGCTCATTGCTTTATCTTCCAATGGTCAAATCGACCAGGCGAAAGCCAAGGATCTCGTGCGAGTGTTTCGACCAGATCGACAGGGAAACCTTAGCGTACTTGATTTTATTAAAAGTGTCGACATCGTTTACAAGGAGTTCCGGTTCTTGCAGGCTTCCATCGAGAACTCATCTCAGATCGACAAGTCGTTCGAGAACCTCGTCAATGTGGTCTTTTATGCAATTGTCATCAGTTTTATTCTTTCGCAACTTGGATTTGACCCCTTCAGCTTATTTTTATCGCTCTCCAGCGTAGTTTTGGCTTTTGCATTTGCCATCGGATCTGCAAGTGCCAAATATTTTGAAGGCTTATTATTCATACTGGTAAGAAAAAGAAGTGCCCCAGCCAGACCGATGTAGTGCTAGGTATGACTCACAATTGTTGGACTTTTCCCGCAAACCACACTACAGGTACGACGCCCCTACGGTATTGGGTAAGTGACGTACTGGTTCCCAAAGTGTTTGGTGATATTAGAGATGGACTGACGACACCTCTTCCTTTCCTTACTGTCAGTGACCTGATCCATGTATCCAACATCGAGTCAGGAACCGTCTTAGAAGGAAGCGTAGGTTGGACAGTCAACAATGTGACGCTGTTCGAGACGGAAATGACTTGGTTGCCAACCATGGAAAGATGCAGTGTTTCTAACGGCTCCCTTGCAAACTCGCGCATCATCAATTGGGTAAGAAATATTTGCTACACGGCCTTTTCCCGTCGATACAGCAATTGTGCTCATTCCCTGCATCACATCATCCATCATAGGCTCGAAGTCCCAATGCTCGCTTCGTCATGTTTTTGATTTTTCCGATTGAGACACCTTACGAAACGCTGGAAATCTTCAAGGTAGCAGTAGAGGAGTACTTGAAGGCCCGTCCACGTGAATGGCTGGCTTTGAACGCCTTCCGGGTCAACTATCTACAAGGAGAAAAGGCCTGGATGAGAATTGAAGTTGTCATCCAGCATCGCGAGTCGTGGCAAAATGTTGGGACTATTCTGGACTCGAAAGGTATTTTCGTTTGTTTACTCTTCCATGTTCTGAAATTGTTTTCATCGTCAAGAAAAGCACTCATCATCGGTTCTCATCAACTCCGCACCAGGCAACTTCATGTCATATTGTAAGTTTAAGTTGCGAAAGATAGCTCTGCCCACTTATTCAATGAAGCAAGAACGTGGCCTGACCTTTTTTGTTTTGTGGCTCATTTCCAAAATGTTAGGTACTGAAATCCAAAAGATGCTTGGCATTCAATACAAGGCCCCACATTTGCCCATTGAAATGTCTATTGGGGATCGAAACCAACTGGCCCAAGAGTTCCTTGTCAATGACCGATACCACTCTCCAGAAAACGACTACCGTGCTGAAGAAGCGGGTATAAAAAGGTCGGAAAGTGGTGACTTAATTGAGAGAAGCAACAACCAAATTTCAAGCGGTAGCAATCAGCAAGGAGAAATGTTCCGATCCCTCGCCCAGACCAAGTATAATATTCGAGTTTAGATCCCGCACGTACTTGTTCCTTGAAAATAGCAAAAAAATCGAAGCCCCGAAAAACAACCTACTCGTAGCTCATTGAACAGGCCACTCAACTCACAAACCGCATGAATGGAACGAGGAAAGATTCTTATCCTTCAGTTCTCGCCGAAGTGCAAAAAGTAAAAACTGGCACTAGCTGAGCGCTCGATCGGGCAGGTAAAAGGTAAAAACAACGCCGAATGTTTGAAGAACGGCCAATAAGCTGTCCGAAATGTGGAGATTATCTTTGTCGATAGTCGATACTTCGTATTCCAAAAAGCATTCCAACAATAATATACTTCACACAGCAAAGATATCGGAAGTGCCAAAAGATCGTTGCTTCTCATGATACACGTATATGCCTGTAGTTACTGTGCATCATAACATTTATCTCTTACCAGCCAAAGCGTCATCCACAATGGCAATTTTCGATCATGATGAAATCGAAGAATGCTTCTTCATATTGAAGTCTATCCTAAAACCAGTTTCTTCTTCAACTACTCAATTATTGGTTAGTTTCAAAGATGATCGTCCAAGAACAATGAATATAATAAAACAAAAAAAAGAACCTTGGCATGAGAAGGTAGTTTGTTCGACTGATGCTTCGTGGTAATTTCTACGGATTGGAATCTCTGATTGATTGACTGTGAGTGATTGCTTCAAATAAGTACTTCGCATTTTTTACTCTTATCCCGAGATGGTCGCAGAGAAGATACTGACAAAAATATTATTACGGTACTCTTGCAAAGAATGCTTCGTTGGGGCTTTAAATCCCCATCCAGTTTCGCCATCATCACTTGTACATTATTTCGACGACTCCAATCCCGAAAAAAGCTCACAGTCAGGTGACTCATATTTTTCCTCTCACGAAACTAATGAGAATTCGACACAAAATCCAACATGATGCGTTCGGGAAGTGCAGATGCTTCATTGGATAGCAGAACTGATAGCAGCAGAAGTGAAAATTCACCCGTATCATCAACTCCCACATCACCACAAAACATTCCCTTGCCAGCCACACGACTGGAAGCTGTAGGCAAAACCAGCGACAGCGTTCTCAACATAACCTTTCCATGGAAGAGACACTTGCCCGGGACATCCAAACAATCTGATGAAAGCAACAAGAAAGCTACTCGAGAGCTCATGTGTATGACTTTGCAACAGCGCGAGCAGATCAATGAAGAAATACACGGGGTGTATTCCTTGGCCGTTACCGAATCATCCGAGCTATTATCTGGGGCTCTGGCAGGAATGGAACAAGCAATTACAGCTGAGATTCAAAGGGAACAAGAACAGCTTTCACTACCAGACCTATCAACTCCTCCCAAAATACCTGCTTATATGGAAGCCCAAAGCATGGGTGCAATCTATCTTCATCAACCTTCCTTTCGACTCAAATTTCTTCGTGCAGCGCTCTTTAATACAACTTTGGCCGCCTCAAGGCTTCTTGGATTCTTGCAGCTTGTTCGGGATGTCTTAGGTACGGAAGCCTTGATTAAATTCCCATCGTCCTTGAGCCACTTTGCATTTGATGAGCAAAGTCTGTTGCGAGAGGGGGCGTTTCAAATTCTGCCTGGCCGTGATAGCGTTGGTCGACGCATAATAGGTATCTTTGAAGATTTTGGAGCAGACCGATCCTTGGTCGCCAAAGTAAGTCCATGATCATTATTGACTTTGTTCATTTGCCTTTGTTCATTTGCCGTGTTGCTGCGTGTTAATTGCTTACATTTGCTGCTTTGGATTGTATTCCAGTTTCGAGTAGCACTTTATATCATGATGGTCGCATCAGACGATGAAGACACTCAGAAAAAAGGCTGCGTCTCAATCTTTTACCAGAACAATCCCACTGTTCAAATTTTTAACGATCCAGAAGAGCGTCTCGTGTTTCAACGACTTTTCGACACCATTCCCTTGAGAACAAGTGCCTTTCATATTTGTTTGCCAGATGACAGTAGCAACAAGTACATACAGCTTCACGCATTTGCCATGGATAGTTACGGTTCAGAAGCTCGAAAGAGGATGCGGCTCCATACTGGTGAGAAATGTCACCCACTTTCGCTCTTCCAAACACTTATTTCGTCACAACATTTCTCTCATCGCACTTGGATTATCGTGTGTTCATTCAGGATCGCCTACTAACATGGTATGTAATCTGGAGACATTTGGCATACCAGCAGAATTAATACCAATAAATTCCAACACGGGAAAATTGAAGACTCAAAATTTTGCCAAGTGGATCAACATGCGGTTGATACGAGAGGAAAGAGTGGCCAGGGCTGCGAATGCTGTTGCCTGTGCTGGCAGGATATCTGTCGACTCTGCCGCACAACATTATGCTTTCCCTTGGATTGAATGTCCGTCACAACAAGATGTCCTTCTTGGGCGCGGCCGGCCTATTATGAATCATAAAGGGAACGTAACAATGCGTGAATTGGTTTGGTCCAAATTGAGTCGCTTTAATGCTACCAAACAAAAACATATCCGCACGAGCATCATTGAAGAGGTTGTGTCGGAGATTCAAGTAGCGGGTGGTAGATTTTTGAAAGAAGATCCCAACATGAACGGCTTTTGGATCGAAGTTGATGCGCCAGTCGCTCATCAAAAGGTTGGCATTTACTTTCGAGACTTGCGGTGCAACAGTGCTTCTCCTGGTATTTCTGCAGCAGCAGTTTCTGCTTTCCGAAGCTCTTCCTCCTCCACATTGTCTGCTTCAACTGGTAGCTCGCGTGGATCGTCCCCAATATTAGTCGGTCAACAATCATCTGAAAGAGGTACCAAACGAAAGAAGTCGGACGACTGATTCAAATCACTCTCCGAATGCAATCAAACCTTATTCACCAGAACAAACCGTCTGTCGTCAAACAAACCCAATAATCATGAGAAATCGTTCAGTCTCTCTTTCTCGCGCATCCTGTCTGCCCTATTACTTTTGAACCATCGATGTGATTGAGTCTATTACGACTTCGTGTCATGCCAAAGTCACTTTCAACTTGAAATGCTGCCATTATTCGCTTCATCGACTGTGCAGTGAAACGAACGGAGTTTAACTCCAGTTATCTCTTCAATCGGTTTTATTGAGTTGCCAGCTCGTTGATCCACGCTTTTATAGCTGAGTACATCGTAGCTGACTTAGATATGAAATGACATTAGCAGGGCCGAAAAACCAGATCACATACAGCTTTAGTTGTCGATATAGGTGATGCAAAAGCATTGATTGTACGACTAGTACGATTGAATCTATTTTTGGTTGCAGTGGATTCCTGGATTTGATTATTTTAGGTAATAACTGGAAAAGTTCAAAGAAGTTGCGGTATCAAAATCCAACCAGCCCGTCTCGAATGAAAGCAGATCTGTCCGACACCCGTTTTCCATTCGTTTATACAAAGTATCTGACTTTTTTTCGAATGCGAAATGGAAAAGTGGTATTTTTCTTCAATAGCAGCAGACCTGATTTCATTTCTACACTCCAGTGTCGTCTTAGGCTGCCTACATTACTTGAGCTAGTGTCCATCTCCACCTCAAAGCTTCTGGCAATGGACCGTGATATAGATTCCAGTGTTCTTGTTGTTGTGAATGACTTCTAAGTCCATGCTTCCACCATTCAGCAAAATCTTTCCAACGGAAGTTCGTGCGTGTCCGTAAAATCCATCCTTAGTTTTGGAATTGGCTTCAAACACATCTATTGAAATGACTTGGTTGGCACTTTGCAGCGGGAACTGCCTGGTTTCATTCTTCCACACAGGCACGACACTGTCCTTGACGGTAGAAGTTCGCCAAACTTCGGGATTGGACGCAAATCTGAGGATGCAATAGACGTCCAGTATATCCTTTCTCTTGAAGGGACCCATTTTTCGTATTTTGAAACCGTATGCCTTGGTAATGGAGACTTGAATCATTTCCGTAGTTGGACTGTGACTAGTACTTCCAGTTACGTCTGCAGTGGGTCCGCATGAAGATGCTGTCGCAGCGGCAACTTCCAGCACGTTCTTAGACACACCTGCCAACGAAACAGAAAAAGCTAGTGAGGCGCCCTTGGTACCGATCTTGGCCGTTTCTCGGACAGTGGCATTAGCAGCTTTGACAATTTCATCGTGGGATACCGATATTTCACCCAAAAGATCCGTTTCTTGATTCAGGAGCTGCAGTTTAACGGATGCCTTTTCGGTTTTGTCGAGTTCGGCCATAGTCAAAGAGAAATGGAACGGCACTTGATACAATGGATTCAACGCATCGTATCCAGGCTGATCAGTCACCATGCTCGTGACACCTATTTGTTTCGCCCCGTACCACACTTTGACACACGAGACGGCATCCTTCTTCTCGACTGGAAGATCAAAGGCTTGTTGAATCAGAACAGTCAATAGTCCGGCAAATCTGTTGGCTGTTTTGTCCTTCTCGTTTGCAATGTCATTCAAACTGGACAGATCTTTGGTCGTAAATGGCAAAATACGCAAAGAAATGGTCACAAAATACCCGGTCAATTGAATAGATCCCTTGCGTTCTTCCTTGACGAGTTCGACTTCAAGCGTCTTATGTGCACCGGATGCCAACAGCAAGACTTGTCCTACCGTCACGGTAGCCTTACCCAAAAAGTCGTCGCCGTCCATGGCACCCTTATCTTCGTCATGGGCTTCGATCACAATCACTTGTTCTTTGGAACACAACAAAAAGTCGTGATATTCTGTTGTGTGGTCCCATTTGGGATTCAATTCACTGTGAATGGTCTTGGTTTTCCACGGTTGTTCTCGTCCCAACTTGATTTTCAAGTACACATCGGGTACATCATGACTTCGTAAGGTACGCTTTTGTGGTTGAAATCCACGACCGCTATGTGCCCGAATGCGTGCTAGTCCCAAGATGGAACTGGTGTACATGTCGCGAAAGTCTGTTGCCGGATTCATCACATACGTCATTTTTACCGGCAACACCATGATGGAACTAATAACGTCTTTCATCATGGTCCGAATCATACCTTTAATGTCCACACCGACCGAGGAGAAGTCACCGACATTGGCCAATCCAGTAAAGTCGAGATCAATGTGTGGTGGATTGACAAAGGCATAGTGTATCGCATCGAAACAGGGAATTTCTTCGCTGAGAGTTTGCATCCAAAAGGACATTCGTCCATTGAGTTGAATACTTTTGACACCGAATTTGACCATGTTGTTGCTTGTGGACAATTCAATGTTACTCGAGGAGTTCCAAGAGACATCCCAATCCCATTGAATATATTCCATTCCTGTATCGGGATGAACTTGGAGTTCATGGACCAAAATGTTATCAATGACAATGGGAACATGTCCCAAATCGAGTTTGGAGAATTTCAAGCTTTTCAACATGGATGGCAAACTATTGGCAAACATGGGTTCCATCGTCTCCCGCATCAGGTTGCTTCCAGCAATGTTGATTTTGGGCCACAATCGATTCATGATATCACTCAAAAAGTTTATGTGTGTCGTCATGGAAGCGTCGGTCGATGCATTGTAACCAATGGAACGAGGAGATGCTGCCATTAGTGGTATTTCGTTGCCATCGCCATCGCCGTATTCACTAAAGTCAATAGAACGGCTCTTGATGCCACCACCACCTCTGTCCTCTTTTTTGTTGTTGGATCTGGAAGCGAGGAAATACCCAATCGCACCTCCAACGACTAGACCACAAATAGTCGATAAGAAAGCTGTACCGACTTTGCTGCCTGATTCCGACATGTCAGTCAATCGATAGAATACGAAGAATCTTGTGGTTTAACAATGGTCGTTGTATTCCATGTCTTTTGTCGAATCAACGTATTCGAACGCGAAATTCGGCCAGCGTAGATTTTCAATTTGACGACACAAGAAGAAAAAATGTTGCTATAGTTGTGGTTGTCGCGTGTGAAATCTAATTTTGCTGCTTCTCTACTAGCTAGAGTAGAGCTCTACCGGTAGTAGAGTGTTAGTTGTTTATTATTGCCACAGAAACACCACCAATCGAATCCACACAAAATGCCAGAAAAACAGATTGCTATCTCGCGAGAAGAAAAAAAAGGCACACATTCACGAGACAAGACGATGATGGTGTTGATGATGACGATGATGATCCATTTAAAACTACTACTGTTATTATAATAGACGGTGAATTGGACTACCGCTCTAGTAGAGAGAACTGACAGTGAACGAGGTACTAATAACAGTAAAACACCCCAAATCGAAATCGATAGGCGTGTCATCATCGGCCAAAAGATCTCGCGTCCTACCATAATAGTTAAAGTCTACTACCGTAGCTAGGTACTACTACCGGTACCTACCGTACCGTAATTTGTAATATCTTACTCTACCGGTAGCATCTACGGTAGCTACTAGTACCGAAGGACTCCTTTGCGGAAGTGTTTCTCCCCTGTGGGATAATAATAATAATAACGTTCGTAATGTCTCTGGAAATGGAGGAAATAAACTTGGGCTTGAGGTCATAGAGGTCCCGAATGTTCCGACGGCGTCATTGGGCTTTGCTATATCGTTGTCTTTTCCATGCCTGGCTTTGTTTCTGGTTAACCATACCTCGAGGCAGTGTTCCCACATGAGGCAGATAATGCTACTGGACCACGAGAGAACTGGGTTCTTGTTCTTGACATCAATGTTATTCCGTTTCAGGTACTGTAGGGGTTAGGGATTTCCAGAGGCAGGTGGTCCAAAGCTTGGTCCCACCCTATCGTAGTCTGATTATGGAATAGATGTGCGTTCCGCTCGGGTACTCTGTGGATTGGAATAGGTGTACCTCGGAGCCGTCAGTTTGTCAGCCTGGATGTTGAATTTCGCGGGCCTGCTCAGTTTGTCCAGAGCAACCTGTCTGTTTTGATGGCCCTTTATGTGATGAAATGTAGCTTGCGGTAGGAGCTTAGCAAATCGTGTAACCGCCTGCAGCACATCCCAGCTTGCTTTCAGGACGTCGTTGGGAAATTTGGGAGCTGGATAGCTCGTGGGCGTAGTTAACACAGTCAAGCAAAGCCTGGTTGTGACAGTAGATTTGTATATGTGACAGAGTCAGATCGTTATATTTCCTAAGCAGGAACAGAAATTGAAGATTAGAGCAGTTCCCATATGCCTCAACGCGATGGGAATCCATTCGTGATCCAATAGGCGGGGCCGCTCCCCTTTATGATAGTGGTGCCATTTTTCAGGTTCATGGACCAGCCGAAGGTGTCCATTTTTCGGCTACCGAGCCATCGCACGCCGATGAAGGGCACTGCTGTCTCTCCTGGAGCATGGATGCAATTTCTTCGTAGGAGAACTTAAAGTTTGGTTTATTATCAAAGAAGTCTTCAAAACATGTGGGAGTGGAAGGTGGGGGTTCCTCTAGAACATCGTGCTGGCCCTTTGGGACGTAAAACCCATAGTGATCAATGCACTCGACCGAGTAGCATGACGGGGGGCAGGGTGGTTATCAAAGTCTGATCTGTGGGCCTGAATCGTTCGCTCGGTCCATTTGAGTTCCTCCTGCTGTCGCTACGTCTGCAAGGGTATGAAATTGGAGGTAAAGTCTGCAATGATTGATTTGGCGGGTTTGGGTGGGGGTGAAAACGTGGCTAGAAAGGACCATGTCCATAATGTGGGAGTCGTTGATCCGCTGTAGAGGAGTGCAGCACTTTTCGCGCATTTCGAACCTGAAGCTTGTGGACAGTAGGTATGCCCTGATAGATGGGTAGAATATTGTTTCCACATGTGGGAGTGGGACGTTGGGGTTCTCCAAGACAGAATAGGATGTCAGCTACAGCGTTGGATTGCCTGAGGACACAATTGTCGATAACGTCAGTGATCAAAAATACTACTTTCCAACAAAAATGCCGACGATGCAGACGATGACCGTTGCAACATTTGCATCCCAGCGGTAAGCCAGAAGGCAGCTAAGCGCATGAGAATACCATCAACCACGGCACAACTCACCCTATCGACTGAAGGATGGTGAAAGGGAACATGTGATGGTTTGGTCGTCGAAGACTTAGGAGTGTGACTTGCTGTAAATTTGAAGGCGATAGCCAAGCTCAATGGCACGGAGACATTCCCCTGGCACGAGTAGAGCAAGATGAAAGTGTTTGGGATGTGGAAATCATCTCCGGACTCACTTTGATGGATTTCATAAAAACACCTTGGCGGAAGCAAGTTTTTGTATTTTTATCTCGGTCAAGAATGGCGTAAAATGAAAAGATGTCAATCAAAATCATACGTAGTTTTATGATCTGTAGTTGTGCGACGTTAATTGTTTATTGTGTACAGGATGTACTACGGTATCTGACTCGGGGAAGCGAAGATACCCTCACACGCTCACACCCTTTATTGTATAATAACTGTAAAAGTAAAAACACTTTCGAGACAAAAGGCTGACTGTGTGAGAAAAATAATTGAAAATCTATTTTACAGTTAAGGTACCAATGACCTGAACGACCAGATACCAATGTTGTGGAGGTTTAAGTCTATTGCCTTTAATCCAAGTAACAGTCACTGACAATTTGTAAGAAAAATAATTAGCCTGAAAAGTTGTCCCTTTGAAGGGAGGGTCTTAACAAAATAATCTCTATCTTAACACGTTATGACCTTTCTCTCCGAGAAATCCACTGATAGGGCAATAATTCATTTGTTGGGATTTAGTGTGATCGTGATTTAACTGTTGAAAACTCAATAATTAGTGTACCGTGAATAAGAAGAGGAAGGAGTCAAAATTTCTCGAACTTCCTTTTGATCTACGACGTATTCTTTTTGACTGCAGTCGTAAAAGCCTTGTTTCTCACAGTCAGAAAAGCCCCAAAGCGTGTCAACGTATCATAGGAGCTCGCGATACTACCGGTAGACTCCTGAACCCTGTGGTGTAGCGCATACATTGATGTGCCTAATTACTCCGTACTTCCTAACTTTCTTTCGATCATTATTATCTCTATTGCTATGATACCAACTCGATTGATCCATCGAAGTTCCTCACAAAAGAAGACCAGGACATTTGGGTACGGCTGTATTGGTCGCATCCTTGATTGTAGCATCGCCCAGAGCAAAACAGCCATCAAACATCATAGACCCGATGGCAAAAAATATGAATGTTGACTACCGGACGGTTCGGGCCGTCGACGAATCATGGCTTCGTATTCGTGAGATTCCAAATTATGAACAAGTGGCCGGTGAAATACTCTTTCGGAAAATCTTTGAACTTGCTCCGGCTGCTTTGGGCATGTACCAATTCGGAAGCGAGTTCGAAACCGGAACCGAAGACGCATTGTACCAGCATCCCGTCTTCATAGGACACGCTAAAGCGGTCGTCCAAATGCTGGATCTTGCCATCAATATGTTGGGACCAGACATGGATCCGGTGACGGTTGCATTAAAGGATTTGGGAGCCAGACACACCGTCTACGGAGTACTGCCTCCGCATTACGAGATTGTCGGCCAAGCCTTGCTGCATACCTTGGAGGTAGCGTTGGGAGACGGTTGGACCGATATTGTCAAGAAGGGATGGATTGGAGTTTATACGTTTGTTTCCACAGCCATGATGGAAGGCGCGGAAGAACATCTGAAAGAAAAAATGGAAGAGGAACGCGCGGAAAAATGTCGACAGGAAGAGGCGACTCCAGCACAAGCCGAGGAAGCAATTGCTGCTGCCAAAGCCAGAGCCGCCCAAGCAGCCAAGGAAAAGGAGGTCCGATTCGACACCGCCCACAGCCTTGCCGAAAAAAATCAGCTGCTTGTTGTGAAAAGGAGTCGCAAGTCGTTGAACCGTATTCTCCTCGGCAATAGCGTCCATAGCCGATCGAACATTTCTACCGAAAATGAAATCAAGAAGAAGAAGAAGAAGATTCCTAACAGTCGTATCGAGGATCGGGGCCTTGTAACGTGGCTGGACAAGGCGCTAAACATTTCTCGTCATCGTTGACAGACTCATCAATGTCGTGAACTACAAATTTGGGACACAAACGCAACGATTCCAGCAAAGTTGCTAATCAATTATTTATTCATGTTCTACCTTGTCAAAAGTGGCCAGCTTGATTTTCCTCGACCTAGGACAAATTTATAAATAAAAAAGAGAAAGACTTCCAACAAGAATCCAATGCCGTGTTGTCACACGATAATCGGTTTTTTGGCCATTATTTGTACTACGTACCCACTGCAATGGTTTAAAATAAGAAGATGATGTTTGTAGTGATGGTGACGGTAAGGTGGTGTTGACTAATATTACTATAGTGGTGACGTTGATAGTTCGTTGCAAATTTCGATTGTGGCGGTGCAAAGGTTTTGCTGCTGTAGTCGACTTGTTGTTGGTTGTGGTCCCTTGTAAATGTTAGCAACAAAACCGAGATTTGCATCGAAACCGGTTGTCCCAAATGAAATTTCAAACTATTCTTCATCATGGATGGCAAACTATTGGCAAACATGAATTCCATCGTCTCCCGCATCAGTTTTCCTCCAGCAATTTTGATTTTGGGCCATAATCATCATGATATCACTCAAAAAGTTTGTGTGCGTCGTTAAGGAAGCGTCGGTCGATACATTGTAACCAATGGAACGAGGAGATGCCATTAGTGGCTTTTCGTTGCCATCGCCATCGCCGTATTCACTGAAGTCAATAGAACGGCTCTTGATACCACCACCGTCCTCTGTCCTCTTTTTTGTTGGATCGGAAAGCCATGAAATACCCAATTACACCTCCAACATCTAGACCCCAAATAGTCGATAAGAAAGCTGACTAGAGCTGCGACTGAAGAGGAGTAGGACGAGGTGATAAATACATCCTCCACAGTCAAAAGACGATGGCCGGGGTGCCATCATCGTCCAAAAGATCTCAACGCAGAAACGATAAGAGGAATCTTTTCTACTCCGAGTAGTAGGTGTTGTGCCTGTGCATCCTCGCGCGTGGCAAAAACAAGTTGCTTCCTGGATCTTTCTCTTGACGTTCACTACTATTGTCATTACTATTGTTGGTGTACAAAACGGTAACTGTAAATAACGCCTTACAGTTAATTCCAACCCTTTGTGTTTTCAAAAAAACGCTCGAGTTGTGAAACTCCAATTGTCGTATGACAGTATGACAAGTAGGCCTCCCAGTGATTATCGCACCACAACAACAACAACAAGCAACAAGCAACAACCATCTATCGTCACTCTCACACTCAATAGCAGACCATCGATCGATCGATCGACTTGCTTCGAGCTACCGTCGTTGGTCGTGGTCTTTTGGTTTGTTTTTCTTTTCTTGTTTGTTTCGTCTTGCGAACATGTCGAAGAAGAAAGGCGGTAGAGGTACCTCTGCTAGCGACGACAGAGTTGAATTTGAAGCCGGTTGGTTCATGGTCAAGAATATCCAAGATGTCATTTGCTTCAGAGCATATGATGCTGTCCAGGGCCTTGGCAAAAGTTACACCACCAAGCAGTTGCAGGAATTAGCTTTTCAGAAGTATCATGGTATTGGAGAAGATGGTCTTGGTCTGGCAGAGAAATGTATGCTTGGGATCGAAATGTTTGAGGGTATTTATGATGACAAGAGAAACGTTATCACTTGCAGGAGAGAGCAAGTTCTTGATACCATCTTTCATTTGAAGAACGATAAAAAGATTGTCTCTGATCCAAATCCTGCTGTCAAAGGTATCAACTTGACAACATTGACTGCCAAAACTTCAACCGATAGGAGCCCGATCACCGGACGAACTATTTGGGAAAAAGGTAGGCGTGTCCGAGACGCGGGAAGAAAGGTACATGCGTATTGCATGAAATCTTCCAAGTATAACGACCCGAATACTAAGTTGTCTCGAGAACAATGGCGGGATTACTTGAAGTTTTGCAGGTACAAGATGTGGAAGGAAACCCAGAAAAAAAAGTACGGTAAGGAAACATCTGACATTATGGAGCAAAATGGTTCTGATGATGTTGTGGAAGATGATGAGGAGGAGGATGCTGCGATCAAGGATTGGGACAACCCTTGGATCTTTCCTGGATACATGGCCTGGGCTTTGTGGGGACACATTCCCAAGGATGGCTTGGAAGAATACAAAGCCGGCAGCTTCATGACTTCCGATTCTTGCACACACGAGAAAAGTAATGCCTCCGATTCTTGCACACACGAGAAAAGTGGTGCAAGCACAGCCGGTACAAGCTCTATGAGAAAGGCTGCTGCGAACATGGAAGATCAGGAGAGAGAAGCAAGCATTCTGGATGATAGCAGCAGCAGAGGAGTCACTAGCAGCAGAGGAGTCAGTCGACAAGAACAATCTTTGAAATTGCAAACTCTTACAGCAAGACAGATGATTTGCACTGCCATGGATACAAACACGATTGTCAACAAGTACAAGGTGAAGAAAGTTACGTTGGACATGCAGGTGACGTTGATACGCGACCGACAGAAAACGATGGAGAAGCTTGTCCTACAAAAGCCTGAGTGTTTCGATAATCACGAACACTATTACGCTACGTACGTTCCATACAAGATCTACATGGACTGTGATACTGAATTGCAGGAGTTAGTTGCCCAATACAAGGTTCTGGATGATGAAATGGTGGAGGAAATCGACGCATTGAACCAAAAGAACGAAAGACTGTGCGGAAGGAAGAGAAATTCTGGAGAATTGTCATCCTAATCTTCTTCATCTTCTTGTAGTTCTTCGTCATCTTCATTTAGGCAGGGGAAACGATCAATCGTGGTGTCGGTCGTCGACGATGTGGACGGACCAAGAAAGATGAACTCTAGCTCTATTGAATAGGTATGATACAACATACTTAACAGTTAGTACATGTCATTAAAAAAGGACTGTATGTTTGATGAACGCAACCGGGTAAAAAGTGACGCGCGGTTTTTTTTGGATGGAACATTCACAACATACGAGTACGGTAAAAGGGTTGGCCTTATTATGAATAAAACGTACCGTAGAGTAATATTATTATATAATTATGTCTCACCATCACGGTAGAGTACGGTTCCAAATTCTTCCGCTTGTTGAAAGAGGAGTGAGAAAAGTGAATCCAACAACGATCACCTACTACTAAAACAGTGAAGTCGGAACAATAATAGTATTATTGGTTACAGGAATACTTCATCGATTTCACACCAATCATTCTATACATATTATAACCATGGAGCATGTCTCAGAGAAAAAGAGTCGTTGGTTCTCCCAATTTGTCGAGGAGGAACTTCCCAAAGATGTTGTGTCTGGCAAGGTCTTTTGTCATTACTGGAACAACTACCGGTAAGTATCTTGGGAAAGATACAACTGCAACGTATACTACACTATTCTATTGTATGTTGTGCATACTCGGAGTTGTTGTAGTTCACTGATACACTCCCAAATCCATTCCTACACGCACGAACGCAACAGGCACCGGTTTTTTGTCGCTGCCCGTACCACACGGCACTACCTTGGTGGAGAAGTCGTTCCGTCGAATCGACCATCGCCACGGGTCGATGTCATGTTGACCCAATTGAAAGAGGCGGTCCCACACACGGGAAGTTCGTCACAGTGGAATGTGATTTTGCAAGATTTTTCGATAATGTCCGAAAGGCATCCGAACGAAATCCGATCTCAGTATGATCAAATCTTTTGTTTGTGATGTTACAATGCTGGGATTATGGCAACACACCGGATCGTGCCACGAAACAAACCAATCAGTTGTCACATTTTTCGTTGATCAAGGAATTGTTCCCAATTGTTGGAACGTCAAGCCAACAAGGAAAGTGGTGGTGATGGTGATGCACGTATCGTCAATCATTCCAGTGAGGCACGACATCATACTGCCAATAAAGGATTGGAACGAAGACACTTTTGAACTGAATGGTGACGGCTAACTTGGGGTGGTGACAAGTTGGGATTGTTTTTCTGGACCATGTTTTTAACGGTACTGTCAAAAAGCAAAGTTACAGGCAGCGCATTCCCAACGTCAAGGTCGTGTCGGCACATCCAGGTGGAGCAGATACCAATTTTGGGTTCGCATTTAAATTTTGGTACCATCACCGAGTCGTTGTTGCAAAATACCCTATGGTCGTCCAATCGAGCTAAGATGGGACTATGGGTTTGCTCAAGGGTATGATGGGTGGTGACAAGGATACGATCGAATCGGGTGTCATGTATGATACGGTCCGAATGGGATGAAAGGCAAGTTGTATCGACTTTGCTGCCTGATTCCGACATGTCAGTCAGTCAATCAGTCAATCGATGTAATAACTGAAACGAAGATTCTTGTTGTCCGTGTCTTGTGTTGAACCAAATTATTTGGAAGCGATTTGGTAGATCCAACAAATAGTGTGTTGCTATGACTGGTTGTTGCGTGTGAGTTTTTGTTTTGCTGCCTTCTCTAGTAGCTACTGGTAGTAGGGTTCCTTGTTTATTGCCACAGAAACACCAGAGATCGAGCACACAAAACATGCATTCACAGTCAACCAGAAAAACAGACTGCGTCCTCGTTTGAGGAAGAAAAAGGCATGCTTCATAAGATGATGATGATGATGATGATGATGGTAATGGTAATGATGACGATGATCCATGTAAACCGGTGACTTGGACAGTAGAGGAGTGGAACGAGGTGAATCAGAAGGCGATGGGCATGGTGTCATTCATTCATCATCGATCGGCCAAAAGATCTCATCATCAGCAGGTGCAGCAGATCACAAGAGAAAAAGAACTGTTTCTACTCCGACGATCAGGTGTATGTTATGCATCCTCGCGCGCGGGAAACAAGTTTACGACTATTCCCGGATCTTTCGATTGAATCTTCGGATCTTCGACGTTCGCCATAACAACATAATTTTTGTTTGTAATCGGAGGGTAGTAGATTGTAGTAGAACGACGCGTCCTGTTCTCTCACTTCAAAGAATTGATTGTGCAAATGATGCTTCCGCTTAATTTATAACAAACAACGACGATCCCCTATATCCCTCAGTACATTGGTTGATTCACCAATCATTCACAATCATGGAGTCTGTCTCAGAGAAAACGAGTCGTTGGTTCTCCCAATTTGTCGAGGAAGAACTCCCCAAAGATGTGTCTGGCAAGGTCTTCGTCATTACCGGAACAACCTCTGGTGAGTATCTTGGATATTATATACGAAGCTATATACTGTTGTACGTTATTATACATACTCAAACGTTGTTGTACTGATTCTCCCATATCCCGTCGAACCGTGTTTTCTATAAACAGGAACTGGTTTTATTGCTGCCCGTACCGCAGCACAACTTGGTGGAGAAGTCGTTCTGTTGAATCGACCATCTCCACGGGTCGATGTCATGTTGACCAAATTGAAGGAGGCAGTCCCCCAAGGCAAATTCATTACAGTGGAATGTGATTTACAAGATTTTGATAGTGTCCGGAAGGCAGCTGAAGAAATCAATCCAAGTACGATCAAATCTTTTGTTTGAGTAACAATGCCGGGATCATGGCAACACCGGATCGTGCCACGAAAGACGGATACGACGAACAAATTCAAACCAATCATCTGTCACATTTTTTATTGACCAAGGATTTATTCCCATTGTTGGAACAACAAGCCAACAAGGAAGATGGTGGTGATGCACGTATCGTCAATCATTCCAGTGAGGCACGGAATAATACTGCCAGTAAAGGATTGGAACGGAAATACTTTGAAAAGAGCAACGGTGATGGTAATTTAGGTGGTGACAGGTTGGGGATATTTTCTGGACCATGTTTTGAACGGTACTGTCAAAGTAAACTTGCCAATTCGGTCTTCACCCATGCCTTACATGACAAGTTACAGGCAGCGCATTCCAAGGTCAAGGTCGTGTCGGCCCATCCAGGTGGAGCAGCGACCAATTTGGGTTCGCATCTAAATTTTGGTACAATCACCAATTGGTTGATGGAAAATCTCCTCTTTCCTATGGTCGTCCAATCGAGCGAAGATGGGACCATGGGCTTGCTCAAGGGTATGATGGGTGACAAGGACACGGTCGAATCGGGTGTCATGTACGGACCCAATGGGATGAAGGGCAAGGCGGTTGCATTGGATCCCAAGCCATGGGAAATTGATATCAATGCCAAACAAATGTTATGGGAGACAAGCGAAGCTGCCACCGGCGTCAAATTTGATGTCATCGTCTAATGTTACTATCGTTTGGTCATGGCTGCGCGCAACGTGCAGTTCTACTCCGTCATTCCTATTTCGAAATAATAAAAGTGCAACCCCAGGGTGCAGGTTTTCTTACTAGTAGGAAATTGTGTAGATTTTACGTCGTATGTATCCTGCCGGGACGTCCGGAGTGTAGGTTAACATCTGTATCGACAACTTGTCTTTTGAACTCGTGGAACTTTAGTGGTCCTTTCGATAGCTTCAGTCTTGTTGTGTCGTCAAGTTGAAAGAACTCGTGGCATGGGGTCTCTGTTGTACATTCAAGATACATGTCATACGCCATCACGACAGCCATAGCCAACGCATGATTCTTCGATGAGTGCCAATACTTGAATGATTTGTTGTAGATCCTGCACTTGCGCAACATTGAGTCGACAGTATCGATCTGCCCGTACGTCTTCAAGTAGAGTTGTCTTGCTGTATTCATCTCGATTCCCCATACTCGTTTTGTTTTGTCTATCGCTCTTCCGCAATCCTTCTTTGCGATCCACTTCTTGTTCTAGTTCATTGCATTGACTGTACTTGGTGAACCGTGCGCACTTTGCCGGTTTGCTTCCAGGATCAGTCTTCTCATGGTGTAGGAAGTGTCTTGGAATATCAGATGGCAATCGATCTCTCCTACATGTCATCGTCGCCGAGTATCCGTTCGTTCCAAGCCAGTTCATCAATTCGTCTCCGCTGAAATGATTGTCCCATGTTGTGTGTGGTTTGGACGTCAACAACACCGGCTAAGCGGCTCCCCCCTCGACGTACCCACTGATTGTTTCCATCAACGAACGTACTTCAGTTGGATCCTGCTTCTTGCTCCATTCAGGCCATCCTTTGTGCATCTTGTGTCGATGGTGATAAGCATAAACTCTGAAACGATACGCATCACAAAGCAGAACTGTTTGCATCCCTTTCGTGATACCAGGCTTGTTCATGATCCTCTGCAACACACCAGATCCTTTCTCCCCGTATCCTTGATGACCCCAGGTAGTTTCGTCTCCACATAGATCCAACGACGCCCGTTCCGAGATGACACGAACGTTGTGTATCATTGCTTGGAAGATGAAATCGTATTTGTACGCAGGATCGTATCCTTCTTCTCCTCTCTTCTTTGCTAATTGATTATCATTTAGCTTCCACACTCTCTTCAGCTGTAGAAAGCGGGGGGGGGGGTGTCAAACTCGCTCCAATGCATCGATCGTATCCTGCATTTGTCTGGCTTCCAGCGTCGATAGATTGCTCCACCAAGAAGCCCATCTCGTATCAAGGCGCCGTCGAAACGAACAAACGAGTTCTGGTATCATTACTTCCTTGAACTTGTGTCCATACGATCCACCAAGACCAAGCTTGGTGGCGTACGACTGTGACCATGTCATTTACGTTCGAATAATACGGAAGACGTGGATCTTGTTCGATGTCATAAGCGTCGGGTCGACAGATCGGAAGAAGCAGTTGCAGAAAAGAAGAGTGGATCGTTTCGTTCCAGTCTGCTCTTTGACAAGCCCATTCGGCACAACAGATTGTAATTCAGACAACCTTTCCTACTACAGTAGGTAGACGGCAATGGGTCGGATGGCGTCGAACCAATTCGGTAGACAGGAACAGGAGCGTCCTCCGGTAAGAAAGAATACGACGACTGCTTCCAAGAGTCGACTAGCTTCCAATCTTGGTAGTAGAAGACCCATCTGTTACAGGTTCGTAGCCCGTCCCTTTCTGGGTCAGGGGGGCACGGACGGCACTTCGTTGGTGTTGAATGATGTTGGTAGATACTGACCGGTCTTCTTGTCAAAACGTGGCACGAAGTAGTATCGATCCCATCCTCCTGGATTGACGGTCGTTCATTCTTATCTTCCTTCAGAGCAGGGGGGGGGGGACCAATCATCAGGAGGTTTTGGGATCTTTCCCTCTAGGTCAACGGCGTCAGGGTCAGGACCACGGATGGCGTTTGGCATCTGTAAACTGAACGTCGTCATCTTCATTGCCAACAAGATCGCTTTCACGTTGGAGTACAGCCTCTGTCAAACCGCTCGCTTCAAACGCATCCTCCACGGAATCGTCATCATCCACACCATCGATCACTTCATCCTCGTTTTTCCTCCTCGACACATCATTGAAAGGGAGAGGGGGGACGACCGTTGTACGGTCAACAAAGTGTCGCAAATAGAGAGGAAGTACTATGGGTAAATGGGGATTGGGAAAAGCTGGTTTACGAAACCCCGTCATCAACTTTTGACAAATAACTTGGTGTAAAGAGCCGAGGTGCCAGCTTAGTAGAGAACTCTTTGAGGAATCTACGGTAGCGATGTATCGCACTTCAGAGGCACTCCAGTAGTTACAGTTAAGAAGATAATAATATGGCTACTGTAAAAGTTGGAAAGTGCACCCTGCTGGTTCACATTGCGCGCAAGCCGCCACCAAACGATACTACCGGTGGAAGTACAAGAAATCCAAAGTCGTGTTGTCATGAACAATAATTCTGTTTGGCGAGTTATTATTTCTACTACGTACCCAAATTCGATGGTGTAAATAATAAACAAGAAAATGAATGTTTGTAGTGACGATGATGGTAATGTTGTGTTGACTATTATTGTAGTAGTGACGTTGATCGTTCGTTCGTTCGTTGCAAGTTGTTCCGAATGTAGCGGTGCAACAGTTTTGCTGGTGCAGCAGCTGATGTTGAGTTGTCGCTGGTCGTGGTCTCTCGTAAATGTTAGCAACAAAACGGAACCATTGACATGACTTTTTTCCAAAATAAAACAATGAAACAATAATAGCGTAACACACTGCATCCAGTTGTTGTCGTAAAAAAAAACGTTAAAGAGTGAGTGTAGGATCACGTTCCCAGAAACGTACATCTGCATGCAGAATGTTGTTTTCCCAGAAAATGAAAAAGAGAGAGAAAGGTGCGTATGTGTGTGTTCTTGTATTTTCATTTTTGTTTTAATCAAACATGTCTCTCAACAATCCCGCCCTTCCACCACCGTAGCTTCCTCGTGGAGGAGGGATATCACCGACCCCTCCTCGTTCGGCATAATAGGCATCGTTACCGTAGTAGAACCCGTCTTGATAGCGACGAAATTCATCCATACGACTGTTGTACTGATGTGATCTACCGTTGGTGGTGTATCCACCGTTTCGATCGTTACTGTACGCTCTGGGACCACCTCGACCGGCACGTTCAATGTATTGATCACGGAATGGACCGCCGCCTCCACCAGGAGTGCGACTGTAATACAAGTCGTCATAGTACTCGCCACGACGACCTCCCATCATCATCATGTTATCGTAATCGTCCATCATCATCATCATTTCTTCCTCCATCATAAATTCTTCGTCAAACATCATCATATCGTCATTGCCAAACGCGCCGTAGGCTCTGTCGTTGTATCGACGTCCAACGTCTCTTCCGCCGGTATAAATATCATGTTGCATGGAATGACCATTGTTGGAGAGATTGACACCTCCAGAATATCCGTCGTTGGCCCGTTGTTGATACTTTCCAGTGCCAAAACGTAAGTTTCCTCCGCTGTAATCGAATTCGGCACCGGCACCGTTCATGTTACCACGAGATGAACCACCGCCACGACCGCTGCGTTGTGCGTTCATGGAACGTCCGTTCATGGAATTGGGACCGAACGAGGATGGACCGGCTCCACCAGGCATGGTAGAACCACCACCAGCATCGGGACGACCAGGCATACCACTGGAAGGAGGAGGACCTCTACGAGCTCCGCCTCCTCTTCCTGCTGCAGAACGTCCTTCGGGACCACCAGGACGTCCAGAACCACGAGGAGAACCACCCCCCATTCCATCACCACCACCACCACCCATACGAGAACCATTGGAACGACTGCTGCTACTAGAACTGCTACTACTGGGACGACCACGTGTCGTAGAAAAGAGACATGATGACGATGTTCTTGCTGTCGAAACGACCGTCGTCGTCAAGGATTGACTCTGAAAGCCTTTCACGGGAGACACCAATGGTAACCAAACGGTCGTCAAGATCAAAGAAAACGACTTCATTGTACTAGTAGTACACCACCAACTTCTTGTTGTTGTTGTTTTTCTTTTCTAGAGATACTACTGTCGTTCTGTTGCTCTGTTGTTGTTTTGATGCGAAGGAGAGCTCGGCAAGCAAAAACAAGAAGGTGATGATGTATACTCCTTTATCCAAATAGCAACTGATATATGTATTCGATTTGTATTTTATTGTATTCTATTTCTTTCCTACAAGAGAACAACACTATTTTCAACCTCCTCTCATTCTTTTAACAGTTTTACTGTTATTAATAAAAAACAAATCGCTATTGCGCCAAAAAAAACGATCGTTGTCGGCAGACAGAGTTACGGTAGTAGGTATTTAAACGCTACCGGTACTCCGTGTAATAATACGTCGTAGAACAATCCATCATCATCGATCGATGGTTTCGTGGTCGCAGGAATAACATTCAAACAGTCATTAATTAACAATTAACAGTAAATCGTCACTCTGACGTTTGTGCTGGCTGGCGTGTCTACAGTCATCTTCATACGGTAAGGTATTTACAGTTAATTCCGGTGGAACAGTATGGTAGTACCGTATAATACGTACCAACCTACCGTAGATACCTTGTACCTACCTAGCTACGGTAGCTAGATACGGTAGCGACGGTACTCGGGGTTCGGGGTGTCGGGGTATCATACCTAGTACTGACTGTGAGAATTATATTACAACACCTGCTGGCATGAATCGACTCCCTACTAGCAAGCTACCGTAATCGACTACGGTAGAGAGATAGTTGGGACGGGAGACATCCCAGACATAAGTTCGTATTGAAAAAGTTGGTGTGCCGGCTGACAGTGAAGAAAAAAAATGGCCTCTGAATCAATCAATCATGAAGTTCCGACCAAACGACGACCATGGTGGCTGTTGAGCGAATCGCCAGACGGCGCAGCAGCAGCAGCAGCACATTCTTGCCATGATCTCATGCTTGTGTTGCCTGGTGGTCCTCCAAACCGCCCGTTGATTTGACAGTGAGTTACAGTATCAATCATTATAATATTATATATATATATATATATTTCATCTACTATGATACTATTTTTTTTGTAATATTAAACTATCTCTGCCGTTTTTACACTTAGTAACAAATTCCCCGTTTTGTTTACTACTGTTACATTTCTGTTTTAAGAGTTTTTTTCTTTGCTCGTTTGTTTGTACATTTTAGGACAATCGCGATGCAGCGACGTATCCTACTGCCGTGGTATCTCGGAATCCATTGTTGGTAGGAAGACGACCTAACCGATCGATGTACACTGCCACCCAATCGGGATCGACGGTACTGCTGGTGGTAAAGGCATTTTGGATCATTTCCGATACCATCCGTTGGTTGGGAAGCAATGGCTGTTCCACAGTCGGTTCAAACTGGAGGGTCACCGAAAAGGATATTCGGGTGAAATTTTGTCTTTGGTATGTAGTGAATCCTGTCTGTCGTGCGGTGGTCTTCACATAGTTCACTTTGGACATGTCCGGGGCGGCAAAGGCCAGTCCGAAATAAAAATCGAGATATCGTGTCGTTACCTGCTCCAGTTCCGGCAGGGTCGACATGTCAAAAACAATCACTGCAGGTTGGTAATCTATCCGAAACGGAGCACTGTCAACAGGAACACCAGGTGACAGAGACGGCTCAGAGGATATGGACGGCTGGTGAGATGGCATTTCCGAACTGGACGGTTGTGATGAACTGGAAGGTGAAACGGATGGACCTTGGCTTCGTGTAGGTGCATTGCTGGGTTGAATACTATTTGTTGGTTGCGGAGAGACGGTCGGCCAAGAACTTGGTTGTATGCTCTTGGAGGGAGCAGAAGACGGAACCAAGCTGAGAGTAGGTTCGAAACTTTGCGATGGTGACACGGACGGTCCCAACGAAATTGTTGGAGATACGCTCGGTCCTTCGCTGACAGTTGGATTCTCCGACGGTTCCTCGGAAGTTGTAGGAGCGATAGATGGTTCCACCGATGGCTCCATAGATGGTTGCATGGATGGCTCTGAAGACGGGTTATCGCTAGCTTCATTGGTAGGTTCAGTTGAGGGTTGCGTGCTTTCGATCAACGATGGAGACGCCGATGGCTCCACGGAAGGAATTTCAGACGGTTGTACGGAGGGATTGGCAGAAGGGAAGTCGGATGGCGTAGCAGATGGAACGCGACTCGGGGCACCGGATGGTGCAGCAGAGGGTGTGAGAGTTGTCGGAGAGCTAGATGGATGAAAAGAAGGAGCGTCTGTTGTCGGCAACGGTGTGGGATCCGGTGTTGGAAGTGGTGTTGGGATCGGAATGGAATGATAGGGAGCAGGATGAGGAGCAGAAGGCGTAGGGAGTTGGTAGAGTAGGGGAGGCTCATATTGTACAGATGGTTGGTACGTCGGCATATAATGAAATTCTTCTATTTCGCTAGGATCATAATGTGCAGATGGACGGTACGTTGGAGTTTGATAGTTCAAAATGGGTGGCGGATAGTACACTGGGTTGGGATTGTAAGTTGTTTGGGTTGGTGGAACATAAAAGTAGTCGTCACCTGCATCCGCAGTATCCAGATTTCGTGGTGTTTCTCTGTCGTCTCTTCTCCTTCTTGTAGTCATGTTGGATCCTCGTACCGCCTCCGCACTCACAAGCAGCAAGAAAAGACAGGTCAGGAAAGGATACTGCATTGTCACTTGAACTATCGAAGTTGCAGTCTAACTGTAAGTACAAATAGAAGTACTCCGAGTATATCAATAGTCTATGTTTCCAAAAGGTTCTGGCCAGCTTGCCATTTTCAATTTGGCGACGTGATGAAAATTTGAGCAGTAGAGTAGGAACAGAGCCGTTACGTTGAAAAAGGATACCTTTTGCTGCGAGGATGTAAGATTCCGCGACAATTGGATTTTTCTTCCACTGCAAACGTCGTACATCATAAACTGTAAGCTACCGTTATACGGTACTACAGTCCCCGACACGGTGACAGTAGTAAATAGGACCCGTGGTACTGCGAACGCCTTCTTATTACTCCGAGTATTACCAACATTAACAGTAGGTGGAATCTACATTCCATCGTCGTTCCTACCACAAGAATACCCCAGTTCCGATGATCGAGGCTACCCACTGCCACCTTATCCACAATCGACATTATAGTCTCCTCCAACCATCGCAAGCAGATCAGAGATTGTTGTCGCCGCACGAAGGAACTCAAGGCGTACAGAATACAGAAGGCTCAAATGTCGGAAGCCGCATTTTCAGATATAGACAGGCAAAGCGATGGACGTTCCGTTAACACAATCAAGGACGGCCCGCATACAAATTCCTAGTCAAGTTCCTACACGGTTGGCTCCCAGTGGGAAAAGTCGTGTCCAGTTGCGACCCTATCAAGTACCCCGGTGCATGCCCATCATTCGATGAGCCCATTGAAGATTTCAAACATTTCCTCAAATGCCCTAACTGACCCAGAGCGTCGCAGCTCCTCGATCAGATTACGACAGGGTGGGGCCACTTCCTCCTAGTCATGTTGTCCAAGCACTAGACCAACATCCAGCTACAATACCTAAAACGGAACAACCTTGAGGTCAAGTACAAGAACCGCGGTCTCTTCTGGTCCAGTAACATCATTCGCCTCAAAAGAGGAATGGAGAAACCGAAACGACTCTAGTCATGGAAAAGACGACGATGGCAAGGCCCAACGGCGCGTAGAAAAACCCATCGGAGCATCCGAGCCCTCTGTGACCTCAAGCCCAAGTGCTTTCTACACGTCTCTTTTTATCCCACAGTGGAGGACCATTTTCATACAGAGACTGATGAATGAATCCTTGAAAACTTGCTAGAAACATTCGAGCCGATGATCATAAACAGCGCTAGACGTCGCCAGAACACTATGGATGGCCGACTCCGCCCAATTGACGAAGTCTCTCGTTTCATCAGGACCGCACCTCTACCCACTCCGACGCCAACAATTACGTCATGACTACGCACACCAGCATTGTCAACGCGCCTCATTAATACATGCTTCCGCCCAATCATGGCCACAGCCTCAAACGCATCATTAGAAAGAACGACCAGCAACCACACTAAACAACCCAGCCAACACAGACTAGCGAACAACCTAACAACCAACAAACAAAAATCACACATCCGTCAACTTATCTCACCCAAAGGTAGCTAATGTTGCCAGGATGTGTTTGACGTGCAGGCACCACATCCTTTGCTGTTCTCTTGTTCTTCTCTCCTTTCTGATCATTTCGTACATCTGAATATCGCTCTCCTCTCCCGTCATGTATTACGAGGACGTGTATTCAATGCGAAGTTGTTCACCGGCTTGGATATCTCTTATCGCGAAGTAATGGTCATTTTCATAACAGTCACTCTCGTCCAAATCGGGGTTGTCTGCGCTAAGGGAGAAGCTTTCTGTGTCCAAGTTGATCTCCGCTTCTTCATTTTCATCGCAGGCAGTATTCAGCAAGACAGCTTCGTCGAAAGTTTCACAAACAACAAATTTTTCCATGCCAGGCGGATGGACAATATCAACCCAATTGCGAACATCACAAGCGTGATGTCGAGTTTTTGGATCCTTCATCACATATTTGATAAACTCGCGGCGATCATGATAACTTAAAAAGGTCGCGGTATTGCGACTAGTTGAAGACCACACCATTGTGCCTTTGGGAATGAACTTGGCATAAACACCTCGTCCTTCGGGACGTTGGAACTTCACCTCGATAGGAACGTTCCAAGAGTTTTGGTATTCGGTTGCCGGCATCAATACATTATTGGGATCTACGGTTGCATGGTATGCCCGATATAGAGCGTTCCTAGTAGAGAGAAGTGAGAGAGATTGGGATGATGAGCAAACTCAGTAGAAGTGAAAAAGATGCACCATGATTGGCCCTACACAATATCAGCATGATGTCATGTACCATGTTTCAGCGGTGGGTATGTTCGTGTAACCTTTGGGATCATCCGCGTGAATACCATCCGAGTCGACATCGGGACAGCCTATCTCGCTTGAAATATCCTCGATCCAGTCCCAGTCCCGTGCCGATTTTCTAGAACTGATTCCACCGTATGATTGTACCCTTAATCGCTTTCGTTCTCCGAACGACATGGGAGGATTTGTCTCCTCAGCCAAGTTGTAGTCCACATTACGCAAAAATGTCGTTTTCGTGTGCGGTGGTTCAAATGCGCAATCGAAGAAAGATTGTTGTTCCCTTCGTTACGCAGACTAAATTGCGCTTCAAATGAAAAAAAAACCGACGGTCAAGAAGAATATCGACGGAATTCCTCGAGTCATAATGATTCTCGCAGACGTCTTGCTTCGTTTGGACGTTTCAACTGGACCTTTCCTAGATCGTGGAGAGACTCAATTTTTCGCTTGGTGTGTGTGTGGAGGGGGAGGGAGTAAAGTGTATGAAGGGGTTACCGAACCATTTGCATGAGTGTATGTATCGTGTATCATGTATAGTCCAATCAACTGTTTGAATTTTGTTCTACAGTGATGATGTGAAAGATTGGGAGTTCGTTTCGACCGGGTCGATGCAACAATCAAATCATTGGCGATTCCTTTGCAATGGTCAGTGAAAAATGAGGAATCTGTCCGACACATGTTTTATTGATTACACATTTTCATCAAAGATATCCAACTGACATGCGACATGCGATCTTCATCTCGTCGCACAAGAATCAAAACAATTACTCTACGGTAGAGAGGAGCTAGCTACCGTATTTAATGCGAAATTGTTCACCGGCTTGGATATCTCGTGCGGCGAAATAATGTTCATTTTCATAGCAATCATACTCATCAAAATCTGGGTTGTCCGCGCTTAAGGACAAGCTTTGCGAGTCTAAGTTGATCTGGTATTTTTTATTTTGACCCCAGGCAGTATTCAGCAAGACAGCTTCGTCGAAGGTTTCACAAACCACAAATGTCTTCATGCCAGGCGGACGAATAACATCAACCCAATTGCGAACATCACAAGCGAGATGTCGAGTTTTTGGATCCTTCATCAAATATTTGATAAACTCACGGCGATCTTGCGGGCTTAAAAAGGTCGCGGTATTGCGACTGGTGGATGACCACACCATCGTGCCTTTGGGAATGAACTCCTTGGCATAAACACCTCGTCCTTCAGGAAGTTGAAACTTTACCTCAATAGGAACTTTCCAAGAGTTCTGGTATTCTGTGGCTGACACCAATTCATTATTGGGATCCACCGTTGCATGATATGCCCGATAGATAGCGTTCCTATGGAAACAAAAGACATTGGGATGATAAGGAAACACAGAGACGAAATCACAAAGATGCACCATGATTGGCTACACAATATCAGCGTAATATGTACCATGTTTCAGCGGTGGGTATGTCCGTGTAGCGTTTGGGATCATCCGCGTGGATACCATCCGAGTCGACATCGGGACAGCCTATCTCGCTTGAAATATCCTCGATCCAGTCCCAGTCCCATGCCAATTTTCTAGAACTGATTCCTCCATGTGACTGAACCTTTAATCGCTTTCGTTCCCCGAACGACATGGGAGGAGGTGTTTTACTTGCCAAGTTATAGTCCACATTACGCAAAAATGGCGTTATCGTGTACGAGTCCAATGCATTGTTACTGTTCCCCACAGAATTCAGCGGGACAAAATTGCGCTTCAAATGCACAAGCCCAATCGACAATAACAGAATCGACAGTAATCCTCGGGTTAGAGGGATTCTTGCGGACTTCTCTCGTTTATACATTTTTAGCAAGAACTTAACTCTCAAGTTAGATCCTCGTGAAGAGTCTTAATTTTCCTCGAAGAGCGAGGATGGAGGTGAGGAGCGTTCGTGTGATGGTGAAACGACCTCCGGTTGACAGAAGTGTTTCGGCCTGTATGATGGAAATATTGACCGTCACATGAACAAACAGTACACGGTTGTCATTTTCTGTTAGAGAAGAATGAGACAATGATCGAATCATTGGCGGTTGATGTGATTTACCTTTAAATACTCGGTTGAAAAATGAGGAATGTGTCGGAAACCAGAACACCTCTCAACTCCTGGATGACGACATGAATGTCCCTGCGACCCGTGACCCGTGACCACATCACTCTTCGAAAAGTTTTTTTACGTACTTACAGTTAGTATGTTAGTATAGGACTAGGTACGGGAGAACACGGCAGTAGGTACGTGCCTGGTACAACAAGTACCTGGTACACACCTAGAGTACGGTACCTGATACCGGTATGCATACCAGGTAAGACATACGGGTACTACGGTAGTACGATACACGAAAGTAAGTAGTCGATCTTTACAGTTAGTACTTACATAGTTTCAATAAATATTCGATGTTTCTGCAACGTTGTCGGACGTGTTGCGATTACCACGTACGTGATCGTTCGCTCCTCGAGCAATATGTAAATGGCATGCGGGTGTCAGAAAATAAAAGATCCCTTTCAACATAAGCCTTATCATACTCAAGAATATAAGTGCGTTGTCATTCATATGTAATCTCCCCACTGAGATCGCCTGAAGAATAGTTGGAAAGAATTAAACATCATAGAACGAAAATCCGATTAAAGCCCAATCGCACTCGAATCTGTAATAAATTGCCAACTCACCATTCTTCTCGTTTTCTTTTCTTTCTTGCAGTAATCATTGCTCTCACAAGGTGCCATTGTCGTACATTAATCATCGGCAGCAATTAGTGTAGTAAAGCAAAACAAAAGAACTGTATGATATTTCACAGTCAGCAAAGACGTAGGTCAGCTGCTGACATCTTCGGAGAATCAAGGTCTTCTTATCATTATACGGAGTAGTGGTGTGTTTGACTGCAACACATCATCATCGTCAGCCCACCACCAACTGCAGCCTTTTGCGGACAAAATAACAGAACACTCTAGCTAGCTAGCCTAGTAGAAGCTCAAGCTCGCAGTACCAGTACTTATTTTGCCCTTCTCCATTTGAGTCCGATATCCACCTCCTGTTGTGTTTACAGGTACGGTAAGTCTTCTACTACGTAGAAGTACTGGCTGTGTTTCCAAAACAGCAGCTTGGAACATTTCTTCTCCTCCTTGTAAGGCCTACAGCAGCAGGCACCCAAGACTCCTTCTCTCACATCATTGCAAAGAAAAAATGAGCGGAAGCAACTTTGGGAACGCCACTTGTTCCACTTCCCTTACAGTTAATAACTACACCACGAGCACAACTCCTAAATTGTCCAAACAACATTCGTCTTTGACAGGACTTTTGATGCAGTGCCCCTCTATGGATTTGACTGGACAAAAGCGCAAACGGGTCTCACCGGCACCCAATGCGTCTGATACGATGTTGTCGTTGACCGTGTCGCAAAGTACTCCGTTGCTTGTGATGGCTGGTACAAAAGCATCGTCTGGTGGTGGTAAGAATAACGTCAACAACAACAAGAGCATGTCAGTCTTATCTTTTGTTGCGGGTGACGTTGGAAGCAGCAGCAGCAGCAGCAAGAACAATTCGTTTAGTTCTACATCCTCCTCCTCCTCATCATCTTGCAATACAACTTCGAAGATACTCTCCTCGCTGGTCGATCAACCGGCAGTCAAAGTCCCAGCCTTGTCTCCGGCACAGTACTTGAAACAGGCCTTTCGGGAATGGGACATTCCCATCGAATCGACTCGTGAGCAATCCTGCTTTTTACAAGTGACTCCAGAACGTATCCAAGCTTACGACCGCGACTTGCTGGGTTTGGTCCGCAACCAAGATCTGAAGGGTCTTCAAGTCCGTCTCGAACAGGGCAAGCTGCTGAACGCTTGCAATAACTTTGGGGAATCCCTACTACATTTGGCATGTCGCAAGGGCCTGACCCAAGTGGTAGAATTCTTGGTATGTACCGCCAGACTATCGTGCCTCGTCCATGACGATTATGGACGCACCATCTGGCACGATGCCTGTTGGACGGTACGGCCGGAATGGGCTCTGGTAGAGTTCCTGTTGGAACAAGCACCGTTTCTCTTGACGATGAGTGACGTACGGGGACACATCCCTGTGGATTACGTTCCGAAGAGTGACTGGGCGGTTTGGGTGAGCTTTCTAGAACAACATCGAGATCGTTTGAAGGAACAGTTGCTGCTGAACAAAAAAAGCAAAAGTAGTACCAACAAAACCATGGAAGATGGACAAGGCAACAGTAACAATGCTGGTACGTCTCTCACCTCGGCTGCAGTGAGGGCGACGATTGATGCCCAAAAGTCCATGCAGCATCGACTAAAGGAGCAGCAAGAAATGTCCATTGGAACCATGAGTATCATCCATGAAAATCAAGAGGAAGTGACAAGGGATTGTTCGGATCCAGGGGGTGTAGTAGAACCAATGGACATTGCTGCAACATCCACAGTTGAAACAACAACCAAGGCCATCACAGACTCGAAGAATATAGTGGGATAGTAGGACGGAAAGAACAAAAAAAAAACCGATTTTGGAAGACTATCCACTCTATTAGTAGTAGAGAACCTTCTTGTACCTTTGTTTATACTGTTGTAGTCGCAAGAACTTTTTCTGTATGTACATGCAAATAAGAATTAAAAAATGCCTCTCACTTCCACGCCGTACGGGAACAAATCTCATCGCATAACGTCACTTTTGAGTGACTGGGCTGTTCGGGTGAGCCTTTGGAGAACAAGATTGGGATCGTTTGAAGCAACTGCTAGTGCTGCTAGTGCTGCTGCTGGTGGTGGTGGTGGTGGACAACGAGGTGCCGAAAAGAACAATTGCTGGCACGTACCGCTCCCCTCCCCCACACCTAGGCTCGCAGTGAGGGCAACCATTGACTGCGAATGCCCAAATTGCCCATACATCGACCCGACGAGCAAGAAAATTCCGGTGGAACCATGAATACCATCCACGACAGCCAAGAAGAAAGCGACAAAGGGAATGTTCGGATTCACAGTCAGTGGTTGTGGTGTCGAACCAGAAATGGACATGGCTGCAACATCCAAAGAAGAAACAACAAACAGCTGCCAGCTCGGACTCGCGAAGAAGATGGTTGGATAGGACGAATATGAGAAAAAAAAAGCACAAAAACACAACAACTCCCCCCCCAAAAAATGAAATGATAAACCATCGAGTCCAATGGAGAGAATAGAGCACTTGGTTTGCTTCCATTGTTATACTACCTAGTACAAAATAGCAAGATTTTTGTGTGCATATAAAAATTAAAATCTCTCTCTCTCACTTTTTCTCGCTTTTTTTCGGATCATGCGCCAAATCTGGCACGGCAAATTGCAAAAGAGTATGATCCAGAGTAAAGTACTACGATGTTTTTGAGGGGTCTTCTGTTTCTCTCTCTCTATCTACATGGACGCACGTCGATGTCGGAACATTTGTCGGGTGGATTGTAGATACTCTTCGACCTCCTTGGCATCTTGAGTTGCTCTTTGAGTTGCCTGTCGTTGACTACGAATCGTAGAGAACTTGTATATATTGGCGAGAGTATCTTCATCGTAGTCACCCACTTGCCGTTGCATGAATTGTTCGTGCATGACACAATCTCTCGCTCGAGCCTTGTTGAGTTCCGTCAATTCGGGAGTGAGATGTGGTTCGAGACCACGTGATTCTACTGGCGTACCATTGATCAATACGGTACCATTGGAATCGACAGCGACAGAATCCGACTCGTGGACATGTTGTATCAATGTTAGAATTTTGGTACTGATAAAATCGTATTCCCTGTCTTGCAACCACAAGGCACTAGGATCTTCTGCCAACGAAATGGCTGGCTCGACTCGTTGGACGTTTACCGATTCTTCAAAGGTGATGGAACGACGACGTCGAATGGTACCCATCTGACCGGGTAACTGAACCTCAATGGTAGATGACTCACAACATGCTCCAATGGAGGCTCTTCGCCTCGGATATTTATTGTTCGAGGATCCCTTCATGGAACTTCGTCTTGGCATCCTCGTTGTCGTTGTCGCCGAAACAGAGTCGTCGCGATCAGAATGTAGTACTGCATCACCATAACCATATTTGGATGCAGAGTCTGGTTCGGCATCACCATAACCATACTTGGATGCAGAGTCTGATGATGATGAAAGAGCCGCCGTTTCGTAACCGTAGTAATCTCGAGTCGATACAGCTGTCGCTGGAACATCTGGAGCAGCATCACCGTATCCATAAATGCTCACATCGATAGCATCATTCTCCATTATTCTTTTCTCAAAATGCATGCGGTCAATAGATACTGCAGTAGTACTATGTATGTATTAGATGCGATACGCAGTCCAGTACTGTAGTTGGTCCAAAAGTAGCTAACAGTAGTTGATGTGTTTTACCTGCTACTTTGTAGTAGTGGAGGAATGGTTGTCTCTGTGTGTGGTTCCAAACCAAAAAAATAGTATCTACTACGGTGTATTATTATGACACTGTCATCAGTCATCATCTCATCATGTTCTATTAGGCCTTATGCGGTCTTTCTCTGGTCTCCCTCGTGCGATTGTTTGTACTGACAGTGTTTCTGTACAGTAAAACGGTAGTTTTGTACTGTGGACTGAACGAGGGACTTTTCGTGGAAACAAATGGAAGTAGAGTAAAATAGTCGCAGAAGACCTTCCATCGTACTACGTACTATACCGTACTACCGGTTCGTAGTACTGTAGTACGTACCTAATACCACTTTTAATCGGAGTCGTACCCGTTGGTACGAACCGTAGGAGTTACGGTGTGCCACTCCACTTGACAATGCCTTTCATTGACTGTGAGATTTTTTGCTACCTTCCTTGCGAAAACCATTAACTGTAAGTACCTATCATTTGACTTGTCGCTCCAGACTCTTCATAAAATACCTGGCATTTGACCCGTCGCTCCAGCCAGACTCTTCATCTATTGCGAGGATTATCCATGATTGTTACTTTTGATTGGTGCTGGGACAGCTTCTAGTAGGGTTCGGAATTGGCTAGTTCCATTTACTGTTAGTAGTCGGCAAAGCCTTTTAATGAGTACTATTCCCCGGGGTTGCTTCATTCGTAGTTGTAATGCCAGGCACTCAGCATATTAGAAGATAGGGTGACTGTTGCTGGCACTGCTGCAATCAACAGATTACTCTGCCCGTCTGCCTAGCATGAGCAGAGATATGTGGCAGCTGGTTGTTCCACCAGGAAGATCCGGTGAAAAAGACCACGGTGCTACTCTATGCAGGATCTTCCAGAGCACTGGTGGTTATTGTTGGCCTGCTGATCAACAGTCGTAGACTACGACTGGTAGTATTTCGCACGGAGTACGGTAGTACCGTACTACCGTACGAGTACTATACCGGTAGTAGTAGACTTCCTTAACGACGTCTGTTCTCCGGTACCTAATAAGATACCTAATATACATAGTAGTAATATGAAGCTTCATGACGGAAAACCATCCAACCGTTGCGCGAATCTGTTCTTCGGAACACTCCGATCATCTATTTTTTCTGTCTCCGTTTCTGCCATCATCACAAAGGTGCGCTTACGAAGAAAGAAGAGCTTCGGTGTGCGAATCTCTCTCTAGAGCTAGAGAGAGAGCCAAACTTTGCAGCAACCTGCAACCATGTATTGGACGTACTCCGAGTAGCAGTCATTTGTTCCTATACGTGAAAATCAACGCCTCCTCACATGGTGCTACACTGAATCGTTTTGTTTTGAAGTTCGACGAGAGTCGTCCTTTTGTGTCTAGTCGTGTCGTAACATAACTATCGGAATGATGCTCTCGAAAGCAACAATACGAAAGATCTACGCATGTTTGACGTTACCTTTCCTACAACGAGCAGTGATTGTGGTAGCCATCGTGTCACTGCTATCCTCTTACAACCAGTATCGTGTGTTACGATTCTTTGGATTCGACTCTGATAGCACCAAGAGCTGGGCCAACTTGTATACAGCGCCACCCGACGAGGAACGGTCCACTGCTTGTTACGGAAGAAGCTATGGAAATGTTGAGGAACGGTGCAGGGCGCCTACCTTTACAAAAGTGGCCGTTCACGCAAGTTATGAGGAGAACGACATCCTTCTTATTCACGTTGGTAAAGCCGGCGGCACATCCATCCGGAAATTGATACTCACAGCCGAAGAGAATTGCGAAGAGAACTATTTAGACGACGATTCCTCAGGAGACAACCCAGAAAACTGGGAAGAGCAGGTCGATTTGGCTCACTCTTGCGCTTTTTCGGTCGTTACAAAGGGAAGCAAACTCGTTCATTTGAACCGCAGGCACGATGTTCTGCACAAGTATGACCACTTTTTGGTTCCACTTCGGAATCCGGTCGATCGCCTCATAAGTTGGTTCTATTACGAAACCAGTTTCTTGTCCGACGCCAATCCAATCCGACAAAGTGCCCGCTTGGCATATCTTATGCACTGCTATAAAGATTTCAACAGTCTCGTCACGGATGGATTGATAGTTTCGTCTCCTAAAAAAAAGAAAAAGACACGCTTGGCCAAAATGCAGGCACAATGCCGGCATTTGGCTCGACAATGTCTGACCGGTGAATATCCATGCTACGCTCACAACTTTTATAATTATGAGTGGTACTTGGAGCGTCTTCTATTATGGAAGGGTGACTACGTCAACCCAAAGAATGAAAACGGGGGTGGGTTGAACGATTTTGTAAAGCTCCAGAACGGTGGCAAGGACTTTCGAATCGATGTCCTTCGCGTTGAACATGAACTAGACGATTTGAACAGGACACTTGTGCTCTGGACGAACGGCTTGGTGTCTTCTCCTTATAGTGAAGAGAGCTTGCTCAATCAATACTCTCATAAGCGACCGAACGGTCGAGTATCGAAGCCTAAACCAGTGGAACAGGAGGGGTTAGAAATGCTGTGTCGCAGTATTTGTCCAGAACTAATTGTGTACAAGAAGATTCTGTATCACGCAGACAACCTTTTCGATCACGAGGTACAAGAATCCTATGATGAATTGGACGAACGATGTGGAATAAATGTTGATAAAGTTTGTGGAGTCGACTTTTATTTTCGAGACGTCTATCACTCCAAGAGAGACCGTATTTGCAATCCGACAACAATATCGAGCCTGCGACGCCACTACAAAACATTGGCCGTAGGCGGAATGCACCGCTTTTGCTAGAACTAATTCAAATCTATGCAAAAGTGCAACACCAAGCTTTGCTGTAACAACAACGCACTATTTTACGATTCTCTCAAAGACTCCTCCACATTTTACGGCGCTCGTTCCATTTGTTGTTCGCCTTTGGACTAAAGGGAGATACTTTTCACAACTCTTCTCTGCGAAATGACCATGGAGTATAAAAAAAACTTCTCGCGCAGTTCAAAGAGGAATCTAAGAGCACTGGAAAATCACTTGTGAACGCCCACGAAGCCTCGGAAGATTCGGATCGAAATGCAATCGCCATCGGTTGTTACTGGCTCGGCACCGTGGAAGCTGCTGAGTACCTCCACCTCAACAATAAATTGATGCAATGCAGTGGTCGCGGTACAGAAGTGTCTCTGTTGGCAAAGGATGACAAAAAAGCATCAGATGTGAACGAGCTCTGTTACAGCTATAAGATCTTGAATTTCGATCTCACCAGACAAAAGGATGGACCACGTCAATCAATTTCCGTATATCCCCATCGAGATTCCATCCACCAAGATGTGTACTTCTCCCTCATGTATTTCATTGCAATGTATCCAACCTACGGAATGTGGAAGCATGTATTTCCCAAGTTCGCCAGCAAAGCATTAAACACCAATTATAAAGGCAAGATCGACAGCAAGGTATCAGCTCTCTGGTCAGATTGTTTCTCCTACTAAAGAAATTCAAAGAAGCATTAGCGGAGTCAATCAACGCTAAACTGTCCTCCCACCGTGGAAAGAAAGGATCAAATCAAAAGATGGGAGAGTCCTCCATTGCCGGTCTAGCACAGATCTTCCGCACAGGTTGGGCCGTCCGTGGCACGTTAACAATCTTTGATTATGTCATTGGCTCGGAGAGGATGTCACAACAGGCAGGAAAGGTTGTCAGCAACTGGGATAGTAAAGCCGGTGACACTATTCTTGGTGGTCAACCCCCAAAGCTACAAGACATCAAGACAAACCACAAACAACTTGATGATTTTGTCAATATCCTGTTTGCGTATGACAAGGACTGTGACTGGCCTCCCTCGATCCGGGATCTCCTGGTTTCCTCCCTTTTACGCCACTACGAAGAGTTCATCTCTATCATCAAATCTCACCCGGAAGACATATGCAACAACCCAAACACCACCCGTTCGTTCGCCGCGTGAATGATGCACTAAGAGGTGCAGATGTCTCTCAAGAAACATTCGAAGCATGGCAACTTGAGATCAGACATGGCTTTGCAAGTTTCAATGCTCTGGCGCTACCTATTCCAGCGATGCGAAATCAAGCCCCAGAGGTCGTTGACAGCTTTCTTGTTGACACCCGCACATTTGCAGACCGCTACAATCAACTCGTTGTTTGCTATCAATCGCTGCATGGCACAGCCGTTGTCCAGGGCGAGCAAATCGGCACAATGTCGAAGCGCATCGACGCCCTAGAAGCACAACTGAAGGAATCCCGATCAGAAAGGAAGAGATCGATCGAACTACTGGAATCCATAGCCGATCGCATCGCCGTAGATTACCAGAAAGGTCCTCTCCAAAAGAGTCAGAAAGACACCGACACCGGAATGGTGCTACCCTTCGGTGTATCATATGGACATTTGAAGCGCAATCCCAAACTACTAGATGTGTTCGTTTACTTCTTTGATGGCGAAGCCAAGCTAGAATACTACAGTGAGATGCAATCGAGTAAGTTCAAGTCCCAACCCGAGAAGGAGCGGAAGGCCACGATAGCAAAGTTCGCAAGAGTCAAGAAGACTGTCAAGCTCATGCTCATGAACATCGGCTCATGTCCCGGCAAGAAGCCAACAGACCCCAAGCAACTAGCAACATGACAAGAGAATCTATTGAAGCTCGGCAGGCAAGCGGAAGGGAACATATAATATATGCACTTCGTCAACAAGATCGCGCAAGACAAATTCAATGTTTCGAATGTGTTGACGAATAGCTCTGTTTGTAAACAGATGCTGCAAGACCTAGAACTTCCAACGAACACACCGGCTGAGGAACTGCAATTCTTTAACAGCGGAGGATAATTCGGAGGAACTACAATTCTTTAAGAATCATCAGCATTGATCTGACTAGTTTTCTCTTCTTCTTCTTCTTCTTCTTCTTCTTCTTCCATGCAGTCATTGACGGTGGTCAGGTCCCCTTCATCACCGTTTTCCTGGCATGAATAGCAATACTCATGTCCAACATCCCACCAACTAGCACAAGCAGGACACCAATCAGCACCACATGAATTACAAACAGTGTTAACGAGATACTCATCCCCACATCCTGCACACCTGTATAAGTTTTTCTCTTCCCTTTTTTTTAATTATAAGAATCTAAAACTTCTTTTCCCACCATGAATAACTATCTTTGTCTCCGCCAAGGCTATGAATGCAGCTGCGACCGGTGCAAAATTTGGATCGCTAGATGGCAAAAAGAATTAGATACATTCGCATCGATTGATAATATAATGCGTGATAATAAGTCTTTATTTCATATATATTACCACTTCCGGGTAATAAACACAGCAACCATTCAATGCTGGTCGGTATAGCTATCCGATGTTACCTCTCCTTCAGCAGCGGCTGATACAGGGTCATCGTAGAGACCATGCAAAACAAATGTCGTCATTATAATTTGCAGCCTCTGCACAGTGCGCCATTCGGCGAGATCAACATCATTTCCAGGGGTGATAAAACGCCGACGGAACCTGACTTGAAGGTCTTGATCACCACCAAGCAACTGACGGAGATTCGGCTCCACCTCGTCCAATAACAGTTGATCTCCCAAAATTGCATTGTCCATATCTGCGAGGGATGCGAGGAAGTGGCGGACCTGCCCCCGGATTCTTTCCCTCTCTGCCTCCATTGCAAATTTCCTTTCCTTCTTGGCTCGCTTCCGTTCGCTACGTTCTGCTCTGCCTCTTTTGGATCTGTTTCTTTCTTCGTCCCAGTCAATGGCTTTGCTTCCTTCTTCCTCCCATTCAACCACAGAGAAGCGGACACCACCTATCATTCCAACATGGAAGAAATCGAAATCACGCCACTGTTGTTTTTGTTATTGTTGTTGTGTTGCTGTTGCTGCTGTCGGAAAAGTATCGAAGACTAGCTAGCTCTACTAGTAGGTAGGAGGAGTTTTCGAAGTCGATTCTGAGCTTGTATCACATACTTAACAGTTAGTAGTGGGAAACCCAAATCGCAGCTGCAATTTCGTCTGTCCATCGCCTGCACCCAGTCTTACCATCGCCTGCACCAAATGAACCGACAGGCTCGTTGTCCGGCGGGCGCGTTGACCGGCATGCGCAATCTGCCCGGCCGCCTCGACGATCAAGTTCAGATTTTTCATTGTTTTTTTCACAACTTCAGATTTTGTAAAATAATGTTGTGTCCCCTTCATAATTTTCATTACGAAGTACTGGTATAGCTTTTTCGTGGATTCGCTTCTCGGTAAAATTCAATTGACGTCATCAAAAATTCTACGGAAACAACCACCTCTCTTCCGTGGAATTTATCCCTTTATGAGTAGCTCCGCCGAATCACCCAATTAAGGTTTTACCTCCGGTGAGCGATTTTGTGTCCGACTAATGAACACAAAATTAAAATTTGGCTTCAAGCTAAAAATCCGTTCTCCCTTATTATGTTGCTTTACCTTTAGGTATAGTTCGACTCCTCAATGGTATTTGTTGTTGCAACCTACTAAGTCGCAGTTTAACGTATGGCGCGGACTAATTCAGACTCATTTTTTGATTTTTTAAATTTCTGGCGCATGACCAAAACGAGCCTGCCAGTTAGACTAGTGCTGTCGACGGTTAGACGGGTACGGTCGACGGCTAGACGAAATTGCAGCTGCGATTTGACCATCCCTGTCAGCGTCATGGAGTATAAAAGTAGTAGAAATGTAATTTTCGTAAAATTCCTAATGATGATACAACGCAACAACCAACTTTCAATGGCTTTGATTCGGGGGAGTCATGACGGAGCTAACTAAGTCGTAATTATATTATGGCGCGGACTATTTTTGTGATTTAAATTTTGAGACTACCTACTGCCGTACTCGGAGTAGTACATACTCGGAGTAGAGAGTATCACCGGTACATTGAACATAGTGCTATAGTGTAGGCGACGGTCAGAAGGTATTTTTCATTTTTCCCTACTTTTTGAGGTTCCCAACTTTGATGTGGTGTACCATCAACTTACAAATACCGTACCGTATATGCTTATAAAATGCTTGACTGTGAATTATTATGAATCTTGAATTGACATCGACCAACCGTTATTTGCAGTTATAGGAATCTTCCAACGCTGAAAATGAGAGAGCATAACATAGAGGACGACCACGATCTGTTCATCATCAATTTTCTGATTCCGTCTCCTTTCCTTCACTGTCAATCATCACTAATGACGCTTCAACGAGGAAAGCGGAGCTGCGGCTTCTCCGAGTAGCAACTCTTTATTTAGGTAAGTACCGGTAGCTCTCTACTCTAGAAGCTACCGTAGTAGAGAGCCCAAGTTTTCAGCAACCTGCAACTACCGGTATGTATTGGACATACCACGAGTATTATTCATTTGTTTCTTTACGCGCCTCTCCCATGGTGCTACACTGAATCGCTTTGTTTTGAAGTGCGGCGAGGGTCCACCGTGTCTACCGGTAGCCGTTTTGTGCGTAACTACTACTATGGGAATGATGCTCTCGAAAGCAAGAATACGATGGATCCACGGACATTTGACCGTAACTTCCCTACAGCTAACGGTGATTGTCGTAGCCATCGTGTCACTGATATCCTCTTATAAAGAGTATCATGTGTTACGATTCCTTGGATTCGACTCTGATAGCATCAAGAGCCGGGGCTCGTTATCTATAACTTCACCAGAAGATGAGCGGTCCGTTGTTTGTAACGGTAGAAGCTATGGAAATGTTGAGGGACGGTGTAGGGAGCCATCCTTTACAGATGAGGTTGTGCACACAACTTATGAAGACAACGATATCCTTTTAATTCACGTTGGTAAAGCTGGTGGCACCTCAATCCGTAAATTGATACTCACTGCCAGCGAACAGTGTGAAGATTACTATTCAGAAGACGATACCTCGGAAGATAATCCAGAAAACTGGGAAGAGCATGTCGATTTGGCTCAAGCTTGTGCTTTTTCGGTCGTTACGACGGGCAGCAAACTCGTCCATTTGAACCGCAGGCACGAAGTTCTGCACAAGTATGACCACTTTTTGGTTCCACTTCGGAATCCGGTCGATCGCCTTATCAGTTGGTTCTACTATGAGACCAGCTTCTTGTCCGACCCGAAACCAATCCGACAAAGTGCTCGTTTGGCGTATCTTATGCACTGCTATAAAGACTTCAACAGTCTCGTCACGGATGGGTTAAAAGTGTCGCCTGTGAACAAATTATACGAGACACGCAAGTCCAAAGTCCAGGCACAATGCCGGCAGTTGGCTCGACAATGTCTGACCGGTGAATATCCATGTTACGCTCACAACTTTTACAATTATGAGTGGTACTTGGAGCGCCTTCTATTATGGAAGGGTGACTACGTCAACCCAAAGAATGAAAACGGGGGTGGGTTGAACGATTTTGTAAAGCTCCAGAACGGTGGCAAGGACTTTCGAATCGATGTCCTTCGTGTTGAACATGAACTAGACGATTTGAACAGGACACTTGTGCTCTGGACGAACGGCTTGGTGTCTTCTCCTTATAGTGAAGAGAGCTTGCTCAATGAATACACTCATGTGCGGCCGAACGGTCGAGTATCGAAGCCTAAACCAGTGGAACAGGAGGGGTTAGAAATGCTGTGTCGTAGCATATGCCCGGAACTTATTGTGTACAAGAAGATTCTGTATCACGCAGACAACCTTTACGATCACGAGGTTCAGGAATCCTATGATGAATTGGACGAACGATGTGGAATAAATGTTGATAAAGTTTGTGGAGTCGACTTTTATTTTCGAGACGTCTATCACTCCAAGAGAGACCGTATTTGCGATCCGACGACACCATCTAGCCTACGGCGTCACCACAACATTTTGAACGTAGGCGGAACCAAACGGTTTTGTTAGAACTAATTCAAAAAAGTACAAATTACCAATGTTTATTGTGACAGCAATACACTATTTTACGATTCCCTCCTGGAGTCCTCTCAACAGGTACGACGCCTCCGTCATACTTCTTTATCCGCCTATAGCGGTATTGAATTCGCCGCTTCTGGTATCGGCAGCACTGGAAAGGATATTGGAAAGTTCGGATATTCGGGAAGGTATTCCATTGAGGCCCAGGATGAAGCTTTGCAAATCTTTGATCGTTTGAACCTGCTTTTGAAACTGACTTGTGAGTTCTTCAACTTTCTCTTGCAACGGAGGGTACATGAGACTTCCAAAGTCTGTGGCCCCCTCACCAATCTCTCGTGCGTACTTGTGTATTTGAAGAATGGCCATCAGGTGATCGTCTCCCTCCGTTTCTCCTGCTTTGTCTCCCAAAAGTTCACAAATCTCGAGAGCGATTTTCATGTTTCCTCGGGAATTCTTCAATAAGCCCAAACAGGCCGTGGCGATTGGAAAATCATTGTCATTGTATTGCTCATCCCCACCAAAAAGGTCGTCTTCGTCGTAATCGTCTTCGTCCTCTCCGTCCATGTCACCCGGTGCTTCGCATGGTCCCATATCCAACAGTTCTTGAAATTCTTCCATACTGTCATTGATTTCTTGGGTCCATGTAAATAACTCTCTCCGTATAGCATTGCGATTACCCTTGGGCAACATCTTATTCAAGATTTGGTCGCATGCCTCCCATACTGCTCCCGTTTTTTGGGCGCCGACGTTTCCTTGCATTGCCGACTCGTCTTCAAAGGATTGCACTAGATGCAAAACATTGATGAATATGGCCAAGCTGGCTCGTTGGGTCAATTTACGGACTGCTCGACAACAGCCGGTCGCGTCTTGCAACAAGATATGCAAACTGGCACCAATCAATTCACAGCCGCGTAACAAATCTGTACCGAGTTTGATTTGATCCGTCAAACTAATCTTTCCCACCAAGGTGTATTTGGTAGCGGTACTGTGAACCATTTGAGCGCCATTATCGATCAATGTATAAGCCTTTTGGACCTCGTTGGGAATGACGCGATAATGTGACAGTTTCGGTGGGTCTTGGGAACAAGCTGTATCTTTCTTGACATATTCAATGAGATTGTTCAATGCTTTTATGACCATGGCATTATTGCTGGTAGACGTTTCCAAAGTAGCGGAGGCTGGGTGTGGTGATTTGATAGTGGGAGGTTTCGTTTTTTGGTGTGTTGTTTGAGGCTTTTTAGATATATCGACTCCTCCCGCACCAATTTCATAGACGACATCTTGGTCTTCTTGTTCCTCCTCTTCGTTTCCATCAGCAGTGGTTGATGTTGTTTCCTCCATTTTCTTTTCAAATACTTTGGCGTAATCCTTGTCAATATCGGCACCCTCGGATGCATAGGTGAATTTCAATGCCTCCAATGAGATGCCTTGTTTAGGGTGACAATTCAGAGCCTTGCACGCCATGACATACATGTCTTCTGACAGGACCACTTCGTCGGTCGCCGCTTGGAGTGCACGCAATTCATCGTACTGTAAAAAGCCGTCGCGATCCAAGTCGAAATGATCAAACAAGAGTTTGACCTTATCGCGGAAACCGTCGGCAAAGGACAGCATGCCATCGTTGTCGTCGTCGTCATCGTTGCCGAAAATCGGCTTCAGGACAGGAGTGGGGACGTCATCATCGGCAGATGATTGCTGGTCATCTTTGGAACTCATTGTATCTTAGAGATGCAGCATGTGGTTGTTTGGGCAGTGATGTTCTGTTGCGATTCGAATCGAACGCTGAATGCGGCGTCCATATGATCGACGGTTGGAGGAAAAGATCAATCTCATTTGCCGTCAAGAAAGAAGAAAGCTGGACAGCGAACATTTGACTGCTGTGGTGCGGGTCTTGATCGAGGATGGAGTGAATGGCTGTCGTCACACAAAAATGATTTGGACTCCCAAAACGTGCAAGACGGTGATTTGTGACGTCAAGATCATGACTGCTCAAAGTCCTGGTTTACTGTTAGTCAATCTCCCCTTGAGATTTGCATTCTCATATTCAAGAGTCATCTACCACCAGGACATGTACTTTTGATAGAGCATTCACGACACAATCACCTACAAGGGTGTGAAGGAAAAGCTGGATACGGCATTTATCTATGTATAAGTTCCTCTTCAATTCCTCTCTTATCATAGCCCATTCCAATAATGCCATGGAGAAGCAAGAGATCTCTATGTGTGTTCTATGTGTATTCGACACTCCAATTATTGTTGGCTATTTCTAATATCATTCCAAAATTTTGGGCCGTCACCCCAAAGTTTTTGTCGAGACGTTGATGACTTGGACAGAGTTGTATTTACAGTTACTGCTTTACCAATAGCTACGAATGTGGTAGAGTAATGAACTTTGTACGACTTGTAGTACAGTACTCTACCGGTAGATCGTTGACCATCTGTCTCTGTGAAGCGCTTTTCTTCCATCGCAACGATCTTGCTAGTAGAATGGCATTGTTGTAAAAGGGTGAAAAGAACTCTGTACAAAACACAAGACTTGCACAAAGGAAAATCTCAATGTTGGAGAGAAGACCAATCGGACCAAATAATGTTGTTCGTGGAAGAAAACGATCCATGATTATGATGTGGAACAATCATCGTTCCAGACTGCTCGAGGCGATTTCTTGTGTTCTCATGCTGGTTGTGTTCACAACGGACCCAATAAATGCATCCTTTGCCACGGGAAAAGAAGAAGGAACGTCCATAGAAGATGTTTATGAATACAATGTCGTATTGAATGGTAAATTTGCAAACCGAAAGTGGTTTCGAACGTTACAGGAGACAACCGATACACCAACAAAGGCCCCATCTGGTACACCGACGAAAGCCCCAACGAAGGCCCCATCCATCTCTCCTGAATCGTCTTTGTCTCCTACAGGAACCTTCCCCCCGACTACAACTCTGTATCCAACGATAACGACCGCGCCGTCCATTGTATACGAGATCAAGGGATCCAAAAAGGATACCAAGTCGAACAAATCCGAAAAATCCGAAAAGACTGCCAAGAGTGAAGATGTCGAGTACGTATGGTTTGTGCGATCCAGATTTTTTCTGCACCTCGGCTTACCACCAGGGTTTCAACAAACGTCTCTCTAATCGTAAACTCTTTTGTCTTGGGTCCCTTTTTCTTTGCTTTCGTTTCTCACACAAACAGTGACGACGACTACAACTCGTCCGACAGTGACGACTACTACAACTCGACGGATGTTCCTGACAATAGTACCGATTCTAGCGATAGTTCCAAGGACGGAAAGTCTACCAAATCAGACAAGTCGACCAAAAGCAACAAGTCGACCAAAAGTCCTACAACGTCAGCCAAATCCGAAAAGTCAACCAAGAGTCCTTCTTCCTCCTCCAAGAAATCCAAGGATGGAAGCGACGATGAAGATGACATCACTCCGGCACCGACACCGGATGATAGCAATGCTTTTACCGCCAGATCGGTCTGGGAAACCAGTTTCGATGATACTGTGGCTACTGGACAACTGTTCTATGACCCCCAATCAAACTTTGGATGGTACACTTACACGGCAGATCGTACCGTCCCAAGGCCAGCCTTGCAATCTCGTTCCACTGGTGTCACAGCAAAGCAGGCCACTCCCGCGGCCATCGAGACCCTGGCACGGTTTTGTGCCATTGACGTGTCCAACGGTGCTGTCATGTCTCCATGTCAAGAAATCCCCCCAAGCATCGACACGGCATCGTCTACCGAAATTCAGTCTGTCCAAGCTTGTACCGACACCAACGGATCTATCCGTTCCTTTGCCGTGATCGTCCATGACAGCGTCAAATTCTTGCAATTTACCAATATCTTGGGTGCACGATTGATTGTCTATCCCGTGGACGGTGCACAAGCACCGGTCACTGTCCGATACGAAGGATGGGCATCCTTGTATGCGGACCCGTCCATCAGCGGACGGCCGACCTTTTCGTCCGATTGCAACGTCGTCTACGCCACGTGGATTACCGATCCCAAATTCGGTAGCAAATCGTCCACCACCATTGCCATTAATATCGCAGCCAATGAAAACCGTAGAGAGAAATGGCGACTGGAAATGAAGGACAACTACCGACGATTCGTGGGATGGACTCCTTCGGCAGATGGCAAGACCTTGTTCTCGGCAACCAACATGCCAGAAGAATTGCAAGGTACCGAAGCGGCGGCGGAAGCCAGGTCTCAAATGGGAATGGTTCAAGTCGATGCGAACACGGGAGAAATCCTCCAAGAATACTTTTACAACGATGGTGTCTTGCACAATGCATACACTAACGTGGTCTTGGACAATAATGGTGCTACATATCACGTGGATAGTGCGTTTGGATTGATCAAATTCGATGGATCCAAGCTAGACAAGGGTCCCGTGTGGCAATCCACCCCCGCATCATCCAGCGTTTTGATTCGGCACTTGCAATCGCGTAGTGAAGCGGAACGGGAACTGCGACCCAAGCAAATTTGGTTCCAAGGAGATGGCACGGGTGAGGATCGTGTGCCTCATGCCATTTACACACCAGCGATGGCCTACCAACCGGCATTGGATGCATCCAACTTTGACACAGTTTTCGGTAGTGATGGGACTCACTCGCAACTTCGTCAAACTGTTGGGGCATTGGACACCGAGCAAGGTACCTCGGTTTGGCAGAACTCATTAGCAATAGGAAGCAACCCTGATGCATCCTATGTCATTACTGATGATATCAAGTGGGGTCCTGCCAGCGTCGCCAGTGAAGGTTTTGGGGTATACGTGGCATCAGGCCCGGTGGTTCAATGCTACGACAGCGTGAGTGGAGCGTTGTTGTGGAGGCACCAGATCGAAATCGTGAGTCGCCGTGCCAAGCAACGGTCCTTGATGGAGGGAGCCAACGCAGTCAAAAATGACAGTCGGACCGCCGAATTGCCCAATACCATTGTCTCAAGAATGGAAATCGTGGATTCGCAATCCGTGTTGGTCGCTGCCGATGGGCAAATATTTCGATTACAGACAATAGCGGATGGAGTTCCTACTTCCGCACCTGGACCGACTACTCCACCCTCTTCTCCGAGCCCTACACGATCTTCCACTACCAGCCCCACGAGGCAAGATCCCAATCTATCCTCGACACCAGCTCCCTCCCCTGCCTCTTCGGCCAAACGGTCGCTTGCAGTGTTTTCTATTGTTTCTTCATTGCTGTTCGTCTCTGTGTCTATGTTATGTGTTTGATAAATGTTCCTAGAAATAAGTTCATAATAAACGTTAAATCTATATTTATTTGTACGAAAAAAAAACGATATATATTATGAATGTCTCAATTCTCAACTGTCGATTCATAACTTGAATCAGAATGAGACAAAAGGTCGTCCTTTAGCAAGGGCGTTGTTTCCAACCAGCAGGTATCATTGAGTGATTGTGATTGGAGAGGTGCTGTTCTAAAGAGATGATTGATGGGATGAGGTTGCAGAGACCATTCATCATGGCTAGTAGAGTAGTAGAATCTACAATTCGAAGATCATACTACCGGACCGGTTGCAACAGTAGGTAGAAGGTATGATACAACGTACTTCTGGTATTGTCATGTAGATGTTGGGGTAGGTAATAACAGTATGAAGCTATGGATTTTTGACCTTCCTCTTTTAATTGGCCGTAAGTGTTCTGCGCGACCACCGCGAGGAAGCAAAATTTTGAAATCTCGTCCTTCAAGATCGTCAGCAACATTCGTGTTTTCACAGCCGGTTCCGTCCAAAGTTTTTTACTACAGTGTAGTGGGATAAAATGATAAGTTCTAATAACATTGGTCCATGGTCAATCATCCCTTCACAGTCAGCAGACATTCTAAAAAAGGAGACGGAAACGACGCATTTGTCCACACTTGGTTCCCAGAATAGAGCTGCACGATGACGAGAAGTGATACAAAATTGGATGGCAGAACTAGAAGAACCCCACGCCGCTGGAGATGGGTGTCTCTGTTTCAGTTAATGACTTCGCTACAGATGTGTTTGACAGTCTGGAACTGTCAAATTCACTTGTACTGCAATGCAGGACGTCCCTTGGTCATCCATCGAGAAGGTCCATTGACGAAGAGTCAGCACGACGTATATGCTACATTGACGACAAGGATGGTGCAAAAATGGAGCCGGTGGATGGAGTTTTGGAGGACTGCAGAACATTCCGGACGGTCTACCACCACCAAAAGAACCGTTGTCGTACAAACAAAAAAGGAGATAGAAGCCTCCACCACAAATTCTGTCATTCAACATCCGCATGATAGCTCAAAATTTGAAGAGAAGAAGAAGAAAAAGAGACGAACAAAAATGAATAAAAAAGCGAAAACAGGCCATCAAAAAATGCAAAGTTGCCGACACTTGGCAGCAGTGGCGCATCAGCCCGCATCTACGCGGCTGTACCGATTGTGGAAGCAAACGAGAAAGATTTTGGAACAGCAGAAGAAGCGATGGCGCAATTTTCGCCGTGGAAAGACAGATGGTCAAGGTGAAGCTCCTGCCACCGACTCCTTCCCATCGTCGACCACATTTTCGACTCGAGATATGAATTTGGCATATTCCATGGCTGTCATGGCATCCCTGTCGTATTGGCCATTTCACAAGAGACCATTACCCGACAATCGTTCTTCCTTTGAGCTCTTGACATTGAGAAATGGCAATCCAGAACCGTTGCAAAAAAGGCGACGAAGACGACGACGAAAACGAGATCAAGCGCTTGGTATGGCATTAAAAGGTGTTTCAGCAGCCCTGAAACAAGCATCGCCTTGGTTGCCAAAGTCACGACGAAACCGACAAAACAAGGGCAGCTATCGCGAAAGCTGGCAGACGTCTATTCAAGACCGCTTGAACACATCAGAACAGCAACACCCACGTCATGATGATGTTTCCCACCATTCGGGTACCGTCCACCTGGAGTATTTTCTATACAATTGGTACGAACCAGCACCGTTGGGTGTCAACTATCACGATACGGATTTGTTGGTAGCCACGTCCAACAACGGCGAAACACTCATTTTGGCCTTTGCTGGAACAGACAGTGTTCCGGACACGGTCACCAATCTTCAAACGTTCGAGTCGGTGCAGCACATAGGAGGTCTATTTCAGACCGTGATGAATACCTCGTCCAAAACAGGAGCGAATACGACCAGGTTAGAAGGCTCCATCCACCGTGGATTTCTCAATGCCTATTCACGGACGGAGCGGGGATCGATTTTGAACCTCTGCGACGATTCCTCGATCAATTGCACCAGTACTCTTCCAAGAGAATCAAACCTCCATCGCCGATACAGGCACTGTGTTGCCGAATCTGGATTCAATGATGATACGATAACAACCCCATCGGATGTAGATTTTGACCAGTACGACGTCGTTGAAGCGGAAAGACGAACCACAGAAACCTCTCTACGCAACAATTCCGAATCGGCGGCCACTGGTAAACACAAGGAAGAGTCCATTGTGAAGAAGCGTGGTCGGAGAGGCTGCAAGATCAAACACAAAAAGCTCATGACTATCCTTCGCGATCTCGTGACAGATCATTTGAACAATGGACGGTCGGTACTTTTAACGGGGCATTCTCTCGGTGGAAGTTTGGCCACTATTTTGGCTTTGGACGTGCTGATGCATTTTCCCAAAGTGCCCGTCGATAAGTTACAACTCTGGACGTTTGGAGGTGCCCAAGTTACCGACAACAAGTTTTTGGAATCTGCCCTGTCGCTTGTTCCCAGACTGAAAAACTTTTTGGAACAAGAACCGCGGCGCCAATGGGATCGGGCAATCTATCCCATGTACAAAGCAAGATCCCAATTCCATCGATTCGTCAGTACGTGAGAATAGCAGTTGTGTGTGTCAAGTCCCATCCATATCATTATTTTTCTTTCCCTCACACATTTTTTTTTTACCTTTTTGGTATTGTTAGCTGTGTCCGACGACTGTCAGGTGGATTTCATTTCGACTGTGGCCCAAAATGTGTTGTCTCCAGACAATGAAAAGAACATTCACGGAAAGACGGCGCGTAAGATTGGTGGAATTGTGAAGGGTGGGAGCGTTGTTCATTTGACCGAACCGCACTACCTTCTTACTCCGGATCAGTATGACTCCTTTGACGGGCGGCAAGAAATCGAAACAGGTGCTGCCAAAGATTTGGATCCCTCCGCAACCGCGACACCATCTTTGACCAGTGACAGGCGGCCATCCTCTACCCGATCTAGTATCTCGGCTCATGCAACATCCAATTATCTTCAAGGTATATCTCGCGAATCGAAAGATCACCCGCTGTCCACGGATTTCCCGTCTTCTGTCAGGACGTTTCTTGGTGAGTCCGACTATTCGGTGGCCAGCCAGGTAAATTAAGAATCATAACATCAATCATGTATTCGATCATTTTCGGGGAGAAATGGATCATTCTCTCTTTGATATAACCTCATCTTGCCAGTGTTGAATAGCTATTGGATAGATCTACTCTCTAGAGTAGAAAGTACAGTCCTGGAAGAAACTTGCATACCCGATCCTCGAAAAAGGTTTGTCGTTCTTTCTGGAGCGCGCAGGCCACATTTTTGGTTCCAAAAGTTACGACGTGATGATCGCTGTGAGTCATTCATCATCATCAGAAGAAGCATCTGAACTGCCTATCTATGATACCTTCCAATGAAATAAATAATTGTCAATTCTGTCGCAGTTGATCTATGATACTTCTCGATGTGCTTGTCCCATCGCGGATGATACACATCGACAAAAGCACCACCGTCCTGCTGCTTCTGCTGCTGCGACTCGCTGCTGCCATTTCATACCCCCTCCAATTCTCTTTCAAGATTGAAATGTTTTGCAATCCTTCGTTCCGATTTACCCTCGTCCCAACTCGACGTCGACGACCATCCTTTGCCACGGGTTCCAAGAGTTCCTTATTGTGGACAACTAGAACTCATCATCGTCCAATATTTTCTTCTTCGACATTGCTTCCTTTATCAAAACGATCTTCGTCGTTGTTATTGTATGAAGGATCTCAAATAAGGAGACATACTACATTGCGTGGTTGGATGGCGGCTTGTGGTTTCTTTTTGGTATGCTCGGCTACTACTCCTGATCGGAACTACTGCAAAAACAGATATTCCATCAACTCTAATCATCGAGGTTGGCACTCACATCATTTGGCATCAACGGCACAGTGTCACCAAGACAACAACCAAGGAATGACTGCTGAGGAATCGTTAGAGTTGCCTCCCTTTGATGAATCCGTGGTGTCCTACGATCATTACAATGGTGTTACCTTGTATTTGGGAGAATATCTCAACTGGGTAACGCGACAGTCAGCAATGGATCGTGACAGTCCGACCAAATCTCTCAATTCCGATCTGTCGTTTCCACAACAACTTGATCGAGCCTTGCAATTCTGGAAGGCGGAAGGTCGGAAAGGTATCTGGATTCATGTTCCGCCAACAGCATCGCAGTGGGTTCCGGATTGTGTACAAGCAGGATTTGACTTTCACAAGGTCCTTCGAGAAGACCATGATTCCAATCATCCTCCCCAAACCAATGGCGACGACAACAGTACCCCACCACCCACACTGGTCTTGTCCAAATGGCTGCCAGATACACCATCCAAGTTGCCCTTGGGACCAACGCATCAAGTGGGTGTGGGAGTTGTCGTTTTGAATCCAGCTGATCCATCGCAAATGCTCTGCGTCAAAGAACAATCGGGGCCGGGTACGTACATTGATGGATGGATCATGGACGAAACAGGTTCTCCCCAAGAGTTGATTATATCCATCAGCAATTTTTTTTCATGACCAATCACCAAGTCCTCATCCTAACATTTTTTTTAAAACTATCGCAGCCGCCGCATTTGATCTATGGAAAATGCCCACCGGCTTGTTAGATCCCTGTGAGGATATCCCCGAAGCGGCAGTCCGAGAATTGCAGGAAGAGACGGGGTTACATGGCACCTTACAAGGTATCATTTGTTTTCGACAGGCTCACCGTCCGGGATCCAACAGTGACTTGTTCTTTGTGTGTCACATGAAACTCAACGATCCAGAAGACATCCAATGGACACCGCAAGAAGACGAAATCGCTGACATTCAATGGATGTCGGTCCAAGAGTTTTGTAATCAGGACCGGTGGCAGGGTAGTCCATTGTACACGACAATGAACAACTGTATCCTTCAAGTCTCACAAGCGGCCGTGTCTGCCAAGACGGAGCGTAATGTTGACGTATCCGAAGCGGCCAAACGACACTGGTTGCCCATGATTGAACACGAACAGTTAGAGGTCGGATTTGGAAGAGATTTTAACAACATGACCAACGCCCTGTTCCTACCGGCGTCGATAACCAAGCAGGATTCTTCCAAATTGTAAAACAAGATATGATATTCTCACAAAGCGTAAGACAATAATAGTTTGATACATTATCATTGTTGTTGAGACCATACACATTCTTCAACTTTTTACGGGACTACACTACTTTTTGGTGCATGAAAAATCTGGCAACCATTTATTGGGATAATGCTACTTGTAGCGTGGTCATGGTTTTCAGTTGACCGCCTTTTCGTATTGTTCCAAAATAAATTGTTGAATCTCATCCAAAGCGATACCGTTACGTACCGACGCAAAAACGGTTGGGCCAGAAGTGGCTGCACCGTGTTCATGTTCTGATGTTGTTGTGGTCGTACCATGTGCTTTGCGCATGGTATCGGCATCCCGGCGCATGACGTCCAAATCGGCACCGACAGCCTCAGCCAAATCGATCTTGTTGATGACTAACAAGTCGCTTTGTGTGATTCCTGGACCGCCCTTCCGGGGTACCTTGTCTCCACCAGCCACATCAATGACATAGAGGGTCAAATCGGCCAATTCACGAGAAAAATTGGCTGCCAAATTGTCTCCACCGGATTCACACAAGATCAAGGGGATTTTAGCAGTGTCATTGTTGTTGAGCAACAGTAGTTTGGTCAAATCTTCACAGGCTGTCAGATTGGCACTAACATCTTCTCGAATGGCGGCATGGGGACATCCACCCGTTTCAACAGCCTTGATGAATTTCTTATCCAACACAGTTTGATTCTTGTGTAAAAATTGTGCGTCCTCTTGAGTAAATATATCATTAGTGACAACCCCAAGTGGAGGTAAATTGTTGTTGCCCGATGATGTATCCGCCAACCGTTTAATCAAGGCCAAGACTAGAGCTGTCTTGCCCGAACCGACGGGTCCTCCAATACCGACGGTGAAGCCACGTTCCTTCCATGTTTGAAATCGATGACTGTGATTGTTCTTGTTGCTGCCAGATGTGGTAGGATCGAACCGTCCAGGACCAGTGTACGTGTAATGAGATCGGCAAGTAGAGGATGATGGTGTGTCGTGTGGAACTAGTAGACTACTAGTATTCGTAACAGCGAAGTTGCCAACAGCAAATACCGAGGTGCGATTATTGTTGTTTGGTACCATTCGACAATGGACCAACCGTCGTGACAGGAAAGAAGCGGTGGTAGCAGCCATGATGGGAAATAGAAGAGGAAATGAAAAGCGGTGGCAGCAACGACGCACTCTTATTTTCAATAACGTTGTTTGTGATGGACAGGAACAAACAAAAAACACCGGAAAGTTCACTGCTGTCGTATCACACACTCTCTCTCTTTCAATCACACAAACACACACACTGTATCATACACTGTGTGAAGACGTGAAGACGACTATCTCGTTGTCGGAGGCGGAGAAAGAAGTCCGGCACTCGCTGGTTGACTACTTCCAAAGGAAGTAGGAGTAGAAGAACTCACAAAATGACTGATGGCGAAGCTGAGGCCTGCGACGAAAAGATACACAACATCAATCGGGATCTTTTGATGTGTATGATTTTGAGGTACTACTATATGTATGGAGCAGTACGATACTACCTCTGCTGGGTACTCGCATTAGACGAATCGTTACCAAGTCTCTTTGACTACTCTAGCTAGAGACTTATGTTTGGGAATCTCAGTTTGCTTATTCCAGACCAGTTGAAAGACGATGTACTACTACATAATGCCCATCTCAGTTGTACATCCATCTCCAAGTGTGGTATTTCGTATCGCTACCAGAGAGTTCCCCCTCCCTCGCTCCCTCGTGCTGCTGTGGCCGCTGGGGTTAAGTGTTCCGCCCCATCCCGGTCGTTGCAATGTTCCCTGGGGAATGCAGGAAATACCCTTACGACTAGAGTAAAGTTCGGATGTCACAGTCAATATTCAAGTTTCATGTCCACTACTTTTAATGTCAAGCATTTTTGCTTACTTAAAAGAACCAGTGAAGTTGAAGATCTGAAATTGTGAATTTCCATTTTCAATCTTACGTTAGTAATCTTTTCCATATCGAGAAAAAGAAGTCGTTCTATTGTTTGTTCCAGCCACAGACTTCCTAGATTTACCATACTTTTTATTTCAAGAGAAACACCACCAGAATGGACATTTACACCACTCTTGTTAAATTGAAAAATGATTTTCATGCAGGATGTCTCATTACAATTTGAAGAACACGAGCAGCAACTTCCATTACGCAACTCTTATGATTGTTGGACAAGGCAGAAGAGAAGCTAGGTTAGGCATAGTCGTTGAGAATAGTTATTTTTTGCGAACTGACGTCTCAGGCAGTCATGGTAGATGTTTTTTCTTTCTTCAATTTTGTCGTCTACACAAAGCATGCAAAGGACAATAACAGCGTCTGATCTCTCTTTTTTCATGGCTCTTCAACTGCTCGAAACATTCTTGCAAGAAATTACATGATGGCGAGTATGTTTTGTGAGAAAATTATGGGGGCAAACTCTACAACAATACAAGAGCTAGAGCACCTGGCTTTTAGTCTTGCCATGAAGAGAAAAGGCCATTGCCATCGCTAAAATGTACGTAGTATTTACTGTTAAATTGAAGAATGTATGTATGATGATGACAGTTGATACAAAGCAGCGATTGGATCGAATCACATTAGACAAAAACGGTAGACACGAAAATTGCTTCCGAGTTTAGGTTGCTGCAAGATTCGTTGAATATTGCTTGGACTAGCTATTACGTCATACCACGAATTATTTACTTAGAAGATTGTCTTATTTCCACATAACATAGAATATTTTTTCCACACAACATTTCGCATCAAATTTGATGTGACGTTCATATAGAATTTCAGATAACATTTTCTGTTGTTTGTTGTGTGGATTTAGCACGGCATATCGCGGTGAAAAAAAATAAAATGTCATATCATATTTGATATGAAATGTTGAATGAAAATATTCTAAAAAATTCAAAAATACTTCTAATTATGTTATGTGCCATTCTATGTGTTTGTTTCATTTTGCTTCCTCACGACTGAATGAGCGTCTTGTCAGCGAGCAAAGCTGCAAGTGCAAAAATCTAAGTAAATGAAAACGCCAACAAAAAAATGAAATCTATCGCTGCTGACAATTAATTTTTGTTTGTCGAGATTGTTAACACAATGGCCTTGCTTGTTGCTCTTGGGTAAAATACGTAGTGCTTTACTAGCTAGTACTGTCATGCATGATTCCAAACTTTCCGAGGGATTTTAGCCTCTCTATCTTTCATTTACTCGGAGTACAGTCGTAGTCTACACCGGTAGACTACCCTCCGTAGAAAGGTGTGCTCTTCTATCTTCTATCATACCTACAGTAGTCGTGCTCAAAAAGTACTTAGTAAGTAGGCAGTAGTGTAATACGGAGAAGGATGGCTGACAAGGAGTACCACATACTTCACCAAATAATCTCCAAAATGCTTGTTGATACTATTTAATATCAAACAAACTGAAAAATCCATCCGATGGAACTACTCCGTAGAAAATGAATGACCGTCGTGACCATGGTGCTTTCTTGGGTGCTGTTGTTTGTTGTGATAATGGTTTTCAAGTCATTATTCTTTTCACATCAACATGAGCAATCAACGTTACAAAAATGATGATGGTTATTCACGCTCCCTATCAAGCAAATAAACGACAGCATGCCAATGCTATGTCTGTCATTGGAGCTTGGCATGAGACCGTCAACAAAAGGCTAACTGTAAGAACACTGCAGACACAATAATATTGATCGTCATTTCCATCATTGACATGGAACAGATTAATGATCCTTTTGCTTTAACAGTTAGTTCCTAAACTATCAGATTATAGGACAATGATTCAAACTAATACTATATTGAACTTGACACTCAAATTGAATAAATTTCACAATTTTTGTGTATTTCCTGCATTCCCCTGCCCATATCGGACAATTGAGCCGTACGAAACATTTTTGTAACAAAATCGTTAGGCCATCAGCTTCATACTTACGTTGGGTTTCCTCAAACTCTGTGATACGAGGTGGCCCATTAGCAGCACATTGGAAAGTAATTGTAATGATTAAGCGGTAATCAAGGACGAGCAGCCGGATCTTCTTCTTTTAGCTGACAGCCTTGAGTAACGAGAGTCACCACTTCATCCAGCGCTTCCTCAACATCATCCATTTTAATGGAGGATAGGATCATCGAATGAAGGATCTCATGGATTTTCTTTAATTCTTTGATCATTGCGTCTTTGCGGCATGAAGCTCCTTGCCTTTCTACTCTTAACCCTTCAACAAAAACGTCCACGACTTTCGAGAGGGGTGTAGATACAGTGGATATCGATGTGGGGAAAAAACCGTAGTAATCCTTTCAAAAAAAGGGTGGGCCGGAAAAAAATCAAATCTTTAGGCGGGATGTTCCTCAAGCTGTAATGATCTCTACAACCTTCAACCAAAAACTTCTTCATGAAAAGAATGTTGCGTACTGAGATAGAGTGGAATGAGGTTCGATATTATATTTGGGAAGCACAAATCGCCGCTGCAATTTCGTCTGACCGTCGACGGTAACCTTTTAACCGTCGACAGCATTTGTCTAACTGGCAGGCTCGTTTTGGTCATGCGCCAGAAATTTAAAAAATCAAAATATGAGTCTGAGTTAGTCCGCGCCATAATTTAATTTCGACTTAGTTAGCTCCGTTATATGACTCACGCTTCCTGTATTCGAAGTCCCACACTGATTTGTTGCGTAGAAAATGTACCAGATGACGCGTATAAAATCCTCGAATGTCTTAGAAAAATTCCCCAGAACTTTTTTTCCTCTTTTCCACCCTTTGTTTCGATCTCCCTGTCTCGGGAAACGCATAATCAGAACCGCGTTTCTGATTTGGTTTCCCAGATGCAATGGCATGGCTGATTTGGTGAATCGCCTCCTGCAGATGATCCAACAGTATTTCCGTATATGCTGTTCCTTGATCGGCAAGGTTGCGGGCTGTCCGCACCATCTCCCTCACCTGTGCATTGCCTGCGTTTCGCTTTTCTCGCAGAGAAGTGACCGCATTTCGCTGTGATAATTGAAGATTTTTAATTGTGTCTGGGATTTGGCATTCAACCTCACAGTCATCCTCAAAGGTGGATTCCCGTGCCCCGTCCGTTGCATGGAGCTCTGGCAATGGTAGTCCTTTAACTACCACCCTTTTCTGGATCCACGTTAGTTGGTGAAAGTGCTTTGCCTGCATAACCATTTCATTGTTGTCGTCTTCGATGGATAGCCATAACTCCGGCTTTTGAGAAAGGAAGTCCATGCCGTGGACATAAATGCATTCGCCGTTGCTGTGATCCCTCTCGAAATCTTCCGCCATCATCATGTCAACACATCCGTCCAGTCCTCCGCTCCGTCCCTTCCGTAATAGTGTTGGAACTGTGAGTGCCAGCGTACGGCAAACATTGTCATGGATACTCGCTTCGTCACAGCGTATATGTGTCGACAGGGATACTTCAGCCTCGACGGCAACCCACAGGAACACCACAGAAACTTATCATAGTTTTAATGTGTTTGGGCAGGAGATCCGGCGCAATCTGGATGTGTCCTGAATGACGCGCACAGTATGGTATGTTCGTTTCACGCACTCTAGCCAAGAACCATCGGCCTGCATCGACGACGGAGTCCTCGCGGATCATGTAGATGGTGAGACGGAAGGGGCAGACACGATCATGTGTCAATGGACGTCTTGCACTGATTTTCTTTTGTAACTCTGGCTTTGGATGCAGCTCTCGAGACTCGCTGATACACACATTATTACGGCCGTGGTTGGTTTTCGAATCCTTGGTTATCTCCTTCCGGTGCACCCGGCCGTGATCGCATTTGAGGTAGATTCACAATGCACGAACTCTGTCGCGAGAAGTTTTTTTGGCAGTGTTCAAACGCTTTTGACCTTCGTAACCATTTATGACAAGACAGAATCCAGCTTTGAGAGCAGCCAACTTGAGATCAATAAGTAGCTCCTCTTTAGCTGTCAATCCATGATACTTGGCAGGGAACATGTAGTCCACTCCTTTTGCTCGCATTGTGCAAAGGTTATGTTGCATCGTGGTTTCACCGGTCGTCTCATCTACTTCCTCAAACAACAGTTTACAATCCCAAATGCATGCGCGATCGTAGAGTTTTTGAAGATTGGGATGGAGACCGGATGAATGTTGTAAGTGTGGCGTCGTCATTGTGACAGAGTTGCAAAACAAGAACAATGCGATGTGTTTTGCAAAGGCACCCAAAAATGTAAACAATGGAGGCACTTCAAAACTGAAGTTGCGCTTTGCACAAAAAATGAAGACAATGCGGCAGGAGATCGTTCAAAAATCTCAAGTTCCCCTGAAGGTGAATGTAGAGGCGGCCAGGCATGTTGCGCATGCCGGTCAACGCGCCCTCCAACACGAGCCTGCCGAGTCATTTGTTGAAGTCGACGGTTAAAAGGTTACCGTCGACGGTCAGACGAAATTGCAGCGGCGATTTGTGTTTCCCAACGAAAAGAAAGTGAAAACGTGAAAACTAACAGTAGTAAGTTGCTTATCGATCCGTTTCATAAAAAGGGGTGGGAAGAATCGAATGTCTGGGGAGGGAAACTTACTCTGTTAACCCTTCCGAAAAGGTGGGAGGCGGTGACACACTATGATACGCACAGTCAAACTTCATTTTAAGTGTATGATATGAGGTACTGTCGTAGGAGAAAGACGTATCATAGAATACCGGTGGCCGGTGGGTAGAATACGTAGTACTACGTATTTGACAAAAACACCATAAAATCTTTTCACATTCTGTTCTTCGTTCTTGCAATATACCTCCTTTCAATAGCACCAGCAACTGAACTCGGGGTTTCCTGTTTGGTGGTGTTACATACTACGTATAAGATATACGATATACAGGCTAATGATAGAATCAGCCACACAAAACAGCAAACGACAGAGGCGACTGGTCGTTGTCTTCTTTCCAAAGACCGTTGGTTTGTTGGCGGCGGTATTGTTCTCGGAATTGATATGCCACCGGTTCATTGTCAACGCCTTTTCTTTATCACATATTCCTACCGCAAAGATGGAACTAAAATCATTGCCATCGTGGTCCCTGGAAATGGTAGCAGCAGCAGGTCTTTTCGGAGAATACGACGCTGGCAGCACATCTTCCAAAGGTGACATGAACAAAGGTTCTTCCTATCCACCAACAACAGTGAGTTTCATACTATAAACGACAAATGCACACACAAAAAAGAGCATCTTGGAACAGTAGTGACAACATCTCTCACACAGGAAAAATCTAACTCCTTTCCCCTCACCTTCCAGGAATGGATCATTTACGTTGATCAATCCAAAGCATCGTTGGATCGTGGTGGAACTGCTACGTTAGATGCTCTGGTTGGATTGGTTCCACCGAACAAGGTCCAGATCGTGCCGTGTATATTACCCAAAAACACCAACAGTAAAAAGAAAGCCCCATGGATACGATGTATATCGACCGCCAAGGGAGGGACGCCCAATTTGGATATTGGTGGTGTAGACTCGGTTGACAAGTGCTATCGGGCACTCACCAAACACTTGCAAGTCAAAAATGTTAGCCTACAAATGTGTGACTGTCTCAAGTACAAATACATGGGCAATAATCTGCTAGAATCGGGCAAGGTATCAGCAGCCATCGGATCGTACCAAAAGGCTCTGGCGGCGTGTCCCAAGAACAACAAGAAACAACAGGGAGTCGTTTTGTTGCTACGGTCGTCGGCATATCTGCAACAGGCGCAATCCCACAAATCCATATTACAAAAGGCTGTCAATGAATGGAAACTCCCCCAAACCGATGTCTTGCAGGCCATGCTTCAAGATGCCGTGGCATTGAGCACGAGTAGTGGCACCACATCTGTGAGTTTGTCCTTTTTGAATACCTTGACCAAAAATGGGGCGCGACAAAAGGCTCAATTGCGAAAAATCCAATACCGACACGGACTGTATCATAATTCCTTGTTACAAGCCGCACAAGACTCGTTACGGGCGACCGAACTCTTACCCACCTACAGCACCGCCTTTTTACGAGCGGGAGAAGTTTTGAACGAATTATGGCGCATCAAAGAAAGTCGACTGTATTATGAACGAGCCATGGAATTGTTACAAAGGCAACAATTGCAACGTATTAAAGATACTACTGTTGAGACATCATCGGACAAGAAGGAAACCGAAGATATCGGTAAGGGTACGACAACATTAGCCGATCTAAATGTTGTGTTTCAGAATTTGGATGTGAGACAAGAATTGTTGGATCAAGCCCTGTCCAATCAAGATTGGTCGACCGATTCCGTTCGGCTTGCCTTAGATGTGGCTGTGAAAATCTGATATCTCTACTGGAAACCTTTCATGCCGAATTCCTGATGGGTTGACTATTGGCATGTCTCCGATGACGATACGGGGACCAAGTTGGAAGTTTCGAGGAGAATCAATGTCTATTTGATTTTGTGAAAATTCAGCCAATCCAAGTCTATTTACGGCCCCGTTTCTCATAAATTTGCTACAGCTCAATGGAATACATCTCTATGGGAAGTGAACAGTAAGACAAGGATAAAAAACAACCAAGTATTTGCACCGTCCTATTTTTTCACTGGTGGGAAAGAACTGCAGAATTGACTGTGAGAAAGTTTTTGCTCGCGTGAAGTATTTGTCATTTTCAAGCGCGAGGCAGTTTCATCAAGAAAGGGACATTATACCTTTTTGTTGGAGACTTCAAAGCATGCTTTATCATTGTTATTCGGCCCGATGTTTTGGTTGTGCACATCCATTTGGTACAGGAGAAATGCATTATTTTTTATTCGACTTTGGTTACTCACGAGCGCACAGTCAAGGAGGGAAACTAGCTAGTAGACGTAATAATGAATCGAGGCCCTTTATTTTTTTGGCAATTGGAGGAAAGAGAGATGTTTGCTTCAGCGCGAAGGTGCTTCGGGTGACATGAGTACCACAGAACAAATACGACAAAGACATTTTGGAGGAACTTCCTCGTTGTCTGTTTCGTTGTTAGATTTGGCCCATTGCTCGTCGATTTCTCTTTCAATCAACATGGGATGTACATTTTGATAAAAGAATTGTGCATTCCGAAACAACTGTCGTATACTCAGTGTAGGATACTTCAAGGAAAAATGCGTCAACAAGAACATGGTGTCGGGATGGGATGCCACGTGCGGTTGCAAGTCGTCCCAATGCATATGCGTCGTTTGTATAGCACGTTGGTAACTGGCTGCATCTAAAAAGGAGCATTCCGTGACGACAGTGTGATGTTGTTGCAAGATCTCTGGATGATACTCAAAGACTTTGACAGTTGTATCTCCCAAAAAACACAAAAAGGGTTCTTCTTCTTCAACTGTTATCTCGATACCATTGCGTTTGAGTTGTCCAATTTCTTGTGCCGATAGACCGACATATTCTTGTTTTAGTTTGCTACTTATCCGAAAAATACTGTATCCCAAACAGGGTACCCGATGATGCATTTGCAACGCTCGGACACGGAACTTGTTGGCACCCGCTTGATGTATTATGAATTCATCCTTGGGATTGAGTGGATAGAGATAATCGTCAAGATTGATATCCATTGGATTGTCTTCATCCTCTCCAGATATTCCACATGAAATCATGGCTCTGTAGGCCTCCAAGTGTGCCTTGACATACGGGAGACTCTCCTTTGGGAGGTATACCATCGGTGGTGCCGTCGAGTTCTCAATATTCTTGACCAAAAAATGTGACAGAAAATGGACGTGATCAGAATGGACATGAGTCAAGAAAATAACTTTTGGTGTCCATCCTTGTATCATGGCACCACAATCCAACATCCATTTGAGAGAAGGAATGGCAAAGGCAGTGGCATCTCCCGCCCGACTTCGACCGATCAACATCATTTCATCATTTTTGTTGTTCTTGTTCTTTTTGGTGTTCTCGTTCTTTTTGGCGTTGGATTCCTTTGTGAGTCCCTTTCCAATGGTAATTTGACATGTATCTGCGAGCATCATCTTGATGGATAGGATGATTATGATGACGTCGGAACCTCAAGAGATTAAAAAAAAGGGTGCGTGTGGACGTGTGGAGGACCAATGATCAGAAAAAAATCTGGCAGAAAGAATGCACATCTAGTACCTGGATGATTGGTACTACATTTGGTGATCTATTGTGAGTAATTTGGCTTCATAATAATAAATACTACGATCGATAGCATCATGGTTGGTAGTGGTTTTGTGTTGTCCGGACCAAGATCAAAATCAAAACGATCCGAGTCGAATGATGTCGGAAAAACGACTGATTCGATTCTTCTACCTCCTTCTTCCACGTGGCATTATGACGTCTGTCCTGCCCATCTTCAATCTCCTTCCAAAAAGATCCAGAACCACAACAGATTCAGATCGACAATCTTGCCTGCTCACATCATTTTTTTTGTCTCCTTCACATTCAATTTCACTGTCAATCCATCCATTGGCCCATTTCTTTTTTATCATCATCTTCATTTGCCATGGCCGATGATTCATCAGAAGAAGGATGGTCAGCGACAGTATTCTCATGTTCCTATCAGGGTCTATTGGGTGCTACGACGTTGGTGTTACTCACCACTATAGATGATTGTGTCTGGTTGATTCCCTTTTTGGCAGTTCCGCCCTCTCGTAGAGGGGAAGGAATCGTCCATGCCCTCGTCTTTTTGACGACATTGGTGATGTTGTCATTGGGACTTTGTCTCGTCACGGTGATTGTTAGTACGGTGTTGTTGTCCAAAACTGTCGAAGCACAAGTACAGTCATCATCCGACCATTCGACGACATTAGAAAATGCCGATCTCATTCTGGGAGCGATTGGAGCGTTGTGGTGTTGGGCAATTGCTGCCTATTTGATATTCAAACGATGGAGAAAGAAACGAAAGAAACAACAGCTGGGAAGAGTACAAGAAGCTTCAAATAATACTTCGGGAGGCGATGATGATACACAATCAGCAAGGGGTGGAGGACACTACGGTAGCATACCGCCGGAAGAGAACCAACAACAAGACGCTGATAGCAGGAATGAAAAACCTCCCAACGTAGGGATGGTCATACTGCTCACCTTTCTAGGTTTCTTGGATGAGTTGGTCTACTTTCCTTCCCTGATTCTTGGTAATATATTTTCAGTGGCGGAACTGATTGTGGGAACCTTCTTGGCCGGATGTGTCATGATTGCCATTGTCACAGTGGCATTGGCACCATGCCAACCGATCATTGACTGGATCGACGACCATATCAAATTATACATGGTCGTGACTATGTTTGCCATCCTGCTTACTATACAAGTGATTTATGACCTGTTACGTTGAACAAAATGAAATCTGTCTTACTTTGATACATATCATACTCCAAAACTACTCATTACCCTAAACAAGGGCGCTCCATATGCCCCGCCCCAAGGGAAAAGGAGAAGAGAGGACCCGTTGGTGGTGTCAAACACCAAGTGATCTTCTTAATAATGGGATCCAACGATTGTTTCCAATCAGATCCAGATCCCGTCAAATACAGGGAGGAGATCAATGTCTCTACACCGTAAAGGGAGCATATGGGACGTTTTGTGGGTGACATGCCACTTCGTTGCTCTTCATTACCTCCTTGACAAGCCTTTGTGATGGCCAATGACGCCTCCTCTATAGATTGCAATTCCCGTACGGATACAACTTGCGTCTTCACTTCCAGTTGCCGTGATTCAACAATCGAAAGATACCTCCATGACACACCCATCGCCTCCAAAGATGCTGTATTTAACAGGCTGTACAGTGGAAAGGCTTTGGTATTGGTGTTGCGTACATGTCGTGGTAGAACCAGTGTCCGATTGGTCGATAGGGAAAAGTGAATCACGGCGGCCAGCGGATATTGCAACGTTCGTTCAAGTATTTCCGATTTGTGAAAGTCGCCGCCAAAGAATTTCAACGAATCGGGAGAATCGGTAATCGTCAAATCTCCCGATACTGTTTTGAGTAAGGGTCGAGTTTCTTCTAGTAACGCATCAATGGGGTCAAACCCAAGAAATTTGGCAGTGGCTCGTTTCGTTTCAAAGCTCGAAAATGGTTGACCAGCCAGTGGATGGACACAAATAGTGGAATCGTAGACCGTCGGAGGTCGATAACTCGATATATAAAGATTGGATATAGGTGCATATTGTAACTTGTGTTGATAGCAGGGTTACAACAAGTTTGTCGTATGGTTGGTATCCGATACTGCATATATTTGTGACGGATTGTCGTTCATTTGGAGGCAACTTTGGAGGAGCCCTTGATCAAAGTAGGACAGTTTCGTCCCATCTGGCATCAAGTGTTGTTTTTCTGTTATCGAGGGCCGGAGTATTTCCATGACTATCTGAAAGAATTTGGAGGCTTCTTGGGATGGTTTGACATAGTATAGACCAATATTAATCTTGGATTGAAAGTCACCATGTCCAGGGATGGCCAAGTCCGCTTCACCCAAGGCCATCTGGGAGATCCCCAACGGGCTCACACGACAAAAAACGTCCAGTTCAAGGAAGAGTTGATATAACTCTTGTTGTGAAAAGTAGGCCGCCACTCCCAGCTTGGCATCGGCCACTCGAGAGTACGATTGGGCAGGTATATTCCAATTGACAACCGATATTCCCTCGATGTTACAAACCGTCTCAAAGGTTTCTCGATCCAAAGCCACTACCAGTAAGACCACCGGATCCTTACGAAATATCTCTTTCCAATGAGTTAATAGCATTGGCAGGGATTCTCTGTATTCGTCACCTCCAGAAACCGTCCAAACTACCGTCGGATCTTGCGCGTCATAAACGGAAGGTTCCATAGATTTCCATACTTGTGAACCTACTGACGTGTCCTCTTGTAGTTGCTTCCAAGACTCCCAACATTTGCTCTTGTGGAAGTGATTCTGTGTATTTCGTCTTGATTTTGAGTTGGAATCGGAATGAAAGTCCAAAAGGGACGTTCGTGGTGATAGACCCACGGAAGCCAAAGGAGACGACGTCCATTCAAACAACCAAATATTGGTGACGGAAACTGCCCCAAGGAATACAACCATTAAAATACACGCTCCCCGGTGTGATGCCATCAAGGGATGATGTCGTCGACGCTTCATCGTAGCGTTTTTATGAAAAACAGGCCAGGAATTCACAACAGCGTGTGAAAAAGCAGTTTTCTTTGGATTGGTTTCCTATCACGTTCCACGCTTAAGAAGATTTCCAACACTCGCAGCACTATCAATGAGTGACACGGTAACAGGAAGGCTACTCAAGGTATCGGCAGTTCATTTGAATGAATTCTCGCTTACAGCATGGGAATTTGATAGGATGGAACTTTTTGGACGATCGATCAAATAGAGAGAAAGATCAAACGAAGATGTTCAAATAAATGTTCATGTTCAAGTGACTTAAGACTTGAGACTGTTCGAACTGACTCTCCCGATCAAAGGAAAGGAGCGGCCTGCGCGCACAACCCGAGCCATACTTTGGATATTCCAAAAAAATTCAAAAGCTTCGTAGTCCATGGTATCTAACCATCCACCTTCCAAAACTCCCCAGGCCCACCTTCTCGCCCGAGGCCATACATTGGAAAAATGAGCTGTCTGTTGTCTTGCTGCTCTAAACGTCCAATGTTCTATTGGTCGTTCCGCCCTTTTTGAAGTACACGGCCGGTCCGCTCTTGGGACCAGCCTTGTTGCAAGCAGCTGCTCGGAAGCGAGGCCGCACATGTGAAGTTTTGGACTTGAACGCGTTGTGGATAGAAAAGTTTCGAGGTATCAATAGGGTTATACCATCCGATCGAGAACCCTTTGTGGGAGACCACGATAAGCCCGTCGATAGTACCTTCCTCAAGGAAGCAGAGAAGAGTTTGTACCACGCCATTGCAAGTACGTTTGCCAAAGAGGAGTCGCAACGGAAAATGTGGACAAAAGATATCAAGTTTGGTTTCTTGGAGCACGATGAAGTGGAAGTTATGGCGACAAATCTCGCATACGATCATTCTGCCGAATCTTTCGGAACTTTAGTCTTAAACCAGTTTGCGCTGTTGGAAGACAATGGCTCAACACCATCAACATTGGGAATTTCCATTCTTCATGCAGGACAGATCATACCGTCTATTGCGGTTGGAATACTTGCGCGTGACATGTTTCCAGATGTACTAATTGTATGGGGCGGCCCGCACATCTCCGGTCTTGGCGAAGAAGCCTTTCGAACTGATCTTCAGAGACGCCGTTATGCTTCTGACATTTTCGTGGCTGGGCATGCCGAGGAAACTTTTGTAGATATACTGGAAAAGCCACAATACCGTGACATCTCTTTGGGAAAACGCAAAGTCCAGTTTGTTCCAGGAAAAGGAGGGGCTATCCCATACGCACCATCCTTCGAGAACCTTTCCTTTTACGATCAACCTCCAGTCTTCCCGGCTCAGTCCACTCTGGGATGTGCTTATGGGCGCTGCGCATTTTGCACCTACCCCAAAATGGAACCAGTTCCAAGAAAACTAGACTTGCAGATCACGGTAGAAAGTGTGGTGGAACAGGCAATGGAAGGGGGAGGAACGTTGGCATTGAAGGATTCCTTGGTAACACCAAAACGGCTGGAGGAAATTGCGAAGATTATCGCTGGAAGAGTCAAGTGGTCGGCTTGTACCAAATTGCATCCAAAGCTGGCCGATGTCTTCTTATTAGCGACTCTGACATACAATGGCCTCACAACCTTGGAAGTGGGACTCGAATCATTGCTTCCAGAAACGCAGCGTCGAGTTGCCAAAGAGCACCCTCCATATCTATTGGAAGATTTCCTTGCAGCAGCTGATTCGGCCGGGGACTTGGCGATAGTTGTCAATTACATCACTAACTTTCCATGGGAAGACGAGGCAGAGTCTATAGCAGGACTCGATGCAGCAAAGGGACTAGTCAACTACTATCTTGGCGCTAAAGGAAAGGTGGAGCACAATTCATTCGAGCTCGAGCGACAATCCCCTATTGCACAATCGCCGGCAAAGTATGCGATCTGTAGCGAAAGTCTCCGATATTATCCCTGGGCTTCGATCGTCCCCTACGAGGTGATGTAATTTTAGGACTTGGCAATAATTAATTTTTATGTTTGGTTTTGCAAGATACGTTGTTTTTTACAGTCAAGAATTTTTTTTGTATGCCAGCGGATACTGATCGAATCCCCAGGAACATTGCCCTGCTCGCGCCAGACCCAATCGTATCTTTCGGCCATAAAATTTCCTTCCAGGATGCGTTGCTTTCTCTCTTCGCGCCTGCTGACGTGTGCCTTGCATGAAAAAATGAAGAAAGGACCATTCAGTTCTCTCACTCGTTTCTTTTCACTCCAGCAATAGTAATAATAATAGTGTGTTGTACCTTGATGTTTTGCCATGTAGTAGTTCTATTATCATATTGTTATGCTGAGTCATGATGATTCGAAGGCAGAGGATGGTTTGACTTATGCTGATGCAAACGATCATCGACCGATTCGATTGTCTCAAGAGTTTGGTACGTTGGCTAATTTTCCGTCCCTGTCACCCCATGGAGCATGAATTTGTTTACAGAATGTGTCAATTTCTGGGGTGCTTCATTGGTGGCACCTACGACGACCAATATTCGGACCATGGCCCGGAAAAAGTTGTTAAGTGACGAAGACGCGAGGTTGGTGTTGACACTCCCCGTCTCCTTCAAGACCTTGATGGACGTCTTTCAGCGGAACCAACGGGCCATGTTGAAAGAATTCGCCACCGACAAGGGTATTCCATTCCATATTGAAGCCATTCAACTGTATCAGGAACAATTTCCGAATCCTGACCAGTTCCACTTGGTGGTATTTGACGACGAAAAGAACCAAGAGGAAATTGTGTATGGAATCATTGTCAATACCTACACGAAATCCACCTTTTTGACGTTCCGTGGGTCTGTTTCCAAACGTGATTACAAGGCGGACATGGACATCTCTATGCGGACCTTTCGTGACGATCACGGACGGACCGTGAGGACGCAACGGGGGTTCAGCGACTACCTGTTTGGAACCGAAGAGGAATTGGCGGTCAAATCCCGTGATGGGATACCACCAACGAAATTCGAACGGATTGTTCGAACACTGAAAGAACAATACGAGTTACATCCCGATCATGAGCTGTGCGTAACGGGTCACAGTTTGGGTGGATCGTTGGCTCTATTGGCCGCCGCTGCGTTGGCCATGGATGCGACAATGAAGCCGTTGCTGAAAAATAGCGGACCGATTCGAGTGATCGGCTTTGGCAGTATGTTGGTAGGCGATCTTCGATTTCTTCGTACCTTTCAACGGCTGGAACGACAAAACTTGATCCGATCTACCGTGATTATGAATCAAGGAGACTTGATACCGTTGTTGCCATTTTCGAGTGGATGGAGGTTCTATCGAGTCCTTGGCAAACGTGTCATTATATCTGACGGAAGACGCAAGCCAATCATCTACAGTCCACCCGAAGCTTTACGGATCTGTTGTAATGATACGATATCTGTGCCGGGCTTTATATTACCCAGGTTATGTTTCATCTTTTTGTTTCAACGAAAGTTTTGGTCGAAACACACCGTCGATGCGACTACCAGGAACATTTTTGGATCACGAAAATATTTGGAAGAGCTGTCGATCGACAGTTTGTACGAATGTAAACAACTGCTGCCGTGTACAATTCATTGACGAAAGACTGGTCACAGTCAGTACAGGTAGCAGTACTGTAGTAGTTGTCTCAGAGCCTCTACCGGTAGCTTGTTATAGCAATTTTTGAGAAAAAAATTTGGAAGGTTGATCAATCTATAATCATTCATTTTTGCAATTACTACTACTACTAATAAAGTACCGTAGTATCATTCATACATATCTTCATAGATTGTTACCACACCGTATCTCCGGACATTTTGAAAGGCCTACTCGTAATTGTAGTACTACGTAATACACAGTAGAATCAAGGTTCGGGTATTAGGCTCTTTCACGACCGTTTGTGATTAATAAGAACTCGTCCGTTCAAGAATGACCGACAACTCATTGTGATGTACGTACCGTACTACAGTAGCCGGTAGTACAACAACTACTACAGCGGGTATTCTGTCCAACGTTGTGGAATCATCTTTTCTCCCGTTTGAACTTTCTTGCAACATACCATACATCAACACTTCTCTATTTTTCTGGATGACCTGTACTGTCGTAAACAACAGAGGTCTTTTTCTTCGGAGTAATATCAAAGGAAGTCGCCCGACTGACATTCGTAAAAGGACCACAAATAAAAAAAAGCACAAGAATATAGGCTCCTTGCATTGTTTTTCCAAAGCAGAGTAGTAGAGTCCTGAAACCAACAAGAGGGTAATATTAATCTGTGCCTTTATACCAGTAATAAAGTTTCCCAAGCAACAGACGACAGATATCATGTCATTTGTTAGCAGATTTCAACGATCGACAATCGGTTTGTGGAAGACGACTATCCCTCTGACCTCACGGCGGCGATTCCTAGATATACGGCCTATCAGTGCAAGTACCGTAACTTCATCGTCATCTTGGACTCACAACAATGACAACAAGTCATCCCATCCCTTGTCGGGGGTTGCCGCTGCTGCTGCTGCTGCCGTCTTTGCCATGACAGCATCATTTTCTATGACACATGATTCGTTTACAGCTGCTGATGCATCTAAAACTGCCATCAATCGTCGTTGGACACCAACCGAAGTGGCAAGGGAAGATTTTGATGAAATGGTTAGTGAACACGAATCTACTCAAAGTAAACTCCCGGTATTCACTGCCGATCAAGTGGCAGAAAACAATGGCGATGACGGTAAACCTATCTGGGTCAGTTATGGTGCGTACGCTGTAATACGGATATTTTTGGTACAATGGCCTCCTTTTCCAAACACCTTGTTCTCTCTCACAAACAAAATTGTTGTGTGTTTTTGGCTTTGTTTTTTTGTTTTTTTTTTGTTTCACAGGCGGGTTCTGCTACGACATTACCGAATTTGTCCAAAACCATCCCGGTGGATCGGAAAAGATTCTCATGGCTGCCGGATCGGCGTTGGAACCCTATTGGCATATCTATCGTCAACATTTCGCTTCCGATTTGCCCACACGGCTTTTGGAACACATGATGATCGGAACGTTGGATCCGGCCGATCAACAAAAGATTGATGAACAAATGGACGTCATTTACGAAACAGAAAAGGATCCGTTTGAAGATGAACCGGTGCGACATGCCCAATTGAAGGTCCATGGTGACCAACCATTGAATGCAGAAACTCCCGGTGAGTAGTACGATGATGCGTGTACATACTGCTACTACTACTCGATACAACGGAATATTCTTCATGGATATGATGCATTTCTTGTGGTTTGTGTGAAACAAAACAAATGAATCTCACTGTCTCTGTTGTTCTTCTTCTTCCAGAACATTTGCTGACTCTTCACTACTTGACACCATCATCCATCTTTTTCAAACGTCATCACCATCCAGTGCCGTACTTGTTGGAGGATCAAATTGAGAATTACAAGCTCGAGATTGATCTGTCGGCATATGGCAAGGGTAAACAACGAATTTCGTTGGACGATCTGAAAGCCATGCCCAAGACAGAAGTCGTCGCCACTCTACAATGCAGTGGAAACCGTCGCAGTGGCTTTAACGTTTTTGAACGAACTTCTGGTACGACATGGGGCCAAGGAGCTGTATCTACCGCTAAATGGGGAGGAGTCCGATTGAGCGAACTGCTCCAAAATGCCGGCATCGGTGATCCCATTGAAGCACAAAACAAGGGTGGGATGCAGCATGTACGGATGTATGCTGTGGACGGTGTCATGGCGTCGATTGGTATTGAAAAGGCCATGAACCCCTATGGAGATGTCATTGTGGCGTATGAAATGAACGGAGAAGAATTATCCCGAGATCACGGATATCCCTTGCGATTGATCGTTCCTGGATATGCTGGTATTCGCAACGTCAAATGGCTCAAAAAGATTGAACTGTCATCGGAAGAAGCCGAAGGACCATGGCAACGTGGATTGAACTACAAGGTACTCCCACCAAGTGTTCACGATGCGAGTGAAGTCAATTTGGATGAGATTCCGTCCGTAAACGAGTTGAGCGTTTCGTCCGGTATCACTTCTGTCGAACCCGCGGAAGGTGTCAAGTCTGATATGGGACCCGGTGACACTGTCGAGATGAAAGTCAAGGGATGGGCATTCAGCGGCGGTGGCCGAAATATTGTGAGAGTAGACATCACTGGCGACAGGGCCAAAACCTGGAAGTCGGCCACATTGTTGGACGGGAGTACACAACCGTACGGAAGAGCATGGGCCTGGACCTTTTGGGAAACCACTGTGCCCGCTACGGTACAGGATGACGGATCCATTCATATTTATTGCAAGGCCGTAGACTTTGCCTTTAACACACAACCAGAAAGTGCCAAAGACAACTGGAATGTTCGAGGTCTCGTCAACAACAGCTGGTACAAGAGAACCATTATGTTTAGCAGACCAAACACTCAACAATGATGAGAAAGAAAAACTAAACTTGTCAGGTTGAAAACAATCCATCGAAATAGCACGATTTTTACTTTTCTTTGCTGAAATAGTAGTACTCCGTAGTAATTGTTTTCCTTCTGCTTCTACGACCTTGTACCATGTTCGTATTGACAGGGGAGATAAGAAGGGGTTGGATTCTCTGTTTCTATTCCCCGAATGCGATGAAGGAACTTCCCCATTTGTGACTTCTTCAGTCGTTCCATGATGACGTGGCTTTCAGGAGTTTGAATTTACTCCGAACAGTTAATTATTACTTCAGTCAAGTGTAGAAAAGTAACAACATGGTACGATTGGCGTCAACAATCACAGTCAACATACGTTCATCATCAACCGCTCTGATCAACCGTTGCTATTTATATGGTTGTTCCATAAAAAACACTCTTCCGCCGCTCCAGTATAATAACTACTCCAGAGCAACATTACCATCATCTTTACACCATGAAGCTTGGGTTTTCTCTCTCACCGGGTGGTTTGTTGTTGCCGTATCATATGGGCGCCTTGCACTGTTTGCAATACGAACAAGTTTTGGAACCGAAACAATCGATCGTGGCTGGATCGTCGGCGGGATCGATTGCGGCCATGGCATACGGTTGCGGCATTTCACCACAACAAGCATTGGAGGGGACCATTGACATAAGTGATCGATGTGCGACATTGGGACGGGCCCAAGGAAAGCTATTGCCACTTTTGGAAGAACAAATGGAATCATTGGTGGGGGATGAGGAATTTGAATATCTCTTGGGTACCAGCACCACTACTGACATTGATGATAATCCAGAAACGAGCATTGGTATTGCCTACACGCAAATCTTTCCACAACGCAAAAGCTATCTGCAACGGTCATTTGACAATCGACAAGACCTGTTTCGAGCGGTTCGATTTTCGTGTATGTTTCCCTTCTTCACGACTCCATGGCCGTGTCTGTTGGACACTGACCAACGATTTCCGAGACTGATGGTGGATGGATATTTCTCTGTACCGCGGGATCAATTTGGATGTCACTTTTTGTGTGATGGTGCTGTGGATCGGATGACACAAGAAGGAGGAGGAGGAGGAGGAGAGTTGGATGGGAATGGCATCACGATGTCTCAATCCTCCATCTCTTCAAAAGCGGACCGCACGATTGCCATTTCTTGCTTTCCACAAGATACGATTGGTATGACAGCATTTGCCGCTGAGAATTGTATATCCCCGTCCTTGTCCGACGAAACTACGCTCGCAACGACGGCTAGCATATCCAATTTGTTTCGAGTGGCCACCCAGCCCACGTCACGTCAAGAATTAACAGAGATCTTTGACTTGGGATATCAAAACGCCGAACGATGGTGTCGACAGGAAGCCAGTAGAAAAAGGGGAATGGAACACCAATCGAGACAGGCAGCCAGGGCACACGAAAACTAAATCTTTTGATTATTTCCACGTTCTAGCTAGTATGTAGTGGTGATCCGCAAAATTTCCTACATCCAAGTTGTCAGAGCTTATTATATTTACATTGCTATCAGTCGCAGTAGCATTTGTCAAGATTCAAGATGTTCAAAACGAGAGTTCATACCAAAATTACTGCAAAGTACCTTAGTGGTAGGACTAACTGTAAAGACTACCGGCCCGTAGTACGTGTACAACGTCTTCAGTTCGTATCATACTGTCGTACTCTTCGACCCTACGGGTTGAAGGTACCGAAGTACGTTCTGTTGTAGTACTGCCACACTCTCTTTTGGAGTTTTTGTGATGTTCAACGTTTAACGGCAGCAGCAGCACTGCAAATTAGTCTGCCAGTGTTCATAATAAAACAGCACCATGGTCGTCCCACCTCCGCCTCCACCACCTCCGCCACCACCACCGCCGCCGCCTCCTCCTCCTCCTCCTCCACCACCACATCTACCAGAATCAACAGCAATATCATCCCCAAACGAGACGTCAGAACAAGTAGTAGTTGACCAAACCTTGTTGACAGATGACAATATTCCTCTAGTAGGAAATCGTGCAGGAGAAGAAGAGCAGCAGCATCAACAAAAACAACAACAAGACGATTCGCCGGACTTTCGACAGCCACTGCCACATCATCCAACTCAACCGTTACATGTCGAACATACCCTAGCTATACCAGACTTTCAAGATGTCGTCAACAGTGTGTTAATGGAAACAGAAGAGTTTCGACGGAGTTTGGATGCACTTTCCAAGAGTTCACCCACAACACATTCACAGTCAGTAGTTGTTTCCACACTTTTTGTCGACGACGACTGTCAACGTATACGAGACGATTTGGAACGACTCATGGGACATTTGTATGTATTGATTCCTCGGAATGATGTCGAAACGGAACTTCGACGCCATGTACAACTCAAAACGGCTACTGTTGCTACCCAAGCTTTGAAAGTAATGACCAAGTACAAACAGGAACCGGATCCTGACGATCCGGAAAGTGACGATGACAATCCGGAACGTTCGTACAATGCAGAGTTGCAACAGCAATGTCAAACATCCATTGGACGAGTCGCCGAATTGAACTTGGTATTGTTGGAGCCAGAACCAGACGGTGATGACAAACGACAACGAGAAGAAACTATCGTTCAATTGTATAGCAACTATCAGAAGCAAGTCATACGGAAACGGGTCAAACCATCGATTGCTAGGTTAGTGGACTATCGAAAACGAAGACAAGATGAAGAACAACAGCACAGTACTCGCCCTTCTGGTTCTCATCCAAGATATGGGGGGAGGAAGGAGGAGGAACATGATGATGATGACGATGACCACTATGATGATGACGATGATTCTGCCAACTCGCCGCACACTCGAGTGATCACTACCATATTGGGTCAAGCCAGTGCATTGATTCATCCATTGCTACTTTGGAAATCAAGTCTTCCTCCTCATTCCAAAACCTTGATAGACTTGTGTTCCAAATCCATTCGTCTTGTGGATGAACAGGCACAGACCATGACCCAGACCGTTGCAGCCTGGTTTCTAGAAGATACCCGAATCGATTCCTATTGGATGGCCAAGATTGCTAACAATGAATCTTGCCTGCAAGAACTGGAGGAATTGGATAATGTGGTGGAACAGCTTGCCTTTTGTTGCCAAATTTTTGATCGCTACGTCCAACTGGTCCATTCGTCGGACAGTAGTGACAGCAAGAACAATGACAATACTGAAACGTCTTCTCTCCAGCAAATGCTCCCCGAGTGGACCTGGAAGTATGCCAGTATGGACAGGTACTTGATGACACAACAATTACAATCGGCGTTGCAACTGGCCAATCCGGTACAAATCGTGGTTGGGACACCCCTACAAGTACCATCATTTGTAGAGGATGCCCAGTATCTGAGTATGCGAGCCTTGAAACGCGCAGCTTCGACTCGCTCGGATCAAGCTATTGGGACGGTAGCACATTCGATTGCCAGTGATGTCTGGTCGACAGATATTCCCAATGGTGTCCATGAAGCATTGTTGGAACAACGGGGATGTTACCAAGAAGGAAGCTCGGACAGGCACGCCAATCCGTCCGTGGATACAATGACACCATCCTCCTCCCGTAACAGCACTTCGTTTGCAGCGGCACTCATGGGGGCATTGGATGACGATTTGGGAACGACTAACAATACGACTGCCACTATGACCGCTACATCTCCTCCCAAAACACCCATTTCGGGGGGAGGTTTTTTGGGATCGTTCACCACATCATTGACTTCGACAGTGACTGGAAGTGACAAGCTTTTGTTGATTCGTATCGACACCTTTCTTTGTGCCTTGAATGGTATTCACTCGGCATCGTCTGCCTGCCGGTCATTGGTGAGCTTTTTGGATTCCCTTTTGGATCCATCCGAGGAGGAAGGAGAAGAGACATCTGCAACCACCTGGACAACCCGTAAAACAAGCCACAGGTCTTCCATGGTCCATTTGGCACGAGAAGAACTGTTTCGTTTTTCCAACACGTATTTGCAATTGTTGGATCACCAGGCGGTACAAGTGGTAGCAGAATTTTGTGGTTCCTGGCAGGATGCCCCCGTCTACAAGGGAAGTGCCTTTGTTCCTGTGTTACGGTATTATCTGGAACGAGAATCGTATGATCTGTCCAGTGCCGAAGAATTGGCCACGTCTGAAGACGATGCACGGTTACACAAACTCCTCCTCCAACCTCTGCAGGATTGTTATTTGCTACAACAGTTTGACAAGTGTGATTGGGATGTGTTACAAATCTTGTATGGACGGATAGCAGAGACGGTGGTACATCTCTTTTTGGACATTCTCTTATCTCCGACACTTCCCAAAAGGTTTACCGTTTGGGGCAGCCTTCTCTTGTCGAAAGAGGTACGACTGATCCAAAATTACGTCCAACGGCTCGTCCAGAGATCAACCAGTACCGGTCATCATGATCCTCATGGTCGTGGTGGTGCTGGTGGTGGTACCAACAACAAGAAATCCCCCGGTACCGTTTCGATGTTTGTGTCACATTGGGAAAAATTGTCTCAGGTGGTAACGATTTTGGAATTGGAAAAGCCATCCGATTGGTCCTTCTATCAGAGTACGTCGGTTGTGTCGTTGGAAGAACTCCAGGCCCTGTTACAATTGAGGATGGACTTTTCCGCCGATGCCATTTCGGCCGTCGTGTCGTCGTTTGCTTCGTAAAAATAGATACTGTAATACACAATGATGATGATGATGATGTATGAATGTGGAAAATAATGATGATCTTATCTGTTTTTGTCGTCAAGTTGTTGGGATTGAAAAAGTACTACCGGTAGCTAGCTAGCTAGAGTAGAGGAAGTTGTGATTGTGCTAACAGTAAACCAGAGAGTACTACGGTAGTGACAACATTCGAGGGAACATCCCTTCACAACAAGGGTATTATCAAGGGATATATGATGACTCGTCAACAACATCAACAGAACAAACACAAACGTGACCAAGGTAATGATGTATGGATTATGGCTTTGACAGAGTCCATGCAACAAGAATTACTACTACATCAACAACAACAACAACAATAACACTGCACCAACAACTTCTCCTCCACCACCACTATCAACAACAACGACATCATCATCAACATCGTTCCTCCGTCGTGTATGTTTGGAGTCTTTACGTGTAACGGCACATTCCATCGGTGCTGTTCGGACCGTCCAAAAGGACTTCACTGTCACTGTCAGCAATGACAACAACAACAACACCACAGTTCACTTTCCAAAAGGTAGTAACCTGGCATTTTCTCATATCATTCCCAATATTGCACCTTCCATTTGGGGTGGTAGCAGCAGCAGCAGCAGCAGCAGCAGCAGAAATGATACAACAACATCTACTGCCACCAACACCAGCAGTAGTAGTTTCAATTGGAACCATTCGATATCCTTGTATCAAGACGGATATTCTTTTACAACGTTTTCCAATGGTATCCCGGATAAGAATTGGCATTACAACTCATGATGGGTGTCGTCGCGTTACTGTTGGTAGAATACACTGTGGAATTACCGTGCACCAAACAGATCCCACCCTTCTCGTTTGAACGTTCAACATTGGCACAACGAACTGAACCTGTCATAGTCACTATCCGAAAGAAAGAAAACGGGTGCTGTTGTTGAAGTGGAATAAAGGGAGGTGAGAGGGATGTGAAAAAAGGGGTATTTCTCTCATCAGAACTGGCCAATCGAGGCAAGCCGACCGCACGAATAATAGTACAACGGTAGTACGTTGCTTCAATATGTGTCATTTTTACATCTTTGATCCATTCGACATTCGTTCCTGGAAGGAATCGCAAACAAACAGTAAGGAATGGATTGTTCGTATTTTTCATCGATTTTACAATTTCAACAGCCATTGATATTGCTTAGTCTTCATGAGTTTTTTTTCCCTTTGAAACTGCCACTAGCTTAGCTAGTGGTGGTGGAAACAAAGCAGTCGTATGTATGGGTGAAATGCTGTATTGATTGTGTGCTGAATGTGGAAGAGAAACACCACTCCTTTCCTACGAAATGACGAATCCTGTTGTTTGTGAATTCAGTGTCCCGTGTAAGAACGTCATATTACTTTTCGTCGAGACGCTTCATATCCATTCGGTTGTCCCAATCCAATAGCCAAATCCTCCCACGTTTGGGGTCTCTTGAATCCGCTTCGCGCTTCCAAAAAGGCCAACTCGGCCAAGTAGTCATCCTCACTAATATCCGCGGAAGGGTCTTGGGCCTCCCCATTTGCCACCAATCTCATCCCGGTGACCATTCCCCAAATCGCGGCTGCCTTGAAGGCTAAAAGCAAAGGATCTGGGGCCGGATGCTTGTCTTCATCACCAACACTCCCAAATTGTACCAAACAGAGAGGCTTTCGATTTTGGTTCTCTTCATCAGGCTCCGGTAGTAGGCATTCGGCTTCATTTGCATACTCATGAGAATGTGTCACAGGATCAACGTAATTGGCTCCAATGCGGAATTCCCCAATTCGATCACTAGCTTTTGTATTTCTTAGATAATCTCTCAATGCGAGGACAGCATGAGTCAGCGTCCCTCTTGCTTTCTCAATCTCAATGGCAGATGCATCTCTTATCGTGCCATTATACACTGCATCCGGCGATATCAGTCCAACCGCCCTATAATGGGAAGGTACATCGGTATCTACTTTGCTTCCAGATTCATTTGGTAAGCCAGCAGCAAAAAGGGCACTGTAAGCTTCTCCCTTCCAAGCCTTGGCAGATTCCAAGCTCATGGTTGGAATTAGTATTACCTTTGGAGACCCGCCATCAAAAACACGACCTTGATTGGACATTCTGATTTTGTTTGAGACGAAATGGACAACACCTGAACCGGGCGCCCTTTTGGTTGATTTCTTTTTATCTTTTATGTGACCTCTTACAGCCTTTTTCCAATCACTTGGCGCACCATCCTTATCCAACCCCACGACTGATGCAGCAATGTGCATCCACTCTTTGTGTGTTTGTCCCGCGGGCAAAAGATGTGCAATATCTTGACCGACATTGAGATCATTTCCAAAAATGTCTCTCGGCCACAACATGTCACGTAGTGTTGCAGAGCTTTGAGAACTTTGGCTCGTTCGGGAGGTGCTGTCGGATGCAACAGTGGAAGCGGATATGTCCTTTGCACCTATTCTGGTGTCCGTGTAAGGATGGGGCGAGTTAGTTTTCTTCTGATTGCTGTGTTGTCGGACTTGAATACTGTCAGCTTCCTCTGTCGTTCGCCAAAAGTTTGTCCATCGGATATCACTCAAGACCCGATCCTTCTCGATGTTTTGTCCTGCTAGTTTCCAATAATCAAAAAGGGGGGCGAAATACCGTCCATCAGAGAATGACCTTTCCAAGGCTGATAGCTCGCGTTCGAGTGATGATAGCTCGCGTTCGAGTGACAATAGCTCGTCTTTGAGTGACAAGAGTTGCCTCAATGATTGATTGGACTCTTCAGTTGTTTGTTCCAAATGATCCAACTGTTGTTGTTTGTTATTGCTTTCTTGTTCTTTGGAACGGATCTCTTCTTCTTTGTAATTGATCCGTTGTTTCAAATTTATCAATTTTGAAGCGTTTACAGTCTTCATTGGATCAAAAGGCGCATCCTCATTGACTCGTTGTTGGAGCGGTGGGTCCATTCTGTTCACTGTAGTACTATTAGTAGTAGTAGTAGCGGCGGCAGCAGCAGCAGCAGTAATAGTTGTTGTGGATGTTACAGAAATCGTATGTTTATATTACTGCTACAGTAGACAACCGGTAGTAGCTTGATTCTGTTTGCCTTGCTTGTTGTTGTTAGGGTTGTGGGAGTATGGACAAACACGATATGCTGGCTGTTTGCAGTGTTTTCGTGGTGGTGCTGGACCCTTGTTTTCGCGCGACCTAGTTCTTGATGCGCGCGTAGAATATCAGTACCGTATTCATTCAAGGGATGTTCGGGATCATGATGCGTTTTTTGAGAAACGGGGAATCAACAATTCCCCCCCAGAAAATATTGGCGCTTTCGAAAGCGCCCATAAAAAATATGGGCGCTTTCGAAAGCGCCTATAAAAAATATGGGCGCTTTCGAAAGCGCCTATAAAATATGGGCGCTTTCGAAAGCGCCCATAAATTCCTTGGTTGCGTCGTAGACGAGCAGCAATACGAAAGTTCCATCAAATCGACAAGTAGCAAAGAGCAGCAGTACGGTTGTTCTATCCTCCTCTTGTCGAAGTCACTTTTCACCATGAGAAAGTGTAAACTAAGGCCCGGTGTTGGCTGTAAAGCCACTATCCTCACTAAGTTCATCCTCAGATTTTTTTTTCATCAGACTCCGGACGATGGTATCGCTCGCACTTGCTGCCGTTCTTGCTTGATTCAATCAAAAGGTAAGGCCAAACACGCAGTGCCCTAGTAATCAACTATGATGAAGTGAGGCTATGTCCAATCATTCGAACAAAGAAGGCATCGATTGCGATAATCATGAGGGTAGAGTTGTGGCAACTGCCAGAAAACTATTCTTGTGATGACTAGTAGGTAGTAATAAAACTTTTCGCTATTTCATTTGTATAAATTTAATTTTCTAGTCTCGATATCAGACATCACAGCAACGAAATGCGCCCTTTGCAACAATTCGATTACATCGTCATTTTTTTTTCCCCTTTGCTTTCAAGACATTGCCATATCCGGAGCCGCACCACCCCCTTCTGATGGTTCGTTACCAGCGAATCCAAACTGAAAGCCGAGTCGGTTTTTCCGCATCTGCTGCACCGGTCCTTTCTTGGCCATACGAATATCGGAGCGACCGATCTTCCAATAGACAAAATGTCCCACACTGCGTCCACTAGCGTTTGGATGGGTTTCACTTACCGTCAAGGACAATCCAGGGAACTCGTTCTCATCGTTGACGAGAGACCGATTGACGACATCTTCCCATTCGATTACGACATTTTCGGGGAAGACAAGCAGGAGGTTCTTGGTTTTGGGAACTGGATTGGAAACATCGGGGTTTTGATGGATCGTCCAAAGCTCATCGTCCAAAGCATCGGTAAGACAATCATCCTGTGCCGACGCGATTTCTTCTCGATTGTTGGCGAAGACGTAATCGGTGGAAGGGTAAGTGAGCAAGCATGTGTTGTCGCTGTGCTTGCGCAAAATGTAGGCATATTTTGCCGTTCGGATTTCTTGCTTTATCTTGTCACGAAAAGCGTCCAGAGGAAATTCATTCATGTATTCAGGTCGAGATTTCCACAGCTCCATGGGCTTCATGCTCGGATCTTTGACGTAATCTTCCAAGTCATCCCAAAGATGCTCCTGTGCAGAGGAACCCTGCCATTGGATAAAGCCCTTGTGAGAGAAAAGTGATGGTTTGTGATTCTTTTTGTAATTGTTGAAAGCAATGAGATCATCGTCTGCTCGTCGATCCAATTCAAGAATTTTGTTTCGAAGCCTATTCAAACGATTCTTCAATTTACTATAATCGTACAATGCGAGCTCTGGATCAATAGAGTAAACATCTTCCAATGACATCTGCTGGAAATTCTTGTCATCAACTGGAATAATTCCCTCCAAAAGAGCGTTGTAGAGGATTCGTTTAGCTTTGCTTTTGCGCCACTTCATCTTCGGCTCATTGAATTTTTTTGACCGTGCTTCCACACGGATCTCTCCAGCTGATACCGAATCAAAAAAATCTTCATTTCTGCCCTCTTCAACGATTTTGAAATGAGTCTTCACAGCATAGAAAATGTCGCTGTTGTTGCCATCAACAAAACGAAATGTGTAGCATTCTTGACTTTTCCGGCCTACAGTTTTCTTTTCATTTGACAGCAGCACAACGGTTGACCGATGTGAGGCATCAATGTTACTTTGCTTCGGGTGGATGAACTTAGTGAGGATAGTGGCTTTACAGCCAACACCGGGCCTTAGTTTACACTTTCTCATGGTGAAAAGTGACTTCGACAAGAGGAGGATAGAACAACCGTACTGCTGCTCTTTGCTACTTGTCGATTTGATGGAACTTTCGTATTGCTGCTCGTCTACGACGCAACCAAGGAATTTATGGCAATATGGGCGCTTTCGAAAGCGCCCATATTTTTTATGGGCGCTTTCGAAAGCGCCCATATTTTCTGGGGGGGATTTGTTGATTCCCCGTTTCTCAAAAAACGCATCATGATCCCGAACATCCCTTGAACGAATACGGTACTGATATTCTACGCGCGCATCAAGAACTAGGTCGCGCGACAACAAGGGTCCTGCATCATCTATCTGCATGAGAGAATGACTGTGAAGATGATTCACATCTGTGGGTCCGAAAGCACCACCGTAGTATCATACCGACCGGGCACCATTTCGTACCGTATGATACTACTTGGAAGAACGCTTCACAGTCAGTACGGTAGGTATGCTTCATGGGGTATCTTTTTTCTTCGGTGTTGATACACTGGTTGTAAACAATTTTAACCCTAATAAGAAGAATCGGCAACTAACTGTAAATGACCCACTACTTTATGACAGAATATCCTTCTTATATCATGACATAATTTTTCCAATCATGAATGACCAATCCATTCTCCAAAGAGCATCAGCACTCAGCACCGGTTCCAGTTAACTGTAAATGCTTAAGATGATCGGAAATGTTAAGTTTAACCGGAAAACTTCCACATCCGGAGGGTGTGCTATTTTTAGCATTTTTATTAAATCCTGCTAAATCGAGGAGTTAAAGTTGGTCTTTTTTAGATGTTGGTTTAACTTTTAACTCGAAGGTTACTTACATTTAAGAGCCAATCAAAGCCAATGCTAAAAAATTTAATTAACTGTAAGATGGAGCGCCGTCCTACGCGAACAACAGACACCGAGAAGGATATGCTGCATATTCATTTTGAAGATAGAACATACCACGTATGCAACAACAACTTTGGTCTTCTCTCTTCTCTCGCACTATTATATTCATTGTTTGTTGATAGCTTTCTACGGTAGTTAAAATGGGGCAAGGTAAGCGATGGAGCTCCGAGGAGAGTGCTCATCTAGCGGAGGCGTGGATACATGCTTCGGAAGGAGTAGGAGAGGTTAAAGTGAAGGGTGCAAGTCAAGATGGTAATGAATTTTGGGGCAAAGTGTTGGAAGAGTTTGGCAGGAAGGCTCCCGCAAATGCAGCTCCCGGAACTTACCTCAAGCGCGAAAACAAAGGCGGTGAGACGAGACCTCCCATTGAGAATCATTTCAGGGACAAGATCCAACGCGACTGTAAGAAATTCAACTCTTCCCTCCGGAAGGTACTTTGTTCCAATCCTACTGGATGTTCTGAGCAGGAGAGGATTAACATGGCAGTTGCAATTCATTTGGGCAAGAGTGACAGTATGAGCTACCGCCACAAAGGATTTGAGCCCAACGACTGGCTATTCTATCAGGCGTGGCTTGTATTGAAGAGTCACCGGGCCTTCCTACCTCCAACTCCTCCACCACCGGACGAGGACATTGAAGAAATCGAAGACGATGAAGACTCGGATCCTCCTTCTGATACAGCACAAGCTCTGTTTACGACTCCCAAGGTTGCTACGGCAAGCGACACTAGTGATGATTCTGATATGCAGCCTAGCAAACAGCGTTCTAGAGGACCCGGATATGGTGTCAAGAAAAGGAAGGCCCTCAAGAAACAAGAAGAATACAGAGCAAAAAAGTACAAGACTCAACAGGAATTCCTTGAAATTCAGAGGCAACGTAGAGACAATTTTAGAGTCTACGTTGACAACAAGAGTCGGCATGATGCCTTCAAGATGGCGGTGATGGGCTACAACGCTTTCAAGGACCATGACCCTGAACAAGGCGAGTATTATAAGCAGCAGATGGAGCGCATTCTTGGCAACGCAGTGCCCGATGACACCGTGATTGAATACAGAGCAAAAAGGCACAAGACTCAACAGGAATTCCTTGAAATTCAGAGGCAACGTAGCGACAATTTTAGAGTCTACGTTGACAACAAGAGTCGGCATGATGCTTTCAAGATGGCGGTGATGGGCTACAATGCTCTCAAGGACCATGACCCTGAACAAGGCGAGTATTATAAGCAGCAGATGGAGCACATTCTTGGCAACGCAGTGCCCGATGACACCGTGATTGAATACAGAGCCAAAAAGCACAAGACTCAACAGGAATTCCTTGAAATTCAGAGGCAACGTAGCGACAATTTTAGAGTCTATGTTGACAACAAGACTCGGCATGATGCCTTCAAGATGGCGGTGATGGGCTACAACGCTCTCAAGGACCATGACCCTGAACAAGGCGAGTATTATAAGCAGCAGATGGAGCGCATTCTTGGCAACGCAGTGCCCGATGACACCGTGATTGAATACAGAGCCAAAAAGCACAAGACTCAACAGGAATTCCTTGAAATTCAGAGGCAATGTAACGACAATTTTAGAGTCTATGTTGACAACAAGAGTCGGCATGATGCCTTCAAGATGGCGGTGATGGGCTACAACGCTCTCAAGGACCATGACCCTGAACAAGGCGAGTATTATAAGCAGCAGATGGAGCGCATTCTTGGCAACGCAGTGCCCGATGACACCGTGATTGAATACAGAGCCAAAAAGCACAAGACTCAACAGGAATTCCTTGAAATTCAGAGGCAATGTAGCGACAATTTTAGAGTCTATGTTGACAACAAGAGTCGGCATGATGCCTTCAAGATGGCGGTGATGGGCTACAACGCTCTCAAGGACCATGACCCTGAACAAGCCGAGTATTATAAGCAGCAGATGGAGCGCATTCTTGGCAACGCAGTGCCCGATGACACCGTGATTCCCAATTTGAATGGTATTGACAACGCTAGCCAGTGGTGACATTAGCGCTGCTACTAATCGCACAGGTCTCTAAAAGATTTAAATACTTAGTGATAAAGATAATAGTATTATTCTTTCAAAGAACTAATATGCTCTACCAAATCTTTCTTGAGCTTGAAATGCTCATATGAGCTTTGCATGATGTTGTCAAACTGGGCTACTCTTGCAGCAAATAGAGTCACTTGGTCTTGCGCTGCCTCGTGGCTGGTGATCTGCTGCCTTCCAAACAGTGGAAAGTTGCCACGAGATTTTTCAGGGTTATTGTCTTCATCTACTGCTCCATTCTTTTTTTTTTCTATGATCATATTGTGTAAGTATGATACAACAATACAAGACAACTTGGATCTCCTCTAAAAAGAACCACTGTCTCAATGGACGCTGTAGCACATGGAAGCGCTGAACGAGCACACCGAAAAGAGCACTCGATGTCCTTTTTTACCTTCTCTTGTTCTTCCGCAAACGTCCTTTCCTTGGGATTGGAAGAATTGGTGTAGGTACTGACAAAGATATTGCCCATTCTGGATGAATTCCATCTACTACCGTAGGTAGATAATACATCCAGTCTCTCATGGTGCCGTTGATTTGATACAGATCCGTCTTGAGGCAGGCAAGGCATCACCAGACAACATACTACCCAACAAGGAATAGAGCTTTTGTCAAGCACGTTGATGTTGTCATTCATTGCTTGAACCTGGATCTCCAAAATTTGGAATGCCAAATATATTTTCTATGATCACATATGGCTTCCAATATATGAGAGTCTTGTTTCCTCCTTCTGCGTGGCCCCTGGGTGTTCACCAGCTAACTAAATCTAAAACTGGACAGTTCTTCGAAAGCAAAGTGCTTGTAGTAGTCCCATGAGCCCAAGCATCCAGGGAAAAGGCGTTCACCCATTTCTTGAGATATATATATAACTTGACGTTGTTGTTTGTTGGTGGGCTCTGTTCAAATACTGTGGGCCGAACGAACGCTACAACCACTAGGTAGCCTGGCAGCAAACTGCTTGGCATAATCTCGTAGAGAAGTAGTCTCCCCAAATATAGAGTTTCTCATCGTCACGGTCGTAGTATGTATCGCCATAAGCGATAAAGCGAAAACAACCAACTAGTTTGACAAAGAGTAGATAGATTCCGGGTCCCCTCCATCAAATGGTCATGGACTCTGTTGAATACAGCCCGGGGACACCTAAACCTCCGCTCAAAATCAACTTCATCATCGTAGATGGATTCCCTCCTCGTCCCATTGTTGAAGTAGTTTGGAAACAACTCTCATGTATGCGTCGTCAACAAAATCACAGCGCGCTTGTTTAGCTGTTCTGGGACGATCAACCTGGAGTTCCTTCCCTTTCCGAAAGATGAAGACTCAAAAGAGAGAACAAACAGTCCAAGCTGCAGCATTGTCGGCAGCAAATTCCTCTTGGAATATGTGCAAGCGATCCTCATCAGGAGAGGAGCTAGCTATCATCATCCATATTGGTTGTAGTAGAAGCTTGTCAACAGAATTGGTGCGTGCTGCGTGCTGTTGAGTTGAGGCTCCCTTTGGTTGAGTCAACGACATCATGGTCATTGTTGGACGAGGTTTGTACATCCTGTTTCGGCACACAGTAGTATTACGCACGGTAAGAAATTATTACAGTAGTTAGGGAAAGGTTCGCAAACCTTAATTTTATCATCATATCCCGCACGCTCATCCTCACAGTCAATCCATGAAATGACACAAGAAGTCAAACACAGTGTCACCTCTATGGGAACTGTAGGTAGATACTACCGTACTATCATACTACCGACACTGTATGATACTTCCACTGGCTTTTTGTTGCATAACAGTAGTTACCACCATGAACGACTTGTTGTTTGTTTTTATGCAACTGACAACTGACTGTGAACGGCAGTAAAAAAGCAACAACAGCCATTCTTAGTTAGTATTACTACTATCAGCACTACCGAAGATTGCAGCAGTTGTCTGCCATGAAGAGGGTGAAGCGTTATAATAGTGGTGGGGGTGGTGGTGGTGGTGGTGATGATGATGATGGTTGTACTTCTTCACGACAGTCATCGTCTTCTCCTTCTCCTTTCACCTTGGAACAGTTGTTGTTCCTTCCGTGTTGTTGGTTGTTGATTGGTTGGACGACAATGTGTTATCACTGTGACGGTGTTTGTGCCTTTTCTCCACACAGGACAACATCAACAACAACAACAACGTCAACATTCCGTTCATTATTACACAACAACAACAACAACAAGAAGAAGAACAGAAAGAACAATCATCATGACAACACGTTGCTGCTTTTGGTTTCATCCTCATCATCAACATCATCATCTACTTCTTCTACTGCTCTGCAAATGACAACAGACAACAACAGCAACAATACGAATGATTTGAAACGTAAGATCAGGTGGTCGATGGATCAAGAAGAACGATTATGGAAAGATCATTGGGGATGGACGTCTACCAGATACGGTCGTCCACCATGTTCTGTTACTGCACTAGACGTGGTAGAAGATGCCTTTCGAGCGATTGCTGGAACGTTGTACGATCAACAACATCCCGATCCGGCAATTTTGTTTCCTTCTGTTGTTAACATCAGTTTGTTTTCGTATCGGCCACAACGGAGTACATCCCGTGCAGGACGGATTGGGATTGAAATCGACGGAACGGAACATTTGTTTGATGATTTGTTCAAAAGCCACAAAAATGCGTCGAGAGCACAACGACGGTTTTCCTTATTATTGGCATTGAAACTAGCTACAGGAGAATCATGGGACGAGTTTGAAGATGAAGAAGACAATACTACTACTGCTACTACTACTGCTTCTACTACTGATGATGATGATACTGATGATAATAATAATGAGAACGAAACCCAAAACCACCATGAAAAGGACAACATCAATAAAGACCAATCCTCCTCCTCCACCACCACCACAACACCACCAACGACGACAACAACAACAACACCAACTTTTCGTCCAGTCGTATTGAGTTTCAATACACTCAAGGAAGCCTTGTTGGCACGAGGAGAAATGCAATACTTGCAATCGACAATGACATTGGACCATCCCGAGGTTTGGGATTGGATTGTCATTCAATCCATATCGGACGGTTTTTCTTCTGTGTTGCATCGCAAGAAGGAACGAAAAAAGCATACGTCCATCAACAACGCCAAGGTGGATCCCAAAAAGGGTATTTTAGTGTTGTGCAGTCCCGCAGATTATAGTCGCGAATATGAACCACCCGGTCCGTCTCCAACTACCATTACCGACCTTCAACGGACCGTCGCCATTGCCTTGCTTCATGATACACCCGTGGTGGTACTGTCACCCCGGTTCTCGTACGAAGAGGAGGTCTTACCGGGTGGCTTTAGTGGAACCATCCATCAACAACATTCATACCAACAGGCTGGTTATTACGGAGGTATGGAACCACCCCGAGGAATGTCTCCATGGATATTAAGAGACTTCCTACCACCGTCCTATTGTTGGATCGGTAATGCATTGCGATCCGGCGGTAGTAGCAGCTGTAACAACGATGATGATCATGTCGTCGATACGGATGTTGTTTGGAATAACAATGGATTCATGATGACATCTCCACCGGCACCAAGAGTCGTCATGACCAACTCAGTCATGGAGCGGGTAAATGAAATGATATTTGGAATTTTTGGCAAATTTTACTGTATTGGGAGCAGTGTTGCGTAGATCCCTTGCTTCCTTTTCCAGAAAATGAATGTATCTCCTCACGTCGTTCTTTTTTTCCCCCCTTATATTACTCTCCTCCTATATAGGATCATCCATGGCACATGTTTGCAGTACAGGAAACATGGAAGTATCAGAATCGTCATCCTCGTCATCATCATCATCGTCATGACTATCCTCGTCAGGAGAGTCAAGCTCAATACTTGGGTTCGACTCAAAGTACGGCTGGTCGACCCACTCGTGCCCTGGTTGCAAAGATTCTATCTCCAGAATCAGCATCATGACTATCATTTATGGACAGAATTTTTTTATTTTTTTTAAAAAAGAGAGAACAAAGAAGTTCTTCTCTCTCTGTCTGTCTATCAGGTGGGACGATGATTCGTTCCACACCAAGCATCCCGACATGCATCCATACACACACATCGATCCATTGCAACAAATCTGTCATTATCCCTCTATATACTACTACTACATCATGACTATCCTCGTCGGGAGAGTCAAGCTCAATACTTGGGTTCGACTCAAAGTACGGCTGGTCGACCCACTCGTACCCTGGTTGCAAAGATTCTATCTCCAGAATCATCATGATTATTGATTATGGACACAATTTTTTTTATTTTTTTAAAAAAGAGAGAACAAAGAAGCTCTTCTCTCTCTCTCTGTCTATCAGGTGGGACGATGATTCGTTCCACACCAAGCATCCCGACATGCATCCATACACACACATCGATCCATTGCAACAAATCTGTCATTATCCCTCTATACTACTACTATAGTATCACGGGCCTGCAAAGCAACATCAACGGGGGCCTGCACAAACAACATCGAAAAATATTGAGAGAGCAGGTACACCCAATGAAAACCCAATGAGCCACGGTATGAAAAACAAAACAAAACAAAATCAAACACCTCTCTCAAGTTCAAAAGTGGACTTGGTGTTGTCCGAATAATTATGTTGTTATAGTATACTACAGTACTACAAATGGGTAGAACTCTTCCTTTTTTTGTGGTATAGCAAATGTCGAAAACAGTCCAGCGAGTATAATACTTCGTAATAATATAAAGAAAGTTTATTTTTTTTGAAAATAAAATCACGATATATCCAATTCATTCCTACGATGTTTTTTGTGTGTTGGGATGATATCATTTTTTATTGATTGGTCATGACACCGTCGTCGTAGCAACGGTAGTGTTGGTGAGTGTAGCGTCGCATTGGTTGGTAGTTGTGTGACAGTTATCGTTCGTTCCAGTCTGTGACTGTTCCTCCTCCGCTTCCTCTTCGTTCTCTTGTTCCTCTACGATGAGTCTTTGTTCCGTGGTAGGAAAGTTGTTGAGAAGTTGTGTGTCGTTTTTCGGAACACAATAGATGGTAGGATGTTCCACAATAGTCATCCCCTCCAAGACAGTACGGAGACTTTGTTGGGGCAAAATTTCAATGTACCGTGGTTGATTGGCAGGACTAGGAAGTCGTTTCAAGAACAAACACCATTCAATTGTTGTTGTTGTTGTTGTTGTTGTGGCAGTCGTAGCTTCTGTTGTTGTGGACGTTGAATCTGGTGATGACATCATGGATACAGTCTTGTTGCGTATCTGATCCACAAGGTTCGTATCATTCTCTGAAATGTTGAATTCGATGGTAGTTGTTGTGGGTATTGATGTGGTTGTACTTTGGATGTTGGAGAGACCAAATAATACCCATTCTACCTTCCAGGTAATCATATCACGGGGACCACAGTACCACGAGGTATTCTTCGTGTGACGTTCCATGAAGGGAGGCAACAGTTGAAGGGTTATGTTACGCTGTTGAGCTTGTTGGACCAATCGTCGACTCTTTTTGGGATTCGGTGTCGTTTTCGAATGAGATACACGACGCTGGTTGTGCAATGTGCGTTTGTTGTTGTCGTTGATGTCGTTTTGGGTTTCTGCTAGTTTCGCCACTTTACGAGCTCTTGGCATGACCTGATTCAACACTTCTTCCAAAAAAAAGTAATCGCTACGTAGGGATTGATCACTCATTCGACAAAGCGGCAAAAATTCACTTCGTTGTCGTTTCCCCGAACATCGCGTACGCTTCTTGTGTGCCTGACAGCAAACCAACGAACACGTCCGTAGTTGACAGGCCGGACACTGATATACGGAAGATTGTAATTGACATTCTTGACACAGTCGAAAGTTGTTGCTGCTTTCGATGTTGTTGTTGTCACTGGAAGTCTCTGAATGGTTGGCGGCGGAGCTATCGACTGGTCCCATGATCATAAAATCGTAGCTACTAGAGAAACACAAGAACAAACTCACATCAATGGTAGTGTAGTAGAGGTTGAAGGAATTATTTCAGAATGTTCCCTGACTGATGACAATCGTTGAAAGAGAAGCGGACTTTTCACAACCTATCTCTCCGAAACGACTGGCTATGAAGCTTTTGAGGATGCTATCGTACTACCGGTAGCTAGTATGCATAGAGGTATGAACATCTGTCGCACCGTTAGTGCAGGTATGATACGTCCTACCTACCAATACGTACCGTAGTTTGATGAGAGCACGTAATACGTGTGACTTGCAGCAGGGTGTTGGCCCTACAGTGGAACTGACAGTGAAAAGTGTGTGAAGTGCGAGAGCAATTTTCGTCTTTTTGCCACCATGAGAAACCTGCAGGGTGGGTAAATGGTAGTATTATTTCCTCTCTAGTAGGTAGAGAAGCCAACCAAATCGTTTTCCCTCACTTGACAGCAAATTATTCGTTCTTCCTTCCTTCCTTCCTTCCTTCCTTCCTTCCTTCATTCTTGCACAAGTGACCATTCTTAACAAGCAGCATTCCTTTGCGACGCACAACCAGCCACCAACTGAGTCTCCATCCAGAAGGCGAGAAGTCCGATCCTATTTGTGCATCCGCAGGGTCATCATTTTCAGAAGTCTTCACGATTATGGATGATGACCCCTTCAATCGAGAAGTACCCGAAAACTTGCAAAAGGGCTTAGCGTTCGCACCCAATGAACTATTTTCGATTGCTGAAAGCACCGCTTCGTCGTCTATTCGACTTTGTGACTACCAGACATCTCAGTGGGGCAGTCGATTTCAAGGAACTGCTTCTCTTTCAGCAAGAATATGGCCACCTGCTCGTTCCTTATTTCTATCCGCCCAACCCAAAGCTTTCGCGATGGGACAAGAGACAGAGACATCAATACAAGAGAATGCATTTGGGTCATCATTCGACCTTGGCTGATGAGCGTGAAGAGATATTGCTAGAGATAGGGTTCATATTTGACTCTCACCAGATGCGCTTTGAAACTCTCAAGGCCTATTAATTGACCCATGGGCATTGTCGACTCCCTGCCAAGTTGAAAGATTGTTCGTTGAATGTCTGGATCAAACACCAACGCCGCCAGTACCTTTTTTCAATTAAGGGAGAACAGAGTGGCATGACGGAAGAACGCATTGCTGCCTTGAATTCACAGTCAATTGGTTTCGATTGGAATCCACGCAACTTGCATCGACCCAACAACGCTTAATAAATGTCTGTTCTTGGACGGTCATTCTCGTAGCTGAACTCAACCATTCATGAGATAAACCATACAGACAACGATAATTTCTAATGCATTCGATATCGTTTCGAGAATTCCATGGTCATAATCACGGAAGATTTTGCGTTTTCAGAAATTCCTGCAATGCTTTTTTTATGTATCAATGCGACAGTACACCCTAGATCACGATAGAAGAGACATGGTAATATTTTTTTCTAAATTCTCTCTCTCTCTCTCTCTCTATGAGTGTCATCTATTGAGAGCCACGATACTATGGTTTTCATTGATTTCCGTTTTTCAGGAGGATTCGGATGACGTCTCGAAGTGGTAGTTCTTGGCTCCGTTGGAATCAGGGATGGGAGAGTATCCGTCCTTGTTCTTTCGTCGTCTGGTCAAGAATTTGTTGACAATCACAGTACAAATGCTTCCAGCCAAGAATGCCAACGAGACAATGACTGCCAAAGACACGTGAGGATCCTGGTTTTGCTGTTGTTGCTCTTGTTGTTGCTGCTGCTGCTGGACAAAGGGTTCCAACGGGTTGGCCATAGTCATCACATTCGATACTCCCCGTTCTCCAAATCGAATAGTGGGTGTGGGAACATCCAAAAAGGTTTCGTTTCGTAAGAAACGGTTCAGCATATCCATGGCGGCCACGGGTTGATTGTAGGGAACCACTGTGTGTGTGTGTGTGTGTGTGTGTGTGTGTGTGTGTGTGTGTGTGTGTGTGTGTGTGTGTGTGTGTGTGTGGAAAGAGACAGAGAAACACCATAGCATTTTTGAAACGTTTTAGCGGACTTTCATACATCGAAACAAGCATGTGCACACATACATGCTATGCTATCTCATCCAAACATCACGATTGACTTACTGTGACCCGAATTGTACACGACCACATATTTCAAGGCACGGAACTCCTTGGCCCAGCCACCCTCGCCACCTTGGACGTTCTCTACCATCCAGACACCACGGTCTGCATCTAACCATTCGTCCTTGCCCTTCCATTCCATTGCATTCAACAATAGTTCGCTACCAACCACGTTTGTCGTCATGTCACGGTCTCCGTTGTACACGAGGACTGGGATATCGGCGTCCAACAAATCGCCGAGGTAGGGAGTCACGTCGATGGGCCGATCGTTCTCCAGGTATAGCTTTCGATGAAACAAATCATCGCCAATGGACGATCCGCCTTGCAATCTCCTTTGTCGACGCTGTCGGCGTCGGCCGTTGCCATCGGCACATCCGTGCCAGGTGATGTTCAAGGGAGCATGCAACGCCTTTCGAACATCCAATCGGTTGTAGAACGCTTCCGAAGTGAATGTCACTTGATCAACGTTGGGGTCCTGTAAGATACAAACAAAAAAAAAGTTCAATGACAACGACAACAACAGTGGTGAGAGTCAATTGAGAAAAAAAACCTCAAACGAGACCACCAGGCATGATGGAATGACAGTAAACATAATTATTCCAACACTATAACGCACCCACGTGGTAATGTCGTAGGCGTTGGGATTGCCAGCGGCTTGCAAAACCCCCCACATCATACCGCAATCATCTTGCACGTTGAACGGATGAAACGGCGGTGGCAGTGTGGGACCGTTTCCGTCGTTGTCCCACTGTTCCTTACACGCCTGAAAGACATTGTGCAAGGCATTCCGGGTGGGTTCGTCGATCAATCCATGCCACCAACTGTAATCAATCACGGCCGGTCCCTGTACAAAGCCGTTCATCCATCCATTTCCGATTCCGACACCTCCGATAGGAATGTACGTCCATGGTTTGGTCAAATCATCAACAGTGGTTTGTCGTGGGGGTAAACTCCCCGCGAGCCATTTTTCGTTTTGCAAATGAAAGTACCGTCCGACCGAGGGTAGGTACATACCCGCATACGATTCACCCATGATGAATAACTTGTGATCCTTCAAATGATCAAAGACGTCATAAAAACTCTGCATGAACTGCCACAAATCGGCTGCGACATCGTTTTCGTCATTGGGATAGGTACCATAGGAAAATCCTGTACCGATGGGTTGTTCGGGATACAACATGGTCGTCGATTTGGTCCATGCATATTCGTTGACACCAAGGTCCGGTTTGGAATCCAAACAACAAAATCCAGCCGGTCGGAGGGGTTGTGTGACGGGACTGTGTTCTGTGAAAATAAAAACGAGAGGTGGAGAAACGAAATATGTTTCAGAAAAAACGAACAGAAATGTATCGCCTCTTTTTTGGTTCCTTTTTTGGGATTTGTTTTGTCGTCTTTCTTTTTTTTAGTACACACCCATCATGACACCACAGTTAAAGGAACTGCATCCAGGACCACCGTTCAACCAAATGACCATTGTATCTGGAACCGCCTGTGTGGTTGGTTCAAACAACCAAAACATCATTTCGCCTCTGCGATTGTCATGCGTACTGGGAAGTGTTCCAGCTGAAATGTCAAAAAAAGGGAGCAATATAAAGGGGAATGATGAGAAATGGGGATTTGATTCTGAGAGATGGGAGCATTATTACGACCCATAGTAGTCGTATGGACAAAGGTATATCAATGACAGTTGTCATTTCTTTCATCCCAAACGTACGCACCGTACATTTTCCCGTCAAACTCGTCATACAAGGGTTCCAATTTTTGTAACTCTGTCACCAACAGATCTTCCTTTGTTTTATGTTGCTTCCGAGAGGCATCGACTTGCTCTTCTTGTTGTGGTTTGGTGACCACAGGGGGTGGTGGAAGCTGGTGTGGTTGTTGTTCGTCCATACTGTTGCCGATAGCTCGTTACGCTTGTTTTGTACTACTGTTGGGTGATTGTTGGAATGCTTCTTCTTTTCTTTTGTCCTTCTATCAGACGGAGATGCACTGCAGTTGCACTATTATACTGGTTCTCTGTGGTAGATGTTTGTATATTTGTGTCTGCCAATAAAAGAATCAGCTGTCGTTTGGTCGTCGGATTATTATAAATTTTTTTCTTCTTTCTGTATTTGCAGTCCAGACGAAGAAAGAAGTGGCTCTGTTTGAAGACGGACGATAGATGGTTGATGATGCAGTGCGGTAGCCCAAACGGCTAGAAAATACACACACTCCAATAATGTAGCACCAAAGTCGAAGGTGACAAGATATCATACGTTGTAGGTTGGATGACGTGTCCTGTACGACGTAAGTCTACGGTAGTAGTGTCGAGAAAGGGTGGAAGTGTTTGTCTCTCTTGACTATGAATAATTATTTGAAACTCCGACCGGTAGAAGCGAACAATACGTCTCATGTCAATAAATACACTACACTACTTTATCGACGTTCATGCTAATTGATGGTGGTCATCGTCATTCAACCAATCAACCACCAACGCGCGATGATGAATCTGCAACATGCAAACCAATGGAGTTTGGACGAGCGCGTTTACAAATACTATTACTACGTACGGTACTACGGTACATTACTGCCTTACTTCAGCAGCTTGGGCTGCTACGCTACTTGTGCTGCAAGTGCTCCTCTTTTTATGATATGACAGCTGCTACGGTGGTAGTCGTAGCGATTGTACTCCGTGGTAGCAAAATATTTCCAGAAGTATTTTCCATTTTCAATCTACTAGCTAGGTAGAGCCAAACTTCGATCAAAAAGGAAGATCCGAATGTGAATTGCCTCGAGTAAAGCTGGAAGATAGTTACTTTTACAGCTGGCTCGCCCAAAAACTACTTCGTACATAAGTACTACCGTACTGGAAGATCCAACCAGCAGTACATTTTACTCTACATTCGTCGACTTCGATACTTCCATTCGATGATCTCCGTAGTAATTGTGGCACATCCAGTACCCTATACGGCAAGTACAACAGGTTCGGATACGTTTCTTGCATCCTCGCGTGTCTTGCAGGTGTACTTTTTTGATACTTTTTCGATACTGACTTTTTGCGCTCAAATCCCATCCGGATCCATCGTACAACAATCATGCATGGGTCCAAGCAACCTTCAATTAATGGCGCGTCGTTGCCCTGCTTCTCTTCTTTTGGTGGAGAGGAGTAATATCTTCTTCTTCTTCGTCGTCTTCTTCTTCCTCCTCTTCTTCTTCTTTCCACATGTGATCATTGTGGATGAGAGCCATTGCCAACTTTCGTTTAAAGTTGAAGAAAGTCATTGGGACCTTGTTATTACATTGCCATACAAAGTATCGCAATCCGAGATATATATTGACTTCTGTGATTGCCAATATAAATGCAAACACTCGGTCCTCCCATCGATCCGTGACCCATGTTTCTTCCAATGACATATTGGAAAGGCGAAGATGGCTGTGATAATGCACAGCGTCTTGATACAGAAAATAATCTTCAAATGGCTCCGTATATTTGAATCGTTTCTGTTCTCCATCTACAAGTCGAATCCTTTCTGGGGCATCTGGGGATGATACCAAAGATCCATACGTCGATATCAATTTGATGGTGTGTTCTGCTGTGTCCTTCATACAGAAAAGATCGTATGGGACATCATCCAGTTGACCCTTCAACGAATCGACATCACCAACTTGCTTTGTAGACATATGTTGGTCCATCATATCTCCTGGAACATGTTTCGGCCAGAACCGTCTTTTTTGAATCAATGCGGAAGCAAATATACCGATCTTTCTAAGTTGGATGAGTCCTTGTAGAACACAATAGGCACTGTTCAGTATGACAACCATGCCTCTCCCTTTCATCGGAGTGAGCATCCGAAGGAGCAAACTCACAGTTTTCCCTGTACCCGAGTCTGCTGTTGGCGATACTCGTTCTGTTGGGGCATCTTTTCCTTCGACCAATTCGATCTGACACATGATTTTGGACACACCGCAACAGACAGCGTGATATTCATTTCCCATATTATTATGTTGCCCCGGCACAAACATCCATCCGGGACAAACGTATTTCGAAGTCCATGGAGACGTGGTCTTATCCATGCAAGATACCCATGACGACCGGAACTTGTTGATCATGTTGACATTCCAGGCATCGATGAGTTGCCGAACACCATGAAACTTGTCTTGGTAGGATGGGGCCGGACGGTTGGTGTACTGCAAGCAGTTCAATATCGTTTCAAAGCGCTGTTCGGACATAAACGTATTGAACCGAACTGGAACTCCACTGAAAATGCTGATATCTTCCTCGGACCAAAAGTCACCTCGTGTTCCTGCTGGGACTGTCGTCATGTAGAACCATAATCCGAGAAAACGCAAAAACTCTCCAAGATCAATCCGTCTTGCCTTTTCCTTTGTTAAATTTTTGTTCACTTCATCTAAAAGTACCTCATGGAGATAATCCAACGGAAAAAAGTACAGAAACAGAGAAAGTATCGTCATGGATTTGGATTCCATCTCGGTCCGTTCCATGAGTCTTGGTTTGCTCTTGTTCTCGTCGTTACCAATCAATACTTTTCTATGACATGTTCCACTCCATCCCCATGTCTGTTGATCATTCATGAGAGTGTCTCCATCATGATCCACAACGTCAGGGACGTTTTCCGGTGCTGGGTCGTTGTCATCGTCCACCTCATACCCCATGCTTCGAAGAAGCTCAACGTCGTACATACGAACGACACCATTTCGTACTATATCTGTTGGTACCTCCATACGAGTGTCGAGTCCTTGTTCTTCTTGTTCTTCTTCTTGTTCAACAACTGGTGGAATGTACCCAAACAGATGTTCCGTGGGACCTTCCTCTTCGACTCTACAAAACCGTTCGTGACAATAAATCTCCTTGTTGGGAAAGTGTTCATGATGAAACACGATGCAAACTTGTAATCGTCCGTTGAGTGGTTTGATTTCTTTTCGGATCGCTACCAACCCTTCTATCCGTGGTGATCTCCCAGCCGCAACGATCGATTGTTGTTGTTGTTGTTGTTGATAATACGGTGCTGTTAGAATAATGTCCGTAGGTCTCATGTAGCGCAACGGAGCGCTACAGATAGCGCCGTACCCTGCTTTCTTTCCCATGGTCCAGATCAAATTTTTGTGTTGGTTGCGTTCTTGCCGATGTTGTGTTGTTGCGTTGTTGCCAATGACAGAGGAACTGACAATAATATTATTATGCTTGATGTCTTCGACTACCGTATTATGATACGTCGGGGAGTTGGCAGTGGTGGTGTGAGCTACTACGACGAATGATATGATAGTCGTGTATCCAATACCAACACAACAGAAAATCGAAAAATCTACTATGCCTAACGTTTGCGCTTGAATTCGCGGGTAAAGTATTCCATACACCGGGTGTCATACTCCACTCCACGGAGTAGATACTAAGTCGTGTAGTTATTGTATGATAGTTGGTCTTCCTCGGATAGCACACACATTCATACATAGAGAGTCAATCGAACGACATACGACAGTCAGTATCATACCTTTGAACCTATCATACGTCGTACCATTGACTGTGATTACGGTACTACGGTAGAGTGTCATACGTAGTACATTCGATTGTACCGACTGATGAACGCACAACAGTCAGTACTGTGACTGTGATGACGCGAAGAATGAGTACGGTAGTCTATACCGGTAATACCTACAGTACCTACAGTATCTGTATGTACCTACTCTGACAGTGAATCAATCATCATCTCTCTCTTCTAAACTTTTAACTACCGGTACCATACCTACCTACCATAATGTGTTCCCAACATCATCTCTCTACCTCTCTATTAGAGAGAGAGCTACTCTACTACCGGTAGAGAGGTACAACCATTTGACTGATAGCCATACACAACACCATCTTTCCATGAAAAAGAAGACATTGAAAAGACGATACTGTACAGCGACGGCAGCTGCCATGAGTGTGGCAGTGGCAGTACTTGCCTCCGTTGGGTCGTCGTTGCAAATCACGAGCCGTCGCAGTTACTCCTGTCATGCATGTCCCATACAACAACAACTTCCGCCCTCCCGTTTGTGTACAAGCACATATCCTCTTGATACCTCTCGACGACGACGACGACGACGTCCGTGGAATCACCGGACGGAATTGGACGCTTCCACAGCAGTCAACAATGGACCACAACAACAGCAATCAGAAGAACGTCCTCCTTTGGGTATCCAACGAAACAAGACAGAATTGGATGATACAGGAATCGGGGAAAACGACAAACAGCAGCTCCAACTCAACCAACAACAACAGCAGCAGCAACAACAACCGCAACAACCATCAGATTTTATAGATTGGAACGAATTGAATGTATACGCCAGAGACGACGGACGCAGAAATGGCTGGAATATGGATGGTGGACTCTATGTCGAGGAACAAGACGAGATGGACTTTTTGGAAGATTTATTTTTGGAAGATGATGATGATGATGATGATGACGATGATAGTGATGATCGTCACTTGGATGGTTCGGATATACAACAAGAGGAGGAAGATCCCAACATCATCATCATCTATACGGAAGTATCCTCAAACGAAACCAAGTCACTAAAACCAACACCACTGCCTTTATCCTTGGAGGACATTTCTCCAAACTTGTCCTATTTTTATCTTCGTGATGAATTGGGTCTTTCCGAAGATATCATGTGGAAGATCACTCTCAATGCTCCGTCGGTACTCGGATTGAAAGCGGAAACGGTACGCAACAAGGTCCAGGTCCTTCAATCTCTCATGGGACTGTCAGATGAGGAAATTCGTCACGTCGTTTCGGTCCAACCAACCATTTTGCAACTCAGTGCCAAAAAGAATATTTCTCCTACCGTTCTTTACCTGCAACGACAACTCGATCTGAGTCGTAAGGAATTACGACAACTGTTGATAGGCAATCCTTCGCTGTTGAATTATTCCCTCAAGAATCTTCATAGCAAAATCGTTTCCTTTTTCCAACATACCATGGGATATACTCCGGCCGAAGTTCGTAAGATCCTCCTGAAAGATCCCTGGTTATTGGCATGTTCCGTTCACAACGGCTTGTTGCCACGCTTGGAGTTTTTGCATCGAGAAGTAAAGATATCCTCCCAAGATTTGCGTGTCATTGTCTTCAAGAATCCCAAAATTTTGCGCATGAGCGTCGATCAGAATTTACAACCCAAATTGATCTTCTTTTTCATCTTGACGCTACGCATGTCACCCAAGGATGTGTCCAAACTCCTACTGAAATATCCACAAATATTGGATTATCACTTGGAACGGCATATTCAACCCATCTACCACTACTTGATCCAATTGGAGTTGTTGTCTAGTTATGAATTTGCCAACCTGTTGAAACGATTTCCACGGTTCGTCACCTTTAGTTTGGCCCGGATCAAACAACGGATCGGTTACTTGCGATATCAACTATGTTTGGATGCCAAATCCATTCGACGGATCTTATATCAATCGCCTCAAGTCATGTCGTTAAGTCAAGAGAATTTGGAAACGACCATTCAATTCTTGTTGGAGACGGTGGCACCCAATGCCACCAATACCACAACCACGTTGCAATACGATCCAGAGGACGATCCAGAGGTCGACTTGGAGCTGGCCTTTGATAAGCGATATTTGGAATCGGACAATGACAACAACTACAACAACAATGACGGTGACGGTGACATGAAATGGACCATGGACGATGAAGAGTATTCGTTGCATATCATCCAAACATTGATTTCAGGAATGCCATCGTTGTTGCATTTGAACGTTACCACATCGCTCCGGCCCAAGGTAGAGTATTTGCGAGGCGTGTTGGGACAAGACGAACTAAGTCGTGCCTTATTGACCTTTCCACCGTTGTTGGGATATTCGTTGGAGAATCGTATCCAACCACGTCTACAGAAACTGGTCCAAGCCGGTATTCCGGGAGGTAAAATCACCTTTTGTCTCCCCATGAAAGAAGAGGCCTTTGATGTGTGGTTGGAGCGACAAACAGAAAAAGTTCAAATTGCAAAGACGACGGCACAACGTCGAGTACCGAAAGGACGAGACGAATCACCAAACACCAAAACCGAATCGGAAGCTTTGTCGTCGTCGACGACAAGTGGTTTCGAAATGGTGGGAAATCGGGAAATCAAAGACGGAGGTCGTATTATTCATTGGAGACGTAGAAATTCCTAGTTTTTTTTTGATGACAGATCAAATAATATTTGTCAATATTATTTGTCGCTCTACTTTTTTTCTTTTAGTTGGATTGTCCATAAAATTTGTGATGTGAAGCGGCTATTCCGCCTTGCGCTGGACGATTCGTCTTCGCCCGTTATGTTATGGTTATTTTGCCACCCAGACGAAATCAATGGCATCCAACAATTCAATTCTCTCCTTGGACAACGATCCTTTCTTCTTTTCGTGACGTTGACGACAGACCCATGGTCCAAGAGGCATACAGGCGGATGGGACCATATTATGCCCATGACTTTTCTGATACGCGATGAGTTCCTCATAGCGTTGAATCCATTTGCGATCAAACTTGTTCAAGTCCTTGATGGGTGTGTCCATTTTCGATGGAGTCCCCAAACTTGATGGGATCGCCTTGACAGGGGTGACACTCGCGCAATTGTCAGGCTTGACATTGCCGGTGACACGGTTTTCCTTGAATTCTTTCTTGGTGTCCTTGGCAGCCATGAGCGTGTTTTCCAATGCAAGTTGAGTTTCCAATTCTCGGATACGTTCCTTCAATTCCGAGTTCTCATCGAACACGGACGTGTCCTTCGAAGCATTGGCCGAGACAAGAGGCTTCTTGGCGGAGACTTTCGAGGAAGCATTGGTCGTAACCTTTTTAGTGGGTGTTGTATACAATTTGCTGCTACTCGTTTGTTGTGGGGAGGCCCAATAGCCACCAATACCCGAGGGCCAGTATCCTTGTTGAAAAGCCGAGTTTGCGTAGTTACCAGCATGCGGGTAAGCCGTGTTTTGACCTTGCGTATGATTGTAGTATCCATTGTTGGAGGCGGCCATAAAGGATGCCACCGACAAGTTGTTGGTATCCAATCCGTATCCATACGGCCCGACGTTGGTGGAAGGTATCTGAGTGTACACTCCCTTGGCTGCTGTCGTCGTGCTGGAAGAGACAGTTCCTTGATTCGACGCAGAACAAGAAGGACGAGAAGAGGCCTGTTGTTTGACGGTCTTTGGCTTTGGATGGACCTGTTGGTGCGTGCTGTTGTTTTTCGCCATGGTTGATACTATGCTGTGTTCATAGAAAAAGTTTTGCAGAAAATGAAGGGGCGAAAAATTGAACAGAAACAGTGAGGAGTTTTTTGAAGCAAGATTACGTCGTACACCAAAAAAGTCAAAATAGTTCTTTCAAGGAGAGCCGCCATTGATTTATCCCGTACCAAATGTCTCGGTGGATGGATAAAAACGTAGCACTACGACGTACCTGCCGGGAAGTTTTGGAAGACGAAGCTGATGATGATATTGTGCGATGGACGACGAAATGATGATGGATAAATTTTATGAAACACTGAAATGGTGAAAAAACTCTCTACTCTAGTAGCTACCGCTGCTTATTACTGTTGTATAGAGAGTAGCATTAACGAACAGAAACAGTGTGGTCCTGGATTTTCAATTTTTTTGAATACCGCGCTCGCTGAAAAGATACCGGTCGGAACGACGGCCATTCATGTGCATGGTCTCTTTCAGATTTTTCAATTCTTTAGTGGCCAACATCATACCAAACGGCTTCCTCTACCGTAGCTACTCTAGAGGTAGAGAGTAGAGAGTAGCTACGTCTAGTAGAGAGGTAGTCTTTCTACCGTAGTTATGAGTAGCTATTTTTTGGTTGATATGACAGGAAGTTTAAGTCCTCCGTAATTGAACATAGTAATACCGGTAGCTAGCTACTAGCTGGTAGATCATGTCGCATTAGTCATGACAACCGCTGTCTTCACGCGACGATAGGTTCGTACGACAAACCACCATGGATTGCCGATTTTTTGTCATAGTCTTCTTCTTCTCCAGTACCGTATCCCATCAACACCGGTAGTATGCTGAGGTCAGCATTTTGAGCTAACTGTAATAACAAAAGGAAAAGCATAAATTGCACTACGATAGCTACTACCGGTAGTTTCTTGCTGAGAGTTCTGGAGTACTACCTACTCGGAGTAGCTAGCTAGTGAACAACACTCTCATTATTAGCTCTTGGTGGCTACAACAATAGAGCCGAGCTACAGTCAGTAGACGACGGTACTGCATTCTAAAGTACTACTTATACATAGTCGTAGATTCGTATGATAGATGTCTTCTAATAAAAAAAATGAAACAGCGTCGATTCGCTCATACTACTACCGGTTACATGAAGTCGTGAGAACTGCTTTAACTTCTTTGGGTACCGGTATGTACTGACATTCGTTGGGGGACAAAGTTGCAAATTAACTGTAAAAATAGAGACATTTGAAGGGGGGGGAGATGAAGTTTCCACAAAAACCAGTCACCGTCAATTATTATTTTGCTTCTTCTCTCTCTTCTGTGTGCGCCGTTCATTTTTTCGATTCTGCCTTTTCATCACACCAACCTCTTTTGTTGCATATTCCTTGTCCATGTTGACGACTCCTGTTGGATACAAACTACCGTACTTGTATCATAGTATTTGTGTATTGACCATTCAAGAAGAAGAAGAAGAAGAAAGACCTTTTTTACAATCATCTTGCATGCATATCACCACAGAATGAACGAAAGGATTCGACGACGTTCATCATTTTCACATCAACAACTCGTACTATTGGTCGTTTTCTTCTTCTTGTCTCAATCTTGTTGTTCCTTTCCAATGTATCAACGGTCCTTCTTCCATCCTCGCAAGTACTTACCAACAATACATAACAACAAGCACTATTATCATCACCACTATCATCATTATGGAGCGGGATACGTTACTTCAACAACAACATCATCAAGAAGAAGACTAACATCATCATCGTTATCATTCCATACTAATGATTATACGAACACTAATGATTCCGTTCGACACAACAACCATCACAATAATCACCAAAAGTTGGAACAATTGGAATCGAACTCGAAACTTCAGTTGGCACCCATGATGGAATATACCGATCGTCATTTTCGACATTTGGTACGACTCATTTCCAATCGAACGTTATTGTATACGGAAATGGTAGCTGCCAATTCGTTGGCATATGAACGTCGACATCATATGGAATCGTATATCAAAGATCATCCACACGCAACGTCCGAACAAGTTCGACGACACTATTCCGACGAATATTTACGACGATTTCTTCGTCAGGGATCGATGGAACCATACGAGGGACCATCGGTCTTGCAATTAGGTGGATCCGATCCGATCATAATGAAGGAAGCAGCCGAAACGGTCATGGATTTATCTCGACGGGGGTATTGTGATTATACCGCAATCAATTTGAATTGTGGTTGTCCCAGTCCCAAGGTGGCCGGGAAGGGATGTTTTGGTGCGGCATTGATGGATGATCCTCATTTGGTTGCCAAATTGACACAAGCACTTCACGATGGATGTGATGGGACACTTCCCATTTCCGTCAAATGTCGGATCGGCACTGATACACATCAACCCTTTACCAAAATGGGATATCAACAACGACAACCAAAGGAAGAAAAGTTGGAATACCAAAAGTTATGTCACTTTATTGAAACGGTCGCAAGCAATGGGATTGTGACAGACTTTGGAGTTCATGCTCGTATCGCAGTCTTGTCCAAATCATTCTCACCGGCAGACAATCGTAAAATCCCACCGTTGAAATACGACATGGTCCGTCGACTCGTCCAGGACTATCCACAATTTACCTTTACCTTGAATGGTGGGATTGACAGTTTGTCTCAAGCTCAAGAACAATTGGACCAATGTCCCAATTTGAGGGGTGTCATGATCGGTCGGGCATGGGCTGCCGATCCGTGGAGTTTTGCCATGGCAGATCATGTCTTGTACGGGGATGACGTACCGACCAAGACTCGACTCGATATTTTGCAAGAGTACGGTCGTCATGCGGATCACGAAGAGCAGTCCATCGACGATCCCGTCAAAATTCGTCGGTTCCTGATCAAGGCCATTACCACATTATTTGCCGGTGAACCCAACGCGAAAAAGTATCGTATCGCACTGGACGAGATTGCTGGAATACCGAAACGAATACAACAACAAGGACAGCAACAAAATGGACAAAGTTATAATAATGTTATGGAGGGACAACCACCATTGTCGGATCTGATATTGAACGTTGCACATACCCATCTGTCCGAGGAAGTTTTGTTGCGATCACCCCAAGAAAGTTACGAACGCAAGCTATGGGAAGAAGAAAAAACGAAACGAGATCGGGCCACCATCATGGCAGTGACAGCCGGTGCGAACAATACCAACAACAACAGCAACAATATCAATACCGATAACGCTATTGGTCGATCCGATGCAGTGGCGGAATGGCAATCGGATCGACAACAAGAAAAGGAACAACAACAACAAGGTGTCATAACAGGTGCGTACGAAGCAGCATTGGCCGGTGACGAGTCGTCGCCATTTGCAATTGTCACAACTACTCCGCAGTCATGACAACAAGCGATATACTATTACTACTATTACTACTACTACGCCGGTTTCGCCCTCTGAGGTACAACAGATGATAGTACAACACTCTAGGCCATGGTACAGATGGTACGTAGATAGGGGGAGCCTGCCAGTCAAATGAGAGAAGATGCACGAAAACTCGTCGAAGTCCTCATGAAATGCATAAAACACTATACTTCTCTCCTAAACCAAAAAGTCAACCACTACATACCGGCATGCACCCTTGCTCCTCTTCACGTTAGTGGGTCTATGATTGCCAAGGACTTGACCTTGTCCCCCATAGGGCCACCAACAAACAGGAATCCAGCAGCAAGCTTGGCGTCAGTGGGCAGTTGGTCAACTGAGTATGTATCTGCTGACAACACGGCCACCTGAGCCTCCCTTCCGACGGCCTCTGATCTCAATCTCTGGTCGATTTGCTTCTTGTTTGGCGCAGTAGGTGGGAGGGAATTTTTGAAGACTGTGGGTGCGGAGCAGTCCTCTCTGTTAAGCGGAGGAGAGCTTGGAATGTCTGGATTTCTCCTTACTGCTTTCAGCGCAAAAGATAGTACCTTGCATCGAGTCGGTCCGGCGCACGATCATCATCACCATTGATCAGCAAATATTCATGCTGTCCCAAGCCTGCTTTCGAGGTATAAGGCAAGAGCAAGAAGCACACAGAAGTCATCATCTTGCGCTCCTAGTAACGATTGGTCAGGGCAATGCATTACATCCAGTACATTCAGCCAGCAAAAGTATGCCAAATTTGGTGTGGTCTTTCAAGAATAATGCTGGGAAGGCAGCAAGTACTACTAATGTAGTACGTAGTACCTGTCGCAACCCAACAGGATGGATTAAAGATACCTTTCATATCAAGCACCGCCACAGTCTACGGTACCTAGTAGTATCTCGAGTGAAATGTTGTTCCAAACACCGCAAGCACATCAGAGATCATCGCCGCACCAAGGAATTCAAGACATACATCAAGGAGAAGACTCAAATGTCGGAAGCGGCATTTGCGGACAGAGCCACGAACGTTCCGTTAACACGTTCAAAGACGGCCCACACATATTCCTCGTCAAGTTTCTGCACGGATGGCTCCCAGTGGGAAAGTTAGTATCCAGATACGATCCTGTCAAGTACCCCAGTGCTTGCCCATCCTGCGATGAGCCTATTGAGGACTCTAAACATTACCTCACATGACCCAACCCAGAGCGTCGCATATGGCATGCGGCCCTTAAGACATCCCTTCGGCACAGATGCGAGTCAGTGAATACGGATCCAGCTCTCCTGGACCTCCTCCTGTGGGGCCTGAACTACTGGCTGCAAGGCTCACAAATCCCAGCCCACAGAATACCCGAACGGATCGCCCACCTACTCCATAGTTAGACTACGATAGGGTGGGACAACTTCCTCCCCGGCCGGTGGTCCAAGCACTGGACCACCCTCCAGTTGCAATACCTGCAACGGAATAACATTGAGGTCACGAACGAAAACCACGGTCTCTCGTGGTCAAGTAACATAATCCGCCTCATGTGGGACCATTGCTACAAGGAATGGATAACAAGAAATAAAGCCAGACATGGTAAAGACGCTGACGACAAGGCTCAGCGTCGCCTAGGAGAATTCGGGACCTATACGACCTCAAGCCCAAGTGTTCCCTCCAAGTCCAACGACATTACTACTACCCCACAGTAGAGGACCATTTTTCCAGAGATACAGACGCAAGCAGCCTTGAAAACTGGCTGGAAACATACGAGCCGATGATCATGCAAAACATCAGACACCGACGGGCCAATTCAGATCGCCGTCTACGCCCAATTGAACAAGTTTTTCATCTCATGAGGACCGCACCTCCACGCAACCCAACACCGACGATGGCATCGCGACAACGTACGCCAACACTGACAACTCATCCCATCAACACATATTTCCTTCCCACAGAATCACATCCCCCACTTCGACTTTGGAGACAACAACCACCACAGCAAGAACAACCTCCACATCAAACAACCCGACCAGCACCGTAACTCGATCACTATAATACGAACAGACACACAAAGAAACAGACAAACGCATAAATATGCTCATTCCAATCTCACATCACCCCCTCTCCACCCAGATCAACATTTCTTCCTCACGTAGTTCGGGGCCCGGCTGGTGAGTCAACTTCTAAGATACGGAACTACCGGTAGCTAGTAGTTGGCAAAGCCATACAATAGATTTCATTATCGAATATCTCCAGTGAAATGTTGAATTCGCCATTCACCTGACACTCGGCTGAGATATGACGAAAACTTTGCATCAGAGAAATGTCAGTGCTACAGGGATCACGCCAAGGTATTGTATTCTCCTTCCTCCTCTCCCTGCAGCCCCCCCCCCCCCCCCCCCCCGACTAACTGTAAACTTATTATGTTGGCCTCAGATAACGCGCGAGACAAAATTTTATCGCTACGACAAAACAAAACTAAATTATTTTCGAAAAAGTTACAAAATAACTAAAGTTATTGAATATTGTAATTTCATTATTTTGACGTCGGAATGGACGTACGTCACTTAAAGGATACGTCGTAGTTCTGTAGTGCTGTTAACTGTAAAGGTGAAGAACCACCGTTCCTACCGGTACTGCGGTGCTATCATACGTCGACACAACACCCAAAAACTGCGCGATGCTGCATTATTACTACTGTGAATTATACCGTAGATTTGTTTTATTTTATCCCTTAATCGGACACCCTTATTCTATATACTATACAGAATAACCCCGTGTAAAAAACACTAACAAAAACATCGAAGTGATCATGACAAAGATTGAATCTGCAGTAGGAGCAACACCGAGAAGGCTCTCGCACTTGTGGGAGGTCCTCCCGTCGCTCTTTCTTAGCTTGGGCAAGCAAGAAGCTACAGTAATTACACCGCTTCTTTGAAGACGAAATTTGATGCCGATGGTCGTGTGAGTTGCCGTCAAATCGACATGACGGCAGTTGAGGATCCATGCGGCTCTTCCGTCTACGCCTCTGTTCTTGTCCTGACCCTGGGGGGTCTGTCACAGCTGCCTGGCTCCCAGTGATACCAGATTTATAGGCCGCGGCCCGTTTTTTCGATTTTTATTGTTGAACGACTTGTGATCAAGTCGTTTGTCTCTGCTTTTCGAAACAAGGAACCCATTCACTCCCATAATTTCAAGACAACGAAGAAATATAGGCATCCAGCTGCGTCTGCATCGCAAATCCGGTCGGTAGTAGGAGATGTATTAATCCGCATTGTCAACGCCTCACATCGAAAACGTAGGATCGAAATCTTGTCTTCTTGAGTCAAAAATAGTTGTTCAAGGTTCGTTCTGCTCCGGATCCTTGTCTCCAGTGCTCAGATGAGTAATAAAGGGCGAAATGGGATCATACTGTAGTTAAAATAGCTCAGAAAAAGCGGTTGTTATCATCAATTTCTTCGATGTCGTGGTCTTGCTTCATATGCGCGTAATGAGTTTGCGGCTTGTTTTGAGCTCCTACAGTGAAAATTTCCCCTAGCATTGTATATATCAAATTGAAGCTGAACATAAGGAAAATGAATATGTATGTGTGGTATGCTAGCTAAGGGGTGCTGATAGTAATTTTTTAGTTCAAAACTGACGAAATGCGATACGGGATATATAATACCGGTGTTCAGTGAAGGGATAAGATACCACAACAACTTATCATCTCACCATGTCTCTCGACGCCTACAATCGTGCACTTTTTATGCTCAATCGCTCTGCGACTACAGCTGGTAGTTCCAATGCGACCACTTCTCCAGTTCACCCAGACGAATTGGAACTCTATTCACAGTTACAAACAGCTGCTCTTGGTATTTTGGACCGTGAAAAGCCAGAAAACACCATGAAGGCAATGGTGCCGAAAATGCTGGAGTTTTTTTGAATACTGCAACCAAATGTACCCCCTTGAGGCACACAAATATCATCTCACATCTACAAAAGTCTACCGCTTTATGTGGTACGTTGCATTCCGTGAGAAGAAGCCGACTGGTGGCCGTAAAAGAAGAACTGAGTCGAATAATCAGTACTTTGATTTGGCTGCCTACAATGCCATCATTTGCGATGGGTTAGAGGAGCTGTCAGCGCTCATGGAAGCCTCATCTCCCAGCACGTCCCCACGTTGTAGGCCAGACCAACAAATCAATGAGGACCCCCCTGTTGATTCGCGACCGTTCATTATGCATCCAAAGCATGCATCCATTCACAACATGTACTGCGAATGGCATGGTATTTCACCCTTTGCCGACCCACAGGGTGGTGTGGTTGGTAGGAACAAAACTCATGGGAACAAGTGGAGGAATGAATTCAACCCAAATAATTATTCACGTACATCCAGAATTATGAATGCAGTTGATTACATCATCAGTTCAGATAACCTCACATGGCAAAATGCTGTGGCACGCTTGGAACCTTTGTATGATCGTTCAGGGAAGAGCTTATCAAAGATGGTAGAGTTGTTGGTTGATGAAGGATTGCTGACAAAAGGTAAGCCTCGAGGTGCGAAGAGAAAGGCGATAGAAGCAGGCATTGGAGTAGAAAACATTTGACGCAGTAGCAGAGGGGGTCATTGGGGAAATGTGAGAGATTTATATTCGACGGATAAATTTACATAGTGTAAATTTTACATAGTATGTGCTTCTCTTCGTATACCGATTGAACCGCAAATATATTATGAGTTCGTTGCAGCTGTTTTAGAAGTAGTCTGCGTGGAATATATCTGTTCCTACTAGTAGCTCTAGCTAGAGTGGATGTCGTTTGTCGTTACAACATCTTGTGATCGTTCGTAAAAGAGAAAAATGATTCTTTCGCAATTTGTGTTCGTGGTGATGAGGCGAGGATAAAGGCGACCGCAATGGGATGACTGCGACCAAAACGCCACCATGTAGCGGGTCTGGGGAGAGCTCGAAATAATCGGTCATGCTGTGGGTTATTGGGTTCCAGGCAAAGAGACAAAAATGATGACGTCACATGCGACGACAGACGCGACGTGCTGGTTGTCTGGACATATCCTACTGCTAATAACAGCATATTATCATGCCGCATTTGGTATGCACAACACTATCCCTAAGGCAGCAGGTAGATTGAGGTCTCAAATACGTGTGCATACCTACGAGAGTACCTATCGGTAGTAGAGAGTAGACTACCGGTACCGTAACCGGGAGACTGCGTGTACCCACGTAAATATCCATTCGTATTCTACTACCGTACTCCGAGGGTACTGGTGGAAGACTCTACTACCGTAGCTACTACCGTACTTACGATAGCTAGCTAGGTAGCTATTGTACCTTTTATCCGTAGTCCGAAGTACCGTAGTCTTGTTTACTTAACGGCGGTAGTACCTCCAAAAATAGTACAACGCTACTAGAACCGTGGTGAGTGTAAATAATGGTTATGTTAGAGGAAATCTTTCAGCTAATTAATGAAACGCGATGATGATGTTAATATGGACGTTGTCAACGAGATATGCCCCGTGCCCAAGATACGGATGGATTCCTCATTTTTGCCGCAAAGAACGAATGATTTCTTCGCTCGTTGACTCATTATTGTCGGCAATAGAGGATATCCCTCTATCATACACGTGTACTTTCAAAGTTCTTCGCACAATTACATCATTCACAGGTGACGCGCGAAGCATCAGTGCAAAGACTTCTGTTTCCCCAATTCTGGACGTCACAACTCACCTCCCATCTATCCTCGCAGACATCCAGTTGAAACTCTCCACAGAAAGTCTAGCTAGAGGTTTCTACTAGAAAGGTCCCGTTGAAATGTACAAACGAAGCAAGTCCGCAAGAATCCCTCTTACACGAGGGTTTCTGTCGGTATTCTTCTTGACAGTTGGGTTTTTTCATTTGAAGCGTAATTTGGTCCTGCTGCGTAAAGAAGGGAACAACAATCTTTCTTCGATTGTCGCAAACAACGCATTTGAACCACCGCACACGAAAACGACAATTTTGCGTAAGGTGGAGACGAACTTGGCTAAGGAGAAAAATCCTTCCAAGTCGTTCGGGGAACAAAAGAAATTAAGGATACGATCACATGGTGGAATCAGTTCTAGAGGATTGGCATGGGACAGGAACTGGATCGAGGATGTTTCAAGCAAGATAGGCTGTCCCGACGTCGACTCGGATGGTATTCACGCGGATGATCCGAAAGGCTACACGAACATACCCACCGCTGAAACATGGTACATGACATCATGCTGATATTGTGTAGGGCCAATCATGGTGCATCTTTTTCACTTTTACTGAGTTTGCTCATCATCCCAATCTCTCTCTCACTTCCCTCTACTCTAGGAACGCTCTCTATCGTGCATATCATGCAACCGTGGATCCCAATAATGTATTGATGCCGACCACCGAATACCAGAACTCTTGGAAAGTTCCTATCGAGGTGAAGTTCCGACGTCCCGAAGGACGAGGTGTGTATGCCAAGGAGTTTATTCCCAAAGGTACGATAGTCTGGTCATCGACTAGTCGCAACACCGCGACCTTTCTAAGCCCTCGGGATCGTCGTGAGTTTATCAAATATCTGATGAACGACCCGCAGACACGACATCTCGCTTGCGACGTTCGGAATTGGGTTGACGTTGTCCGTCCGCCCGACATGGAGACGTTCGTAATCTGCGAAACCTTCGACGAAGCTGTCCTCCTTAATACCTGGGATGAAAATAAGGAAGACGAGATCAATTTGGACACAAAAAGCTTGTCCCTGAGCGCAGACAACCCCGATTTCGACAAGTATGATTGCTATGAAAATGACCATTACTTCGCGGTACGAGATATCCAAGCCGGTGAACAACTTCGCATTGAATACACGTCCTCGTAATACATGAACAGGAGAGTATAGCGATGTTCAGATGTGTACGAAATGATCAGAAAAGGATAGAAAAGAACAATAGAATACAGCAAATGAGAGTAACGGATGTGCTGCCTGCACGTCAAACACGCCCTGGTACCATTCGTTACCTTTGGGCGAAGCTCAACGCCATAGGAGCTTTTTTTGGGGGGAGGGGGGGATCTTGTCGACAAAGACTTGGACGATCCGATCTTTTTTCCTCCTTTGAATCGGTCTGCAGGAAGATATGGATGCATTTTGCGGCCATGCGACGGCGCCGTTTATTTTTTTTTTGATACAGGGAGAAGATGTAAAATGGCCGTAACGGCTGCACGGGTTGGTGGCAGCACAGACGGCAGAGTCGGAGGCGACGGAGGCTCTTGTTTTGTTTCCAAGCAACGATGTCATGTTCAAGGAATTGTTTTTTTGTGTGAAATCCTTTCGTACAGGCTTTTTTTTTGCAATGATGTTTAGGTGTTTTTTTTGTGGAGTACCGAGGCGCTGTTGCTTCAACCGCCGCAACAGTAGCAGCCGTTGGATACTCCATTGGTCACAAACCTGAGGCAATTAATTTTGCGAACGTCGATTGTTCCTACCTCTAGTAGATCCACTTTGAAAGCCCATGAGCCATGAAGGGACTCCTTATTAGTACTTAGTAAAGCCCAAAATGTAGTAGTGGTATCATAACCGTATCGATGTAAAAAATTCAAAGGGATCGATAATCAATCACTATCATACAGTATTTTATTAGGTACGTATAGTACTACAGTACTATTTTATCGTATTATCTTGTTATTGATGATTCGCCGTTTTTACCCTTTCTTCTTCTTCACCACCACCACCACCACCACACACACAAACCACCGACAATTCATCAACGATCGTGTGATAGAGATCGTACATCGTCCATTCATTTACAGCTAATATCACTTATCATAACAACTTCATTTCATACATATACAGATATTGAATTCGATTGATTATTTCCGTAAAATGACAAAACCAAACGTCCCCAATAACAACCATCAAAACGACAATACAAATGCTTCCGACGGCGACAACGCGGTTGTTGTTTCTTCTGTTGTGGATACCTCTTTCAAAAACAATGACGAAACGAAGAAACGTCGTGCCTTGGTCCAAAAGGCCATGTGGTCGGAGGCACGTACCGAAGCCTTCCGTTTGAGTATCGGTGCATTGGCTTTGGTGGCAAGTTCCAGTATCAATCAACGTGTACCGAAACTGTTGGGACGACTCATGGAAAGTCCAGTGACGACAAATACAGCTAATGATAAGCAACGTTCAACCGCCACCACAACCACAACCACAACCACTACAGCAACATCCGATTCCTACTATTTTGTGATGCAGATTGTATGGTTGGGAACATTGGGTGGATTGTCATCCTTCGTTCGGACTTATACGATGGCTTCGTCGCAAGAACGGATCGCCACCCGACTTCGATCCAAAGCCTTTGCTTCTCTTTTGTTACGTCATGATTTGGAATGGTTTCAATCGACTCCTGTCGTCATACAATCCATACAAAAAGACGATACCAACAACAACATCAACAACAACAATATCAACAATGATATCTTGGAGGAAACAGAATCTTCCAACGAATCTCCATCGCCATTATCATCATCAAAAGCAACATCATCAACTACGATAACCCCCACTGGTATGACACCAGCCGCCATTGGTGTCATTTTGAGAGATGATGTCGATACTGTCGCCCAAACCATGACGACCACGATTGCCAACATTATACGAAGTTCTTCGTCTTGTATTTTTGGAACGTACAACATGTTATCCATCAATCCACAACTTGTTGGTATATCTCTTCTGGTAGCACCGTTGGTGGGTGCCATCGCCCTGGCCAGTCGGAAATACATATCGAAAATCAAAGCCCAACAACAACAGGCTACCATGGATGCTGCGTCCTTCGTTCAAGAACGACTCGAACATATTTATTTAGTCCAATCGTCCAACCGACAAGACGATGAAATTCAACAGTATCACGACGTCCAATCGTCGTTGTTACGTATCAGTCATCGTGTAGCCTTGGCGAATGGCTGGTCGATGGGGATCATGTTTTCATTGGGGACATCGGCATTGTGTGGTATTTTATTACAAGGACGACGTGCCGTACAGGCCAATCAAATGACGTCGGGACAATTGACCAGTTTTGGTACCTATACCTTTTTGTTGGCTTTGGGAACAGCCGGATTGGTCCGAGCTATTTCCGAATACCGGAATGGATTGCAAAGTGCCATGCGATTGTATACCCTTATTATTACGGAACCTACTACCAGTACGACCGAGTGTACCAACCGTCCAACGCTCCCACCCACCAAACCACAACTTGTGGATAAGGAGGCTGTACAATCCCTGTCGGTCAACAAGGTCGACTTTTCGTATCAAAGTCGACCATCACGACAAGTCCTTCACCAAGTATCCTTTCAATTATCCCGTGGAGAAGTTGTCGCATTGGTAGGAAGGAACGGTTCTGGAAAGTCTACCTTGGCATCTCTCTTGACGGGTATGTACCATCCATCCAACGGCACGATTGATATCCAGTCCAATGATAACAATAATAATACATCATCATCATCCAAACATACTTCACTGGACGATATCGATCGACAATGTCAAGCACAATTGGTACAAATCGTTCCACAACAACCCGTCTTGTTCAACATGTCGGTGTTGGAAAACGTTCGGTACAGTCGCCCTAATGCCACCGAAGAACAAGTTTTGGATGCGTTGGCCAGTGCTCATGCCAAGGAGTTTGTCCTGGACGATTTGGAGGGACAGTTACAATACCAAGTGGGACGAAACGGATGTCGGTTGAGTGGTGGACAACGTCAAAAGATCGCATTGGCACGGGCCTTTTTGGCAGATCCCGTCTTTTTGATCCTCGACGAACCGAATGCCGCCATGGACACGGAAGCCGAACTCGCACTCAACGATACGTTGCAGGCCTGTCGACGGGCCAATCGTGGATTGCTCATCATCACCCACCGTGCCAAGACGTTAGACGTCGTCGATCGGATCGTTGTATTGAAGGACGGACACGTCGTCGAAGAGGGGACGTTGACGGATCTACAACGACGACACGGCAACGAATTCGTAGAATTAATGCCAGAATTGAAATGAAATGAAGTGAAATGAAAAACAAAATCAAAACCAACACTATTATTTTTCTGTTTGCAATACTAGTCGTAGATGATGATACGTAGTACTAAAGGTCCATGATGAAAACTTCAATGGCGGAGGAACCACGCTCCTCTTTCAAAAGTAGCGTGTAATCGAAATGTTCGTCGGCGTGTCGGACTCGTGCCACACTCTATCATCAATCGCACGTCTCAAAAACCATTGTGGCTTCGTGTATGATACATACCGGTACACTACTACGTATCAGTATTACGTAGACTACTCGAAAACTAATAATATACCGGAGTATAATATTATCATACGGAGTACCGTAGTTACGAATACTACCGTATGTACCTAGCTACCGGTAGTAGGTACGGTAGACTGCTACGACGTAGAGGTACGGTATGATGAATAGGTAGTCTACCGGAAGAATACGACTCTATGCTAGTAGAGGTACGTAGTAGACTAACTGTAAAATAAAAAAACGAGAAATGGTCGAAGGCAGGGGAACGAAGATACCGAGAACATGATGAGAAGAGATCAAAGATGCGCCCACTCTTGGGAAGAAGAATAAAGAGTGTCCTTCTCACACTTTCTCATAGTGTACCAAAGAAAAATCAACGACGTACAACCCAATTCATTCACAATTCGACACAGCACCGCAACTCCAATTACTACTACTACTGTACCATACCACATTCATGATCATGTATTCTTCTCTCGTCCGAACTCGTGTTGTATCTCGTTCCGCTGTTGCAGGGGGTGTTGCTCAACAATGGCAGCGTCAAGCACCACCGCCAGCAGCAGCTCGATTCTTGTCATCACAAACTGTTTCCGCCGTCAAGAGTGGAGAAGGAGAAAAATCTCGTGCCGATACTGCTCAATCAGTCAAGCAAGGACTATCTGAAAATGCCGACATCGCCCAAGATAAAGCCAATCAGACTATGGCTTATGCGAAGGAAATGGCGCAAGGTTACAATCAGACAGCACAAGCCAAACACGTCGCTCAAGAAAAAGTCCAACAATTGAAGGAACAAGGACAAGATATAGTACAAGACGCCAAGGAGACGGCTCAAGAAAAGACGGAACAATTCAAGGAACAGGGACACGATGTGTTGTCTGCGGTGAAGAAGGGACTTGCCAAGGACGTGGAAAAGGCCAAGGAAGGCACCAAGGAGACGTTGGAAAAGGCCAAAATGTTTGCCGCACAAAAGACGGAAGATATCAAAGAGAGCAGTGCCGACGTAGTAGCCGCCGTCAAGAAGGGACTGGCCAAGGATGTTGAAAATGCCAAGGAAAATGCCAAGGAGGTCTTCACAACTGAATTTGTAGTAGACAAAGCCAAGGAAGCCAAAGAAACGGCTGTGAATCTCAAGGAAGCTGTTCAGGAAGGAACCAAGATTGACGCAAAGAAAATCAAGGAAACCACAAAAGGGCTGAAAAAGAAAGTTCAACGAGCGTCCTAAGCTGGAAGACCTTTACTTCCAGTAACATAATTTAGAACATTGCTTTCATGCATTAGCCTTGACATCTTTTTTGACCTACATCTTTCACTATTGTAGTAGAGACAAGAACCTATTGACGGTCCTTGCAAAGTATTCTTTCCACCTGTCAATTGACACCGTGTCGTATCCAACAAGGAATGCACATCCTCGATCGCATCACCATCTGCCAGTCCAATTTGTCGTTCCTGTTCCCTACAAATTTCAATTTCCACCTCAAAAAGATGTGTTAGACTTCTATCGTCGAACAATAATAATCATTGCATGTAGCTACTGACTGTGAGGAAGTACGGTAGACTATGACGGTACCGTAGCTGGCTTCAACGTCTGTCTGTCCTTTTGGCGAAGTCTTGACAGGAGATCCACGTCTCAACCAATTCGGATCACCGACACGGGCCATCAAATTGACTGTGAAAACATAAAATCGACAAGTGTTTTTCACGAGCGAGACTAAACACTACAGAGACCGTCTCTGAACAACAAGTACGGTAGTATTGTGTATGGGATGACGATCGACAATAGTTGATCTGCACGACTTCTGCTATCGCAGTTGTGATTTGTTCGGCTTGCTATCTGGCGGCGTTTGTGAGAATTGAATTTTGTTCTTTACAACAACAACAAAACGTCATCTACTTTCATCGACCTCCGTCACGATGCAATATCTTCCAGATGGGTGCTGCCAATGCGTGTCGACGAGAAACGATAGTACATCGAGGAATGATAGACGACGTCGACAGAGACAACGAGACGATATCACAATGGATGAAACAGAAACGTTTCTACCATTCCCTCCATCCCTTGTCATCATTCCAAAACAAGACGATCATGGTACCATCCAACACAAATATTTTTTGTGTCGATGGCTAGGCTGTAACAATCGTGATTGGTACTGTGAGATGGCCTTGAAGGAAGTTCTTTTGGCGTATGATGAATCGATTCAAATTGTTTCTACAATTACGACGGATCGGATTGAAATTGAATCTTTGGAAACTCTTTTCGAGGACGAAACTGAAACCACTTGGAGTGGCAGTTCGACCAAGAAACGCGTCGCACCATATGATTGTCGTTTGTGTAACGAGCAAAAGTGGGAAATACCGTCCAAACATGCTCATTTATGGATGGAAAGAGGTCTGACACAGAGGAAAAAGGAGAACAAAATATCTTCTCCTACTTCTTCGACAATTCATTTCTTGGCACAGTCTGAAATTTTGCTTCTACAATCGTTGCGAATATCCATCAACTACTCCACCTTTACTGAAAAACAATCCGATGATACCCTCTTGATGGCATGTTGGAAACGACAATTGGCTGGCAAAGTAATTTTTAAGAATGATGCAATGACTTGTCGACTACGATTATTCAACCATCGACAAGAAACAACCAGTGAACCAATATACGGTATAGTCGAGTCCCTCACGATCCTGCCCACTCAAGGCCGATTCTCCTCTCCGAAACAACAGACTCCTCGTAGTAGATCACCCTTGCAATACTGTCAGATACTTCCCAGCACACGCATCACTATTGTGGCTGGCAAAACACCAAATGAAACCTTGTCCACGAACAACGCATTACAGGCTCCTTCACCTTCCGCCAAACTTTTGGCCGAGACATTACAAAGTATCCAAAATGGATGTCATTCCATTCCACGTACGTTTTTGTTATCGGGACCACCTGGTACGGGAAAGACTTTTTCCGTCACATGGGCTATCCGTGAATGCAACAAAAACAGTCGCAATAGTGTACAATTGTGTTCGTTACGTGGGTCGGAATTGCTGCAGTCCAACAACCCTGGTCATGCACTGCAACAGGAATTCCAACGAATGTCGGCCATTGTCACAACCTCTGTACAAAACCAAAACAGTCCCACAAATTGTGTTGGATTGATCTTTTTGGACGAATGTGATGCTTTGGTGGGAACCATCGGTACTGAATCACGTGACGATGCCTCGTCGACCGTGGCGTCTATGCTGGCGTACTTGCTGGATCGGGTCGCACACGAATGGACCAATCTAATGGTAGTCGGTGCGACCAACCGAGTCGATTCCTTACCCCCACTGTTGCGACGACGATTTGACACCGAATTGCCCATGACACCACCGACCGTGCAAGAACGGGCCAACATTCTCGAAACGTTGATTTCGCAACAATTACCACGCAAGCTACAGGAAACAGACAACGTCGATGATAACACTACCAACCACATTGATACTGCATTTCCAATCAGCAAAGAGGAATTGGATCGCCTGGCTGAATTGTGCGTGGGATTTGTTCCGGCTGATTTAACCGCCTTGGTACGACAAGCATGGCTCTTGTCCATTCAAGATCGTTCCAACGGTTTCACCATGCGACATTTGGAGGCAGCTCGAAGTTCTATCGGGTCGTCCGCCTTGCGAGATGCAACTCTGGCAGCGATCCCGCCGCAAACGACGTGGAAGGATATCGCCGGAGATCCTGGTGGTGCCAAGACGGCATTACGCCAGGCTATTGAATGGCCCCGCACCCGTGCCAAACAGTTTCAGTTGTTAGGATTGATGCCACCACGGGGAATGCTACTGTACGGGCCACCAGGATGTGCCAAAACGACACTGGCCCGAGCGGCGGCCGGTGCGTCTGGGATTGCCTTCTTGTCATTAAGTCCAGCACAAGTGTACGCCTCGTCGTACATGGGCGAGGCTGAAGCGGTGATTCGTCGGGCCTTTGCCTTGGCCCGATCGGCAGCACCGTGTATTTTGTTTTTGGATGAGATCGATTCCATCTTTGACACTGGTAGCAACAGTTCTGGCGGGGGGAGAGGCAGTTCCGCCGAAGCCCGGGTCTTGTCAACGTTCTTGAATGAAATGGACGGTGTGGACATTGCCGGGAAAGATGGTGTCTTGGTATTGGGTGCGACGAATCGACCATGGACGTTGGATGCGGCCTTATTACGACCCGGACGATTGGGCGACAAGATCATCTATTTGCCCCCTCCCGATGAAGAAGCACGTCTTGCAATTTTACAGATGCAATTGGCATCTGTATCGGACGAGGGAAAACGTGGAAACGATCCGTGGAACTGGAATGAGTTGGTAGGTTTGAGCGAAGGTTTGACGGGAGCGGAGCTAGTGGGAGCATGTCAAGAGGCCAAGATGCATTGGATGCGCGACACGTTGTTAGATACTTCTGTAAGGGGGGACAGCATGGATCCAAGCAATATCCATGCAAGGATGTTGAAGGACTATATTTCCAACGCTCTGTATTTGACGAAACCACTCCTTTCTGATCCATCAGCATTAGAACCATTCCGTGTATTCGCCAAGGGGAAACAGGGTACCTTTTAGTAGCCTTGTTTAGTTTTATTTTTTCAAATTTGAAGATTAATTTAGAAACATCAACCTGTTTTAAATCTTACTGCAGTGGTAGAGTATAGACGGTATGAATTCATTCACAGTCAATTTTTTTGATTCGTTATTAGGCCTTCCTCCACCTCTAGTAGAGCCAGGACTGACCCTCTGTGGCATCAACAGTGGCCTGACCCGTAGCTGTTGTTGCAGACTGGAAAGCCAATGTAGTAAATTGTTACTTTTTCTGATAACCAAAAAAGGGTTAGGCAATCAGCTAATCAGACGACGTATCCCCAGCGCTACCGTCTGCACTTGGCAAACAAGACTTGGACTAATCAGACATTGCAAACCCCGGCGTTACGGTCTGCAACCGCCAACCAAACCTCGGCTATGATTTTGCCTGCGCAATGTTGAATGACTATGAGCACAATGATTCAGCTGGGCGCATTGTATCTACAAAGTCATGCATTCGCATGATAATGATTTGGTGTTGTTTGCCAAGCATATCGAAACATTGGCCACCAAATATTGGAACGGCAGCACTTCCAACAGCATCCCTCCATACGTTGCTCCATACTTCTGCCTCATTCAATTAAGGTATAGGCAAAACCCAAATTGTTTTTTCGAATACCGGAATAACTACTTAGATGGGCGCTATTGAGATGGAGGCGATTGCTTCAACTGCTCCGACAACGTATGAAGCAGAGATTCGGCAGGTGTCTGCTTTGATCCAGCAGATGATGCACGTAGTGCAACCTTCGGATTCAAAGCAGGTGAGTCATCTGTGCCTGTGTGGGCTCGAATGAAAGAATGTGATCCATAAACTTCCATAAGATCGGTATTGCTGGTAAGCTGTTGATACATGCTGGAAATGCCAAAAACGTCATCCACGGGAATACGTAGAACAACAGCCACTGTCTCTCCCTTTTCAAGAAGTGAATAGGTATCACTGCTGAAAGTTGATTCATCATTCTTTGATTGGACACTTAAACCAAACACAACGACTACACACAGCGCTTGAAGTTCCGAATTTTCTGCTTGGACCTTCATATGGACGCACAGTTCTTGGACCATTTCATGTGTAAAGAAATTGCGTGATTTGATGGAGAGAAGACATGGAATGTACTTATCACTTGTATCTTTCCTGATACAGAGTGGAAAAACAGCATCTATGGTAGGGCATCCAGCAAACGTGAAAAAACCTGTTCCCGAAGTGTACAATTGCCGCAGAAACTGCTGATCACCCAGAGACGACCAGTCTGTTTCATAGGAGCGAAGATAGTTGCGACAAAACTGGATGCAACTCAATGTGATGGAAGTTTTCGATGACTGTTTTCTTTTTTTGTCCATAACTGCTGCTGTGTTTCCACCATTCACGAGCAAAGCAAAGCACAGGTCAAGGTCCACAGAAAATGTTTTCAGATCGTTATCATGTCCGTGTCGAAGTATATCACCACACAAAAGGAAGTACAATGCAGCCAAAACTTCACCAAAACCTCCCTTTTCTGGTAGGCACAGCCCTGAAGAGTATATTTGACCAAGGTGTCGAACCCATTCTGATGGACTTTTCCCCTGCTTATCTCCAAGGTTCCACCCAACTGTCATCATGCCCATAGCAAGTCGTGCACAAACAGGGTCGGGTAAATAGGTGAAGTGGGCAAAATCAGGAGAGACATGTGTCAAATTGGCATATCCCTTTGCCACAAGGTCTGATGCCACTGCAATGGGAGTGATCCCCATCTGCACCCGTGTAGCTAAGATACTGAACCATCCTCTGAGATTATTCTCCCAATTCACACCTTCCTTTTCACCACCATGTAAAAGCAACATCCGACGTAAAATATTTGGGAGCTTGGCTTCCAAATCACCGTGGTCATTCATGATGGAAAAGAGTGGACGGCCATGGACGATGGCATCATCATAATCTGTACTGTCTGGACTTGTTGTGACTTGTCTGAGTTGGATCTGGCATCCTATTGTTGTAAGCATGACAAAATGAGGGAACAAAGTGGACCCTTTTGGTCTCAATTTCATACCGTCCTCCATCATACCTCTTGAATTCACTTCAGGTAGGAAAAGGTAATCCTTCTCAATTTCAAAATTTGTCAATCCGGAGGATGTGCCTGTGAAGACAGCTACATACTTATGTTTTTGAAGTTTCCGTAGCCACAGCCGCACGCAACGGAATTGGAATGCTTTCATTCCGAATTCTTCCTTCAACAACAACTGCGCTTCATCAAATAGAAGAACACGGAAGGGTGCATTCTGCTCCCATTGAAGATCATTGTTCACCAGGGTGTCTAGGCGACGAAAAATGACTTGTGCTTCTTTTTTGCGCACTTCAACGGAACGTTCGTCAGCTTCCTCTGACCGTGTGATGATGAAATGATCATCAAACACCCTTTCGTTGCTGGCAGCATTAGGTGGCATGTCACTCACCAATAGGAGCTTTGATTCAAAGTCTTTGGTGCTGTAGTTATTCCGGTATTCATAAAGTAATTTCGTTTTGCCCATACCGCGTGACTGAATGAGGCAGAAGTACGGAGCGACGTATGGAGGGGCTTTTTTGGAATTGCTGCCGTTGTTCCAATATTCGGTGGCCAATGTTTCGACATGTTTGGCAAACGACACCAAATCACAGTCGTGCGATAGTTCAGTGTTCGTGATTTGATATTCTATAGTTACTGCCCGCCCCGTTGAATCGTTGTGCTCATAGTCATTCAAGATTGCACGGGCGAAATCATCCAGTTCTTTATCGCTCGGTTGTTGATTGTCCAAAGCATGATCTCTCAAGAAAACTTTGAGATCCGGCAAGCTTGTTCCTTTGTGAACCTTCTTTTGGATGAGTGATATCCTATCTTGTCTGATAACATCAATATTCTTGTCTGTCAACGCATACTTCTCCACGAAATCAATGATCGCTTGTTGTTGTTGTTGTTGTTGTTGTTGTTGTACTTCATCTGATGTTGGGGCAGCCGTAATAACGCCTTGTTCATTATCAACTGACTCTTCGTCCATGTTACTATTATCGTCTCTTTCTGTTGTTGGATTAGACATTATGATGATGATATGCAGCTGAAACTGCAGTAGTAGGTACAGACAGTAGCAAATAAACAGAAACGATGGACTGTAGCCTCTCTATAGAGAGTAGAGAAGAGAGCTACTACCGTAAGAGAGCTAACGAATAAAGAGAAACGATTGAAACTAACGTAACGCAACAAAGAAACGATTGTTAATGCATGCTTGTTTTTGTTGACTGTGACAACAGATGTTCTACTACTCTCTCTAGTAGTAGAGTAGAGAGTAGAGTAGCATTTTGCTGTGCGGGTGGACAAAAAATTTACGTACCGTATTTCGTATGATGTTAATTACCGTACCAGGTACAGTTCTTACGACTTGGTACTCACAGTCAATTACTGTGAGAACTGCTTACTGTGAGAACTGCTTGGTGAGAATACGTCGTACTACGTGGTACACTTAGGTACGGTACCCCTACGTCCGTGATCTGCGAGCAAAAGAATGTGCATCGTAAGAACGAAGATGTTTTCCAGAGGCATATTTCGGAACGATTGGACGACAGTCCGGGAATACATACCATTCATTTTTCGCTCACAATTCTGTTTGATTGTGCTGTTGTCCCTTTTTACAGACGACAGACGACAGTAGTTTGTTCATTTTGGAGAGGAAAAAATGACCACCACCACTACGGCGTCACCATCGCCGCCGTACACATCCTTTGAGGTCCATGTGGTACGTGCGAATCATTCTCCATCGGGTGCCTGAAAAAGAAGAAGAAGAAAAAAAAAGGCAATCGGATTTGCAAAATAAATGTTGTTTTTTGTTTCCTTACGGTTTTTATCCGTGTGCTTGTGCGATTGTTCACTGATTTTTTCGTTTCTTTTTCGTTTTCGTTTCTGCTTTTATGTTGTACAGTCCAAGGACGATTTCAAATTCCACGCCGCCCACTTTGTCGCGTTTGAGGGGTATCGGGAACGGTTGCACGGGCACAACTACAAAGTGGGCGTCCGATTGTTGGGCAGTCGTCAGGTCTCTGGAGATGGTTACGTGGTGGATTTTGGGGATATCAAGAAAGTGACACGACAAGTTTGTAAACAGTTGAATGAACACTTTTTGTGTCCGACCCTGTCCAATGTTTTGGACATTACAACAACAAAAGTTACCACTACGAACAACGAAAATGACAATGATAGCGGCAGCAGTGTCACGATTGTCTGTCAAGACGGATCCAAATTTGTGTTTCCGCTGCAGGATTGTGCCATGTTGCCCATCGTCCATGCGACGGCGGAAGAATTGGCGGTATATTTATGGAGTCGTATATTGGAGGGATTGAACGCATCGTACTTGACGGAACGAGGCATACATACCATGGAGGTGATTGTGGCAGAAGCTGTGGGACAAGAAGCCGTGTTTCGATTGGAGATTCCCAACGGTGATAATTTGGATGATACTACAGTTGTTGGGAGAAGACCGCCGTTGGATGTGTCTCAATTTGTACGGACTGCTCAACCATGTCCATCGGTTCCTGGAACCGATACTACGAATGAATCCTTGCCAACCAACATTGCGAATAAATCGAACCAACAACAACGACAAGAAGAACAAGAACAAGATCCGTCATCATCTGGTAGTACAAGTGCTGCTGCTGCTGCCAACCAAAAATCGTTCTGTTGCTGCGATTCATGTCATGATTCCTTCTCTGCGCAGTTACATCGTATCGCTGCGGCATTGCAAGAAACGTCCGTGAAAGAACTTGCTACAATCACAGCCGACGATTTGAAACGAATGGGCCAAGAATGAAAAAACAAAAAACCAACAGTAAAAAACCAGCATCCTTCGCGTCCATTCTCTCTACTCTACTAGCTAGTAGTAGTAGGAGAAGAAGACGTAAAGAAAGAAGTGGGTTTTTAACGGCCATTCGTCGTCTTTTGGGACAAGATGAGAGGAGTGCTGTCAAATTACCATTAACAGTAATGAAAAGTCACGGCTGCACCACCTGTTATAATTCAAAACATCCCATTTTCTTCTACTGCAGTAGTATGGTGTAACTACCGGTAACCATCATGACGGTAGTCTGCTTTTCCCTTCTTGCTTTTTCACTCCTCCTACACTACTACTACTCTACTAGTAGCAATGAGCTACCGGTAGTTACGGTAGTCTGTTATTATTGACATCGTTGGTCGTGCGGAATGGGATTTGGCGAAGACACACACACACACATCATGGCCATTTGAGAGAGACTCTAACACGGTAGAGTCTCTACGTACTTTTTACAGTAGTAGATGTAGTCTTATCTCTCCTATCGTAGTACCGGTAGGTTACGTACTTTAACAGTAAATAGGTACTACGGTTCTTCCCATTCCACTTTGGCGCACCTGTTCCTTTTTGTGTCGTGTAATTAATAAAAAACGTTTCTCACAGTACGGTAGTAGTGCAATATGGTGTATATGTGTTTAAGCGAACACGACTGTGAGTTTGAACTTGTTGACCGTTGCAATGAGGTGAATGAGAGTATACGGCTATGAATACGGTGAATCTTTCTAGTTAAAGCACTCATCCTTCGAGATAGTCACAGGAGTAGATTGGAGATGAAAACACATTAAGAACAGTCGAACCCATCAAGAAGACGTCGAATCCCACACAACAGGTGGTTGTTCGTGCAAAATTCGTCGTACTATATAAACAAGCGAGAAGCGAGCTGTGCCAAGGAGGAACTCACATGAATTGATGTTTTCGTGAGAACGAGGAATTCCATCCTTTCATCAATCAAGTTGCCGCAAAAAGGACACCCAAGACACAACATTTTCATCTCACACACACACACAATACCGACAATCACAGCATCACATTTTTCAGGGTGCGACATTCATTCATTCATCATCTTGTTCTCATTATTATTGATTTTGCTGTTCTCGTTGGATGCTTTTTCGTCGTTGCAAAAGAGAAGTGTGGCGAAGGGAAAGGGGAATGAACCTCTAGTAGAGCTACTCTAGTTCGTAGAGAAAAAAGAATACCAGACAAAATCATCGTCAGTTCAGTACTGCTCAGTGACGAGTGACGACCCATTACACACACAAAAAAGCGATTTTCTTTCCCCATAGAGCAACCATCCATTCTCTCACAGTCAATTCATAATCCATCATCCACAAAATCAATACTGCATACTGCAGACTGCATACTACAAACTACACATACAAAAGAAAAAATGCCGTCCGAACGATCCATTCCGTCTTCTTCTTCTTCGCACATTGGAAGAAGAAGAAGATCCAACAGTCTCAATCGAGACGGCAGGTACAATCATTCCGTTTCTGGTCGGTCATCACGAGATCTTCGAGATGCCAATGCGTCTGTTTCTTCTAGATTTGGAGGTGTGGCTCCATCACCTCTCACTCGATCGAAGTCAGCTCGTTCACGACGTAACAGCAACAACAGTAGTACCAGCACAAGCACTACTAACAACAACAACTACAACAACAACAACAATTCTATTGTAACACGGAAATCGAATGACACCTCACACCAAAACCGAGCGTTGTACGGTCACTTTACTCAATCGTCACCTACTCTTTCCATGTCTTCCAACGGTGGAACTCCTTCATCCTACCAGCAGTCACAACATCAGCGCTTTTCCTCAAGGCAACAGCAGCAGTATCATAATCATCATCAACATCATCAATCATACCGCATCCATGCAATGAGTAGTTACTCCAACACCAGTCATGAAAGTGGCAGTAAAAGTGGTGGTGGTGGAGGTGGAGGAAATCTACATCCATCTCAGGAATCCATCATTTCAGCGACACCATCAAGAGGTGATTCTTCCGAGGGGGGATCGGTCCATTCGGCACCATTACAAACTCACCGAAACACGTACCCCGCTTCCTTGGGATCGGTATCATCCATGATGATTCCGGAACGTCGGGATCCGCCTTCCACCATTGTCAAGCTGACCACCAATTGGAAGAAGAAAGACAGGGAGGTACTCTCACTACCGCCCAACCATAAACAAATGGCAAAAACGGCCAAACGAGTCATTGATGGTACGTTGAGGTTGGCAATACTACCGATATACAAGTACATACCCACTATGTTAGGCACTGGTATTTTGAAAACACAGTCTCACCATGGCATGCTATTTTCCTTTTATTTGTTTTTGTTTGTTTCTTTTTGTTTTTCGTTTCGTCCAGAGTTAAAAAGGGCAGCCGACTCGTCATGTACGCAAGAGAAGCGTATCGCTGCCATTACCAACGCATGTGCGGAATTCGATCACTTGGACGAGGCTCGACACAACGTCGAACTTCATCTGGGGGCAGCGGCGGCTCTTCGAAAAGTTTTGGCGGCCCTTCCACCATCCAAAGGAAATGGTACCGCTATCAATGATGAGTCCACCAGAGACGATGAAATTCGGATGATTGCAGCAGCCCTGGAAATGGTATTTCGAGGACAATCCTCGTTTGTACAAGCCGCCTTTGACAATTGTGGAAATCAACTCCTTCCTCTCTTACTGCGTTTGTTGGAACGGGCCGAAAATGGTATGAGACATGCCGATGTTTGTATTCTCAACATGTCCAAAGTGATACTCTATCTTTCTCGTGTCGTCGAACTTCGCGTCACGTTGGCACGACAACCTGGTATGCTAGAGGCTCTACAACGTGTCTCCACGTCCAATCTCAACCCAGAGTCGCGAGTCATTCGGGTCCGAATCATTACCAACTTGTTGCATCTCAGCGACGAAAACAAAGAGCTTATGTTGCAACACGAAGGATTCCTTGACAGTTTGTTACGAATTGCCCATTTGGACACGAACGATCAAGCTCGAGAATATGCTGCCCTTGCACTCATGGATCTGGCCAGTGCCCCTTACAACCAAGAACCAATGGCGAAAAATGAAAAACTCCTCGGGACGCTGTGCAAGATGGTCTTGGTCGAAACAATGGCTGGCACAAGAGACTTGGCCCTAACCACGCTCCAAAGCTTGGCGTTTACCAAGAATAATCGACTACGACTGGTCTCATTTAAGGAAGGCATCGTCTTGGAAAGTCTCAAAAAGGCGTTAAGTTCAGACAAATTTGACAAAGCACGAAGAAGTGCGGCAGGGGCTCTCACAAACTTGGCCTGTGATGAAACAGCCCTCGTGATGGGAACTCACAAGGGATTACTAGAGGCGCTAGCCTTGGTTTCTTCCAACGATGAGTCCATCGACGTACAAACTCGTGCATCCATGGCCTTGACGAAACTTGCCGCCAGTATTACGGCCCACATGTCTTGCTTCCCCACTTTATTGGATGCGTTGGTTGTAGCCTCGTTGAGCTCCACATCCAACTCTGTCACAGCCATTATTCGAGTCAAAGCAAGAGATCCGGAAAATAGAATCATCATGGCCAACCACAAGGGTATCGTCGACACGTTAGCCGACACATGCATCAACAACAAGTCCGTCACGAAAGATCTCGATATCATCAAAGACCGCGACAATGCAATACGCGCCATTATGCATTTGGCGAACGAGAGCAAGAACTGTAAGACCCTGTGTACCAAACCGATTTTGGATGCCTTGGTGCAAGGGGCAAGTATCACCGACGAGGCAATCAGTCGAACGAAACAGTTGGAGGATATTCGAGACTCGGCCATTCGAGCCATTGAACGTTTGGCGACAGACTTTAGTAACCGAGCCATCATGGCCAGCCATGACGGTCTCCTAGTAGCGATCGCCCAAGCTACCGAACGTGAACACAAGCTCGAAACAGCAATGAAAAGAGGAACATCCATGGCCGACCAGCTTCAATCGTCTCATCCGTTTTTGGCCAAGCCTTTGCTGATGAGCCTGTTAGTGGCATTGTAAAAAACAACGACGGCACAAGCGATACTGAACGTTCTCACAAAACCCACGAAAATAGTAGTTTTTCAATCCACATAAAACTACATAAAACTACTACTACTAGCTAGTAGAATGCTCTTTTTTTTGAACATTCATCCTCGGTTTCTACACTTTTCTTCTTAGAAACTTGGATGCTGCTTTAGGAGGGGCCTCATCGAACAAATTTTTTGGACGGAGCATGTCATCCACACTTCCAAGTAATGTTTCCTCAGGGCACCGAGGTCCATCTAGGAAGAAAATTCGAATTCACATCCCGGAATCCAAAGAAAAAAAATACATTCGTTTCCTTCTGAAATTTTCATGACTAGTTAGTAGTTATACATTTATATGGGGAGTGTTTTTTTACATGACTGTTCGTGACAGCACACCGTCTATTGCATTTCCGGAAGCCGTATGTTTCGATTAGATCCTGGTCGTATTTCCTACAGATGGGGGACGACAGCTGAAACACCATCGTCCGTTGGTCCCAAACACGACCGTTTGTTCCGGGCAGCGAGTCCCAAAGAACATTTGAGTAACATTCAACCGATCTTTATTCACCCTGGAATCCCAGGTGCATAGGTTCCTCCTAAATTCGGTCGGTGTTGGATCGTTTCTTCTGCCACTTCCAAACATGCGGGCCATTGTCCTGGCACTGACTGGGAACCAATTAGCAAGAATCCGATTGAACTCGGAAGCTTCGAAGAATGTCTCTTCGAAATTTCTGACGCTTCTCACGTTCCAAACGTTCATTTCTCGATTGTACGATGTCGCACGCCTAAACATCCTCCTCATTGTTACTAGATTGACAAGGACCGTTCCGCCCACTCCACCATTCCAGGCAGAAATGTCACTGTTGAACGAAACAGCGCCCTCAAACATGGATTCCATGTTGCGTACACTGGACGGTCGCCAATTATTAAGTGCATTATCGAACGAGGAAGCTCCCATGAACATTTCTCTGAACGTCCGAACATTCCTCACATTCCACGAATTGACCTTTCCATTGAAGGCTCTGGCGCCCTTGAACATTTTTTCCATGGATGTCACATTGATGAGCGTGTCATCGCCCCACCCATCCAGGTCTCTGTTGAAGGAAATGGCTCCTTCGAACATGGATGTCATCCGTTGAGCAGCTGATGGCTTCCACGAATTGAGCGGCCGATTGAAACTAATGCATCCAGAAAACGTTTCCTCAAACGTCTCCACCATGGATACATTCCAACTGTTTATATTTGCATTGAACATTGTTGCGTCTTTGAACATTTGCTCCATATTGGTGACACTTGTTACATTCCATGTACCAATGCTTCTGCTGTGGAAGCCACCTTGAAATGCCGTTGCATTTTTGAACATGCTTTTCATTGAAACGACTCCATCAAGCATAGACACAACTTCACCCCCCTCGAGATTGTAGGTCGTGCCCCAGGCATCTAAAGGTCTGTTGAATGATGTAGCACCTTCAAACATGCTTTCCATCTCTGTGACTGAGAATTTCTTTGCTCGTGACCATCCATTCAGAGGTCTGTTGAAAGACGAAGCTCCAAAGAACATTTGGGTCATATCGTGGACATTGGACACATCCCATCGATCGACAGGCCAGTTGAAGGATCTTGCTGCACGAAACATTCTCTTCATGCTAGTCACATTGGAAACATCCCATGTATTCAAAGGTTGGTTGTATGCCAAGGCGCGTTGAAACATCCCAGTCATATCTGTCACTTGGGAAACGTCCCAGGAACTTATGTCTTGATTAAAGGAGGTGGCACCATGAAACATTTCTATCATACTGGTTGCATTTGACGTATCCCAGCAATTCAACGGGAGATTGAAACCGACCAACCCCTTAAAAAAGAAATCCATCATCACCACATTGCTCACATCCCAGCAGTTGATATTTGATCCGTATTTGGAACGACCCCTTCGCAAGAGAGAGCGGACTTCCTGCTGGAATACTTCGGGTGGTATTCCTTCGGGTAATGGTTCCCCCCGTCCTGCGAGACATTCGCAATTGCTGACGGTAGGCATGGAGCTTATCGACGGTTGGCTTGACGGAGCTTGAGAGCTGCTAGGTACCGCGGATGGTTCCAAGGATTCCGTTGGAGCATCAGAGCCCGATGGACGAAACGATGGCATGATACTGATTGTCGGAGATTGACTGGGCACCATTGACACGGATGGCTGGGAGGAGACGGTGGGTTGCGCACTGGGCTCGCGGGACTTGGATGGTGCCTCTGAAGGTTCTGCACTGACAGTCGGTTCATTACTAGGTGCGGCACTGACAGTTGGCGCCGAACTGATGGAAGGTGCGGAAGATGGAATGGTTGACGGCCTGGAGCTGACAGTTGGGGCATCGCTCGGAAAGGCGCTTGGCATATCGGTCGGAATCGACGACGGTGTTTCCGATGGTGCGGCCGACGGCCCAGCGGATGGAAATCTGGACGGAAATCTGCTTGGATATAAACTAGGTACTGAACTTGGGAATCCAGTGGGGTAGGGAGATGGGAAGCTTGACGGGCTGATCGTAGGTGATTGGGTTGGGCTTGAAGTAGGAGCAGGAGTTGGTTTCACCGTAGGACGTGGACTTGGTTTTGGTGTTGGTTCAGGCTATGGCGTATCGAGATTACAAAAAAAGGCAGTTGAGAAGAGGAACGGATTGTTTCGTAAGATGATCAGTTATATACATCATTGTTGGGTTGGTGGGTCTGTGTCAGTCGAAAAACTTACAGTAGGAAGTTCTGTAGGATGTGGCGTGGGACGTAGTGAAGGCTTACTGGTAGGGTGTGGCGTAGGATTTTCTGTTGGATGCTCTGTTGGATTTGGAACTGGCATAAAATACGGATCTTGATTGTCCGTAGCATACGGATCCTGGTACCCTTGTTGCGGTGGCATGTAAGGATGTTGATACCCACCTTGTGGTGAATATGGATCTTGATGTGGCGGTTGTTGGTATGGATCATATAACTGTCGGTATTGTGGACTATTTTGTTGCCTCTTCGTCGTCTTTTCTTTGTCTAGCGTTGGAGCTGCTGATCCGACAGAGAAAAGACTCATTCCTAGCAGTCCAACAACAGGAAGGAAGTTTTGAAGTTTCATCTTGCTGCTTTTATACCTTATACTTTTCAGCAGACTGCGTCGCAGCTAGTCTCCTCTTACACTGCAATACAAATTGATTTTCGAAAAACGGCAAAAAATAGAAGGATATTGTTCTTTTGCGACGACTTGTTTGGAAAGAACAAATGGATCTGCTAGAGGAGTTCGGACGACGATGACAATATGGTTATCTCTCTCCGGTAGGGGCGTCGGAATTGCCTTTTTGCTCTCTGGTCGACAATGACGACTTTTCTACTGCGTTGTCTCTCTCTCTCAAGAACTTGTTTGTCGTTTTGTTTCTCTTCTTTGGTTGGTCACATCCAGTCATCATCACCATCATCTCTACTCTCTCTCTAGCTACAACAAAGAAGAATTCGAAGCAGTCTCTCGGCGATCGCTGAATTTGTGAGTGTCTCAACTTTTGCGAAAGCTCGGCTGAAGTTGTTATTTTCATTATTCATGTATGTATATTTATCCCTGTGTAAATTCTAAATAATTTAACCGTCCACGTGACATCCGGCGATCGCCAATCTGTCACAAGAAACGTTTAAGGATGATGCTTCCATGTTTGGGTCGTACGAATCAAGAAAGACGCGGGTTTTCCTTCTAAAATCGTACTGACTGTGAGTGCGTACCGGTAACTCCGTGGTACGTCGACTGGTATAATAGCTTCGAAGCTACAGTCGTAATAAAGGTAGCCCTTCATCTCTCTATCATACCTTTCATTGGATGTATCCAGAGACGACAAGAGGATGCATTAATTTTTGTGAGAGTGGTGTTGTGTTGAACTTGAAGTCGTACTGTTGTTATTATCTTTTATTTACAGTTTCTGCCTACGGTAGCTGGACTACCGCACTGCTATAGTAAATTGCAATAATCAACAATATAGCATGTCATCTGCAAGGAGCAATCGCAAACGTCCTGCTGCTACAGCTGTAGCTGGTGCCATTGAGGAGAAGGGCATTTCCCAGCAGACAGCGGCTCCGTCGTCCGTGGGAGTACAACGTCGCCGCACGGTGGAATTGGCCACGGATGCCGATGCCGTCTTGGCCAAATGTCGTATGTTAAAGGCCACACTGATTGCCAAAAAGTTGAAGGAACAAGAAGAAAAAGATGCAGTGCGTTTGAATGACGACGACGACCACGATAGTATGAAGAGTGACGACAGCAAACAGAACAAGAAGAAAAGTTCCATTCCGAAAGGGATTGTGGAAGTGGATGACCTGTCTGCGACGGAAGTTTTGGAGGGTATAGAAGGGATCGCACTTGAAATTACCGAACAGATCTTACGAAAGAAGGGTTTCTCGATGGAAATTCCTAGTCGTGCCGCCTCCAATCAAATCTACGTCCCGGAATGGGATCGGATCGTCTTGGGGAACAAACGGACGGAACGGACCTTTTTGAACGTTCGAGAATCTCGCAAATCGGCCATCACCCTCCGTGTCATGCAACTCTTGCATGCCGTCTTGGTCAAACGTATCCACATAACCAAACGGGACTTGTTCTATACCGACGTCAAGTTGTTTGTCGACCAGGCAGAATCCGACGGAGTGTTGGACGATGTGGCTACCATGATTGGTTGTACCCGATCCAATTTGCATGTGGTAGCGTCCGATAAGGGACTGGTGGTGGGTCGGATTCAGTTTGAAGAAGACGGTGATCCCATCGATTGTACCCGAATGGGTGTGGGAGGGAAAGCCATCCCACCGTACATTGACAAGATTGAGAATATTCGCAGTGATGCCGAATTCATTCTGTTGGTCGAAAAGGAGGCTGCCTACATGCGTATGGCAGAGGATCGGTTCTATCACAAATATCCCTGTATCGTTATTACTGCCAAGGGACAACCGGATGTGGCAACACGGATGTTCCTGGCTAGGATCACCAACGAACTTCAGATCCCCGTCTTGGGGTTGGTCGATTCGGACCCGTACGGGCTCAAAATTCTGTCCGTGTACATGTCGGGAAGTAAGAATATGAGTTACGACAGTGCCAAGTTGACCACGCCGGATATCATGTGGCTCGGATTACGACCATCGGATCTCAACAAGTACGATTTGCCGGAACAATGCCGACTGGACATGACCGAGAACGATATCAAGACGGGCAAGGAACTCATGACGGAAGACTTCATCAAGAAGAATCCGAAATGGATGAAGGAATTGGAAATCATGGTCAAGACCAAGAAAAAGGCAGAGATTCAAGCTCTGTCGTCGTTTGGGTTTCAATACATCACAGAAGAGTATCTTCCACGGAAACTCAAGGAGGGAGATTGGATTTGAAAGAAGAAAGAAATGGAGATTACGAATTACGACAGAAGAAGGCCCCCAAAAAAGACCAAGATGAGCATGGAGAGGAGGAAACAAATTCACATCCGGGAGAAAAAAGTTTACGTCGTATGCTGTTTCAAAAGAAGATTATTATTCCCCCCCCCCCCCCCCCCCATTGTTATTCTCTAAAATAATGATAGTTTCACTACATGTAATTCGTAAAAGAGGATCCACAAAGTAGTAGTATTCATAGTCAGTCTGTAGACATGCAAACGAGGCAACAACCGTTGAATCAACGACGTCTTGTCCCCGCTTTTCTTGGACTTTCATCAAAACCACTGCCTCGACCATTTTCAAATCCTTGTCGGATCAACTACATTAAGAGACCTCGGGGCACACGCTGTTCGGATTCTCTTATTTATGTCGTCGTCGCTGTACCCCATGGTCGTAATAGTAATAGAAAATCTATTTTAAGGCTATACCAACTACCAGCTACGATCGATTCCGCATCTGAGAAGTTGGCTCACCCGCCTGGCCCCCAAGGGGGCGGGGCAAATTATGCAACAGCTTTTAGTACCCTGTTGCTGCCCACCTCTCAGAACTGGAAAGGCAAAAAACCTCACGAATGAGGAAAAGTCCAAACCAATGAGTGTCAGATGTGGCGTGGTCTTCCAAAAACAATGTTGGGAAGGCAAGGCAATAATGGTTATATTGTGTTGGGTGTGTTAACATCTTTCACCTGTTGCAACCCAATAGGGCGGATTTGTATTACTGTCGTTACAAGAAGAGGATGTATTATTCATAGATGGTCCCATCATTCACAAACCAAACAGAACTGGATCCGTTAGTCTTCCATCGATTCCAATAGTTTGGGTTTTACCCTTGACAACAAGGAATACCTTTGGTTGCATGATTATTTCTTTGATGGCGTTGTCCCTTTTGTTGTTGTTGTTGTTGTTGTTGTTGTTGTAATGACATGGACGTGTAATTGTCAGATACAACAAAACAAAACAAAACAACGAGTTGTTTCTCCAATCTCAAGATTAAAAAAAAAACAATCCTGGAAATCCTCTTTGTTGGTTGTGTGCTACAATTCGCTGTCATTCGTACCAATGGATGGATGGATGGATGGATGGATGGATGGATACCTTTTCAACGACAGGGCATCACATCGAGTTTGTCAGAGTCAGGTCTACGAAAGACACCCTTCCCAACAAGTCGGTGTACGACTAGTATGTATATGCTTCGTCATCAAAGATAGTTAGTTGGTGATACACGATATCGACGTTGAAATTGTTCTTATGTACATTTGGATTGATCACCGTGAAAGTATTGTTCACACAATCGTTTGGTAGGCACCTTCAAAAAGTCACGTTGAATGCGAATGACAGTCCTGCCTTCCAGGAACAGATCCACCACCTGTATGTTGTTGTTGTTGTTGTTGGATACTCTTATTTACGATACAAACGACAGATGACAGCTAGCTAGGTAGCTAGCTAGCTAGAGTAGAGTAGAGTAGAGGAGTGTCGTATGATACCGGTATGATATTATTTCATTGTTGTGGTGTTGTGGTTGTCGTCGGGTTGTTGGATGCAAAGTTTCAAATCAGAAAAATGCTGTAATTCACAGTCAATAACAAGAATAGAATGAAGAAATAAAATAATAGTTTCTCTATAATAATATTGTGGAAGTGAAGATACTATCATACCGTCACTACCTATACTAACTATGGTATTAGCCTCGCGAAATACGAAAAAATAGTACTACGTACTACAGTACGAAGTAGCATGAAAAAAATCACACGAAGTATTAATAACAGTAAACACCAACACAAAACGGACGGACGGACCAACCAAAAAACAACCCCTTTTGTTGTATTGAGGACTGTGTGAACCCAATCAACACAACAAACTACTGCGTACACAGTACGGTAGTATGATAGGAGATAGGAGTATACTTCGTAACATCATATTTCCGTTCTCCTTCCTCTACTCTCTCCAAGCTACGGTAGCAGTCTCTGTGAGAGTATTCGCATAAACAACTTGTCTTTCACTGTCAACAACACTCATCAAGAACAAAGAACTAACTGTAAACAAACCATGAAAAAGGCAGAGGGATTGTCCTTTTCATTGGGAGTCGGTAGCAACAAGAACAAGAACAGCAAGAAGAAAGAGAAAACGAAGGACACGCCAAAAAAACATCATCATGAATGGGGCTTTGACGATGACGACGACGATTTTCATCATAACAACACAAATCATGATTCTTTGTCCAAAGAACCATTAGTGATTCCATTACAAAAAGATACACGAAGTACGTTACAAGCGCAACAACGACAACAAAAACAACAACAACAACAGATTATTGTTTCAGTTTCCAAAGAAGATCAAGCCGCTATTGATGCCCTTCAAAAGGATGCGTTTATTTCAGTTCCTACGAATAAGGATGATGTCAATGACGACGAAAAGCTGATCATTGATGCTTCGAATGATACCTTTCAACGGAACAAAAAAAAGGGAAAAACGAAAACTGATAGCAATAAGGAAGAAGAAAACGACGACGACGACGAGGATAAGCAGTTTCGTAACGAATTGAATTTATTACCCGATGATCCGTCCGTCGAATCACATGTGTATCGACAGGTTCCGATCAGTGAATTTGGAGCAGCCATGTTACGTGGAATGGGATGGACGGGAGGAGATGACAATGACAAAAAGAACAAAAATGATGATGACATGCTCATGCCTCGTCCGTCACGTTTGGGATTGGGAGCTACACCCAAACTCTTATGGAACGATGATGATGATGATGATACAACCGACAACGGTCTACTTGCTACACACAGTCGGTCTCGTCCTCGTCGTCCTCGTCGACAGGATCAAGTTCAACGGGAAGAACGTTTGAAACGACAACAGCAACAATACCAACAGGAACGAAACAAACAAATCGCCATGGACAAACAACAGACATTACAAATCGGAAGTATCGTTCGTGTCGATACTAGTACTAATAATATGGACGACATCAACATCATCAACAACAACAACAATAATAATAATAACAACAACGAAAAAGCCATTGGACGACATCCGCATCAACAGCAATTGAAACGACGACGAGCACGGATTGAAAAAGTGAGTGGTGTTCCTGGACTTAACATGATTTTGGTCGTCTTTGAAAGAGAATCACAACCGACCAAGGTCAAAAAGGGAAGTGTCACCTTGGTGGAACGATCAGAGCTCATCGATGATCCTTTTGAAGAAGGTCCAATTGATCAAAAGGAAGAGAAAGAAGTAATTAAAAAAGAAGAGGGTGATGATAGTACTTTACAAGACCAACAACAACGACGAACAAGTCGTCGTCGTGACAATCACAATGACAATCACAAGCGTGATCGCAAACGTGAAAGATCACTACACCATGAGGATGAGGATGATAATCCCAATCGAAGAGACAAATCCTCCAATCGATACAGCAGTACTTTATCATCCTCCAAAAAATACAAGAAGGAATCATCATCATCATCAACAACAACAACAACAGACCCATCAGCAGCATCAACAATGTCATGGCTGATTCCTTCCATCCGAGTTCGGGTCGTCTCACGCAAGTATGGAGATCGACATTACAAACAAAAGGGAACCGTCGTCGATGTTGTACGAAAGGGAATGGCAACCTTAAGCATGGACGATGGACGACAAGTCATTACGGTTGCGGAACGACACTTGGAAACGGCACTGCCCAAAGTGGGTGGTAACACGTGTATTTTGGCAGGCCAGCATCGACTGGCCAAGGGACGGTTGTTAGAACGAGACTCCAAGGCCAATAAGGGTGCTGTCCAACTATTTGAAGACATGTCGATCGTCACGACGTCCCTGGATGATATGGCCGAATGGTGTGGTCCCTTGGACGATGACGATTTGGACGATTCTCAGTTTTAATTCCTTATATGACAGTACCAACTAACTATTAACATGCCCTTCCGATACATCGAACATGCCTCGGCTTGACACTCTCGTGTTAGGATTGCCATATTACTATCAATATTATTATAATGGTCAAACGAGTCAAGTCGTGACAAGACAGCTCGGAGCTCGGAGTCGAAAAATCTAGCACGTCTTGGTGGTTGCAGCTGCCTCGTGTATTTCGTCTCCTTCCCATACATATATTTGAAACATTATTATGTATTATAATATATATATATATATATTATTCGCAAATTTAACATTTGGAAACTCCAGAAAAATAACAACGTCAAACTGTCGTGTGTACCGAAAGAAATTTCTCAACGCCATGTCGTGCATTGGTGAAAGCACAGTGATGACCAAGTCTTGCATCTCTCTTGGAACGGAACATAAAAACCGACGATAGTATTAGAACTACTACTTTCGTACTCACCGTCAATACTATTCCAGCTCGGTTGTACTCTCTTGTAGAACGTTTCCCACAAATCAACAACGACTACGACGACGACGACATGTCCGAATTCGATCTGGCGAACAAGAACTTTGAAGAATGGACGGCCCACGAGTTGGCTCAATACTTCAAAGATCAGACCGATGTCGATAACAATTATGCAGAAATGCTCGAAAAGCAAAAGGTGGACGGCAAAGTGGCACCACATCTGACCGAAGATGATTTGCGACAAATGGGAATCGATACGGTGGGAGATCGCAAACGAGTCATGGCAGCCATCGACACCTTGAAAAAGGCCAAGGATATGAACGATCGGTCCAAAGTCCTTTGGGAGGGACAAGAAATCATGTATATCAGTTGCTGGCAATGGTGTTGCGAAACGTGTTGTGGATGCTGTCCGCAAGATCCAGAACTGTACACTCTTTCGTACAACCATTTGTCCATCAAAAAGCCCAACCAGAATCGGTGTGGTCCCTGTGTGTGTTGCTGGGGTCACAGTTACGAAATCAACAACATCGACATCAGTAACATCCAAGACGTCGACGTCGAGGGGGTTCCTCCTCCCTGCTTTCAACAATGTTTCTGTGGCGCCAAGACACAAGAACATTTGAAGATCCAAACCAGTAACGATCCCGAACGTATCATCCTCAAACTCGAAAAGGGAACCGGCCAACAAGTGTCCCGCAAAATCAAGAATCAAGTCGAAGTCATGCAACGGATGGAACGAAATTGATGACAAATATTATTATGATGATACATATATTATTATGTCACAGTTTCTTCCTCTCTCTCTCTCTCTCTCTCTCTCTCTCGTTCCTGTCCTTTTTATTAATTGTACTTCATTCTTTTCTTCGATTATAAATCCAAAAATGAATGTCATTTACTACATTTTGTCATTATCATGTTTTACACCATGACGGTAGGGTCTCATCTCATCTTTTTAAAAAACAAATTGTCGATTTCGTCCATCCCCCCTCTACTAGAACAAAAAGTATTTTTGAGCCAACGGGAGCTTTTCGGACGGTTCGCATGTCAACAACTCCCCGTCGGCCTTGACTTCAAACGTTTCGGGGTTGACTTCCATCTTGGGCGTTGCGTCGTTGAACACCATGTCCTTCTTGGTCAAGTTGCGACAATTCACAACTCCCTCCACGGCCTTTTCCAATCCAAACTTGTCTTTGATACCACCATCGGCTGCGGCCTTGCTGACAAAGGCATACGAATGTTGCTTCTTGGACGTCATCGCTCCAAACATGGGCCGCATCTTGACGGGTTGAGGTGTCGGAATCGACGCGTTCGGGTCTCCCATTTGACTCCATGCGATACATCCTCCCTTGATGATCATTTCCGGTTTGGATCCAAACATACCAGGTTTCCACAGGACCAGATCGGCCAACTTGCCCTTTTCGATCGAACCAATCAAATGGGACATGCCGTGCGTAATGGCAGGATTGATGGTGTATTTGGCCAGATATCGTTTCACACGGAAATTATCGTTGTTGTTGCCCGAATCTTCCGGTAATGGTCCACGTTGTTGCTTCATCTTGTCCGCCGTCTGCCACGTTCTGTTGTTAAATGGGAAGATACAAAAAAATAATGGTAGTTTCAGGTTGCAACAACAAAAGGGAGAATCACGGTGTGAGAGGAAATACGTCGTAAACAGTTCAGCGATGTGTACAGTGTTTCAGAGGATACCACATCTGCAATGAAGGAATTGGTCATGGCTCGGTGCCGATTTTCACCCTCACAAAATGGTACTCACCGAGTAATGACTTCGCCTACACGTCCCATGGCTTGAGAATCGGACGACACGATAGAAATGGCGCCCATATCATGCAAGATATCCTCTGCGGCAATTGTCTCGGCACGGATACGAGATTCGGCAAATGCGACGTCTTCGGGAATACTCGAATCCAAATGATGACAGACCATGAGCATGTCCAAATGTTCGTCCATCGTGTTTATAGTAAAAGGCCGGGTCGGATTCGTCGAACTGGGAAGGACGTTTTCGTGTTCGACAATCGAAATAATGTCCGGCGCATGCCCACCGCCGGCACCTTCCGTGTGATACGTATGAATGGTCCTTCCCTTCATGGCCGCAATGGAATCGGCCACAAAACCACTTTCATTCAACGTATCGGTATGGATAGTCACGGCAATATCATGATCGTCAGCAAAGCTCAAACAGGCATCAATTGCAGAGGGTGTGGTACCCCAATCTTCATGCAACTTGAATCCACAAGCACCTGCCAACAAACAATCGTGTAACACGGATGGATCACTTGTATTCCCCTTGCCACTGAAACCGAAATTCAATGGATACAAGTCAGTGGCCTGTAACATTAGCTCAAATTGAGATGGAGCCGGAGTACATGTTGTGGCAGACGTTCCGGCACTGGGACCGGTACCTCCTCCAAACATGGTCGTCAATCCACTGGCAATCGCATCATCAATTTGTTGTGGACAGATCCAATGCACATGGGTGTCGATTCCACCCGCAGTCAAAATGAGTTTTTCTCCCGCAATGACATCGGTGTTGGCACCAACAATCATATTGGGATCGACATCGTTCATCATGTCGGGATTGCCTGCCTTGCCAATACCCACAATTCGATTCCCTTTGATCCCGACATCGGCCTTGTACATGCCAAACAGTGCCTTAGAAAATCATTTTGCAAGCACTTTCAACGACGTCATCTCGAAATTTGTAAAGGATCTCACCTTGAGAATTCCAGTGACACTGTCCACAATCAAGGCATTAGTAATGACAACATCAAGAGCTTGGTCCGAAGTGACGCCGGTGGCCTGTGTGATTATTATTTGGAATCGAATCACAATACAATACGAGACGTGGTGAGTACGTCTGTTAAACTAATGATTGGGTTGCAACTCAAACAAATTCTCCACAACAAGCATCTCCAGTATATCATACCTGTCCCATTCCTTCTCGTAACGACTTGCCACCACCAAATTTACATTCATCCCCATATGCCGTCAAATCGTATTCGACTTGAATTTGCAAGTTCATGTCACCCAAACAGACCTTGTCACCAGTTGTTGGACCGTACATATCGGCATAACCGGATCGTTCCACCACACAGGGTTGTCCTTCGGGAACTTCCATGGCCGTAACGTGTTTGAATCCGCCCGCTTCGACACGTTTCATGATTTCATCGTACCGGTCTTCGGTAGCCAATCCGTCCGTCAAACGGTTGCCCGAAATGACATTTTGTCTCCCACCAATCTCTACCAGAGTGACCGTCTTGGTCTCACCCGGTTCGAATCGGACACTGGCGCCACTAGGCACATTCAAGCGTTTGCCAATGGACACACGTCGATCGAATTCCAATTCCTTGTTGGTCTCGACAAAGGCATAATGCGATCCGACTTGAATGGGACGATCGCCCGTGTTGGTGACGGACAATTCGACCAAGGCACTGCCCTCATTGATAGTAATGGGTGGACCATCCGTAATGATGGATCCAGGTGTGGGCAAGGAAGCTTCGTCTTCAGTAACTTGTTGCTCAAAGACACTAACATCGGGAACGGGTAAAAAAGATCCATGCAAGGCCAGTTCCAAATCTCCATTCAAACGAGCAATGGGCGAATGGACCGTCAACAACTTGGTTCCATCAGGAAAGGTGGCTTCAATCTGTACATCTTTGACCATTTTAGGTACACCCGGCAAGACTTGATTGGTACCCAATAGAGATTGACCCAAGGTCATTAATTCCGACACTTGGTGGTTCCCATCACGAATATATTCCATCATTTGCATGGTAATAAGAGCAATGGATTCTGGTAAGTTGAGACGCACGCCTCTTGCAAGACGGTATTGGGCCAAACGGCCGACGGAATGCAATTGCAAATGATCCGCCTCACGGGGTGTCAAATGAAGAGACCGAGTTTGTTGTGAAACATGAATGGTAGATGATGTTACAACAGCACAGTGATTGCTTTTCTTGTAGTTGTTCTTGTTATGGTTCCATAACGACGCGGCTGTTGCACTGCCCAGGATGGTACTGCAGCTTCGAGTGACACCCTTTGTGACAGTGGCAGTTGATGGTGTCGCTCTTGCCGAAAGGATACGGCGAAGAGAGGAGGATGAGCGCATCGATAACAACATTTTGGAATGGAACCGTTGGAAGACAACAACGTTCTAATGTTCCAGTCCTTCCACTGAAAGTTGATCTGCAGAACAGTTGTAGAATGCAGATAGAGGTAATAAAAGAAGTAAGAGCTTTTGCAAGGTCCAACAGTTGCTCTTTCCTACTCTAGCTACGGAGTAGCAGAGAAGCATGCCTCCATCCATCCATCTCCATACATTTCGCATCGCATCGACCGTTGTTCCGAAAGATCCTTGGAAGTAAAGAGGAGCGTTGCCGCGAGCACATCATCCAAAAAAGATACCGTACTCGAAGTACTTTGATTGCGCATGACGTCAAAATGACGTTGTAGAGCGAAGTGGGGCTGCGAAAAACGAGGGAACTAACTGTAAATGTAATACGGGATCATGCTTCTACTACCGGTAGAGTACAGTTGGAGACAAAGGAAGATTCGTAGTAGTATTTACTTCGAAGTATATTTTAAAATCATTGGTTTCTATTTGCTTTGGCTACTAAGGTCAGACTAGTATTGTTTCGCATCTAGGAAGATGGCTCAACCAACCCGACCTTAACTGTAACATAAGCGGCGAGGCTATGTAAGGAGGGATTAAACACTCTGATGTTTGTTTCGGGTAGTTGTCACAGGAAACTGTACACAGTAACAAGAAACAAAATACTACAAACATTTCGCGAAGATGCTTATTAAAATGTACCAAATTTCTAACGACCGGGAATCTTCATGCAAAGCCTGAAGAACGACCATCAACGTAAAGGTTTGGGTCGACGTGCATCTTGTTATTGATTATGTCGTAGCGATTCCACCACCCTAGTCGTCTCGCAAGCGATCCAGCCCCAGTTGCCATTGATCTATATGATATTAAGACTCCTGGCTTCATGATTATTCCACGCAGAGAAATGAATCCAGCACTTACAGTTAATGATATTGGCTCTCCAAACAAAACAATAAATTAGAATACACCTTGATCTCGTGCGGGACAGTGTTCGAAAAACATGGGTCCGTACTCGTACGGCTGATTGTCCCACAACCTTTGCCAGCTGGGATGATGGTAATACCCTTTCCATGATGTTGGATGTGCCTTGAATAATTCTTGATGTTGTGATGAATGTTGACGGCAATATTCTTGAGTGGGCATGTAGGCTTGAATGTGGCCGCTTCGCATGGCATCGGCATATGTTATGTCGATTGGTCGCATATAGGTTATTTGCTGATGAATCGATCCCAAAAAATCGACCAAATATTCGAGACGGAGTGGATTGACGACGTAGGCATGTGTATCCGTCATGTACTCAATTTTCCAATACGCATCCCGAGTTGGATCGATATATCGTGATCGACTCTGTGGCGCAAACGGTCCCGTCAGGGAAGTTCCAAATACACCTTGGCAGGCCAGCTGTTGAAACAAGTCGGGGTTGGTCTTGTTCGCGACAATTGTAGTGTTTAAAGGCTTCGATGAGAGGTAGGAAAAGGGCTTGCCGCCAATCATGAACAAGTCCCAGTCATGTGGTAATTTGGGAATGGTCGCTTCAAGGTACTCGTGCAAATTGTTGGAACATGCAACATCGTCTTCCAAAATCACCAACGCGTCTGGCCGCTGCTGGAGAGTTTGATAGTAAGATAAGGTCAACTTGAGCAAGTTCCAGTGACTCATGTAGCATCCAACAACGTGAGGATTTTCGTAACCACTTTTGAATCCCTTTTTGAAGAGAGAAGCATTGAGTCTTTTGGTCATTGTCAAGGCATACCATTCGTCCAATATCACTTGATCATTTCCGTTGGAGGCTGGAAACCAAGTGGCGTTGATACCAGACAACCGATTCCGTTTCATGCAGTCTTGTACTTTGGAATGATGCAAACTAATCACAAACGATTGTATTCGAAAGGGGCTCTTGATTTGGTTGTTGTTGTTGCCATGAATCAACCGTTGAGACTCTTTTGGTCCTTTCGTTTCCGGTTTCGTAGCAGAAGTCAAGGTGTCAGTACTTCTTCTGAAACCGTCCGAAGTCATCACTGACATATCAATCCATTTCATTTCTTTCCTATCTATGTTGACACACCGCATAGAAATTGTGACGTAATACATTGTCCATAGGGACAGAAGAGTAAAGAAAATCCAGCGGAAACGCATTGTATGATCGTTGTACCACAGCGGCCGTCATTACATCAGGATCTTTCTTCCCAGTCAAATAGCAGCAACGTTTTGTTTCTTCTCCGCTGCTCTCTCTACTACCGGTAGAGTATCCATAGCTATTGAAGAGAGACGAGAAAATTGGCCTGTCATGAACTCTTCTCCAATAAATGAAATTTTTAACGTACTACTATTATTACTACGGTAGATACCGTACCTGTACCTGGGTACCTAGCTACCTAAGCTACCGGTAGTAGTATCAAAGATCAAAGGTATCGCCTATTCGCCAAACCATTTTTATCAATCGATCACGAATGACGTCTCCGATTTCTATGATACACTCTATGTTTCCGTGGTGAACTACTACCGGTATGTACCAATAATTGCACCTCTACTACCGGTAGGGGTTGTGGAACACTCCATGGATGTTTTCTTCGGACAAGGGAGAAAGTTTAATTTTTCAAACCATGTTTCTGTAAATTTACAGTTAATTAATTAAAGATTTCATTGAAGGAAACAAATTACTTCTTACAGTAATAAACTGTAAACTGTACCGTGTAAAAGTATTAGGTATACCTACTTCACTGTTATTACTTCAAAGTCAGTCAAGTTAGAGCTCTTTTTCCAATCCCTCTGCGTCGGTGCGAGGGGAGGGTGTTGGAGATACTGTCAACAATTACGAAACAGAGACTTCGGACAGGTATTCGACAAGGCACATAGTAGTTGATAGCCTTAAAGTCGAATTCTTTCAGTGATATAAAGCGGTCCCTGTCCCGTTCTGGATCGGACGGCGGTAGGTCCCAGATAGCAAACTATCTTCCAAAACTGATTTTGATTGCATACATCAGGCAAGATATTGACATGAAAAGTACAATCATAGCTAACGAGTTTATTCTGCGAGAGAATTTAGTTGCTTTCTCGCTGCATCCAATCTCTTAGAAGCTGTTGTACTGGTCAATCCACCAGCCGAGGATCCTTCTGGAAATCTTTTCGGGACACTCATGACACCCGTAAGTTCCTCCTTTTCTTGTGGCTTGGAAGAAGAGGTCGATCGACTGGTCACTCCAAGAGTTGGCTGGCGTTCTGGCAACGGAACTCGTTCGGACGTTTCCAATCGAACGGCTGTCAGGTCTAATAGTTGCTGTAAAAACCGATTGGATGATTTTAACAATTTGTCCCGACGATCCCACAACTTGCGGGTGAGTATCCTAGAGAAAGCAATCACCTCTTGCCGGTCCAATGATTGCATGTCGATCGCTTTGCTTCCATTCGTCTGATGTTGCTGGGATGGCAATGTGCTGAATATTTCAATCAGTTTTCGAGTCAATTCCACTGTCTTGTGATCTTGTTCGTTGGCATTGACCAGCGGCGATGTTTGGAACAAACCCAATGGGTCAACAATAGATCCTAGAAGCGTGCGACCATTGGGAAGGACACCCGATTGGAGCCTTGCCTCGGTCCAAAAGTACCGAGCGTTGGCCGTTGATATCTTGACAAGCTGCTCCAACAGAATCCGCTGTAGTGGTGTTTCTTCTTCGGTCAGGACAATATCCAGCACTTGGTCGGAAATCTTATCCAGCATTTCTGTGGTTGTGGTGGAAGTGTCGTCTGTTCCGTACGCCGAGAGCAACGATCCCGATGCTGCCGCTTTGGAAAAGCTGCCGTATCCCGTCACTAGTTGCTGTACACGCTTGGCGTCTAGTAATCGTTCCGGAATGTTGTTCTTGTCCGGTCCAAAGATGAACGTGTTCAAGGCGGTTCCCATGGTGTCCGTGTCAGTCAGCAAGCGGTTCGAAACGTAGGGGAGACACTCATCAATGATGGAATACTGTGGATCGTTCGAAAGACCGATACCCTCTAATACGGAAAAAGACTTGGCAATATAGGCAAAGTAGGGCGGAATCTGAAAGAGATTACCTGTTGGGGGGAATAAATCACAGGGGAAATAAGGGTTAGCATGAGATTTTTCTACAAGTCGAGTAGTCCTGAAAATGCATATTCATGTTTTTGGATGTTCTTCATGTACGAACCTTTTTCGGCGGCCAAATCTTGCATCTTGGTGAGGACTTCGTTGGCATTGATACTTGCCATGCCACCTCCGTCCGTCCATTTGCCATAAATATCTGCCAGCACGTCCACCACTCCACTCGATTCCACTTCCTTTTCTTTGTCCTGGGGGACAAAGCCTAACAGGTACAAGTCGCGCGGGACTTCTTCGTAATCTCGACTGGTGAGGTGTGCCATGTGTTCGATCAAGGTGAGTTGGAGCTGTGGTGGTATCGAGGTGACCATTCCCCAATCGAGGATACACAACTTTCCATCCGGCGTCCGAAGTAGATTGCCGGGATGCGGATCACAATGCAAGATTCCCATTTCCAACAGCATCGTAAGGTAAGTGTTCATGGCAATACTACATAAAATGGTGACATCCTCCTTGGCGGATCGATCGAGTCGTTCTCCGTCAATCCATTCCGTCACCAACACTTTGGACGTGGAAAACTCGTCAATCACTCGTGGGGCAAACACCACGTCTGTCACACAAATAAACAACAAAACAAACAAACATCAAGAGGTAAGTTAAACACAGGATTAGACAAATGGAGACAACAGCGACAACAACAAACAAGAAAGAATGAATGAAATCCAGGACTTTTGATAGCAATGGGCAGAGCACCACCATCGCCATCGGTTTCCGAATTTCCTTTCCACACGCAACGTTGACATCACCATCAACCAACGGTCGTACCTTTCAATGGTGTTTCCAGAATGGCTTCTCGAAAATATTCGGCATTTCTGGCTTCTTGCAAATAATCGAGTTCATCCACAAAACCGCTGCCCCAAGCATCGACGGTTCCTACCGTGTCCGTATTCAAATTGAACCATCGTTTGGCGGGTTTGGCTGCCTCTCGTAACAAATGCATATCCAAGGCGATTTGCGTCGAAATGTCGGGTCGTTGCACTTTGATCGCCACTTCAATCGTCGTTCCATCGTCGTCGTCATCTCTCAAAACGTCGGATTTGAGTTTGGCCTTGTAGACTTGTCCCAAAGAGGCGGCAGCGACCGGTTCTTGCGATATTTCCGACACGACATCATAGATCGAATCGGAAATGTCCCATTCGTCCATCAAAATTTGATACGCCGTGGTAGAATCAAAGGCGGGGACTCGATCTTGCAGGGACGCCAAGCCACGAACATAGGGTGGTGGCAACAGATCGGTTCGAATGGAAAGGGATTGTCCAACTGAAAGATTTACACAGAACGCAAAGAGAGGAGTGGATACACAGCATACAGGTCAGGGAAAAAAGAGGTTGGATGGATTGATGCAAAAGTAACAACGAGCGTCCATCCGAACCAAGCACACTGTTTGGTAACCAACACAAAATAATGATGTATCATTTGATTTTTTTCTTAGTTGTGCAACGTACCTTTGATAAAGGTCGGTCCCAATTGGGTGAGTAATTCGGCCAATTCAAGTCCCCGTTGGTCCATGTTGGTTTCCCACTGATTGGTCAACTTGTCTTGGAGTAAGGATAGTCCAAACGCCAAACTTTTGGTAGCGATAAAGAGCGTCCGTTGCAGTACAAGAAGCGGACGTTGATCAAAGTACGCTTGTGCCGCTAACGGATCGTACGTCGATAATGGATACGGCTTGGAGGGAGGTGGGGGTTGTCCAAAACTGAGAATATTGGTGATCGCCCAAAAGGAAACTGCCGCAGATAGTAGAACCGTTTCGGGTGTGTTCAAGGAAGGGACCAGTGACGACAAAGTGGAGAGTATTTCAGAGAGTTTTGCGGAAACAACTGAATCACCAAATAATGGAGGTAGTATTGTTGTTGCTGATGTTGCAGATGATGGATTTCCACTGGAAGTGATAGTTAGGAGTTGTTGTTGTTGTTGCTGTAAGGCCTCTTGGAATGATTGGAGTATGGATTGTAGGTTTGCTGTTGCAGCGTCATCCGAAGAAAGAATGTTCATTGGTGTATTATCATCATTAGCGTTAGTAGTAGAGACACTGTCGAAGAAATTCTTGAGTGATGCAACCATAACATCAATTTGATCGGAAATTTGTTTCAAATCAATAATTTGTTGGTTTTGTTGAGATTGTGGTTCGGCTAGTTGATCTATTGTTGTCGAAGACAACTTGTTGGTAAGTTCTTTCCACGCCACATCATTATCGATTGCACTGTTGGATTTGATATTCAATGACGAAGAAAAAGATGATGATGATGAAGACGAAGAAGACGAACGGGTATTCAATACTGTTTGTTGTTGCGTGGTTGAAAAGGAAGACTTTGTTAAAAAAGCATTCGCTGGTGTTGACGGAACAATGATTATTAGTTGTTGTATCCCAACCGTCCAAAGATAAACGGACAAGGCACCAATAGAGAATCTCATCTTGGACAAGTGCTGCGACAGAGATGAACAGGCTGTTCGTTTGGAATGCTTTCTATTTTACTGTTATTTCTCAAATTTATCTTTGTCTCCATAGTACGAAGAAGAGCATCATCATGATCTGCATGGAAGTGGACTGTGATGACTGTGATGAGTGAATGACATAGTCAGACACAGGATGAGATGAGGATGATGATGAGGTGGTATTGTGTCAACACAATGTGAAGAGAGCACGACGGCGTTCGTCGTGCAAGAAAAGATCGATCGTTCGAGTCGACTGATGACTGACGTGTGTGCTTTGGAATGTTTCTTTCATGCCCACTACCTATGATACCGGTACCGTATCATATCATAGTAGCTTCAAAGCTCTACTGCCGTACCATTACCACCAGCCGGAGGTCTTACCGTACCGTACATACCTATTTCTCACGCAACATCTTGTACTTTGCCCTCACAATCAATCACCAACATCATCCCAACATTGGCCTCTATCAGTAATAATGACGACTGTCATATAGCCTTTTGATAACAAGTAAACAACTATCATTGCTATATCAAAATAAATTATCGTTGAAAACACACCAACGTACACAATGAAATCAAAGGACCTCAAACTTCTCCGAAAGAAAATGGCTGTTGCCAACAAACTCTCATTGGAGAAGGATCTGTTGCAGCAGTTGTTGCAATCAAAGACATTATCAGCAAACGTCTTGTCATGCTGGAAAACACAACAGCAAGAGAAACAACAGCAACGAGAAACAGAAGAAGGACAGTCATCATCATCATCATCATCATCATCATCATCATTTACTTTATTCTATTCACCGTCTCAACGATTGTCTCCCGACCAAATCCAACAATGTTTGGGCTTGTTTCAAGACAACATGTCCAAGTTGTATCAAGATTCCTCCTGGGGATTGAATTTGGACGAGAAACGCGACGAATTCTTACATTCCAATGCCCGATTCTTGATATTACAATCGGAAACAACAACAACAACAACAACACCGCAACAACAAGAACCATCATCATCATCATTGGCAGCTTTTGTTCATTTTCGGTTCGAATACGACGATGAGGAATCTCCCACATGTGCGGTACTGTACGTTTATGAGATACAAGTCCAACAACAGTATCGTGGACAGGGTATCGGGAAACGGCTCATGGAGATCGTTCATACGATGGGACGGTCTCAAAACATGTCCAAGGTCGTGTTGACCGTCTTTCAATCCAATGTCAATGCCATGAGGTTTTATAGGGACACGTTGGGATATACCATCGATGACACGAGTCCGTCTCGCTTTGGACAACCGGAAGATTACGAAATTTTGAGTTTATCGCTTCCATAAACTTGAATTACCAAAATACAACCATACAAAATCCAACTAACAAACAGGGGTGGGGAGGTGAATTTCATTCGACAGAAAAGAAATCATATAACAAAATTCTATTTTAAGGCTATACTAACATCCAGCTGCCATCGGTTCCGCATCGAGAAGTAGCTCACCCGCCTGGCCCCCTACTAGAGAGGGCGGGGCAATTTTGCAAACAGCTTTCCATCCACTCAGCACTCTGTTGCTCACCACTCAGGACTGGAAAGGCAAAAAACCTCATCAACGATGAGGAAAAGTCCAAACCAGTGAATGTCAGATTTGGCGTGGTCTTCCAAAAACAATGCTGGGAAGGCAGCAATAACCACATAAATTGTGTTGGGTGTGTCGATATCCTCTACCTGTTGCAACCCAATAGGGCGGATTGTACGTGTAAAAGAAGCCTTCCATGCCAAGCACCAGTAATATTCCCAATGAAATAGTACCGTCCCTCTGCACTTGATACTCGGCTGAGTTATGATGCCATTTCTTCCACAGAAATGTCAGTGCCCATCACAACTTTATCAGGAATCATGCATTAAGCATTCTTCCTCCTCTCCCTTAGCCCCCTTCCGACTAAATATGAGAAACACAATCTTTCCGGTCGGCCACCGGTTCTGCATGATGCCATGCACAAGACAGCAGTAGCTTGTACTACCGCTGGGACGATCTCTTCCGTTGCACTGATAGATCGTCTGTGGATTCTTAGTTCCCCAGGCTCTGACAAACTTGGGTTAAGCCCCCCTACCACGACAAGGTGGCTGATCCACTCAGGGGGGAGAAAAGAAATCGTATGGTACTGTTTGGAAACCCTTTCAGCAAAATAATCGACGAATTTTTAACGATGAGCATACTTACAGTTAATAATAGCAGTGCTATGTCAATTGCTACCGTAGGTAGTTCGAGGTCTTGAATAGATTCACAGTCAATGTTTCCGCTCTCTATTATTATACGAAGTGTGGTACGATCGTAGCATTACTGGCTTAGCAAATTACCATGACGTCATCAGCTTCGCTCCTTCTCACATTCCACACACACACGCATGCACACATTGGAACTTGCAACTTCTCATCGTCACCACGACCTTTTGCTGTTAATAAGGCCTAATCCTCTCCACTCGTCGAAACTCTTTGAGATTCGAAAAACGGAACACCACTTCCCCTCTCGTCTTTCACTGTAAAATTTTTGTCCTTTCCTACCTTCTCTCTCCCACCCACAACCAATTTTTATGTTGTAATTGACAGTGACAAAAGAATTACAATACTACAATACAACATGGCCGCCAATACTACTACTACTACTACCGACGACAAGTCTGATCTTACTCCCATTACCGTCATTACTGGCTTTTTGGGTGCCGGAAAGACGACACTCGTCAATTACATTTTGAAGGAACAGAACCAGTGGAAGATTTGTGTCCTGGAAAACGAGTTTGGGGAAGTCTCCATCGATGACGGACTCGTGGCGGAATCCCTCGACGCACCCGAAGATCTGATCACCATGGACAACGGATGTGTCTGCTGCTCCGTGAGAGGAGATCTGGTCCGAACGCTCGGACAATTGGCCAAACGTAGAAAAGGTAGGACAGGAAAAACAAACAAAGACAACTCAACTCAATCCAGCACAACAAGTACAACAAAAATGCAAATATTTGATTGTTGTGTTGTTGTTTTGTTGTATTTGTTTGTTTGTTGATTCATATTGTGTTTTTTTCCCCTTCTTTCTGAACTTTCTGTTTTCTTAATTTTCCCAAAAAAAAAATACAGACTTTGATGCCATTCTTTTGGAAACGACCGGATTGGCCGATCCGGCACCGATCGTGTATACGGTCCAAACCAACTCGAAGATGAGCGAAAATTATTTCATCGACAGTATCGTTTGTTTGGCCGATGCCAAACACATTACGTTGCATCTGGACGAAAAGAAACCCGACGGAAGTATCAACGAGGCCTACCAACAGGTGGCCTTTGCCGACAAGATCTTATTGAACAAGGTCGATCTAGTCACACCGGAAGAAAAGGCGACCCTAAAAGAGAGACTGGCCAAAATCAACAAGTTTGCGACTGTCATCGAAACGGAAAAATCACGGGCACCACTCGACAAGATCTTGGGCCTCAACAGTTTCAATATGGAATCGATTTTGCAAGTCGATCCCGACTTTTTCGAATCGCAAGAGGGCGATCCGAAACACAATTTGGAACTCGTACAGTCGGTGGGTATCAAGTTTGAGGGAGAATTGCATGCACAATGGTTCAATATCTTCATGATGGACCTGTTGCGAGAACGTGCCGCCGATATCTACCGTTCCAAGGGATTGTTGACCTTTCATGGACAGGGAGACACCAAATTTGTCTTTCAAGGTGTCCACGAACAAATCAACGTAAGTCGAAAACAAACAACAACACAAGTTCATACATCTTTTGGGAATGGATGCATCTATCTTTCATGAATGCTTTAGAATGATGATTAATCACAATGTTCGTACTCATTTACTTCGATTTTCACAGTTTGGACCGGCCAAAGATCCGTGGAAGGCAGGTGAACCCAAAGTCAACAAGTTTGTCTTCATTGGAAAAGGATTGAATCGTGCGGAACTCACCAAGGGACTGATGGACTGCCTCTACAAGGAAGACGGCGACAAGGAATAAAAAGTAGTGAGCTGACGACAGGTGTAACAACTGCGCTCCCAGTCAATTGACGGCACTGGTGTCGATTATGAATTGTAGCAAAAAATCGAAAGAAAACTCCATCATTCTTTTTTTAGACCAGCAGAAAATGCACTTTGATGGACTGCCTCATTACCAAATATTAACTGTAACAAATGAATTCAATTTGTGCTCTACTGCCTACCGTAGTTATACTACGGAAGAGGCATGCAGAGAGTCGTCACAACCAGCAGTGGGATATTCTTGCGTGTCCTCCGGTGCTTCATTACGGTGCGCAGAAGAGAAACCTTTCCATGGAGACTTTTCACAGCGTCAGCCCAGTGTTGGGTTTCAAGCTAAGGAAATGATTGTATTCTTTATATAGGTAGCTTTGTTATTTTATTGATGCCATAGGAATGCACATTCTGTGTACGAGCAAAGTGATATTCATAGCATTCAGATCATGCTGCAGGTGCAAACCCTGGATCCTTGAGAACCAAAAACAACGTATTCTGCAAAAAAAAATCGATATGTTGGTCATCGAAGTTACCACTGTCGGGACTCCCAAAGTTGCAAGTTCTGCTTCGATCTTGTTGGAAAAGAATGATACTTTGCAGTAGAAGCTTAAAGCACGCCAACGAGTTCTCTCTTTCATCCAAGGACATATAACACTGTCCCAGATTGTTTAAAATAGCCTGAACCAGCAAGTGCAGCATGAAGAATGGATCGATGACTTTTTGACCATGTTCTCTTTGCAGGCTTTTGTAGGCCAACGAGTACAACTTCCGTGCCTTTGAGTAAAGATTATTTTGACTTACTTTGTCATTTTTTCCTCTGGATGACATGGCCAAAGCATGATGAGCCAGGGCAAAGTTAAAGATCAAAAATGAATTGAATCTCGATAAGAACAAACTCAGTCCTCCCTCTTCTTGTATCATTGGTTGCTGAAACGACGATTCGCATCTTCCGAGCAAGTTCATCTCGATCTCGAATGCTTTTGAATACACTGATGAATCAATGAAAAAACGAATCTCTGGGGACTGGACTGCTTGCGAAGGCAAGACTGGCAAGGACATGAAGATCTTAACAACGGCAGTGTTTTCGACTTCCTCAAGACATTGCTCCAAGCAGGTCTTAGAAGCGAGCATGCCCTCCTTGAGACGTAGCACTGCTTCGGCAAACATTCCTCGCTTGTACAGGGATATGCCTTCGTTGTTTTGATGACATACTAACACCAATGCTTTGGCTGCAGCTTCAGAAACGAATAGCATTGTCCCATTGCTGCTGGACATGTTGTTCGTACGTACCAGTTCCCCTCTCCCCTGTGTTCAGAGAATGCTCAATGTTGTTGTCTTAAGTCAGAAGCACAATTTATGAAACCAAAAAATCACAGAGTGGACGAAGAAGAGATGTTAGACTCGAAGTACGACGTTGTAGTGAAAATTTTCCTTGAAACGACGTCATGCTTGGTCGGTAAAATTAAGGAAGTTGGAAGCGTTACTCATCTAACTGTCCTTGGAGTACGTCGCATCCGATACACACAAACGGGAACGCACAAGCTCGATGCTGTTGACAATGTCTTTACAGTTAAGTATGTTTCTCCACCGGACATGAATCATGTTGTCCACAGTTTATTATTGTAAGAGCCGAGAGAAAAACGTTAAAGCGCCAGTCATTTGTGTACTTTCTGTTAGATATTTTGCGGTTCTGCTTGCGAGTTAATAAACTGAATTTTTGTCCATGGATGTTCAAGTCCCGCGTTAGTCTCGAACAAAAACCGACAGACCAATAAGTATATTTCTCAACCGGATGATATCCATTTTGATAACCCCGGGAGTTAAAAACTCACATTAAGAAGGGGAAGTAGTGCTCATCATAAAATTGTGCTTATTATTTCTGTGAGTATCAATAAACTGATTTTTTTATCCACAGAAGTCCATCATGAGAGGGGTTTTGAAGAATTTTCCACGATTATCAAGAATAGAAACGAATTTGTGACGTGTTCGATTGTTGAGGATGTGGAATAGAATTGACTGTGAGTTATCGCACTGCCCTGAAGCATAGTAAATCACTTTGACGTTTTGGTGTGGCTCATTGACCCGGTGAGTCAGAGCTTTCACGGTCAGAGTTATTTTAGTGAGAAATAATAAAGACTCGAAGGCAATCAATCATTCCAAAGGTGAAGATCGTGCAATTGGTCTGATTTGTGCGTGGCATTTGTACGAGAAAGAATACCTATATATCAAAATTCTATTTTAGGGCTCTTAAACATCCAGCTGCGGTTCCGCATCGAGAAGTAGATCACCCGCCTGGCCCCCTACTAGAGAGGGCGGGGCAATTTTGTAAACAGCTTTCCATCCACTCAGCACTCTGTTGCCCACCACTCAGGACTAGAAAGGCAAAAAACATCATCATCAACGATGAGGAAAAGTCCAAACCAGTGAGTGTCAGATTTGGCGTGGTCTTCCAAAAACAATGCTGGGAAGGCAGCAGCAACCACATTAATTGTGTTGGGTGTGTTGATATCTTCTACCTGTTGCAACCCAATAGGGCAGATTGTACGTGTAAAAGAAGCCTTCCATGCCAAGCACCAGTAATATTCCCAATGAAATAGTACCGTCCCTCTGCACTTGACAATTGGCTGAGTTATGATACCATTTCTTCCACAGAAATGTCAGTGCCCATCACAACTTTATCAGGAATCATGCATTAAGCATTCTTCCTCCTCTCCCTTAGCCCCCTTCTGACTAAATAAGAGAAACACAATCTTTCCGGTCGGCCACCGGTTCTGCATGATGCCATGCACGAGACAGCAGAAGTTTGTACTACCGCTGGGACAATCTCTTCCGTTGCACTGATAGATCGTCTGTGGATTCTTAGTTCCCCAGGCTCTGACAAACCTGGGTTAAGCCCCTCTACCATGAGAAGGTGATCCACTCAGGGGGGGGGAGAAATATCTATGTCTATTTGCTTCATTTACCATGGCACGCTTGGCTTTAGCGGCATTCTATCTGTTTAGAGAAATGGACTGTGTTGTCTCTCTAGTAGTTAGGTAGATACCAGCTACCGGCAGTGGTAGATCTTGGGACAGTAAAGTCTTCTTCCAATGACACTTGGTTACGGATAACTGTAATTAAAAGATTGTCTTCCAATGACTTAAGCGTTTCCTACGCAAAACGTTACAGAATTTTTTTCCCGCCAACAACCTTCATTCCACTTGTCCAATGCCTGGAGCGTTGCGCCCTGGGGAATGCAGGATATACACTTACGACTACCGTAGCTACTAGAGTAAAGTGTGGAAATCACAGTCAATATTCAAGTTTCATGTCTACTACTTGTAATGTCACGCATTTTTGCCTACTTAAAAGAACCAGTGAAGTTGAAGATCTGAAATTGTGGATTTCCATTTTCAATCTTACGTTAGTAATCTGTTCCATATCGAGAAAAAGAAGTCGTTCTATTGTTTGTTCCAGCTACAGACTTCCTAAATTTACCATACTTTTTATTTCAATAGACGAAGCAAGAGAAGCACCACCAGAATAGATATTTACACCACTCTTGTTAGATTGAAAAATGATTTTCATGCAGGATGTCTCATTACAATTTGAAGAACACGAGCAGCAACTTCCTTTCCGCAACTCTTATGACTGTTGGACAGGGCAGAAGAGAAGCTAGTTTAGGCACAGTCGTTGAGCATAGGTATTTTTTGCGAACTGATGTCTCCGACAGCCGTGGTAGATGTTTTTTCCTTATTCAATTTTGTCGTCTACACGAAGCATGCAAAGGAAATTAGTAGCGTCTGGTCTCTCTTTTTTCATGGCGCTTTAACTGCTCGAACCATTCTTGCAAGAAGTTAAATGATGGCGAGTATTTTTTTTGAGAAAATTATGGGGTCAAACTCTACGACTAGTACAACAATACAAGAGCTAGAGCACCTGCCTTTTAGTCTTGCCATGAAGAGAAAAGGCCATTGCCATCGCTAAAATGTACGTAGTATTTACAGTTAAATTGAAGATTGTATGTATGATGATGACAGTTGATACAAAGCAGCGATTGGATCGAATCACATTAGACTACATATCATATTTGATATGAAATGTTGTATGAAAATATTCTAAAAAATTCAAAAATACTTCTATTTATGTTCTGTGCCATTCTATGTGATATTCACAGTCAATTTGTTTCATGTATCTTCTTCACGACTGACAGTGAATGAGCGTCGTCTCAGCGAGCAAAGCTGCAAGTGCAAACTTTAAGTAAATGAAAACGCCAACAAAAAAAATGAAATCTATCGCTTACTGACAATTAATTTTTGTTTGGCGAGGTTGTCAATCCTTATTTTCCATCAACACAATGGCTTTGCTTGTGGCTGTTTGGTAAAATACGTAGTGCTTTATTAGTACATGATTCCAAACGTTCCGAGGGTTTTTAGCCTCTATCTTTCATTTACTCGGAGTAAAGTCGTAGTCTACCTACTTCTACTAGAGACTACCCTCCGTAGAAAGGTGTGCTCTTCTATCTTCTACCTACAGTCGTCGTGCTCGAAAATTACTTACTCGGAGTAGTAAGTAGGCAATAGTGTAATACGGAGAAGGATGGCGACAAGGAGTACCACATACGTAGTACTTCACCAAATAATCTACAAAATGCTTGTTGATACTATTTAATATCAAACAAACTGAAAAATCCATCCATCCGTTTTAGGAACTACTCCGTACGAAATGAATGACCGACGTGACCATGGTGCTGGTGTAGTCCTTCTTGGGTGCTGTTGTTTGTTGTTTGTTGTGATAATGGTTTTCAAGAAGTCATTATTCTTTCACATCAACATGAGCAATCAACGTTACAAAAATGATGATGGTTATTCACTCTCCCTATCAAGCGAATAAACGACAGCATGCCAATGCTATGTCTGTCATTGGAGCTTGTCATGAGACCGTCAACAAAAGGCTAACTGTAAGAACACTGCAGACACAATAATATCGATCATCAATTCCATCATTGTCATGGAACAGATTAATGACACCACTTCACGATCCTTTTGCTTTTAGTTCCCAACTATCAGATTATATTGGACAATGATTCAATCTAAAATTATATTGGACATGACACTCAAATGGAATAAATTTCACAATTTATTTGTATTTCCACCATTCCCCTGAGTGACCCTTCTTCGGTTGTTGCTGTATCGACTGCTGTATCGACCGCCTAAACCACGGTCAACACAGCATCGACCATGCTTGTACAAGGAATTCTTTTTTTACGATCTTTCAATGACAACAACAACAACAACAGTACAACTATTTTTTCAAATATCCCCTTTGCTTCCAATTCGATTCCGATTTCGGGACATGCCTTGTTGTATAAGAAAGATCCGCTAAGATACCTACAGGAATGTACGACAACGTTGGGTCCTATTTTTACGTTGAACATGCCTGGGAAGCATACGATTATTATGATTTTTGTGATAAAGAATTACAACAACAATTGGCCATTCTACCCGAATCGGTATTGACACTGTGAGTGCACGACAAGCTGTGGCGGATGTTGGATTTGAACAAACGTTCGGGATACATGATGACTCGTCAACAAAAAAAACAAAAAAACAAAAAACAGAACAATCACAAACATGACCACGGTAATGATGTATGGATCATGGCCTTGAGAGAGTCCATGCAACAAGGAACTACAGCATCATCATCAACAACAACAACACCAAAAGCAACAGCCAGGATCCAAAGATTATGATGATGATAATGACGATGCTGTCGAATTCTTTCATTTTGTACGACGTGTCATGTTACGAACTACCATTCATGTATGTTGGGATCATCCCTTTTGGACCAATGGTGGCAGTTTGATTTCATACATGCCTTTATGGAATTTCAAGATAACCTCGAAGATGTTACTGCGAAATCAGTTATATTGCTGGCCGTTGCAACAAAACGCTGGAACTACAACGGATCATTGAGACACGATTGAAGGACATCCACAAAGTCGACACCACACTTACAAATTGTAGCAACTCGTGGTCGTCCTCGTCGACGATCACTACTGGTTTTTGGTTGCATGCCATGCAAACAGAACATGGATACGACGACAGTCATGACAGTACCTCCAAAATTGCCGAATAGGCACATAAAAATCCAGCCATCGGAGCAGCACAATCCTTTTTATTTTTGCAACAGGAATTGGACCATACTCAAAAGGAACATTGTCGCGAGGAAGCTCATAAACTTTAGATAACCAACAACAACAACAACAACAACAACAACAACAATTCCCAATATTGCACCTTCCATTTGGGGTGGCAGCAGTGACGAAACAACACCTGCCGCCACCAACACCACCCCCGGCAGTTTTATTTGGAACCATTCGATGTGTGTGTATCAAGACGAATATTCCTTTACAACCTTTTCCAACGGTATCCACAAATGTCCGGACAATGAGTTGGCTCTACAAATCATGGTTGGTGTCGTCGCCTTGCTGTTCGTAGAATAAAGTGTAGAATTACCGTGTAACAATGATATCCGACCCTTGTCGTTTGAACGTGCAACATTGGCACAACGAACGGGACCTGTCATGGTCACTGTCCGAAAGGAATAAAACGGATACTGCTGCTGCTGCAAGTGAACGTGCGACGTTGGCAAAACGAACGGGACCTTTTATGGTCACTATCTCCGAAAGACGGATGCTGTTGTTGAAATGGAATAAAAGGGGAGGTGAGAGGGGTGTGAAAAAGGGTATTTCTCATCGGAACTGACCAGTCGAGCCAAGCTGACCGCACTTATTATAGCACTACAGTGTAGTAGGTTGCTAAAATGTGTCATTACATCTTTGATCCATTCGAATGTTCGTTGCTGACAGGAATCGCAACAAATAATGAATGGTTTGTTCATCGAATTACAATTTCAACGGCCATTGATATTGCTTAGTCTTAATCTTATATGTTTTTTTCTAAACTGCCACAAGGTAGCTACCTAGATTGGTGGTGGGAACAAAGCAGTCGTGTGTATGGGTGAAATGCTGTGATAATTGTGTGCTGAATGTGGGAGAGAAACACTACTTCTTTCCTACGAAATGACGATCCCTGTGGTTGTGAATTTAGTGTCTCGTGCAAGAACTAAGAACGTCAGATTACGTTTTGTCGAGACGCATGATATCCATTCGGTTGTCCCAATCCAATAGCCAAATCCTCCCACGTTTGGGGTCTCTTGAATCCGCTGCGCGCTTCCAAAAAGGCCAACTCGGCCAAGTAGTCATCCTCACTAATATCCGCGGAAGGGTCTCGGGCCTCCCCATTTGCCACCAATCTCATCCCGGTGACCATTCCCCAAATCGCGGCTGCCTTGTAGGCTAAAAGCAAAGGATCTGGGGCCGGATGCTTGTCTTCATCAACAACACTCCCAAATTGTACCAAACAGAGAGGCTTTCGATTTTGGTTCTCTTCATCAGGCTCTGGTAGCAGGCATTCGGCTTCATTTGCATACTCATGAGAATGTGTCACAAAATCAACGTAAGTTTTTCCAATACCGAATTCCCTAATTCGATCTCTAGCTGTTGTATGTCTCAGATAATCTCTCAATGCGAGGACAGCATGAGTCAGCGTCCCTTTTGCTCTCTCAATCTCAATGGCAGATGCATCTCTTATCGTGCCATTATACACTGCATCCGGCGATATCAGTCCAACCGCCGTATAATGGGAAGGGACATCCGTAACGTTTTTGTTACCCAATTTATTTGGTAAGCCAGCAGCAAAAAGGGCACTGTAAGCTTCTCCCTTCCAAGCCTTGGCAGATTCCAAGCTCATGGTTGGAATAAGTATCACCTTTGGAGACCCGCCATCAAAAACACGACCTTGATTGGACATTCTGATTTTGTTTGAGACGAAATGGACAACACCTGAACCGGGCGCCCTTTTGGTTGATTTCTCTGGATCTTTTATGTGCCCTCTTACAGCCTTTTTCCAATCACCTGGCGCACCATCTTCATCCAACCCCACGACTGATGCAGCAATGTGCATCCACTCTTTGTGTGTTTGTCCCGCGGGCAAAAGATGTGCAATATCTTGACCGACATTGAGATCATTTCCAAAAATGTCTCTCGGCCACACTATGTCACGTAGTGTTGCAGAGTTATGAGAATTTTGGCTCGTTCGGGAGGTGGCGGATGCAACAATGGAAGCGGATATGTCCTTTGCACCTATTCTGGTGTCCGTGTAAGGATGGGGCGAGTTAGTTTTCTTCTGATTGCTGTGTTGTCGGACTTGAATATTGTCAGCTTCCTCTGCCGTTCGCCAAAAGTTTGTCCATTGGATACCTCTCAAGACCCGATCCTTCTCGATGTTTAGTCCTGCTAGTTTCCAGTAATCAAAAAGGGGGGCGAAATACCGTCCATCAGAGAATGACCTTTCCAAGGCTGATAGCTCGCGTTCGAGTGATGATAGCTCGCGTTCGAGTGACAATAGCTCGTCTTTGAGTGACAAGAGTTGCCTCAATGATTGATTGGACTCTTCAGTTGTTTGTTCCAAATGATCCAACTGTTGTTGTTTGTTATTGATTTCTTGTTCTTTGGAACGGATCTCTTCTTCTTTGTAATTGATCCGTTGTTTCAAATTTATCAATTTTGAAGCGTTTACAGTCTTCATTGGATCAAAAGGCGCATCCTCATTGACTCGTTGTTGGAGCGGTGGGTCCATTCTGTGTTGAACGTTTCACTGTAGTACTGTAGTAGTAGTAGTAGCGGCGGCAGCAGCAGCAGCAGCAGCAGCAGCAGCAGTAGTTGTGGATGTTACAGAAATCGTATGTTTATATTACTGCTAAAGTAGACAACCAGTAGTAGCTTGATTCTCTTTGCTTTGCTTGTTGTTGTTTCGAATTCACGATATGCTGGCTGTTTGCTGTGTTTACAGTAGACAACCAGTAGTAGCTTGATTCTCTTTGCCTTGCTTGTTGTTGTTAGGGTTGTGGGAGTATGGACAAACACGATATGCTGGCTGTTTGCTGTGTTTTCGTGGTGGTGCTGCATCATCTATCTGCATGTGAGAGAATGATTGTGAGATGATCGACTCTTTGTGAACCATCTGTGGGGTCCGAAAGCACCACCGTAGTATCATACCGACTGGGCACCATTTCGTACCGTATGATACTACGTGGAAGAACGCTTCACAGTCAGTACGGTAGGTATGCTTCATGGGGTATCTTGTATCTTCGGTGTTGATACACTGGTTGTAAACAATTTTAACCCCAATAAGAAGAATCGGCAACTAACTGTAAATGACCCACTAATTTATGACAGAATATCCTTCTTATATCATGACATAATTTTTCCAATCATGAATGACCAATCCATTCTCCAATCGCTAACATTTTATGTCATATATATATCTATTAGAGTAGTAGAGGTATTATCCCTCTCTATGAATGAGGAAAAGTGGAGATTTCTAACCCTAATAATATCTTATTTTTCCGAGCACGACTAAAAATTACTCCCACGAACTATCATACGGTACCGTACTCACAGTCAAGCCGTATGATAGCAGTACCGTACTCGAAGCAAGGTATCATACCAATTACTCCGGGGTTCAACACAGCAGAAAGTACGAGCACTGTACTACTACGCACCAACTGTACAGGTAAAGTATAAGAATTTTTTTGACTTACCAGAAGTACCTACTGATAGGCTATTTGGCGTAGCTATTTTATTTTTCGAATTGACTCAATAAGACTGTTGCCCTCATCTATCATACCTTGTTGTTCATTGTATTGTTGTTGGGAACTTCATATCAAAGCCTTCTCCACTGTTACCATCCATTCATGACTCCATTTTGACACTGCTGGCATTCGAAACCGAGTCCGTCTCGTCGTTGTTGCTGGTGCCCGTACTAGTGCCTGTATTGAAATTGCTCGGCCAGGTTCTGCCATTGAACAAACAAAGCTGCTTGTTGAGCTGCTTTCGATTTCTTCTTCTAATATGCAGCCGTCCCACGCTTTCGATCACTGTCGTTCTGACCAATGACGTTGCAAACAACATTTCCAAGTTGCCCACCAAGAAGCAAAATTACCACAAATCGTGTGACTTGATGAGGTAGCGGAATAGATCAGCTCCAAGGAAGTTTCGTCTGTGAAATCGTCGTTTTTTGTAAATCTCTCGAACTGACAAACGGACGCCAGTCATTCCTGGCCTAGGAGGAAATTTCAAGCTGTACCACGTCACTGCAAAACTTGAAAAACTCTCCAACGGTGGGGAGGGCAATATTTCGATAACATTGCCCGCTACATGTCTTTCCACCGAATCGATTACGACCGACTGGAACAAGTTGGTTGGAAAGCCATTCTGAGTGGTGGTCTGGAATGGATCCATGAAATGGCAAGAGCACTACTGAGAGAAAACGGTTTTGATGGGTTGGGATGTGATGATCATGAGACACTTCTTGTTGTGCAGCATAGTGAGGAAGTATTGTCCAAAGAAAGATGGCAGAAACTCCATCAAGCCAGTAACCCGGATACAATGGGGAAGAACAGTTGTGTTCAGCAGCATCGCCCTTCTGGCCAACTTTGTCTGAAGAATATTCATCATTTGTGGTCAGAACCTTAGGCCCAAATGGCTCTCAAACGGTGTTCACTTTGTAAAACGGAGCAATAGATGCTCAAAATGTGACAGTTGACCAAGAAGCTGTGGGTACTTGATGGACAGGATACTGTGGCGGAGACCTATGCCAAGACATACATCAGCAATAGCGACTTCAACAAATGGAATTACACTGCCAGCGGACAACATGGTTGTGTCCCGTGCAACAACGCCATGGAAAGTCATCACCTCCAGGCGAAGGGATCAAGGTACTGGAACTTGGCGAAGATATGTTCACCTGTCTAACAAAGGAGTTTGTTGTTCTTGTTTATGAAGCAAGGAAAGGAATCGAATCGTGCGCAACTTACCGAGGATTGGATCTCTACTACGTACAAGGAGGACGGTGATAGCGAATAAAAGTGGTACTCTAGGAGTTGTGTCTTCAACGTCAGGTGTGAAGGCACTCGAATGATAGCACCTTGTGTCGAACATGATCTGCAGCAGAAAACAATACTCTTCCTTACAGAACCGAAAATGCACTTCAATGGACTTCCTTATCAAACATGTCATCATTGGTTGCCAATGGCTGTGCTGCATGCTGCAAGAGTTCATACCACCTTATCAAACTTCGTTCCATTTTTCATTCCTTCCCACTGCATCCCAACCCAACCCAACCAACTAATAATAGAGAGTCTAATCGTAGTCCTCATCATCCTCCTGAATCGTCCTGCGGCTACTAGAACTTAGAAAAAGCTGTGATTCGGTGGTTGCGGATGCTGCAGCGGCGGTCAGTTTGGCGATTTCATCACGATCATTTCCAAGATCTGTCGACAGTTTATTGGACATCAACGGGTTGATCCTTTCGGCTTTTTTCGATTTTCGTTTGGCAGCAGCAGTAGCAGTAGTAGTAGTAGTAGTAGATTGATACGGTGTAGATGGAGAACGATCCTTGATCTGACGCAACGGTTCGGAAAGAAACTCCAAAGCCGTAGGATTATTCTTTACATTCTGTCGGAGCGTCTCTAGGGTAACCAATGCAGGTGCGGCCTTGACGTTTGTGCGGAGAGTGGCTGATGAGGAGGACACCGTACGCCGTCGCTTGGATTGTCGTAGTGGAGTGGCCGACGAGGCCACAACATCAGCGCCTGCTTCTGTCGTATTTTTATCAGCGGCACCAAATTCTCCATCACAACCAACAACAAGAGATCGCAGGAAGAGTGCCGTTGTGGTGGCAATCAATTGAAGCGCAGGAGGTTTGAGCCTGGCCATATTCTCTTGCTCTCGATAAAGGCATGTTTTAATTCGATTGGTATCCAAAAATAACACAGATGGGACATCATCAACCCCTACATCGGAAAGTGAAGGTTTGACCGGCGCTTCTTGTTTCAGGGGCATTGTCCTGGCATTGTTTGTTGCAAGTGATGGCATGCACGGTATCAAGTTGTGTGGACTTGATCTCTACGGTAGATAGCTAGAGTAGTTGATGGTGATGATGTTGATGTTGACTCGGTTCCGGCTCCCTACTACAGTAGCTCGGTACAGTAGTAGAGAAACAGATGACACTACGGTACTGTCGTAATCTGGCAGTATCTACTGGTAGTAAGCTGGTAGAGGTTTATTAACGTTAATTATCAATGGGAACTCTAAAATCATCGAAGGATCCTCATGTTACTGGCAACTATTCATATCCTACAATCACTTTGTTTTTACTCGAACACCGCAGCTGTTTCAGAACAGTTGAGAAACGACTAGTAACGCCTCACTATGGCCATTTCAGTTGCTGTGAAGTCGAATAGCTGCTATCTATTTTCGCATCAATAAGAAGTGGCTCACCCACAACATACACAGCAGTACCTGGTGATGACGGTTCTGATCGCAAGCAGCTTCTTAAAAAATGGCTAGGACGAATGCCGTCTCGACTCCCCTTTCGCTGCTTCGCATGCAGCAATCCCACCTCAAAGCATCGAATTTCGATCGTACATTGCTAGTTGGAATTCTTATTTCAGTGATGTGAGAAACTTACTTTCAGCTCGTCTTTCATCACAAATTTTCTGCTCATTGCCTTGAAGAAAACATCCTTTTTTCCTTACAATATCATTCTTCCTTCTTTGAAAATAAGAGTCTACCGTGTTGCGCTCTCATTAGTCGTGTTCAGTCTATGCGTCGGAACTGAATTCGCATCCGAAACCAACTTGGACTTTCGTAGTAATGGCAATGGCACCCAAAATCCTATCTCTACACACAGCCTGGTAAAATCCTCCCGTGGCCTCAGACAGAAACAAAGTAGCAGTAAATCCTCAAAGTCGTTCAAGTCCACCAAAAAATCGAAAAAGAACAACAATAACGTGGACAAGAGAACACTCCCGCCCCCGGCGGAGGGAATGTCTTGCGAATCTGAAGCAACCCTTCCAACAGGTGCCGTACTTTCAGTTAACCTTGATTTGAGTGGAATTGAGCCTCTCGATCCAGCACCACTGAATCGTAATTCAATCAGACGAGCGCTACAAGATGATGTATCTCAAATAGGAAGGGTGCACATCTCCGAAGGTGCAAAATCGACAAAATTTGCTCATTTCACATACCTTATTGATGTCAGTTTGAGCACCGTTGATAATGCGTGCGATGAAACTAGAAATATCCTGGAATGCCAAATTCAAGCTCTTTCTTACCTAAACCAGAAGATTGCTCAGGCCAAAGTAGCGTTCGATGTAAGCCTAGTTTCGTTCGCCGGGACAGCGACAACTAGAATTGAGTTAGCTGATCCAGCAGGTATGTGCATGGTTTGGTGGATCACACCCTCTCTTCTCCATTCTTCATCTCATCTGTTGCGAATACTCTGTTCCCAGACCCTCGCGTTGATGCAGCAATTGTAAACCTGATGTCTGAAAAATCCACCAATTTCCAAAATGGTTTGTTGGAAGCCATTAGCCAGGTTGAAAAATCCAAAACGAATAACCCCAACGTTTCTGAGACCTACATTGTATTTTTGACCGATGGAGGGGATATGCATGGATTCCTTGCAGACAATATAATCCCCCGTCTGTCCACTCTTGGGACAAAAGTGTTTGCGTTTGCCACAGGCGACAATTCCAATTGCAGTCCTGAGCTCCATAAATTGACAAACAGCACAGGAACTACTTGCAAGGAGGTTAAGGAAGTCACAGAACTGGAGAATGTTCTGGAACAGGTATTTCTTTCGCCTCGTGCAATTGAGTCAGTGAGTTTCTGTTTGGATTGATTTTGTCTTTCTTTCGTCTGCCATTTTTCAACTCAATTAACCGTGTGGATTGATTTTTCTTTCTTTCGTCTGCCTTTTTTCAACTTAACACTTTGCCCAGGTGGTAGTCACGGTAGATGGTGTTGACATTGATTCTCGTACGGAACCGACTATCCCCCCAGGTGGCGTCTTACCAGACAAAGCACCCATCAACGTCATGGCAGCACCGTCGAACTTGATTCCCAAAGTCCTGGTCGCGAATTCATCTGAATCCATCGAGGCTTCTATTTTTAACATTACGCCTGAAGGAAACGCAACGATAATTGATCGTGTCAGCAATGACACAGTGGTTGCTTTTGCCAACGGCTACCATCGACTATTGCAGGGTCGTCAGACAGTTAGTACGCCGTTTGAAATTTGCTTGTCGGGAACCTCTAGGACCGATGTGGCACGTTGCTGCGTGAATGTTACTGCTCCAGCTTGAACTACGTGAGGATCTTCTCTGCATGATGTATACTACGTATTATACAATCACTACATATATATATCGTAATATTCCCCCCCAAAAAGGAAAAAAATTCATTTACTGTTACAGTTATTATATTACACGCCGAATAAATTGAAGATACTATTATTGCTACTCCGGAGTACAAAATAATACTGCGTACAATATATTTTAATCAAACGGTACTCTACTTCAGTAAGAAGAGACACCCGTTTCATTTTACGTAGCACTCGTAGTTCGATGGACTATCGGTATTGACACCCCCCTGAGTGGATCACCTTGCCGTGGTAGAGGGGCTTAACCCAGGTTTTTCAGAGCCTGGGTAACTAAGCATCCACAGACGATCTATCAGTGCAACGGAAGAGATCGTCCCAGCGGAAATAAAAACTACTGCTGTCTTGTGCATGGCATCATACAGAACCGGTGGATCGTGTTTCGCTTATTTAGTCAGAAAGGGGCTAAGGGAGAGGAGGAAGAATGCTTAATGCATGATTCCTGCTCTTCCAGAAGGTATGTTCATTATTTGGTGGATTATATCTTTTTTCCTTTCCATTTCATATCTTATCTTTTGCTAATCCTTTGTTCCCAGATCCTCTTGTTGATGAAAAGATTTTGAACCTGAAGGATCGTCCGGGCGCAAATTTTCAATTCGGCTTAGAAGGCGCAATTTACAAGGTTCGAAAGTCCCAAAGAAAAAATCCCAACCTTTCCGAGACCGATTTTGACAGACGGTGATGATGCTGTCTCCCGTGCAGACGATGCGATCCCCCGTTTTGCCCCTCTTGGGACAAAAGTGTTTGCATTTGCCGTGGGCAAAAATTCCAATTGCATTCCTAAGCTCCTTAAATTGACAAAAGGTACAGGAGCAACTTGTGAGAAGATAAAGAAAGCCGCAGAGCTGGAGAAAGTTCTAGAACAAGTCTTTATATCATCTCGAACTATTGGATCACTGAGTCAGCAATGTACTGTGCCTTCATTTGACTGCCTTGTTCCCATCGAAACTCCTTGTTTTGTTTGTTTGTTCTTCCAGGTGGTCGTCACGGTAGATGGTTTTAACATTGATTCTCGTACGGAATCGACTATCCCCCCGGGTACCGGTCTGTTGCCTGCCAAAGCGCCTGCGAAAGTCCTTGTAGCACCATCCAAGTTGATCCCAGCAAGATCAACGATTTTAGTAATGTGTTTGATCACCAGCACGGCCATGTGCGAAAGTTGCAGGGCAATAAGAGAACAACACCGTTTGAAGTTTGCCTGTCGGGAACGTCTAGAGGACCGATGTGGCACGTTGCTGCGATGCTATCATTGCTCCAGCTTGAGCTACATGGAACACCTCTTTCCATGGTTATGATTTACAGTTTAAATAGTTGGTACCACTCTTCGTAATAGTAAAACGTACTCCTGTCGTACGGAGTACCGCAGTAATACGAAGCATTATTACGTCGGAGTAGGAAGATAGCATAATACTCCGAGTAATATGGTGGTGGAAAGGGAGGGGGAGGGGTGTGACAGACGATGTTGCGCAGTAACACTGCAACCGTAGGCAATAGTAGGAATTGAACGTTCGATACGAAGGACCGTACTATTGCTGTCGACAGTCGACAGGCATTATACGCTCTCTCTCTACATACAATCTTGACGATGTTGATGTGGAGTAGGCGGAAAGATCCCGTCCACTGTAGCATCTTTTTACAGTTACTGGTTGTGTGCCTCATCATTAACGTTACAACAACAACCACAACAACCACAACAACAACAACTAGTACTGATACTACTACTACTACAACTAGTACTGATACTACTGTGGAAACTTGTGCAAACACAGCCTCAATCATCACCACCACAACCATGACTTCGGACGAATCATCAGTAACCCTTCCTCGATGGGAATTGGACAAACGCTTCGGATTTGAATCTCCCATGGACCCCAAGATTGATGAGTATGTCAAAGAAACAGCCCAACAAGCCGAAATCTTTCATCGAAAGTACGAGGGGAAATTGAATGATGTGACTAACATCGACTTGTTACAAGTCATTGAGGAGTATCAAGAGTTGGCCGTCCGTCAAGGCATGATCTCTAGTTACTTACATTTGAGTTACGACACACAACTCAACAACGACGCATTGAAGAAACGGAAGGGTGCTATTTCAGCTCAGCAATCTCAATTTTATGGTGACCATATGGAATGGTTTTCGTTGGATTTGGCGTCCATGTCCGATGAGACGTTGAAGGCACATTATGACAAGGAGTCTCAGTTACAATCCAAATTTGGACCCTTTTTGGACGAACAACGACGGTTCCAACATCATAATCTCAACAAGGATGTCGAACGTGCACTTACTGTTCGAAATCCATGGATGGGAGTTCGTAACACCGTTAGTTTTTTCGACAAGGAACGTAGTCTTATGAAGTTTCAATTGGACGATGATAAAGATCCTGTCAATATGGAAGTCTTGTTGAGTGTCATGGGATCCAGCAAGGATGCTACAATTAGAGCCAAGTGTATGAAGGAACTGAATGACGGATTGGGTGGACCGGTCGGACGTATTGCGGCACTATCCTTGTCCAATGTTGCCGGATCGTGGCATATTGAAAACCAAGAACGAAAGTATACTAATTTACGATCCCAACGCAACCTCGAAAACAACTGTCCCGATGAGGTCGTCGATTCCTTGTTACAGGCCGTCCGTACGGCCGGTGTGCCGCTCTGTCTTCGTTATTACAAACTCAAAAAGTCCATTCTACGAAAGGACAGAGGACTCGATACGTTTCGTTGGTCGGATCGCAATGCACCCATCGACATGGACAATGACGACAACAACACAAATAATAAACAAGACGAAAAGATACCCTGGGACGACTGTGTCAAGATTGTGGAAAAAGGCGTAAGTAAAACAGAAGCTATTTTCGGTTTTTCGTCTTGTGATGAGAGAGAGAGAGATTACATCATCATCATCATCATACCCTTTTGCACTGTCGTCATACTCTTAATTCCCGATCCTTCCTCATACTCTCGCTGCTCTTGCAACATTGTATTCGTACTGTTAGTATCGATCATTCTCGCCCAGAATGGCCGATATGTTCCTAACATTTGTGGAGGAAAAACGAATCGATGTTCCGGCGGTTGATGGCAAACAGGGTGGTGCCTATTGCAGTGGTGCCGTTCCGGGCATTGGACCCTTTCAGCTACTCAACTACGACGGCACCAAACGTGACGTGGCTACGACGGCACACGAATCGGGACATGCCATTCATAATGTCATGGCCTACAAGAATGGGTACCTTCAGTACCATCCGCCGCTGACACTTGCGGAGACGGCAAGTATTTTCGGAGAAATGATCGTTTTCCGTGATTTGCTCAACATGGCCAAAAGTCCACAATAACGACTGTCGTTGCTCATGGGCAAGATTGATGATACCATCAACAGCGTCGTTCGTCAATGTTCCTTTGATCGGTTCGAAGAGTTGGCACATACGGCTCGCAAAGACGGTGAATTGACTGCCAACGAACTGGACAAGTATTGGATGCAAGCGGTAGAAGAATATTATGGCAAGGCAGGCGAGGTATTTGATGATTATGATGACATTGATCACTTGTGGAGCTATGTTCCGCATTTTCACCATGTTCCATTTTATGTGTACAGTTACGCATTTGCTGACATTGTTGTGGGATCGTTGTACCATAGCTACCTATCCAATCCCGATGGCTTTGAAGATCGTCTTTTGACTCTGTTGGCCGCTGGTGGTACGTTAGACTTTTCCACTGCGTTGCAACCATTCGGGTTGGATCCCAAAAGCCCATCGTTCTGGGAAGATGCTATCAAAGCCCATTTGGGTGGATTGATGGCCGAAGCGGAAGCTGTAGCAGCAGACTTGGGATATGTGACAACAGATTGAAAACATCCAAAACAACGCACGAGTGGATAACCGAGGCTTCGAAACAGTTCCTCTCTCGTGTGATGCTGATTTGAAAAACACAGAGTTTTCTCTATCTACTTGAGCCCCTATGATACCTGTTTATGGAATCCCAACTTCATTCAACGTATTTTCGACGTACTCGTACACATTTTACACTTGTTCTCGTCACAAAAGCTCTCCAAGATACTGAATGTCACCCTTGTTTGTTCCTTGAAGCGGAATTCGTCTTAATACGCAGACATGGTGACACTCTACTACCAGCTCTCTAGTAGCGACAAAAAGAATTCAGAATAATGTTAACATATATGATGTTGTTTTTAGTTACGAAGGTTTCCAGACAGTCGTTTACATAATGACGAAGAATTGGTGGTTGAGAAACAATTAGGAAACGGGTATTATTGTTCACTGTAGGAGGACACATACGATTGGGGAAACTGTGCGGTGGCTTAATCAGTATCAGTTGGATTTGCAGTCGGAGCAGGTGCAGCGGTTGGAGTTGCAGTCGGAGAGCCAGGAGTACCAGTGGGACCAGGAGTAGAACTAGAAGACGGCCCACTTGTCATGTCATCACTTTTGGCACTCTTCGACCTGGGAGCCTTGGTCGATTTGGTAGTTGGGGCCTTGGTCGACTTCATGGACGGGACGGTCGTCGCCGAAATGGAGGTGTTGGAAAGACTTGAATCTGATTTGTCAGACTTGGGCTTTAGCTTTCGTTCTTGTTCAAAATCTCGGTTCCGAAGACTGCTAAAGCTGTACTTTTGAAACGATACACTGTACATTGCTTCTTCGTTGTCGCTTTCTGCGTCCTTTGAATTCAACAAGTTGTTCTCGTTGTTGCTCATCGAAGGTGATTGCAGGGACCATTTTCCGGCATCAAAATGAATTGCCAAAATAAGCAACTCGATGGTCATCACCACGATAATCACGGCTCTCATCCATCTTGATTGTACGATCGACGACATGTTTGATGTTGCGGGCTTCCTTAGCAGCAAAAGAAAGAAACAAAAGAACAACAGAAGAGACTTTTCCACAGAGTATAAATTTTGTGAGCGATACTGAATGATTTTATTATTACTGTAGTACTTCGCTTCGTAATTTGGTGGATCAGAAAATAAGAGAAAGAACCTATGATGGAGAGATGGTTGGAGGATGACCCTTTTCTCCGTTGGAGAGCAAATTTAGGCCACTTGAAACGATTACTCTCTTTAGCTAGATAGGTAGAAGTAGGGTCTTGCGTTCAATATTTATGCATATATCTTTATCTCTCTATCTATTTACACGCCTATTGCTCGACTACAGTAAATAATTGCCGGTCATAGTAGACTAACGTAGCTAGGTTGGGTAGCCTAGTGTAAAAGAATAGCGTCACGCAATGACCCGCCTCATGAACGATCTGATTGTTTACATAAATATACGGAAGGTGAAACGAACCTACCCCAATATTACTTGCCGCTACTTTGGGATCCGAGTTTGTTATGATACATAGGCTCCACTTATTTGTCGTCGTTTTGCGCGCTTTCAGTCGTACTCCATTTTTTGATTACAGTTAACTGTAAGTACTGGTGATGGACACGTCGAGTATCCTTACCAGGTACAGTTAATTGCTACGATACTTCCAGCCAAGGAACCATCGAGATCAATCACGTCCTCGCTGAAGCTATGCACCGTTCGGACATTTTTCTTGTGAGAGTTGCTGTCATGGCGAGATTTAGTAGTCTTTTGTTGAGCTCTGGGTCTTTTGGAGCAACACCCCGCCATGAGCGGATGCTACAACAAAGCCATCCTCGGTCGTGAACTGTTTCTTCGTTCTGCTGAAAGAGGATCGCCATGAGCCATCCAAGAACAAGACATACGTTCTGGGAATCTCTTTCCAGAATAAAGGAGCGAAATGTATGGGATGACTTTAAAAATAATGTTACAACTTACGACTTGTACTCTGTTTGAACCTACCCTAGTAGAACAAACATGTCATAGTACGATCGGAGTCTAAACCTTCCATTCCAAACGGTTGGTAGTATGAAGGACGTTCTGTTACTACTCAATCTTTAACGTAAACATCCATTCAAAAAATACAGTGCAAGGGTTTCGACTGCACCCTTTAATAAACGTTGTTATAAAGTCTTCGTTTTACATACATCCTTAATCTTGGTAGCAGGAAACGGGTGGTAGTGTAGTAGTATTCACTGAAGGTCAAAAATGACCCCTTTGACGATTTGCTCAATTTGGCAGCTTCATGACGAGTTAAGAGATGGAGCAGTAGTCGGTGCTTCCTCTGAAGAAGATACAGGAGAAGTAATCGGAGAAGCAAATGGAGAAGGAGTCGCAGCAGCAGCAGAAGCAGCGAAAACTGCTTCGGAAGAATCAGTTGGAGACACGATTGGTGAAGCAAATGGTGAAGCAATTGGAGAGGCAAAAGGAGAGTCAAATGGAAGGGAAACTATAGCCGTAACCGGAGAATTTGTGGGAGCGGAGGATGTGGGAGTGGGTGTAGGTGGAAGTGATGGTGGTTTTGTCATGTTGTCATTCTCAGAACTTTTCGTGGACGTCGTTGATTTGACGGTGGTTGTCTTCGTCCATTTGGTCGATGTGGTCTTGTTCGTACTTGGTTTCGAATCTGACTTGTCGGACTTGGCTTTTAGCTTTCGTTTTCGATCAAATTCTCGCTTTCGAAGGTTACTGGACACATAGTTTTGAAATGCCGCGCGATAAATTACTTCTTCCTTGCCATTATCTGTGTCCTTTGCATTCATAGTCCACAAGATGTTGTTGTTGTTGTTGCTCGTCGAAATTGGTTGAAAGGACCATTGTCCGGCATCACAAAGAAGAACTGCCAACAGAAGGATTGCGACGGCAATCACAAAGACGAGGATGAATCCCGCCCGTCTTGATGGAGAGATCGATGTCATGCTGATGTAGAGATATTGACATCGGTCAGAGAGGGGGGCATGAAACGATGTTGTTCACTGTATCACACGTGTACGTAGTAAATGAAGAGAGAGAGAAGGATCAAAACCACTTGATGAGACGGAGCACTTTGTTTCATTCTGCACTTCCCATTTGGGCCTTAAATCGCTGAAATCCGGCCCAAGTGATCCTTGACAGACGTTCTCTCGAATTCCGTTTGATGTTCTTTTATTTAAATATGTGTTGACCTTTCATGGAAGAGAATGTTGTGTAATCATAAACTTGCCTTTGTGTCTGTTGAAATGGCATTATTTCTATTCGTGGGACATTTCGCCGGTTTGGAACTTTTATTCCTTCGGTGCGATGGAGTGCTCGTGCACAGTTCTATTACGTATCATACATCCTTCTTACAGTTATTAAACCTTTTCAGCTTATAGTAGTCTACTGTAGTACGAAGTTGGCATCAACATCGTTGACCACAAGCTTTCATCACTACCACAAATCGATAACTCATCACAGAAAACATTTTCCTGCTTTTCAAGGCTAGTTTGTAGCAGAGCTTCTTCATTTGTAACATTCAAGGCAAGCTTTCTGGGAGTTTTTAGGATAAGGAATAAAGTGCGTAGAACGACGGTGTAATTGCCGATCAAAAACTATCAACTTGGTTCTCATTTTGGTCTTGATCATAGCATGTTCTAGTACGATCGGAATCTCAGCTTTCCATTCAGTATGTGTATAGTATGGAGGACGCTCTGCCTCTAGTGGCAGTTCCCTCTTTCCGTGGGCAATCATTCAAAATAAACATTATGACCTTAAACGGTGTTACCATTTTTTCGTGCTACATAAAGATAACACAATAATCATAAAACACATTGTACATGGCGACAAAGAAACGGAAGGTAGTGCTGTTTTAGTTCGACAACAACTTCTTGGTCGATTGCTCAAAGTAGCAGCGTGTTTCAGTAGCCTTTACATCGAGGTTAGAGTGGGAGAAGCAGTTGGAGCTTCAACGGAAGAAGATACTGGAGAAGCTATCGGAGAAGTAAATGGAGGAACAGTTTCAGCAGCAGCAGTGGAAGCTGCTTCAGAAGAATCAGTTGGAGAAGCAATTGGTGAATCAAATGGAGCGCTTACTACGGCTAGAACTGCAACTGGAGAAGAGGTGGGAGGGGTGGATGTGGGAGCCGGAGTGGTCGAAAGTGACGGCGATTCGGTCATGTCGTCACTCTTTGAACTTTTTACGGTAGGCGCCTTGGTAGACGTGACGGTCAGAGATTTCGATGATTTGTCGGATTTTGTCGATGTTGTCTTGCTCGATGTTGGATTCGACTCAGATTTGGCGGACTTGCCCTTTAGTTTTCTTTCTTCATCAGATCCTTGCTTCCGGAGGTTATTGACATTGTAATTTTGAAATGCCACACCATACATTTCTTCTTGAATGCCAATCTCTTTGTCTTTTGCATTCAACAAGTTGTTGTTTTTGTTGTTATTGTTGTTGCTCGTTGAAAATGGTTGAAATGACAATTGTCCGGCATCAAAATGAACTGCCAACAAAAGGATTGTGACGGCAATCACAGAGACGAGGATGGATCCCGTCCGTCTTGATGGAGTAATTGATGCCATGTTGATATTGCCAAAATGAGATCGGTCAGGAAACACATCGACGTAATGTGGATGTGATGACCCGGCGATTGAAGTGAGAGCCTCTTGAAGGATGGGAGCATGACTTTTTTACCCTTCATCTCGAGGTAGGCAGAAACTCGGCTCACTTAAGTCCTTGCGTGACGTTCTTTCGAAATCCGTCTTTTATTCTAAATGTCCATTTATTTTTGTACGTGGGACATTATTATTGTTTTATCGGTACAAGAGTTTCAGTTGTTTTTACAACGTATTATACTAGAAGTACAGCGAACATCGACTGCCTGTACATCGTTCCTCCATCTGCGAAATGAGATACACTGATCACAGATCCTCACAGTGATCCTCCTCCTGTGTGTTGATTTCATCATCGCTTGGAGAAGGCAGAACTTTGGCAGCGCTGACTATGAATTCTCATATTCATAATTTGTTTTTTTATAAATAACATTTAGAAAATTCTTCCCAACCCTAACCCTAAGCTGTCAATTAGTATAACCCTTCAAATAGAAATTCCTTAATTAAGATTACGTCTCTGGATTATTAGAATCTGTAAGCTATCTAACGACATCAATATTATTATGTTGGTTCATAAAGTGTTTTCGCCATATTTGTTTTCCAAAATTCCACTCTCTCTCAAGAAATTTTGTTGGGCGCTTTGTTGTCGGACGTTTTTATCGACCCTCTTCAAAAATACTTGAATCTCTTGGAGGTGTTCGAAAATTTGGCATCATCATCTTTCTTCTTTCTCTTTCTCTCCCTCTCCATCTTTTGCTGTATGTATGATGCTAAAGTGAAGGAATAAACACTTTCCTCTGTTAAACGGTCAACGACTTCCATCTATATCTCATAATTCCTACTAGACTGAAACCGATTGTGTCAAAAAGTGTCTGACGTTGTTCGTCTCATCCAATTGGAAGTTGAATACTACACCGACAATGATGTCCCTTCCCGAATCTCGAAGGGCAAAAGTCCTGCTTGCAATCCTGCTGGCTGTTCAGATAGTCTTGCTGGGACTCCAGTTTGGTCAGAAACGCCGGACGACAGCCAGTTCTCCTGCACAAGGAACAGAGGAGGAGGATGCTCAAACTCTTGATTACATGAAAGCATACAACGAACCTTTCGCCGGCATTCACAAGCATAAAGAGTCGGAGTACAGACAGCTCCGATCCAAAAGTGAAAAAGATTCATCAAGTCGTGGAACAGGACTATCCAGTAACGCCAGAAGCTTTTTCCAAGCTTTTGACTTGACTCCCACCAGTAAATCTACCAAGGCCCCCAGCGAGAAATCCACCAAGGCTCCTACCAATAAATCTACAAAGGCGCCCAAAGCTAGTAAAAGCGATGATTTCTCAACACCTGTTTCTGAAACATTGGTTGACTTGAGTATGATCTTGACTTTCGAAGGTGAGAGCACATGGGATGAAACGACAGAATCAACCTTTGAAAATTCGTTGGCGGAGTTCAGTGAATCGTCCATCAACTCGAACTTTGCCGGAGCTGTATTCAATTTTGAAACATCGATCGAAGTGACTGAAGTGGCTAGAGTGACACCTGGACGTCGCCTGCTGACATCACAAGAAAATCCCGACCATCTGCGTCGGCTGCAAGGGAGCAGTGTGATTGTCACGTATACGCAAAACATGGCATACGAGACGTCCGATCCAACCACGTTTAGTCCTACTTTCCTGGCAGCAGCCCCACTTGATACCACTGCTGGTCAGAACGAATTTGTGCAAGTGCTTGTGTCTACTGGCGACCCTGTGCTGTCAACGGTTGTTGACGTGTCGAGTGTCACTGTGCCGGTTTCTCCCCCAACTGCTGCTCCCACCGCCATAAACCAACCAACCACAACTGCCACAAACCAACCAACCACAACTGCAACACAACCAACTACCACCGTCACAACACAACCAACCGTCACCGCCACAACCCAACCAACCACAACTGCAACACAACCAACTACCACCGTCACAACACAACCAACCGTCACCGCCACAACCCAACCAACCACAACTGCAACACAACCAACTACCACCGTCACAACACAACCAACCACAACTGCAACACAACCAACTACCACCGTCACAACACAACCAACCGTCACCGCCACAACCCAACCAACCACAACTGCCACTACACAACCAACCGTCACCGCCACAACCCAACCAACCACAACTGCCACTACACAACCAACCGCCACCGCCACAAACCAACCAACCACCACCGCAACAACACCACCAACCACCACCGCAACAATCGTTGTGTAGTTTACCATCACATCAAACAACCCGACCACCACAGCACTCCGACCACCGTAATACCAACAGACAAACAAACAAACATACAAACGCATAAATATGTTGTCCATTCTCATCTCACATCACCTCCTCTCCACCCGGATGAACTTGTCCTCCTCACGTAGGAGGTTTTATTACATTTACCACATCCCTGGAGTGATCTCCGGTCACTCCCTGCAGTGCTTCGCCCTTCGGGACCCGGCTGGTGAGTCAACTTCTTAGATACGGAACTGCTGGTAGCTAGTAGTTGGCATAGCCATAAAATACATTTTATTATCTAAATCGTTGTATAGTTTAAGAAGTAACGATTGAGTACTGTATCGACACATTCCTCATATCACTACTCACCATGGTGGAACGATGTGGTCGACTGCGGGTAAGTTCATCAGAGAAGGCAATATTTTCCATAGAGCTGTGCCTTTTGTTCATCTTTTAGAATAATCATGTACGTGTATAGAACATTTTTGCATAGATTTTTAACCTTTCCAGTTCCGAGTGATGGGCAACGAAAGTAGAAGCACTGAAAACGACTACAATTTCCCCATGCATGGCATTGCGCTGAAAGATTATATTTCTCTTATTCATTCATAAGGAAGAGGAGGAAGAATGTTTATGTATGTTTCCTGATAGAGTTATTGTTGGCATTGTAATTTGTTTGGAAGAAATGGCATCAGGACGCAACCAAGTGTCAAGTGCCGACGAGGGACGGTACTATTTTTCATTGGAAATACTCTATAGTCTACTGGTGTTTGACATGGAAGGCCTATTGTAGAGGACACTACTACACTGTCACATTTGAACACATCACACAATCCGACTCGAGGATGGATCCTGTCCTTCTTGATGCAGTGATCGATGCCATGTTGATGTTGCCGAATATTGAGATCGGTCAGGAAACACATCGACCTTATGCGGATATGATGACCCGACAATAAAATGATAGCCTCTCTCGACTCTCGAGAATGGGAGCATGACTTTTTTACCCTTCATCTCGAATTGGGCCTTTTAAACATGTGAACAGTTAAATCGTAGAAATTCGGCTCACTCATAATCCGTGCGTGACGTACTTTCAAAATCCATTGTTGTGCATACGACTAGTTCGTCGTAGAGAGAAATAAATTTAATACGGAATAATTCCACAGGAAATGGGTAGTCCAATGCCAATACCTGTATTCCACTACTAGTCGTAAAGGACTGCTCCGAGTTCTCCGTACAAGCATTGGATTATTACTCCGTAATTATTATTGCTCTCTGCTACGGCAAAAAGATCAAAATCACGATTCATTTAAAGGAGATTTCGCCATATTTTTGCTTTCCAAAATTCCTTTAGAAGATTTTTGGGCCTTGGACATGATCAAAAATTTAGCATATAATCTCTTTTTCTCTCTCTATCCCTCTTTCACCATCTCTGCCTGCTAAAACGAAGAAATACACACTATTTCACCGTCAAACAGTCGACGACTACCATCTATATCTCATAATTCCGACTAGACTTACAATCAAAACGATTGTAGTATCAAAAAGAGTTTGACGCTCGTCTCATCAAATTGGTAATTGCATATCCAGACAATGATGTCCCTCCCCGAATCTCGAAGGGCAAAAGTTCTACTGGCAATTCTGCTGGCTGTTCAGATAGTCTTGCTGGGACTCCAGTTTGGTCAGAAACGCCGGACGACAGCCACTTCTCCCACACAAGGAACAGATGACCTTGAAGCTCAAACTCTTGGTTATATGAAAGCACACCGTGACTCTTTCGCAGGCATTCACAAGCATAAAGAGTCGGAGTACAGACAGCTCCGACCCAAGAGTGATAAAGCAGCTCAAACTTTGTCGGTGACAAAAATCCCGAAAGATTTATCAAGTCGTGGAACAGGACTATCCAGTAACGCCGCAAGCTTTTTCCAAACTACTGACCTGACTCCCACCAGTAAATCGACAAAAACCCCCACCAATAAATCCACCAAGGCTCCCACCAATAAATCCACCAAAGCTCCCACCAATAAATCTACCAAGGCGTCCAAAGCTAGTAAGAGCGATGATATCGGACCTCCTGTGAACGCAACATTGGCTGACTTGAGTATGATCTTGACTTTCGAAGGTGAGAGCACATGGGATGAAACGACAGAATCAACCTTTGAAAATTCGTTGGCGGAGTTCAGTGAATCGTCCATCAACTCGAACTTTGCCGGAGCTGTATTCAATTTTGAAACATCGATCGAAGTGACTGAAGTGGCAAGAGTGACACCTGGACGTCGCCTGCTGACATCACAAGAAAATCCCGACCATCTGCGTCGGCTGCAAGGGAGCAGTGTGATTGTCACGTATACGCAAAACATGGCATACGAGACGTCCGATCCAACCACGTTTACTCCTACTTTCCTGGCAGCAGCCCCACTTGATACCACTGCTGGTCAGAACGAATTTGAGCAAGTGCTTCAGAATTCCGGCGACCCTGTGCTCTCAACAGTCGTTGAAGTATCGAGTGTCGCTGTGCCTAGTCCAGCACCGGTTTCTTCCCCAACTACTGCTCCCACCGAAACGTTTGAGCCAACGTCATCGGGTGATTCGTTCGGGCCAACTTCATCTCCCGCTCCTAGCGCTTCATCTGAGCCAATGCCAGTTTCCCCCGTTGCTCCGGTCATTTCGCAACAACCCGTAAGCCAACCGCCAACCATCGTCGCCACAACCCAACCACCAACCACAACTGCCACAACCCAACCGCCAACCACAACCCAACCAACCACGACTGCCACTACACAACCGCCAACCGTCACCGCCACAAACCAACCAACCACGACTGCCACAACCCAACCGCCAACCGTCACCGCCACAACCCAACCACCAACCGCAACAATCGTTGTGTAGTAGTAGTAGTTTTAAAATGTAACGATTGGAGTAATTGTATCAACACAATCCTAATATCACTACTCATCGTGGTCGCGAACGATGTGGTCGACTGCTGCGGGTGGGGGGGGGGGAAGAAGTTCACATCAGAAGGCTGTAAGCACAGCTGTGCCTTTTTTCTGTTCTCTTCTATCTTTTAGAATCCATAATAATCGTGTATGATACGTGTACTATGGTAGAACGTTTGAACAGATGATGTTTAACCTTTCCAGTTCCTTCGAGTGATGGCTGGACAACGAAGGTAGACGCACTATCATACTGAGTAGGTGGTGGAACGTTGGTTGTACTATGATTCTTCCTGCCCCCTCTCGAAGGTCATGTGCCATGTTCCCAGCTAGCGAGGCTAGAGAGGGAAACGACTACAAATTCCTTCTGCATGGCATGATGCTGAAAGATTATTATCATGATTTTCTTCTTTTTTAGTGTATCTATCAGCATATATACTGTAGTAGCATATACCGTATAATATATATACTGTTACTACATATTAATACGTAGTATATTACATTATTCAGCTGATGAAGGCGGCTAAAATCCGATCCAATCATCATCATGCAATCAATCTCATCAACAACATAAACGACTTTACCTCTCGTTGATGATGATCAAGAACTGAAAGAGAGAGAACACAAGCTCTCTAGTAGTAGTAGCTATGATATCTACCGTAGGTCCTGTGCACATTATTTGAACAACACTACTGTCATCGTCACACCATCCGACTCGAATGGTCCAAACGAGCAAACACGAACGAGTGACAGACAGACATAATATTTGTTTGATACATCCTCCTCTCATCATCATCATCATTGGAATCTCCGACCATTTTTTTTTCTGTGTATTTAAATTCGGATGATGATGATTGTTGTATTTTCATTTGCTGGAAGTGGATGATTGTCACACACACACATGAAAGCCCCAACTCCAAATTACGGAATTAACATCTACGGAGTATCATACAAGGGGTAGTCTACCTCTCTACTACGGTAGCTAAAGATCTACCTACTACCGTAGTAGCTATCATAGGTAGTATGATAGCTAGCTACTTCGGTAAACTTTGACAACCACAACCACAAACGTTTAGCATTCCGACAGACCGAACCAACTAATTATAATAAGAAGCGTATTGTTTTTTTTTTCCTTTTTGTAAAAGGATTATATTATCTTATTATATGAGCATGAGCTACTATGGACCACCACCACCACCACCACCAACATCACCACCAACAACAACAACAACAGGAAAAGAAATCGGTTGTATGTCGAACAATGTTCAACAACAACGCAAGGTAGGATATATGAGATGGCAACATCACAACAAACACAACAAACGATTACGAAAGGAAATTCGAGATGTGCCGTGGAGGGATGAATGGGAATTCCAATCGGTCGGAAAGGCTCTGTTGTCTGTATTACAACAACAACAACAAATCGAAGAACAACAACAACAACTGGAAATGACCATTATGGAAGCATTGGAAATGGTCACAGTATGGAGGTCTCGATTAAGTTCTTCGCAGGGACTTGCCCATTCCATCGAATCGACGGCAACATTAGCACAGATCTATTGGAGAGATAATTATACACGACGACGACGACGACACTCTTTGGGAGTTTCCGTCACAGAAATCCGATTGGCGTATTCGGCCGCCGTGATACGGTGTATCAACGGATTGGCCGATGGATTGCAACAGGACCGTGGGACGGCCGCCAGCGTATCGAATCTCTGTGGTCGGTTGGGTATACCCGTTTGGGTGGTAGACGTCCGACACGAGGCGTCTCATAATATGCTACCATCGATCGAAGTCTTACGGATGGCAGCCGCGACATTGCTGGAATTTCTAAAGACCGAATATTGGATTCCGTCCTGTTCCGGATGGAACCCTGACGATGTTGTGGTTGCGAATAATGATGATGATGATGAGGCTTCAAACGACAAAGACATGGTACCATCCAAGGGAGATCGCAATACCACTACCGGTAGTATGGACAACGCAACAACGACAACAACAATACCAACAACAATGGGAAATACCAAAAAACGTCCCATCGATTGCTTACAAGAATACAAATCATGTGCTATCGCATGGGACACACCAGCGACGACGAAGGCAGTTGGTGTTGCTGTTGTTGCGGCGGAAACCAACAACAACGATCCAGAGACTACGATTGAGCCATCCAAAAAAAGAAAGAAGACGAAAAAGTCGTCCAACGACGCAGGAGGTCCAGCTGCAACAAGGATACTTTCCTATGATCCATTGTTTGGTGAAATGGGAAGATGGAGCAGCAGTGACGACGATGACGATGACGATAATGACGACGACGATATCGATTCTGATCTCAAAGGAAATTGGAACGAACCGGTGGTGGGGAACGATATTTTTGGATCGGCCATTGGAACCAATCGGAATCGATTTGCACTTTTGGAACCACCCAAAAAGAAAAAACCAAAGAAGAAGCAGCAATCATCACCACCACCACCTCCTCCCAAACAACCAAAGAAAAAGAAGACCAAACAGATCATACCCCAGCGACCAAAGGGTGAAAAGTCTCCGACCGATTATGCAAAATTCTTTGTCAAGTCTGTTACGAACCCTAACGAAGGATACAGTGTTGCCGTTCGATTTTTGGTATGGGGAGGTATCGGTGGAGCACCAACAGGTCGAGGAGTCTTGATTCCTGGTTCCGAAAAGGCCTTTCCGGCGACTCAAGATGGAATGTCCAAGTGTTGGCGTCGATATTCGACATTGATCCAAGTGATTGGTCGTGTCTGGCCGGGGTTCGTTCCCATGTTGTTGGTACATTTGGTCGATTTCGTCTTGACCATTGAAAATGAAGTTATTTCAGCCCGATGGATGGATCCAAGCTCGGCTAGAAAATTGTACTTTTTGTACGGATGGATCCAATTCGTGTTGTCCCAACGCTTTGTGGCGTCGTTGGACGATGCGTTTCGAGTAGTACACGATACGGAAGCAGGTGTCGTAGACGACAAATCCAAACCCAAACAACGAAACGATTATTTCGACGGTATAACCATGGCGCGATTAGAGCATTTGCAATGTTTGGAATATCCACTGTACAGCTTGTTGGAACGATGCCGTCCTATCGATGAAACGAATATCACAACAACAACAACAACAACAACAAGTACTTTGGACAATGGCGATGACGATCCCCGGAGTACAAGCAAGGGGATCCATGACTGTCTGTTGGATATCTTGGGTTCTCAATCGGAGCAGCTTCAGGTGGATACCGCGAACGCGGCTGAAACACAGTACCTGGAAAGTCATGATGACGACCAGAATGTCATCACAACAACAACAGCAACAACAAACACCGAAACAACAGAAGCAACCAAATTATCTTTGGATGACATGGAGGCACTCCTTGCCGAAGAAAAGGATGAGAATGATAGCGAGGATGGGCTTGGAGAGAATCATGATGGATCAATAGTCACGGCACACAATTCTTCCATGACACGTCCGGCATCATGTGCATGGAGACGGTGTGACGTATGGGATCCATGCGCCATCGGAACGCTTCCAGGATATCCCGCTTGATTAATGAAGGATGGACTGAACTGACATAGCAATGGTAAGACTATTAAACCGTCCAACTGGCACACACAAGAAAGATAGAGTGAGATGGATTTGTATCACGGAAGACTCTATTCTACTCTACTACCTAGCTAGAGTACGGCAGTTCAATTCACAATTTGATGTTGGAGTTGACTCCCTGATTGGGGTTAAGGTTCTTTGGGACTCGCTTCCCCAAGATGCGCGTCATTGACATCCTATGGCCTTCGAATTGACTCGATCGACCATTTTTTCCTGCGTTTTGATTGACGGAGACGTGATGTCAATCGTCTGGCTCGTCACATCATTGTGAACATGCACGCGTTTCGTTTTTACTTATTCGACGCGAATAGGAAGAAGGGAGGCATCACATATCAACCCTCCTCCTCGTCATGACAACCCTTTCCTCTCTTTCGTCACATACTTCTCTTATTACTACAGCAGTTGTTGGATGGAAAAGTAGACCTGTCGACTCTCTTGTCGAATCTCCATTCATATTTTTGGTTTCGAATGGTTGTCATTTCGACCACACCACAACATCTTTGTCAACTACTACAACACTACTATTAGTAGTATCAAACAATAAAAATATTCCACAATGTCTTCGTCTTCTTCTTCTACCAAAGAAACGAAGACCAACAGCGGCAGCAAGAAGAATCCGTTGCAACATTTGATTGCCGGTGGTTGTGCCGGATTGGTGGAAAGTTCCATTTGTCATCCACTGGACACCATCAAAACTCGGATGCAATTGCGTAAAAATCAAGTTGAATCGGTCGAAAAGAAGTTACAACACTCCTTGGTCGAACCAGCCTTACGATTGAAACATTCGTTGCAAGAACCTGCCTTGCGATTGCGCCATTCGTTGCAAGATGCACAACACACTGTCAAGGCAACACCCAGTGGAACCTTGACAGCCTCCTTACGAGGGTTGCCCCCTCAAATGACACCTACGGCTTCCAAGGTTTCGGTTCAACTCAATGCACCCATGAGAGGCACGACGGTTGCCTCGTTGGGTCCCATCGGTACTGCCAAACGTATCGTCCAACGGGAAGGCTTTTTTGCTTTGTACAAGGGATTGACGGCTGTCTATACGGGGATCATCCCCAAAATGGCCATTCGTTTCGTGTCCTTTGAACAATACAAGGATCTGTTAAATGACTATACGCCCATGGGACGGTCGACCAGTGCTACCTTTACTGCCGGTTTGATGAGTGGGTTGACCGAGGCTGTTTTGGTCGTGACACCGGCCGAAGTATGCAAGGTACGACCGAAAACACCAAAAAATCAAACTGTCAAGGAGCTACTACAAATGAATGTTTGACTCACCCTATCTATCCTATCCTGTTCCATCCTCTTTTTATTTCCCTTCACTCTTTTTAGATTCGAATGCAATCTCAACACCATTCTTTGATCGACGCCACCCAACGACAACACCGTAAATATCGTAATGTCTTTCAAACTGCCATGACAATTGTCCGAGAAGAAGGCCTGGGAGCCTTGTACAAGGGTGTGGTACCCACCATGTTGCGACAGGGTTGCAATCAAGCTTGCAATTTTACCGCCTACAACTATGCCAAACGCAAAGCGCTGGAATGGCAACAATTGGCCGAATTGCCCTCGTACCAATCCTTGATCATTGGTGGATTGAGTGGTGGGCTTGGCCCCATTTGCAACAACCCACTGGATGTCGTCAAAACACGTCTACAAAAACAAGTCGTCGTCGAGGGTAAGACACCCAAATATACCGGATTGGTCCAAGCATGTTTGGTCATTTCCAAAGAAGAGGGTGTCTTGGCATTGTGGAAGGGTATCACACCGAGATTGTTGCGGATCATGCCAGGACAGGCCATCACCTTTATGACGTACGAATTTGTGTCGTTTTACTTGCATCAATGGAAGGTCGTGTAAAGAAAAAGAAAGTTACTACAAAATAAATTCTTGCCAAGAACGATTGTTCTTGTTGGTCATGATATAAAGGAACTCTCTCTAGTAGAAGCAGACAAAATTGCAGGAATTGAAACAATTGCATAGACTACTACAGCTGAAGTATGTAGTCTATTTTTTAAGGTTTGTTTAGATTGCAGCTCTCTCTTATCTTTGTAATATATATTATTAGACACTAAAACTTGCAGCAACACTTCCGTACTTGTCTTTTCATGGTGGAGGGGCGAACCTGTCGTTTTTTTGGATGACCATGACACTGTTCAGATGACCCTTTTTGAATTGCCCACCGCTCAGACCCCAAAGAGTCTCTTTCTCTCTCTCGTCGTCGTCTGTGTGTGTGTGTATCTTTGCCGACATCCCATGACTGCCGACAAAAACGGAAGCCCACAGAAAATATTTTTGCAGTGGTACACCTCCCAAAAAGTAAGTGAAGGACACAACATCATCCCAAGCAAAAAAAATACTCTAGTAGCATCTACTAGCTAGCTAGCGAAAAAGAAACACGGAAGGAAAAGAGTTCAGTCGTACCACGAAAGCTATAACAGCCAACCCAGTCGAACAAGAGGAGTAAGGTGTACAGTTGTACTAGGTACCACTGCCGGAGGAGTTGTCGAACGATCGAACCAGAAAGATCCAAAACGGCAGAAAAAACGACGGTTTAATTCCTCCGTCAACAACCTGTTGCAGACTCTATACAAACGGATACATAAAACCAAACTCCTACCATGGTGGAACGAACTCGTAGTGTCCGTAAAAGTGGCAGCAGTCGGGCGTTGGGATCGTCCAGTCATCATTCGACATCTACTCCTGCCAAGGAGAACAATCCCATCAAGACAGATGCCGAACTCAATATTTTGGTCAATTCCAAACTACAAAGCATCGAAAAGTACAAGACCTTTCAGCGATGGAAGGGAAAGTTCTTGGAACGTTTTGAAACCTTCTTGTATCAAAAGGGTATGGATCCTGCTCAAAAAGAAGCCGATGCCCTCCAAGAAACGTTGCTCAAGTTGACCAAACAAACGGCCAAAGTCTTGGATTACATTGACAAAAATGAATTGAGTCAGGACAAAAAGACCGTCAAAGCATCCTTGGCGTTGAACGAAATGTGCAATACCCTCGAGGAAGCACGAAAGGAGTTGCAAGGCCTCATTCCTAGTTTAAAGGCCGAAGAACGAAAACTGGGATACTCCAAGTTCCATCTCGGCAGTGTTCTCATTCAACAAAACTTTCCACAATATGTTCTCATGGAGACGGTTCGGAACGATTTGGCATCGATCGGAAAGACCATGGAAGAGGTCCTCGACCGTCAACAACACGACGCTTTTGGGCATTACAACAAACAGGTTGTCCGGTTTTGTGATATCATGGCCGATTTGGACATGTACGAGATCATGAAAAAGTGCATTCGGTTCCGTAACCCGCCCGATGAAAGCGAGAGCGAGGATCCGGTAGAAATGGAAGTTCATATTGTCAACACAGATGAAAACGACGAACAAATCACCATTGAAATGTTGGAAACTGACACCATTGCTATGTTGCAAGAAATGATTGCCATCGGATTTGAATCGTTGAAACCAGACCGACAAGTATTAACGTACAAGGGTAGCACAGTCAGTGACACACCCACAAAAACATTGCTGGACCTCGGAGTTCAAAACGGAGATAAAATGTTTGTCAAACTTTACAAGATGCCACTCACCATTAAACTGTTTGACGATTCTATGCCACCCAAACGGTATGAAGTCGACCCGACCGATTTCGTTTCCACCTTACAACGGAAGTGTGCCCCAGATTTTATTCCAGCCTCCAACCAACAACTCTTCTTGAATGATCAGCCAATGGAAGTCACCAACCGCATTCAAGACTATGCCAACCCAAACGATGTAATCATTCTGGAACCAAAAATGATTGACGTGAAAGCAGAAATGGCGGACGGAAAAATTGCCGAATTAAAACTCTGTTTTGGAACAGACACCTTGGAAGATATAAAAAAAAGGATTGAAACGGCAACATTCATGCCAATAGAGAAGCAAGTCATTTATTATCACCAAGCCCCCTTGGCGTCACTGAAAGATGATGGAAAGACAAAATTGGTTGTTCGTGAAATGGGCCTGCGAAATGGAGACACATTGCAGGTGCAAACATTCACAATCCCAATCATTGTAGAATGCTGGGATGGCAAAATCATAGAGACCAAAATTGATCCCGATATAACACTTGGACAGTTAAAGCTAGTGCTAAAGGATGTAACTGACATTGAGCCTGGAAATCAAATACTGTCAACAAAAAAAGACAACAAAACATTGAAGGAAAACGCAACTTCAGTCAAAGATCATGGCGTAATTGCAAATGATGTCCTCCAACTGGAGCCAATGTCCTTTAGTGTTGACTTGGCCATGCCAGACGGAAGCAAGGCCCAGGTGATGGTGTCCCCCAATGATGATGCTGATACCATCAAGAGGAAGATTGAGGACACCACAGGAATGAAGGCCCCCAGACAAGTCTTAAAGGATATGGCTGGTAAGGAGCTCCCCAGTGGCAAAACAGCCAAGGAGATGGGACTGAGAGAGGGAACACCCCTCAAGGTGGAGATTTTCAAAATCCCAGTCAAGGTCCAAACTTGGGATGACAAGACTGTGGACCTGATGGTGGAGCCATGTGAGACACTCTCTGACATAAAGAAGATGTTGGAGCCAGACTCTGGTATTGTAGCTGACAACCAGGTCATCTCTAAGGCTGGTGATGTCCTCCAGGATGATGCAAAGACTGCTAATGACCTTGGAATTGTTGCAAATGATGTCCTCCAGCTGGAGCCATTGTCGTTTAATGTTGACTTGACCATGCCAGATGGAAGCAAGGCCCAGGTGATGTTGTCCCCCAATGATGATGAGGATGCCATCAAGAGGAAGATTGAGGACACCACAGGAATGAAGGCCCCCAGACAAGTCTTAAAGGATATGGCTGGTGAGGAGCTCCCCAGTGGCAAAACAGCCAAGGAGATGGGATTGAGAGAGGGAACACCCCTCAAGGTGGAGATTTTCAAAATCCCAGTCAAGGTCCAAACTTGGGATGACAAGACTGTGGACCTGATGGTGGAGCCATGTGAGACACTCTCTGACATAAAGAAGATGTTGGAGCCAGACACTGGTATTGCAGCTGACAACCAGGTCATCTCTAAGGCTGGTGATGTCCTCCAGGATGATGCAAAGACTGCTAATGACCTTGGAATTGTTGCAAATGATGTCCTCCAGCTGGAGCCATTGTCGTTTAATGTTGACTTGACCATGCCAGATGGAAGCAAGGCCCAGGTGATGTTGTCCCCCAATGATGATGAGGATGCCATCAAGAGGAAGATTGAGGACACCACAGGAATGAAGGCCCCCAGACAAGTCTTAAAGGATATGGCTGGTGAGGAGCTCCCCAGTGGCAAAACAGCCAAGGAGATGGGATTGAGAGAGGGAACACCCCTCAAGGTGGAGATTTTCAAAATCCCAGTCAAGGTCCAAACTTGGGATGACAAGACTGTGGACCTGATGGTGGAGCCATGTGAGACACTCTCTGACATAAAGAAGATGTTGGAGCCAGACACTGGTATTGCAGCTGACAACCAGGTCATCTCTAAGGCTGGTGATGTCCTCCAGGATGATGCAAAGACTGCTAATGACCTTGGTATTGTTGCAAATGATGTCCTCCAGCTGGAGCCAATGTCCTTTAATGTTGACTTGACCATGCCAGATGGAAGCAAGGCCCAGGTGATGGTGTCCCCCAATGATGATGCTGATACCATCAAGAGGAAGATTGAGGACACCACAGGAATGAAGGCCCCCAGACAAGTCTTAAAGGATATGGCTGGTGAGGAGCTCCCCAGTGGCAAAACAGCCAAGGAGATGGGACTGAGAGAGGGAACACCCCTCAAGGTGGAGATTTTCAAAATCCCAGTCAAGGTCCAAACTTGGGATGACAAGACTGTGGACATGATGGTGGAGCCATGTGAGACACTCTCTGACATAAAGAAGATGTTGGAGCCAGACTCTGGTATTGCAGCTGACAACCAGGTCATCTCTAAGGCTGGTGATGTCCTCCAGGATGATGCAAAGACTGCTAATGACCTTGGAATTGTTGCAAATGATGTCCTCCAGCTTGAGCCATTGTCGTTTAATGTTGACTTGACCATGCCAGATGGAAGCAAGGCCCAGGTGATGTTGTCCCCCAATGATGATGAGGATGCCATCAAGAGGAAGATTGAGGACACCACAGGAATGAAGGCCCCCAGACAAGTCTTAAAGGATATGGCTGGTGAGGAGCTCCCCAGTGGCAAAACAGCCAAGGAGATGGGACTGAGAGAGGGAACACCCCTCAAGGTGGAGATTTTCAAAATCCCAGTCAAGGTCCAAACTTGGGATGACAAGACTGTGGACCTGATGGTGGAGCCATGTGAGACACTCTCTGACATAAAGAAGATGTTGGAGCCAGACACTGGTATTGCAGCTGACAACCAGGTCATCTCTAAGGCTGGTGATGTCCTCCAGGATGATGCAAAGACTGCTAATGACCTTGGTATTGTTGCAAATGATGTCCTCCAGCTGGAGCCAATGTCCTTTAATGTTGACTTGACCATGCCAGATGGAAGCAAGGCCCAGGTGATGGTGTCCCCCAATGATGATGCTGATACCATCAAGAGGAAGATTGAGGACACCACAGGAATGAAGGCCCCCAGACAAGTCTTAAAGGATATGGCTGGTGAGGAGCTCCCCAGTGGCAAAACAGCCAAGGAGATGGGACTGAGAGAGGGAACACCCCTCAAGGTGGAGATTTTCAAAATCCCAGTCAAGGTCCAAACTTGGGATGACAAGACTGTGGACATGATGGTGGAGCCATGTGAGACACTCTCTGACATAAAGAAGATGTTGGAGCCAGACTCTGGTATTGCAGCTGACAACCAGGTCATCTCTAAGGCTGGTGATGTCCTCCAGGATGATGCAAAGACTGCTAATGACCTTGGAATTGTTGCAAATGATGTCCTCCAGCTGGAGCCATTGTCGTTTAATGTTGACTTGACCATGCCAGATGGAAGCAAGGCCCAGGTGATGTTGTCCCCCAATGATGATGAGGATGCCATCAAGAGGAAGATTGAGGACACCACAGGAATGAAGGCCCCCAGACAAGTCTTAAAGGATATGGCTGGTGAGGAGCTCCCCAGTGGCAAAACAGCCAAGGAGATGGGATTGAGAGAGGGAACACCCCTCAAGGTGGAGATTTTCAAAATCCCAGTCAAGGTCCAAACTTGGGATGACAAGACTGTGGACCTGATGGTGGAGCCATGTGAGACACTCTCTGACATCAAGAAGATGTTGGAGCCAGACTCTGGTGTTGCAGCTGACAACCAGGTCATCTCTAAGGCTGGTGATGTCCTCCAGGATGATGCAAAGACTGCTAATGACCTTGGTATTGTTGCAAATGATGTCCTCCAGCTGGAGCCAATGTCGTTTAATGTTGACTTGACCATGCCAGATGGAAGCAAGGCCCAGGTGATGTTGTCCCCCAATGATGATGCTGATGCCATCAAGAGGAAGATTGAGGACACCACAGGAATGAAGGCCCCCAGACAAGTCTTAAAGGATATGGCTGGTGAGGAGCTCCCCAGTGGCAAAACAGCCAAGGAGATGGGACTGAGAGAGGGAACACCCCTCAAGGTGGAGATTTTCAAAATCCCAGTCAAGGTCCAAACTTGGGATGACAAGACTGTGGACCTGATGGTGGAGCCATGTGAGACACTCTCTGACATAAAGAAGATGTTAGAGCCAGACTCTGGTATTGCAGCTGACAACCAGGTCATCTCTAAGGCTGGTGATGTCCTCCAGGATGATGCAAAGACTGCTAATGACCTTGGTATTGTTGCAAATGATGTCCTCCAGCTGGACCCAATGTCGTTTAATATTGACTTGACCATGCCAGATGGAAGCAAGGCCCAGGTGATGGTGTCCCCCAATGATGATGCTGATACCATCAAGAGGAAGATTGAGGACACCACAGGAATGAAGGCCCCCAGACAAGTCTTAAAGGATATGGCTGGTGAGGAGCTCCCCAGTGGCAAAACAGCCAAGGAGATGGGACTGAGAGAGGGAACACCCCTCAAGGTGGAGATTTTCAAAATCCCAGTCAAGGTCCAAACTTGGGATGACAAGACTGTGGACCTGATGGTGGAGCCATGTGAGACACTCTCTGACATAAAGAAGATGTTAGAGCCAGACTCTGGTATTGCAGCTGACAACCAGGTCATCTCTAAGGCTGGTGATGTCCTCCAGGATGATGCAAAGACTGCTAATGACCTTGGAATTGTTGCAAATGATGTCCTCCAGCTGGAGCCATTGTCGTTTAATGTTGACTTGACCATGCCAGATGGAAGCAAGGCCCAGGTGATGTTGTCCCCCAATGATGATGTGGATGCCATCAAGAGGAAGATTGAGGGTAACGCTGGCATTGATGCTAACAGATTACGCCTTTGCAAAGACGGAATGGAGCTTCTAAATGCTGTTTCTGCAAAGAAACTTGGGTTAAGGGAGGGTGATTGTCTCGATGTGGACTTCCAAAAGATTCAAGTAAAAGTGATTTGTTGGAACAGACCACCCATTGATCTTTTGGTTGAGCCACTGTCTTCTGTATCTTCCTTGAAGGACATGCTGGCTGTCCCTGCCGCCATCACTCCAAAGAATCAAAATCTTAGGCTTGATGGTATTTTTCTCTCTGAGGATACTGCAACTCTTACCAGTTGTGGTATCAAGAAAGGCACTGAGTTGCATCTTGAGCCATTCTCCATTGCTTGTCATGCTGAGATGCCTGATGGAGCAAAACATGATTTGCTGCTCCCTTTATCGGCAGATCTTAATAAAGTAAAGGATTTAATTGAGGATGTTTCAGGCTTGGGATCAAATCGACAGGTTGTGAAAAACAAAGGGCGAAAGTTACCTGAGAATTCTGAAATGCAAGTGAGAGACATGGGCATTCAAGATGATGATATTCTCAATGTTTCAATCAATGCATTTCCCATAACTGTAAATTGCTACGGAGGCAAAACAATCCATATTCTCATTGAGCCATCTCAAAAACTTATTGACGTAAAGATGCAGCTCGAAGCCGAGTCTGGGATTGCTGCTAAGAATCAGCGCTTGTCACTTGGTGATAATGAGATTGCTGAAGACTCCAAGACCACTGCTATGCTTGGAATTTCCCCCGAGAGAGCGGTGTTGGACTTGGAACCTTTATCCGTTCGAGTTAACTGTATTATGCCGGATCAAACCACCCATGGTGTGGATCTGTACCTTTCTGATGATACTGATGCCATCAAGCACAAAATTGCTGTAGCCACTGGAATGGTTGCCCCTAGACAGATTGTACGTCACCGTGGAGTTATTCTTCCTGAAAGTGGAAAGACTGTGAAAACCTTGGGTATTTATGAAGGCACCACCCTGGCTGTAGAAGTACTGAAAGTGCCCCTTTACGTGAATATTCCTGACGGGCGGCAATTGAAACTGATGTTTGACTTGACAGAGCCATTGGCAGCACTCAAAGAAGAACTTGTCACCGAATCAGGTGTGCCCATCAGTAAGCAGCTCCTTAGCATGTGTGGTGGAGACGAATTCATCGGAGACACGACGGCAGTGTCAAAATTTGGGGTTGTTGAAGGTTCTATTTTAGACCTTGAGATTCGCGATGACCCAATTGTCTTCGTCGATTGTAAATATGGTACTATGTTTGCTTTGCAACGGCAAGAGGCCATTGAATCAGGTGTCTTCACACTTAACCAAGGCAACCCTTACGAATTTGTAGAGACAGAAAACCGTCCAGCAGCGAAAGAGAAGATGGCCAAGAGCATGTTGGAGTCCACCAACTTGGGCGTCAAGCCACAAGTTGTTGTCGACAAAACAGATGTCGAAGATTATGATGTAGCAGAAGCGGAAGCTGTGAAAAACAAATGGGGTGTTGCGTTGAAAAAGACGTCCAAGAACCAAAAAGGAAACGAATTTCTCTTCGTGGATGTCAAAACTGACAGTGTCGGATACTTGGACCGTCAGGTATGTATTTCTCATTTATTTGCTGCACCTTTACCCAGTTGTCATCTAACAATTATGCCAAACGGCCCTTCATGTATAGAAACTGATGGAGACGAAGTTCATTACCGTCGTCGGCTTCGGCAAAAACGAGACACTTGAACAAGCGGAAAAGGACCAGCAGCGATACGACTATTTTGTTCGTGAAATTCGGCGCATATTCCGAATATCTTCGGCCAAATAAAGTTTACCGATCGGCCGTATTTATCGAGTCGGCTCTCATGTGTTTCATGGAAGATGCGTTCCACGAAGAAGAAGAAGAAGAAGAAGAAGAAGAAGACGGCTAATGAAGGCACGGATATTTTCCAGCACGAGACGGACGGACTGTATCCAATCGTCGAGCAAATGGAAGCAACCGTCGCGACTGCAATGAAAAAGTAGCAAAATAGGAAATTCATCATGTAGTATATTTAACTTGTTTTGGCAGTAAATAGCTTGTCATGGATCATTATGGATGAATATGGAATGGTCGCTTAGGCACTCGCTTGAGCGTCGGCAATTTTCTTTCCTTCAAGGCCGACAGCGATCTTACATGCACCGTTACTGGTCAATCTGGCTCCAAGAGCAGCACCAGGTGCGAATGCACTAGAGACTGGAATAGTCGCAGCCAGCCACACGCCCGCAAGTGTACTGCCCACCCCGGAAACAAAGTGCCACCCGCGTCCTTTCAGATCTTTGTTTTTGGCAGCCAAAGCTGTCTCAAAGATACCTTCGAAACCGATTGCGGCGGCCATAGACAGAGTGATGATGTCCAATCCCGCTCCCGGATTCGTGGCAAGGACGTAAGCTAGACCGAAGCTCAGAGTGCCGCTGATGGCGGACTTTGCTCGATGACCATTCTCAAGAGCAACTGCACTGACCAATGAGATGATACCTGATGCACCTAGGGAAAGATAGGTGATCTCATAAGCAAGTCCGCTCGCCAAAATTGGAAAGATCAAAGCTGCGCTTCCCAAGGCTAGAGTTAGGACGCCACTTGTGGTGATCCATCCCCAGTTCTTCGCCAGTTGCGTTTGACTTGCGCGAACATCGACTAACAGTAAATCTGGTATTTGCTTTTGTGCCTTGTCTTCCAATTCATTCATAAAATCATTGGCAGTATTTTCACTCTTTAATCGTCCTGTTGATGTTTGTTGTTGTTTACGATTAGTAGCAGGGAAAGTGTGCAATTTCTTGACCTGTTGCTGCTTTTGCATGCTGGGCCCCGAACGAATCTTTGCTGTAGTTGTCAACGAAAACGCCGACACCGAATCAGTGGTAAGGAAGGCCACCAGGGCAGAAAGAACAAGCATAACTTGAGATGTAGACTTCATGTTGGATAGAAATAAATCTTGGGTTTCAGCGTTGATGATTTTCATTTTTTATGAAAAAGAAGAGATTCACAGGATATAGAGATTTGGGAATAATTCAGAAGCTAGAACTCTAGCTAGGTTCTAGCTAGAGTAGAGATACCGGTAGTACTGTATTCTCGAAACGTAAAGAGAAGGAGGCGAAGAGGTGTCTTTGATTTTCGGAGGCTTCCCGCGAAGCGCGAAGGGACTACTGAAATGCTGACGTAATAATATACATAGGTATCTACCGGTTACTACCGCTACCTCTAGCTAGTAGTATACCTATCATACCGTACTCAAGCAAAAAATGCTATTACCTCTATGGTAGTAGGTAGATACGATCCTACAGTACCGGCAGTAGTCATAAAACAAATACGGTAGTCTAGTAGTAGCTCTCTACTCTAGTCTACCAGATTTGTTGAGAGGAGAGAGTTTTGAAAAAAATGGAAAATGACTGTGAGTCCGATGTACGATCCTACAGTGCCGGTAGTCATAAAAGAACAGTAAATACGGTACGAACCCGATTATTATGAGTGTGAGTTTTGAAAATGGAAAATGAGTCCGATAGTTCGACTAGGTAGGTCTCTACATCATCATCACAGTTAGTACGTACGACTACCTACGGTACATCGTAGTAATAGTATCTCCTATTTGGTGTCGTTGGTTACGCACGACTGTACGACTACCGTAGGTATTACCGTATTGGAGTACCACGTACTGCAGTAGCAGAAACACAACCGAGATTTCAATCGAGTTGGAAGCAATGCAGCCTGCCGGTCGTGATGAGACAGCCCATAGGATTCGAAGGAGTTCCGTCAAGAAAGAATCAACTGGTCTAAAAAACACAGAGCTTAATTGTGTAGTCAGAGGAAAGCACATCATCCATTAATGATCATCTTCATCGACAAGGGTCCCACGTTTCCTGTCCGCAATCAACTGTGACGAAGGCACGAAAATGCGATTAGTACTCCGTAGTAGAATACCGGTAGAATACTGTCGTAGTTTTTAAATATATATAAAATAAAAATGAATGACAGGCCATTCAAGAGCGATTGAATAGGAAGTTTTTATCTGCACCTCGCAACAACACCGATTCCAAGTTCTTGTTCCACACAGTTTGATACCACGTAAGTAAGTAGCCATTAACGACTTTTACAATTAACAAGTCGCAGATGTTCTAGGAAGAGAAGTTTCACAACTCCTCATTCCTGACAACTTAATAACTGATAATAATGAAGTACTTTTATTAATTAATAATATTCCGAATAGAAGGTTCACTTAAAGGGTACCACACATTACTACTACTAGAGGTAGTTTACTGGGCCAGCGTTATCACTACTTGGGCAGTTTTCCCTCCGCAATCTTGTGCAGGGACAACGAAAAAGAGCCTCTCTACTCTCATACGACGTAAAGAGCTACCGGCAGAGGCCAACAACAACAACTTGAAAAAGATCGTGGAGAATGGAGAGGGGACAAGTTCACCTGCACAACATAGTGTAGTATTTACAGTCAACAATACTGTTTACTGTGGTAGTGTACCATATTTCATCGCACGAAAAGATCGCTCTCTGCATTTGTCATCACAAAATTCAGCGTATGAAAATACGACTATTAGTAGTAGTTGTATCCATCAATCATTTTGAGTTTATTATAATATCATCACAACTCTTGTGATAATACAATATATCTCCATTGCACTGTATGGGTTCCGGCTATCTGTATCAACATTCACAGTCAATCCTCACAAAAATGAAGATCTCTATCGTTGCTGCTGCAACATGGCTATGGTTGTCGGCTGCTGGCAGTGTTGCTGGTGACGTTGTTACCTCTGGTGGTGTCTACCATCCCACTCGTGTGGCATATGGCGATGTTATTCGCAAGATGAATAATGATGACGGAACCAAAGAATTGTTGTCGGCCCTTGAAACAGTGGGTATGGTTTCTATCACCGATATGCCGACCGATTTTAAAACGGCCAAACGGACTCTCCAACACTACTGGAAGGATTGCTTTCAGGAAGTATCGTCCTCCTCCACCTCCTCCATCAAGACGCAATTCTTGGAGGATGGGACTCAACGATCCACCATGGCCACTCACACCTTGCCCGGTGGCAAGTTACAGCCCCTCTTTCCTCAAGATACTGCAACTACTCTTGGAACGTGCCAAGAGTTTGAAGCTGCATCGAACATCTTTCGAGCCCACGTTGATCAAACTGTTCGTGCTTTGGCCGAACGATTGAGCGAATTGTGTGGCTCTCCGGAAGATGAGGCCGATATGCCTCTTCTTTCTTCGATTGATGGGAACGACTTCAACTCATTTTCCGATGTTGTGTACAATGGTGAACACCTCGAACATTTTCACGAGTATCACTACAATCGGCAACGCCAACAAGAAGAGATTACTGCTGCGTCCATTGAATGGCATACCGATCAAGGATTGTTCTTGGCCTTTACGCCAGGTGTTGTTACGGCTGCTGCCTCCACAGTAAATGATCAGTCCATGTCAGGAATGTTGCCAACAACCGATGGCTTTTACATTCAACTTGCCGACCACAGTCGTCCAGAAGTGAAGTTTTCGTCCTGTCAAGATGATTTGGTCATTCTCATTGGTGATGGGATGAAGCAACTCATACAGCACCGCCAACAGCATGAATGGAAGTGTCAACTTCGTCCCTTGCCACATGCTCTAGTCATGCCCACTACCACCAACCTCTCCAACGATCTCACCAATAGCCGTCGATTGTGGTACGGTCGAATGGTCTTGCCCCCAGCCTCGGCCATTCATCCCGAATACAGTGTCAAGATGAGTTCTGCTGTTGCAGCTACCACCACGTTCGGAATGGTACGTGACATGATCAACAACAATAACAACAATAAAGAGATACTGGCACTTGGGTGCAGTGGCGGATCCAATCATGTCGTCCGTCAACTGCAAGAAGACGATTCCTCCTGTGAAGAAGGAACCTTGTACTGTAAGTAGTCTACTGATCCAAACAAGCTCGTACTGTTGCAGATTAGATAGTACTCACCATAAGTTGACTTTCTCTCACTCTCTCTCTCTCTCTCTCTCTCTGTTTGTGTGTGTGTGTGTTTCTCTTGTTTTCTTTTCTTCCCATTCGTAGGCTGGCATCGTTGTATGAGTTTGGAGGAGGCAGGAGTCAGTGAGACGATTTGCGCCGGACAAAATCTCGATTTGTATTGCATCAATCCACGCAATCAACTCTGGGATAATACGCATGGAGATTGGTAAGTCCAGCCAAATGAAATATGGTATCGGTGGCAACACAACACCAAAATCGGCTTCTCATTCACCATCCTTTGTCCATGTTTTTCTGTTTTGTTGTGTCTGTCCCACAGGTTTCCCGGTTGTATCGACGTTGAAACGGCCGAACCGGCTTCGCCCTATCCACCATTGCCCGATTATCCTCGTGACAATGAAACTTGTACCGAGGAAGCTTATACTGCCTTTGTTGAAACCAACGCAGCACAGTATCAATTCATGGCCGACTTGACCAATGGAGGGACATTGTATTGGTCCGTGATCGATGATGACGTTGTCGATGGAATGATCTCCTATAACGGCCTGTTCGGATTCCTCGCCTTGGGCTTTGCGGGACCCGACGAAAGTACCAATGCCATGATTGGTTCGTCCGTATTGATGGCAACGCCCAGTTCCGTGTACAACGCCAGTCACGGATTTGACTTTGACTATGAGCCTGTAGTGCAGGAATACTATATCAGTGGCGTGAACGGGTTTGCCTTTCGCCATTGGAGCACGCCACTAGAAGCTGTGTCACGTTCCGAGGTCGTCAGTGACCTCACGACATATGCCGTAGAGGAAGGCGACTGCTTTACCTCCGTCACCTTTCGAACTCGAGGCATTTATGATCGAGCCTTCAATATCAACGGAACCGATCGTATGATTTGGGCTGCCAATGGCGAAGACATGTTCGCTGGCTATCACGGTACTTCCCGAGGTGTCATTTTGGTGGACTGGTCGGCTGGCACGATTGCTTCGGCAGTGAACGACCAAAATGGTGATGACCACGGTGGCGATGACCACGATGGTGATGAACATGATGACGGCGACGATCACAACAGCGGTGGCAGCAGCCCTGCTTCTTCCGTTGGACACCATCCTCTCGTCGAGTTGATCTCGTTGGTCACTTCTGCCATGCTGTTCTTGGTGTCGACGTCGTGGACGAAGTACTAATGATCCGATTGAACATGTTGTGGATTCGATTCTTGTAGTAGCAAAGATCAGTTGAATGGACATGCCGTGTTTTAAAATGAACAAAACTCTAGCAAAATGCAAAGTACCAGCTGTGAATCTATGCTGGACTCTTAATCTCTGTACCGTAGTAGAGGGCTCCCGAGCGGGTAAGATAAAGCCCTAGGTTAGCATTATTATTACCAAGTAGAAAAAGAGAACGTTCCTCCTCCTTTTGGCTGTCAACGTTCTACCATAGTAGTTCCTGTGATTATTATACTATTGACTGGTATAAAAATATCCCAGTGGTTTCTATAAAAATTGTGTGAAAGTATCGAGAAATGAGCCCCAAGCGATTGGAGTCAAAGACTGTATTAACAGGCACTTTATAGATATGTATCATAGGGGGAGGAGTTCTATATAACGAGATTACAATGCGATGGCTTTTCCTCTTCTCTACTTTGTCTCTCTTGTGTAATAATATTAATATCTTGGCTCTCTATTGGTTGTTGTGTGGGATGTATATTTAATAATGTGTTGTTGTTGTGTGTATATATCGTCGTTTGGATGACGTATGTAAGATAAGATATGTTGTGTAGTGGAATTTCAACGAGCCGTAGTTCCATCGGAAATTTGGTATTGTTCGATCGACATGCTAGTCATGTCAATATCATTTTAATTGCTCTGTTTCTTCTTTTTCCTCCTCGTACAAGAACCAATATCAGAAAAACCCGCTGCTGCTGCTGCTGCTGCTACTGGATTCCCCAAAGGAGTTGATGGTCCTGGATCATACGAATCACCTTGGGATTCTGTAAGAGGGTCGATCCGAACAATTCGATTTGACCCGCCGTAAAATGATACGGAACAGCAAACAACGGTTTGTGGGTGAACGGGAATGGAGTGATGGTGATGGCGGTAGGATCGTCGTTATCAGCAGCAGCAGCAGCAGCAGCAGCCGACGGTGATGTTGTTGTTATTTGTTGTAGCAGCAGCATTTCGCGAGATAAGATGTGATCTTGTCCCAAGTGATTGCCCTGATGGGAAATACCGATATATTCTTGAAACTTGAGTCGATAATCGGTGGCTTGGTACGGGATTTGTGCCAACAAGTCTCCGACGGTACATTCGATGGACGAATCGGTGGGAAGGGATGCTGGTACAACTTCAAAGATACGTCGTGACGGATCCATCACCAAGATCAGGACCTTGTTGTTGTTGTTGATACTGTAATTATAATTGTTGGACGTCTGTAGGGAGGAGGGATCGTAAGAGGATAACATGGACTTTTTGGTGAACAAGGCATTGGTGATTCGACTGGATAATAGAGGCGACGACGAAGCAGCAGCAGCAACGCCATTGTCATTGTGATCGGGTGAGCTTCTGTTCGTTCCTTCCAAGGAGGACGAGGTCATGAATTGTTTGAGTAGTTCTTTTCCCATGGCGATCATTTGAGAGGACAATTGTTTGTCCGCTTCGGTATTCAATGGAAATTCCATGGACTTTTTGGAAATGAACGGCCTTGAATTAGTAGTAGCAGTAGTTGTTGTTGTTGTTGTGGCAGCCAATGGATGGGAAAGGAACGGATCATCATGATCCATGCTATCGTCGGCACCGATATAATCTTGATAGTGAGTGCGGGGTGGCAACAATCCTGTACGTGAGATGGCTCGTTCCAATGCCTTGGTATGATGTTGTACCAGTCCTATACCACCAGACAGACTGGAGATGTCAGAAAAGACCGATGAGGACGATTGACTTTGGTAGGAGGAGGGTGATTCACTAGCGATATTATCATCCAAGGATAACAAATCATCGTCACTATGGCCATGGTTGTTGCTACTATCGGCGGTTGGACTGTTTTGGTGACGACGATGATGATGATCATGTTGTTGTTGTCGCTGTTGTTGTTGTCGCTGTTGTTGTTGGGACCGACTTTTTCTTCGTTTGGAGGAATGAAACTTGCAAATGATTTCCTTAAAGGAAGGACTCAACCGAAATCTTTGTTGTTGGAGTTGTTGTTGTACTTGTTTGGACAATGGCGTGAATGGTTTTTCGTTGGACAGTTGCGATTGGGGAGTGACAGGCGTTGGTTGTTGTTGTTGTTGCTGTTGTTGTTGCTGTGTATGACGACTGCGTGGAGTACGTGGTGGCAAGGACCACGAATGGGGAGATGCAGCGACACGATCTACCGGTGTCGGTTTGGGTTTGAGTATGCTGGACAATTCATCACTTTCTTCCGCTTCAAAAAAGATTTCTTGTTCGGACGAGGAAGATCGATCTCCACCAAAGATCTGTTTGGCCAAATTGGACGTAGACGACGATGACGACGATGGTGGTACTTTCTTGGTCTCTTTGTTGTTGTCTTGCACCTGTTGTTGTTGCTTTTGTACCGCTTGGACGACAAGTTGTTGTTCCACCACATCTTGTTGTTGGTCGTGCTGAGTTTCCACAAAGTCATGTACAAGTGAATCGAGTTCGAGATGTCGTTCCAACATTTGAAATTCTACTAGATTTGGGTCTTCTTCTTCTTCTTCGTCCTCCTCATCATCATCAGTATCATCGTCGTCGTCGTTGGTATTGTCTGCTGCTAACAATGTTGGAATTTCGTTAGTGGTCATGATGGAAGAGGAGAAGAAATCTACCTCTCGAAGGATCGATTCGTCTTGTACTTGTTGAGGTACAACAACATCTTGTTCTACTACTTCTTTTTCATCGACCACCTCATCTTCTTCTTCTTCGGTGCTTGTGACATCATCGAATGGATCATCGTCCAGATCTACAATGGTACCCGACCTTTTGGATGGTGATGAGGAGGTAAAATTTGTAACAACGATATTGGTATTGTCATTCTCTTTGTCCTGTTTTTGGATGATATCATAATCGAAAAAAGATTTTGTAGAAGCTGTTGCTGTTGCTGTTTGATGGAAGGGACACGTTTTTTGCTGTTGTTGCTGCTGATGTTGTTCTTCCAACATGATTGGTTGTTCAACAACAACAGCAGCAGTCGTAGTAGTAGTAGTAGTAGTATCTGTATCCTCCGTATCGTCTTGTAACCTGTTCCATCGGAACAGGGAATTGTTACCTTTCCGATTTAGAAGAAGCAATGATGACAATCGTTGTCTCGGATGGACATTGGAACAATGTGTGGCACCCGATGCAGAAAAGATGGACGACGATGCATCGTCTCCGTCGTCTCTATCTGCATGAATATTAGTACTACTGCCATCGTCTAGTAGTAGCACTGTTCGTGGAGTGATCGAATCGTTGTTGTTGTTGTTGAAGTTGAAGTTGCCGCCACTGCAACCACTACTACTGCTTGTTGTTGTTGTTGTTGTTGTTGTAATTGTTGGAAGGAATCCACTGAACGGATATTGATTGTGATACTGTTGATGTTGATGATGTTGATGATGTTGATGATGTTGAACACGTCTTGCGGATGCTCCTTCTGTTGTAGTTATTACGGGTGCCGATTGGGCAGTGTAAACGCTGGCAGAAGGAAAGGATCCATCGGAAAAACAAGTCTTGGACGAAGATAATCGATGAGAAGAATTCTTCTTTTTGGATTTCTTCTTCTTGTTCTGAATGAATGAATGAATGAATGAATGAATCAATGAAAGGAAAGATAACAAGAGAAGAGATCAGATCAGATGAGAAGAACAATCGATTCTATTCATGAGATGATGATGACTTGCACCAAATAGAATACATAACAACCAAACATGACAAAATTGGGATGTTGGATGATGATAGGATGATCCAACTGTTGCACCAATCAAAGACACCCTGTCATGAAACAGATACAACAACAACGAGAAGAACAAACAAGAACAAACAACAACTCACCTGTTTGACTCTGTTGGTCGATGATAATGGGTTACGAAAAGACAGTGAAAACGGCATGGCAAACAAGACGACTGGTCTCTTATTAGTAGTACCGGTATATAGTTGTTGACAGTTGCTGGCTGTTGTGAGGGCTGATATATTCTAATTGTAACTACCTAACTTGTAACTTGTTAACTGTGTATACAAGAGGGTATGTATAAAGGTCACTTCGCTTCTTGTTGATGTTTCGCTTCCTACTACTTCTACAAGTATGATAGAAAGGAGGAGGAAGAAGACAACACAAACAAACAAACAAACCAAAAAAAAGTAAAACCTGTCCTCCAATCAATACAGAGAGAGAGAGAGAAAGACAGAGTGGACTTTTTTGTTGGTGGTTATTCTTCCGTTACAATGGTATTGCAACTACCTTAAAACATGAGGTAAATATTATCTCAAAGGGGTGTACCATCTGCCATCTGCCCGTGTACAACTGAAATTCCAAAACAAGGCGATGCGTCGTCATCAAAAACTACTACGGTAGGATAGCGTAGGGTAGAGTACGGTACAGTGGTACAGTTCAATACTACTGGACGATGACGGATGATGTCGCCGGTCACAAGCGTGGCAATCCAATCCGGATTTTTCCCCAAACACCCACCCACCCACCCACACGACACCTTGGAAACTCTTCTTCTTCTTATTATTATTAGTATTTACCAGTACAACCGGTTCCCAGTACGAGTATGATACCCGTTGCCGTACAGTTGAAAAATAACAGTTTTTTACTGGTATTATGTTCTATTTTCCAACTCCAACTCCGTCCAATTTCTTGGAACCGTCAAGTGTCATTAACCCGGTTTTGTGGGACCGAAAGGGGGTCCCCATATGATCCTGGTGGACCAAAGTCCGACAAATCTGACATGATCAGAAATGATCCTAAGTACAATTCTACGCACAATTCTACGTAAGTTGAAGTGCATCAAAATCATTTCCTGTTTTGGTGGACCATAGTCCACCGCCGTAGGGTACGTACCAACTCGTAGGCCGATTGTGGAATTTGCAAATGACTTTTATGAGAAAATCTCACATCATCCGTTCGTGCATTTTCACGCCGCATCATGAACGTTTTTCCCGATCCAGCGGAAATAGTTGTTGATGGCGGCCCTATTCCTGCCGCTGCTGATATTGCTCCTGATGGTGGTGACGGTGGTGCTGCTGCTGCTGTTGGCGGACATCTCGCTCTCAACAATGTCCGGGATGGGTAGAACAAGTCGTATCTACCTCGGCGACATTATCGTATTTTTTAATTCGTGCTCCATCCATCAGGTTGATTGGCTGACCGAGCACGGCAGTGATCGTCTACATGCCACTCAGAACGATTGAGTTTCATGGAGGCCAAGGCAACGAGGCGGCGTTACCGGAGCGAGTCGAGACGGGCGCGGGCTACACACTACACATGTATGGCGGCGGCTTTCATCGTGTTTCGGCTGATTGGCGCTTTCCGCGGTGTGGAGTTCAAGACCTTTGGCGGCAGTGGTGGATAGGAGACACAGTACGCCTTGTTCCGCCCTTGCGCAGTCTTGGGCATGGAGATGTCAAGCACCTAGACAATGTGCCTTTGGCGGACGACGAAATGCACGGTCGGACTGGAGGCTACGGTGCTCGGCGCCGGCTGTCGAAGAAGACGCTATGCGATATGCTGTTTCTTATGAATTGGATGACAGAGAGAGTGGAGGCAGCGGGGCACAGTGAAAACAACACCACTATTTCCGCGGTGGATCGCATGTTTCTGTCGATTGCCCATTTATTCGCGGATGGCGCTCGAGACAGTCAGAAGAGGTGGACGAGCATCGTGCATACAGTGCGTCGTGCAGTTGCGGTCGAACGAGCAAACGGAATTGTTCTCTCTAGCTGGCTACTAGGTGAACTATTGGAAATGTTGAGCTGTGAATTACGATTACATGTCGTAATTCCCTCAATACAACATTTTTACTACACAAGACAAGATACCTTTTTCACTTTTTAATCGACTATTTTCAAATTTTGTCTTAAACTCCTGATTCCTTTTCCTACACAATCTCTTACTCGGAGTAGTACATTTCTACCTTGTGTAGGACTTGGTACTCTTCTTACGGGTTAGGGTTAGGGTTGGTCCACTAAATTCGTGAAGACACTCAATCGATTTTCTCTACTACTACTCCGTACTACTCTATTCGTTTCCAAAAAAAAAATCGCATCGGTCGGCAGGAATCAAAACCACCAATACTACTACTGTCAATACTTCGTCCAAGTTGTACTAATGAATAACGGTTCAAATGACGGCTCCATACTTACAGTTAATTAATTGTTGAAGCAACGAAGATACCATAGAAAAATTTCATTCTTACGTGGTACTGTTCGGAGTCGACAACCATCTCATCACATTCCTTTCAAGAGAAAAAAAAATGCTGGTATATCGTACCGCTCATCACAAAAAAGGATGATGATGGTCATGAGATGATGAGAGGGTCTAGGATACGTATGATACTACGAGTAGTATGGAGTGGTATAATTACTTACCTATTATCGTACGTCGCACTTCGTAAGAAGGTATTGATGATACTATTACACAAAATAATATAATAATAATAAATATAATTATAAATGTGTAATAATGTATTTATAATATATTATTATTCATTATACGGTATGATACATTTCATCACCTACCTATCATCCTATCATACCTTGGAGGTCATTCATCATCAGTCAAAATGATTCACGATGTGCATATCTATGTTACTACAGTACACTGACAATGTAATCTTCATACCTGTGTATCATACAACTCAAAGAAAGAGGAGAGAGAAAGAAGCGAAGTTCTCACTGTCATCACATCATCTCATGTGATGGTGGATGATCGATCGATCGCTAATTTCTAATCACTTTGGATTTTTTTCCATACACACGTCTTGTGTACAACAATAGAGAGTATTATTACCCTAGCAGTATCACCACGTTACTCTATCAATCAACATGGCCCTTCTTCTTCTGAGACGGATCCGTCCATATGGTGTTGGTAGTGGTGGTAGTAGTGGTAGCAGTAGTAGTAGTAGCAGCAGCTCTAGTACTAGAGGCTACAACTGCTACCGATTCCTCGGCGGTTTCTGGTTCTTCCTTTTGACTTTGACCGCAACTATATCGATTGGATTCCTTTCCATCCGTACCTATCAACAAATGCAACAGGTGGTACACAAAACACGCAATTCGGCCCCACAACTACAGTTCAACGTCCGTCCAACAATACCACATTCGTCGCTACACACACTAGTACCATCCTCCTCCTCCTCCTCCTCCTCTACAACAACAACAACTCCACCAACCTTTCATGTCCTCTTTACACTACTGGGTCGGCCCGACGATAACAACGACAACAACAACAAGAGGAACCAAAGAAAAGGATCTTCCGCTCAACCACTGTACAATTCATGGCAAGTTTCTCTCAAAAGTGTATTGTTGAATGCACCGACGGATCGTCCCTTGCAGATTCACGTACTGTGTAATTCCCATGCCCAACGAGCATTACATGAAATCATACATCAACAGACCCGTCTATCACAATCCACATGGAGGAATCCGATCACTATATCTACCTACAACGTCGAAGGTTTTCATGCCATATGGAAAACGTACTTACGACAACATTTAAAGTCCGATCAACTCGATGATCGTGTTTCCTTGGGTGGGTATTATCGATTGTTGGCACATTTCATTTTGCCATTGCCCAAGGTTCTCGACGATATCACGATCAACACATCCAATTCTTCAACAGACCAAGCAACAACAACAGCAACAACAACAAGATCAAATTTGCCACCCGATTCGGTATTGTACATGGACAGTGACGTGGTCATTTTGTCCAACCTGAACGAAATCATCCCACATCTACAAGTAGGAAACGCTGTTGATGTTCATGATGTTGTTAGTGTTCCGACGACCAACAATACCAATACTACTGCTGCTACAAACAAGAATACCGACAATACTGCAACGACAACAATTCTCTTTCAAGGATCCAAAACATGGTTTTGTAGTGGTACAATTTCCACCGCAATGGGATCGTAATTTGGGACATGGTTGGCGACCTCAACCTCAACTCCTCCTTCAAGAGCCGGACGCTGCCGGTATGGTTCACTTTCAAGGCGGTGCAGGCCGACCGGCCCATTTAACCTATTTCGACAGTGCCGCCAACAGCTATATTCACAACAACAACGATCATAATAATAATGGTGTTGGTGGTGATGTTGTCACGGATTTTGCTCAATACTGTACCCGATCGAAACATTGTCGTACCAACGCCGAAGAAAACATTCCCATTGTCGAATCGACGTGGGGATTGGCCAGGTACTACGTCCAGGTTCCGTGGCATTGGGTATTGTATTTTGGAAAATCGTTGATTGATCCGACTACTGGAGAAGGGTATCCGTTGCATTACGAAGCTTGGACTGCCATCCCACCAACAGTATTGAACAACAACAACAACAACACACACAATAACGAGAATGATCCTAACAACAACAGTAACAGTGATGATGATATCACTGTCATGTATCCTAATGGGAGATTGGTTCCGTTCACAGTCAGAGAAAGAAGAACCATGACGGTATGAAATGACTACGTAATTCACTGGATTAAATTTTTTTGTACAGACATTTTAAGCAAAACAAAAAAAACAAACAGAAACACGCACAGCAATATCAAGTAACTCTTCCTTCCGTATCAAACGGGAATGTTATGTGTCCAAACACACGTATTATTTCGTATTGGTATTTGAACCCACTGCTTTTGTTGTCAACCATGATCTCCACTTGGTAGTATGGAATTGAATGATGGATTCCGTGACGTTTTGTGAGGGTCAGTGTAAAGGGTATAATACTTCCACTTTTGTTTGGGAGTGGGGTTGGGTACGTTACTTTCTTTTTCTCTCTTTTTTTTTTAACCATTTTCCTTCTTGGTCCATATACAGAATTGACCCGCACAGACACAACAACAACATAAAAAGATGGATAGTCCAATAATGAGCCAGGTCCACCAGTAAAAGTCACCATTTTCGTTTCGGAATTCGACCAAAAGACGTTCCTGTTGTTGTCGGATGGTTTGGTTGTTATTGTTGTCGTTCTCTTGATTGTTGTTGTCGAAATAATGATCAGAATCTTTATTCATAACAACAGTACTGTCGTGACGACTCAATCGACGTCGTACGGAAGAAGAGGAAGATGGGATTGTCGACACTTGCTCTTGGTGCACCTCTCCCAATGACGACGTTCCAAAACCATCGTTGTGGTTGGAATCTGCTGCAACTGCAACGGCCGTCCAAACCAGTACCGGTAGTTGTAGTAGTAATGTCGACAACAACACAAGGTGGAAACCACCCGACCTTCTTCTCATCTTCATTGTGATGGTGACAAATGAAAATGGAAGTAGTTACTATATTGATGATTGTGACCGGTAATGTGGATGCCCTACTAGAAGTGAAGAGGAAACAATGTGATGACAAATAATGACAAATGAACTCGGAAGGGGATTGCCACTGCTGCCACTATTTTTTGTTCATCTCTACGGTCGCATGATCCTACAAGGGACTGGCACGACGAACATGAATGATGAAGTTGTTCGGAATTGTGTGTTTTGAACTACTCCGTACTTAATTACTGTGTATCTACGTACTGCTACCACCTTTTTAAAATCATGAAGGTGCCGTTGGGTCGTCGATGATTCCTTAAGTAAAATGAAAAAATGAGAATGAACAGTCGGAGAAGCAGTACCTACCGTACCTAGCTATCGTACCGGTAGGTAGGTAGCGGTAGTCTTCTTCCTCCGTGTCGTGTGGGTCTACTATAAATGCATGGTGGGGAAATATGTACCGTGTACCTAATCGAATTCCACGAACCAAACTTTTTCTCCGTATCTTCCTCTCATCAAGTAGTGCAGCAGTGCAACAACACAACCCCTTTTTTTTCTCCCAGAATACCAAGTCGCAACTCATGCATGTGTACACGTGATCCTCCCTTCACTCACAGTCATCAAACCGCTGTTTTGACAGCCTTTCACAAATCGAAAGACCTCTTTCGTTGTGGGATCATGAATTGGATTTCGCAAAAGATGAGCAGCATTATTTCTTTTGAATTATTGTTGTTGCTCCGCTCGATTCTTGTTGACGGCCGGGACGATACGATGTACTGTATCATACACTTTACTCTCTAGAGCTACTAGAGTAGAGTACTACTACTAGAGCATTTATTTGGGGCCCTCTCTCCCCCGCAAAAGAAAGCAAGCCAATTTGAAAGGAAACTATTCGTCATCATTTTTTTCAACCATCACCTACAGCAAAAAGAAGAAGAAGCTTGGTCAAGACGCATGGATTGAATACACTATGATCTGTATCATTTTTAAAAATGGGACAGAGCCTCCCAAGAAGTGAAGTGACTGACAGACAACTCAACCAAAATAAAAGGTTCTTCCACTCCGCAACAACGGAATAGTATTTCAACACTTCGGAAAATATCCTCGAGTCAAACCATCAACGTGATAAAGCTTCCATCCAAGCCAAGTCGAGTGGATTTCATAAAGTGGTTGCACAAGGACATATCTCGTGTGTGCCGCGAGATCGACGACGCGTCGACACGACGCGACTCTCTATTGGTTGGTCGATGTTTGTCGTTGAAACTTCCATCGGAGTTGGATGGGCTCCTTGTTATTGTTGTTGTTAGCTTTGGTTGCTGTTACTGCATTGGGATGAAAGGTACTTTCACAGACATACACAACAGTATCGTTGTTGTCATTGTCGAGATATCGTCTGCTTTCAAAGCTTCCACCTCCATACTTTGTCACACCTCTCATCCACGAAACATGGACCGTCCCATGCTCTTCCCACCAAGATTCGGCTTGTACCGGTTCGAAATCGGCAGACAATATAGGAACCAACAACGGGTGAAAGGTGTCGTTGTTTTGATCGGTACCCGACGCAACCAAGGTACGATTCCATATTCCACGAATGTTCCGTCCCACGATGGTCAGTATCCGTCCCTCCTCGGATTGGAACAACGATTCGGTCGTTTGTGCCACAATCGACAATGCGACCGATCGTACCAAACGTGGTTGACCCAACCGTTCCAAATACGTGTCGTAATCTTTCCGAAACTCGTCGGTAACAAGGAGCGTCCAATTTCCCGACAGGTCCACACGATTATCCGAAATCGCCCATCGATCTCCTACGGGTCGGGCGATAGCAGCAGTATCTGTAAGGAGAGTAGTCGTGGGAGTAGTCATAGAAGTGATGGAAGAAGACGCAGACAATGATGTTATTGTTGCTGGTGTTATTGTTGCTGTTGCCGATGGTATGCTGTTCATAATGACGTCTTGTTGTTGTTGTTGTTGTTTGTTGACAATCGTGTCGGTCATGACAGATGCTGCTTGCAATGGTAACGCATCGATCGATTCTGTACCATCATCAGCCAATGTATCAATAAAGGCCTCCATCAACAATCGAAACGGTCTGACAAGTAACATTCTCTGCATGTCAACAAACGACAAAAACGAACACCACCAGAACATTGGACATGTGAGAAGAAAAGACGATGATGATCATGACGACGACGACGACGACAGAAAAAAGATCAAGAGTTCTTGTCTCCCTTTGTACGTACCAACGGTAACAGAAGTAATTTGAGAATCTTGGACCGCCATTGATCCAACCATCGAGATTGTGGAGGAGCACCAGCACGAGCAGCTGTGTCAACTGCAATAATAATCTCCTTTTGGAAGGGATCCATCGTTTCGTCTTGAATCGATGTTGAAGATAACGACAAGGCGACAACAGCCGAGTTGGATTGACGGGATTTTGTGGGATAATCGGGTTTGTTTCCACCATGTGTAATGATCCATTTCTGAATTCTGTGGTTGTGTCTCCTCCTCCACCAGGACATGCGGTTCTGTTTGGACACATTCTCTGCTTTCATCGATGATGGTAGTAGTTGTAGCATAGATGAGGTGCATAACTGACGGGAACAATCACGACGGTTAGACAGTACCGGCAGTGATCGTATCCTAGTTTGGATTGTTGGAAATGCCCATCCAGAACTTTGAAATCCATCACTACCGTTCAAGGAAAGCAATACAGCAATAGCTATCAACCACAATGCTTGCAAGACGTGGCGACAACGGTGTATCTTGGCAATTGTTCTACTTCTTCTTGTCGTTGTTTTCGTCATGGTACAACCGGCAAACATCTTTCTTCTTATTTGTAGAAACACATCATCATCAATTCCCGAAGGGATGCACTCTCCAAGTCGTATCATGGTCGTTTTCGTAAGTTTGGATTCTATCAACTTGTTGAACAAAATAATAATGGTACGTTCCTTGATTTCTCCCCTTGTAGCATGATAGTGCAGTAGTTGCAGCAGCAGTATGTTGTAGTAATTTGTAGATTCAAGGGTTGCTACGACAAATGTGCTTGTTGGCTCCTTTCCATTCTCTCTCACACAATGTCGTGCTGAAGTTCATGGTTCTTTGACGAATGTGAAGTGAGGGAAAGAAAACGAGTTGTTAACTACTACCGCTCTATTCTACCGTACTACCGGTACTCGTTTTACGTGGTACCTTTGGTAGAGTGTTGAAATTGAAACACGACAGTGAAGCCAAACACATCAACATGATACACGTCACTCACAACGATATCAGTCTACAACGTAGTATGATTGATTCACTACGTCGTTCGTTCTGGTATGATGGTAGTACCTACAGTAGTAATTCCGTAGTAGTACTAACTGTACGGTAGAGATACCGCCTGATTCTGTAACAAATAAGAAGTTGGTTGAACCCCCCTCCTTCTATGATAGAGGGGCGAGGCAATGCAGGTACATAGTAATAGGAGATAAACTCGCTCTCTAGAGGGAAATGATAGTAGTGATGGCTGTGTGAGCGACATCGCACCAAATGGATTAAAAAAAAACCTAATCCTATTAGAGGACGTATCGTTCCTGTATTTTTTTCTGCAGATTCACTGGAACAGGGCCAAAATATACATTGTTATGCTACGAGCTTGGTAGCAGCAACTGCTGTCACTGCCGTACATGCTGCTACAACACCCATCGCTGCCATCCACGGAATACGATTGCGGGGCGTACACTTGATTTGTACTGTCCGTCCATTGGATGGTCCATGTCCACCCAAACGATGAAACCGGTACATACGGAGGGCGTGTTGTCCTGCCGGAGAGGATTGTAGCGTCTTGACAAAGTCGATCATATCGGGAGGCAGTTGCGACAGCGGCGCTTGGAAGGCTTCCAGTTCCGGTGGTCGCAACAACGGACTAGCCAAGGCGGCAAAGGTCAAATCGGCGGCAGTAAAGGTATCTCCAAACAAGTATTGTTGTTGTTTACCGTTCTTTAATCTCTTTTCCACGTCTCCAAACACACTTTGAATGGTGTCTTTGCTCAACTGGACCGATGCGTCGTTGATCTGTAAGGTTTTTTGTAACGTCGGTCCGATCATGGTACGCATGTACGGGAAGAGGATATTTTCAATGACCGAACATTCTGGACCTGTATTCATCGGGACCAACGCTGGAAAGTATTCCTTCGTTAACAAGTGTCCGTACGCATACGTACGAACAGCCGGACCTAACCGATCACCCAAGTCGTCTTCGAATTGCTCAATGTCACTTTTGTATGGCGTAGGATACAACAAATTCGGACAGTACTGCCGTAGGATCGAATCGCTTTTGATGTACACGTGCTCTGTTTCACCGTCGATGACCATAGGAGTGGCACTGGCTTGTCCCTTGGATGCACGGATCGATTCGAACGCTTGAAAGCCGGCTGGATGACAATCTTCGGTATAGTAATACGGCGATTCTGTAGTTGTGTCATCGTCTTCAAGTAAGTCCAACGCCCAACGTGCCTTTTCGTTGTAATGCGACACACGAATGGTAATCAATCGCAAATGAATCGTTTTGGTATTGGAAGGTGGATCCCGCTTTTCAATTTTGTTGAACAGATCATAGATAGCCATGACGACGTTGAGTGGTGGACGTTGTAAGTGTCGCATCCCCATCTGTTTCATGTCGTGGACCAACATAACATCACTGCCATCAGCATCATCGTCATCTTCGTTCCGGTTACTACCGGTAGTACCACCTCCGGAAGATTTCGTTGTCGGTACGGACATGACAACAACAATGATGAATACTTCAATGGCAAAAGAAGAAGAATTGTAACACATAAAAAGACAACATGCTACTTCATTCTTGGATTGCTTCCGACATGATACACAACATGGATGATCTTTCTGTCGTTGCTATCATCATGATGGGTTTCGATAGTGTTCCGGAGGAATGTCTGGGAAGACTCCTGGGAAGCGATGTTGCAAACTGCCGTAGTCTATGATACAACCGGTATCTACGGTAGCAAGTTGGTATCATAGGTATGTACTCTTGAACTCCCTTCGAGCTGGTGATATCGCGCCAGAAATTTGGAACATTGATTTTACGACTTTTTATAACTCTTCGAGTACTATGATACAGTAGCTATGTACGGGATGGTTCTTATCTACGTGATGGGATAATGAATTCTATTTATGGCTATGCCATCTACTATGATAGCTTTCGCCCACCGTTGCTCCTTATCTAATAGGCAGGAGTGATGGAGTGAGGCAAAGAAGGCGGTTACTACAGGAGGTGCTGTTAATGGTGTGAATAAAACCTCCTACTACTAGCTGCGGGAGGAGAAAGAACCATCTGGTAGCTAGGGGAAGGGATCCGATGCGGTGGTACGTTTCTTGGCTGTGTTTGTTAAGTTGTTGTTCCTGTTCTTTCTGTGTCGTGAAATTGTACTCGTTGTTGGGTATGTTGTTACAGTGTCTGGGGCTGTGATGATTTCGGGGCGAAAGAATTCGTCAATGGGGCAGAGGCGGCGATCCAAAATATCCTGACGGAGTTTCGTACCTTTTTTTGATCATGGGTTTATAAGTTTCGACCTAATTTTCCAGGTTATTGTGACATCTTTCTCCCGGATGCGCTGAAGTGGTCTTCCAGTGCGGTATAGAAGTTCGTACTGACGTCTGGCGCGGACGAAGCATTTTGGGCTCAAGTTCATAGAGTGTCGGACCCAAACGAACTTGTATTTTTGTTCAGGATAAAAGCGCGTTGAAATCTGTGGAAAGTCGGTGGATACCTTGGATCTTGGATGTCTTCGAACTCCCCACCACTTTTTTTCTTTCGAGACAGTGATGGAAAGGGAGGTCCAAATGATCCACTCGCTCACATCAATGAAAAATCTGAAGATTTGGGGGACTAAAGAACATTTGTTTCGTCACTAATAGGTGGATTATTTTTGACGGCAAGCCACACGAGCATTTGTTTTGGTAGCGACTACAACCAACTTCCGCCAGAGAAGTTCGACTAAAATTCAACAAGCGATGTCCAGCCAGAACAGATCTGTGCTTACTTTGTTGGATTTTTTTTTATTAATTAAAAACACGACCACTCATATCCCTGCGATAAGCACTTCGTGAAAACTCTCATCACTAACTGTTTTGGAATTTCCCCCATCTCTACGACATCCTCTGCACACAACCGAATTGTGTCACCGCAACAAAGTCACTAGCAGGAACATCACAGTACCCCATCTATACACGACTACGTTGTTCCCACCACTCGTGGCACTTTCAAAGAAAACAGATGGTTCTGGAATAGTCTCGACGTATACATCGCAATTGTCTTGTTCCGGCAGACGCTTGGAAGCCAAAAAATCGTACATGACCTGAATTTGCATGTTTTGTGTGTTGACAATGTCAAAGAGGATGCTCTCCAAGACACAATCAGGCTCGTCTTCGTTGGACAAATCCTCGCAATGTAGCTTGTTTGTTTTCAATAAAGCTTTTGCCATGTTGACAGCGTTTTGGTGATGAGGAATCATTTGGTGGACGAAAAGTGCTGCTTCATCGAGCGCCTTTTTGACACCGGTCGTCATGCCAGCCATCATGTGACAGTTCATGGCGTCGATGCAGTGAGAAAATTGCTGTAATTCAGGGGAGGCCTCGTCTGTGTTACATACAAACCTCTCGGGGCATAGAGGATTGGGGAGCTCACTGATGTGGTGGTACATAAACAGAGAGTAGGCGTTTGAGGGTCAACCTAAAAAATTCCGCGTTTCGTGAAAGGATTTGGATCTCCGCTCATATCTACTTACAAATCACCTAGTCCCCATGTTCCACATTCCTTGTCGAATTCAGAAAGTGTGTCATATTCGTACCCAAGATCCGGCGTATCAAGTTCATTCAATACCTTTCCGTTCTTGGTTAGTTTGATTCTGCCTCCCACTGCCAACAGTACGAAGAAAGAGAAATGTATAGGAAAATGTTCATAAAAAATGTCAAAACGACAACAAGAACAACGGGTATTCTCTCAATGATGCTTACTGAATTCATGGATGTGACAAAAGTAAAACAAATCACTCTTGATGGTATCATCATCAATCCGTAATTGGATGGAAAACGTTCCGTGAGATGTCCATTCGGCCGGCGATCGCATGAAAAGTGGTTCATAGACGTCTAGTCCAAAATCATCCTCTCCAGTAGTCTCATTACCCGGAATGTTGGAATACTTGCCAAGGTATTCGTCATTCAGATAGTACATCGGCGCCGGACAGGTGTGATTTGCAATACACTCTTGATTTCCCACACTGATTCCCGGTTCGGCTTCAATTTTGACTTCTTGGTCACCGTAGGGAGAATAAGCAATACCAATGGCTGTGGAAATGGGGGGGGGGGGGGTGAAGTTAGCTCTGAAAAACATGGATTTTCGTATTTCATTCACAATTTGCACCCCTTACGACTTACGATGATAGTAATTGGTTCGATCCTTTTGAACGAAGGTATACGTCTCTCCAATTTCCATGGCGATGGTCGGATTCCAAAGGTCCATGCCGCATTCTTCCAACATGTAATATCCTAATTCACCGGCATACAAATCGACCAAAACAGTAAAAGTCTTGGATTCGGAAATACAAAGATCACCATGTTTTGGGAATCGGCGTTCCACCGTTGTGACACCATTGTTATTACCACCAGCGGTCGCAACAGTGGAAATGCACGATACTACTAGTAGTAGTAACGAGATGTACGCAGTAAGAGCCATGATTATCGCCGAGAGGGAATGCTTATATACAAAATCAAAATGATGATTGGAAAAAAAAAAAACTTGTGGTGACCGATGTAAAACATTGCAAAAGTCCTTCGATTGCGCTCTCTATTTCAACGTATTATGTTACCAAACACCTTATTTTTATTACCACAGACTACAGTAATATTGTTTTGTAGCAGGTACTCCAGTAGTAGAATATAATCGTTGTTTATGATGTGTCGAATCCAACCCCCCTCACAATTCGTCACGATTAGTTTTAAATGTATCCTGGCAATTGATCCACTATAGCCCCGAGAGTCGATGAGACCTCGTCAGTGGTCATAATATAACTAATAATAATGCCATCATGATTATTAATTGATTCATCTCCTGTTGGAACTTCGGGCTCTTGTAGAGTGTAGAGTCGTCCATTGTGACCCCGAGACTCTAGTGCCCTCATTTTTGTGGGGAATTTAGCAATGCATGATGAGTCAGATTTGCTCTGAGGCCTTTAAGAACGTCGCCGACGATACCCAGCGAGTCAGTCATTTTCAAGGTTAACACGAGATCGTACTGAAAATTCATTTAACATTCTCTTTCTTTTTATTATGGATCGTATTGTGTCGTCTCACTGTCAATTCTTCCGCAGTAATTCGAAGAACCACAGATTTTAGGCAGTACAAAAAAACAATTATCCACCATTTTAGTAGTTTCTTCCAACTTCTTGTTGACTTTGTGAGTGTGAGTTTGTACGGTAGTAGTATTTTCTGGTAGCTGACGACGATCGATAGGAAGAGATCTTACTGCGATTGTGCGTACAACCATCAATTACCTATCCTAGCCAGGATTGTAGAACGGGCACAAAACTTCTTGTTGAACAACAACATACATAGAGAAAGAGAAACCACCATGAAGAAGATACAGTTTGATACCATTGATTCCATGAATGTCATAGAGCAAACAGCCGTTCCTACCACGTCTTCTTCTCATCGTACGCTCACAAAAAGTTCCAATTTAGGAGATAGAGTGGTTTTGAATCGAGAAGAAGATGGTGATGTACTCGGAGAAGATGAAGAAGAGGACGAAGAATGCACACACGACTCTTTCCGCGAGTACAATAGCAGTGGAGGTGCCTCTGGTGGGGACCACAATGATACCAAGGCCATCAACAGTGCAGAAATCAGTCGTGAAGAAGTCGCTCGACTCGCCCTTCAAGAAACTAAGAATGTCAAAGTGTGGCGTCGTAATGTCCTCTTGATGATTTTGATCATGGGAGCGTTGGTGACGACTCTTACGTATATCTTTTTACGAGACGAAGAAAACGAAGATTTCGACACTGCGGTGAGTCGGCACTTGTTTACAAGAGAGAGGGAGACAGAGAGCGATTGGTTTCTATAACACGCATTAGCCTTACCTTCGGTTTTTCCTTTTCTTGTCATTTCACACAGTTCCATCAATTTGCATCGACATTGGAAGATTCCATTGAATTTCATATTTCCGGGGTACTAGAAGCAACGGCAGGACTCAGTAGGGTACTCACGTCTGAGGCCGACAAAAACAACGAAACATGGCCGTTCGTTACCCTCAGCAGTTTCGAAGTGTACGTCGGAAACACTCGAGCTCAAGCCTCCAGTGAATTGATCGTAGTGGCACCCATTGTAACGAAGAAAAACATTGAACTTTGGAACGAGTACAGCAGAGAACATCAAGGTTGGATTGACGAGTCGTTTGCTGTGTATGGAGGTAGGACGGACCCGAATCCCATCCCCTCTACCATCTACAGATTTGGTAGATTCAAGGGACGAACAGTTTTGGTTTCTGAAGACGGAGAAGATGGATATCCCGCGGCGCCCTTTTGGCAAATGTCTCGCCCACCCTTTGACACTTCTATTGTCAATTTCAACTCACTATCCACAGAACCATACCAAGAAGCCTATGATTTCATGATGTCGACACGACATTTCGTTTTCGGCCAGGCGGGTGCCAACGAACTGATTGACTACACCATTTCTCAAGAAGATCACGATGCATTGCATATCGGAGCTGCCGCCGAAACCAATAACAACGGTAATGGAACAGCACTTCCAGAATTGGGATATGCCAACAATCACCCACATACGCCACTCATCTACCCCGTCTTTCAAGAGCTCGGAAATCTCGAATCTCAAGTAGTGGCAATGGTCGTAAATATTTTGCCATGGGATAATTACTTCAAAGGGGCTTTACCGCCCGGTGCTACTTTGTTTGCGGTCTTGTGGAACTCTTTGGGACAAGCATTCACGTACAGAATTCAAGGGAACGATGCCAAGTATTTGGGAGTAGGAGACTTGCACGATCAATCCTACGACGAAAGCCTTAAGTATGAAATTGATATCGCTGCGTTTGTTGATAATGCCCACGTGAACTTGACCGCAGCCTCAACCACGGAACGTTTGAACCGGTACTGGTTGAACGTCTATCCATCCGCTGAATTGGAAAGCGAGTACACTACGAATCTACCAATGATATTTGCCCTTGTGTCGGGATGCGGTTTTCTGCTTATGGCTTTAACTTTTCTTTTGTATGATTACATGGTCATACGAAAAAACAAAAAGATTCTTGATACAGCGGCGAGGTCTAATGCCATCCTTTCGGTACGTGCTCCATGCAAACAGCAGCAGAACTGACTTGATTCCGTTTCGTTTCGTTGCTGATATCAAACTTTCTTCATTTTCACGACCCAGTCGTTGTTTCCAAAAGAGGTTAAGGAAAGATTGATGGACGAAAAGAATGGAAACGACCGTACAGTCAAATCCAGCCCTTTCAGTGTCGACTCTTCCTTCCAAAGGAAGAACGAGGACTACGATGACGGCGAAATTCTAACGGTGAGGAATCTTTGAAAATCAAGGATGACTGCTCATGATGTGTAAAACACACAGTTTACTCACTCAGATATCAACTCTGCAGGTCAAGCCCATTGCGGACTTGTTTCCAAATACAACAGTCCTTTTCGCGGATATTGTTGGATTCACTGCTTGGAGCTCTACCAGGGTGAGTATTTCTTGCGCCCATTCTCACTTTTTCATCAAACAGCACATGTCAAACTAACAGTCGCCGGTTTCTACATTCAGGAACCATCTTCTGTGTTCGTCCTCTTGGAGACACTCTTCAGGGCCTTTGATAAGATTGCAGTAAAGAGGAATGTCTTTAAAGTGGAGACCATTGGTGACTGCTATGTAAGAGCATATGCTGTACCGACAAAGAAAATTCATGCGCGCTACAACTACAATACCACTGACAATTGTGTTTGGTTCTTTCCGTATAGGTTGCAGTCACTGGTTTACCAGAGCCAAGAGCTGACCATGCTCAAGCCATGGCTCGTTTTGCACAAAGCTGTCTTATGAAAATGCAAGAGTTAACAACAAAGTTGGAAGAAGTCCTGGGCCCTGATACATCCACTTTGTCAATGCGTTTTGGATTACATTCTGGTCCTGTTACTGCAGGTGTTTTGCGCGGAGAAAAGGCTCGATTCCAGGTACAAAGACTAATCGATTCTCAAGTCTGATGTTTGCCTTGTTGTCTTTGACGCACCACTCACTCTTTGTTCTTGTTTTTTATGTTGTAGCTTTTTGGAGACACTGTTAATACTGCAGCACGAATCGAAAGTTCGGGGAAAGCTGGGAGAATCCACCTGTCTCAAGATTGTGCTGACTTGCTAGTTGCAGCTGGAAAGTCTCATTGGTTGGAGAAGCGGACAGACACTGTCATGGCCAAAGGAAAGGGGGAACTGCAAACCTACTGGCTTCGTACAACATCTCCAAGCGAATACAACGGTTCCGTCTTCCAAGAAGGCCACGAAGGTTCTTCTAGTGATAGTGGAGTGTCTGTGTCAATGGGAAATCAGATATCGCATGAGGTTCTTGATGAAAAAGACCAGCGTCTCATTTCATGGAACGTACAGGTGAGAATTTTTGATAGTTGAATTCGCAGAAGTGTTTGCTTTTGTTTTAGCGACTCATGTCTGTTTTTCTTTCTCCCATGTTGTCACATTTAAGAGATTCACAGGGTTATTGGAAGCCATTGCTGCATCCCGTGGAGAACAATTGATGGTCGATGATGATCCATCTTGTTCAACATTCTCCACAGATGCTGCATCTATCAGCAGCAGCAGCAATAGCACAGCACTTCCATTCGAGGAGGTGAAGGAGGTGATCCGTCTCTCCATCCTCCCACCAACTCAAGTACCTGCATCCGTTACTTCTTCTTCCTCAAACAAGAATCCAGTGGATCCAGAGGCCATTCATCAATTGGAAGAATATATCTCACTTATTTCTGAGATGTATGAACGGCACCCGTTTCACTGGTAGGTACTGAAAAAATTAAATCTGCCGAGCTCGTGACGATTTTCTTTTCACTCACACTATGCCTTTTTACATGATTTGGTTCGTGATATCAGCTTTGAACATGCCTCTCATGTGACCATGAGTGTTTTGAAGATGATGTCTCGCTTTGAATCTACCAGGAATAGCTGGAACAATAAGAGCTGTGGAAATGTCTTTGAAATCAAAGAAGAGTCACAGGAGGACGATCTACTTGGATGTTACCATTTCGCATCCGATCCGTTGACATTATTTTCGTGTGCCTTTTCGGCATTGATTCATGACGTGTTACATCCCGGCGTGCCGAATGGTCAACTCATGAAGGAAGATCCAGAAGTCGCCGATCATTACAAGCACCGGAGTGTGGCCGAACAACGGTCCTTCGATGTTGCATACGGGTTGTTGATGGAAAGTAAATTCGATGCCTTGAGAAAGGCGATTTATCAGAACCGAGCGGAGGAGACCAAGTTCCGACAGCTCGTCTTGAACAGTGTAATGGCAACGGACGTTTTTGATCCCGACTTGAAAAAACTCCGTAACGACCGATGGGAAAAGGCCTTTGGGGAACAACAAGGAGACGACGACACGACGCAAGTGGTAGACCGTCAAGCGACAATTGTTATAGAGCACTTGATCCAAGCGAGTGATGTGGCACACACCATGCAACACTGGAATGTGTATCGGAAATGGAACCAACGATTGTTTGACGAAATGTACCGAGCCTACCTGGATGGACGGAGTGGTAATGACCCATCCGAGTTTTGGTACAAGGGAGAGATTGCCTTTTTTGATCATTACGTGATTCCACTGGCAGAAAAGCTGAAGGATTGTGGTGTGTTTGGTGTCAGTTCCGCGGAATACTTGGATTTTGCGTTGAAGAACCGTAAGGAATGGGAATGCAAGGGCGAAACGATCGTGGAGGGAATGAAGGCGACGTATAGGAAGGCGATTGGGAAGAGTGCAGACAGTTGACGCCATTGAGCCAAAGTTGATTCGGCAAAGTTTATTAGGAATATGTTTCTAATGCTATATATAATAATATGTTTATCGTTACTTCATATACAGTGTATAAACAATGATGTAGAGTATTGCATTCCGTTTCCGTTCTCGGAAGTACAGGATCGAATCATAAAAAAAAGGAGCCGTTTTGGTGGGAAAAGGTTGAACAGACTACGTCGCTGTCTGGATCCATGTTTGCCATGCCATATTGACTACTCCATGGGCCGTTGATGATGAATTTGAGATTTGTATCGAGTCTGAGTGGTTGTTGCATGCATTGACGTAAATTGGTCGTCTTCATCGTCATCATCACTGCTGGAACTTTGATCGTCATCCTCCTGTGCATCATCATCATCATCATCATCATCGACGGAATTGTTGTCACTATACTCGGAGAACGAGATGGTTTGATTTTTATGGAAACAGCTGTCAATCTTTCGTCCATCTAGGTGTTTGTCGGAATCTTGCTGTTCCGTGATGGTGATGTCCATACAATTGGAAGAAGGTAAGCTTGTGTTTTTGCTGCTGCTGTTGCTGTCCATGCTGTTGGCATGCTCTAACAACAATCTTCTCTTTATACGATGAAGACTTTTGAAAAGTCTTTGCTTCTCCTTGGAATAATGGACGTCATCTTGTGTGGACATTGTGGCCAATTTGTCCAAACTATCCTGGCGATGGCGACGAAGGTGATAATATTGAGGCTTGGCCATCATTGTGATTGTTCTTGTCGGCGATGGCTTGGATGCTTGTTCTTTTTCGAGTTGTTGTTGTTGTTGTTGTTGTTGTTGTTGTTGTTGTTGTTGCGGCTGTTGATTTTCCTGTTGATTCAATGGTGGTGCAATACCTTGCAAGGTACTCTTTGATCGGACTCGTCTATGAGGACGGCCTGGAAGGTTGTTCGATGGTTCATTTTCTTGTCGATGTTGCAGTTGCAGATTACTACTACGAATCGTCTCCGTTGGCTCACCACCAGTAGTAGTTGCCTTTTCCAGTTCTGATGATTGTGACATTTTCGTAAAAGCTGTGTAGATCGTTCACAAATAATGATTATCACTGTTTTCTAGAAACAGATTTCTCTCAATGGAGACGTGATAGAATGCCCGAGAGCTTGTGCTTGAAACAGAGAAGATGACGGAGGAGCAAGGAAGTATATAGGAAATGATAATCAGTAGTGCGTGTTCTACTAGCTGGACTAGATATTGCTGCTTCGTTGAGTTTGTCGTGTTGTTGTTGATTGTTGTGTCAACAGTCAAGTGAGGCTGTAAGAACCGTCTATGTTGTTGTTGTTGTTGTTGTTATGACACGAACAAAGTGAAAATCTTTTTCATGAAAATAATGAACGAAAACAAAGATATGCTTCGTATATTTCTACGACAGTAGAGTACTAAAATTGTGGCAACCCATGATCGAGAAAAGAACAATTGCGACTAACACGTATACGGTAGTAGATTACCGTACTACCGGCATTGATGGAAGGACATCGAACTCCGCGGGGATGTGTTTGTGACGAACACGATTGCGGTCATGGCGGGAACGTTGGGATGAATCGCCAATCGCCACGCGTACGATACGACTTTCAGGCCTTACGATTAGGTATACTACCGTAGCTACCTACGGTAGGTACGAATAGTACCCACACCACACCACACCACAACACACCAGACAGTAGTAGAAGAAGAAAAGCGCCGTGGGTTCTACATTGATATCTCTACTAGCAGCAAATCTACCTACTTGGATTCTGTAATTGGACATGCATCTTTCAGTGGTCCCATTTCTTCCCTCAATTTGGTCGTCGGCCAAAGCTGGGTGAAGGGCAGTACCTTTTCGGAAACCTTTCCATCCATGTGAAGGTTGTGAACTACATCCAATCGTATCCCCTTTTTTCTCATATCCCAGGACCGTTCCGGTGCCAAGATTACAGCAGGAATCGTCACGGCCTGTTGATCATCCGGATCTCGGGCCAAAAAGTTATCTCCCAACAAGGCTCGGATACCATATTGAACCGTCGGACTTCGATAAAAGTCCAAATTGGTGATGTGAAGAAATCCATATATGCTTCGGAGGTGTGTGTTGTTGCAGTGTTCATTGTGGACAGCATCTTCGACGCTTCCCAATGTTCGTTCAAACTCTCCCTGGGGTGTCACTCTGGCTTTGCATACGGTGACGTTGAATCCCTTGGCGATTCTGGTGGCCAAATTTCTGCTTCCTCCTCCTGGGAAGTTATCGAACAATAAGACCAAACCATGATGAATCGCAAAAGCGATCGGATCTCGGTCCCATCGTTTGGTACAAAAAACGTCCGTGTCCATCCACATCATCCATCGGTACCGTTGCAATGCTACATGATTCCAAATATGTATCGATCGGAATTCCGCTTGCCAATTGTACGCCAACCGTCCCTCACCACAATCGGAAAACCAGGTGAGATTGCTATTAGTTTGTTGAGCCGCCATGATTACTTCGTCGTCCCGTCTGGTCACATTTGTTGTCATCATTAACTGGTTGTTGTTGTTGTTGTTGTTGTTGTTGTTGTGTTTACTACACTTTTGTAAAAACAGTTTTCGTTTGAGAGGAGTCAATGCATCGATTTCCTTTTGCAATCCTCGATTGTCTTGTACGACAGTCACTTGGACGGGTGACAGTAACGTTCGTAACGACGCGACTTTGTTTGTATCGACAGGTTCGGCAGTGAAAATGATAATGTCGTACAACAACCGTTGATTGTACGCATGATGAAACAAACACATAGACTGAAGGACCAATCCCCATTGATGCGGACCGTGAATCTTGGTGACGATGACTACGCCGTCTTGTCGAACGAATTCCGTAGGAACCGGATCAACTAAATTTGTCGTGAGTTTCTTCTTCTTGTTCTTTTTTTCTCTCTCCTTTTTTTGTTTGTTCTGATGATCGGATTGTTCCATAACAACATCTTGTGATAATATTGTCGTGTCGTTGTTGCTGCTGTTGTTTGTTGACACTCTATCGTTCGTCTTTCTCCTCGTCGAGGTGGTGGTGGTGGTGGTGGTAGTACGAAGACGAATAGCGTTGTGGTGGACGCCGCTGTTATTATGTACATGGTCCAGTCGTTGTTGGAATTGGAAATGAAGGAGACCATATAAAGCAATCAGGATGCCGAACAGCATCCGAAGGGTTTTTGGACCACGTTTTTGGGTTGTGGAAGATCGGAACAACACTGCCGGTGACATGAGAGTTGTTGACTGTGAATCGATTTGATTCGTTTGCTCTGTGGATATTCGGTTGGAATGGGAACAATTGAATCTCTCTCTCTCTCTCTCTCTCCCTAACTCTGTCTCTACCGGTAGCTACTAGAAGCACAGACTGCTACATTACCATTTTCGTAGATTGAAGATGATGTTCGATGTTGTCACCAACAAGAGTGGCGTGGTGGGATGGTCGAAAAAATGAACATTAAAAAAGGGGCTTGTGATGAACCCCTCTTTTGCCCCGAAATCCGAACAACGTACGGTAGTTTGAATTTATGTTATTATATATATTATAATACATATGATACTATAATACCAGAGTACGAAACTGTGGAGTAGTACTGCACCTATGACTACGGCAGTAATAACGAGAAGGGTTTCAAGTTGGATCCGTCCAATACGACGTATCATACACCAGGTACTACAGCGAACCTCTCCTGCCGAGGCAAAAGAACATCATCACTTTCCCGTCGGTAAATTTTGATTGCCGCTCAAACATACCATTCAAAAAGAACAACCCAGCTGTTGTGTAATATCTTTTATCGAAAAAGAGGTATGATACAAAGAAGCGACAGAACAAAAATCCATTCTGTTCGTAAGGTCGTTCCTATTCCGTCTCATTCACCCACCTCTTACGTTCAATCCACCACACAACAACAATCCATTCAGTCAAGTCATTCACAGTCAGTCAGTCGATTTTCTCAACAGAAAATGTCTGTCGCTACACGTTCGTCTCCACGAACACTCCAGGCTTTGTATCGTGCCAATTTGGGTATTTTGAACCAAAAGTTAGATCTGATACAGATCTTACGGGACGAGTTTGGAGACGATGCTGCCAAAGATTGTTACCAACAACCCTGTCGAATTGTCGGTGCCTCGATCGGACAACACGTCCGTCACAGCATGGACCATATCGAATTGGCTGCCCAAATGGCTATTCAATGTACAACGGCGAGTTGTAATGATGGTGGTCGTGGTAGTAGTAGTAGTAGTGTCAACCAACGACAGATCCATTACGATTTGAGACAACGAGGCGGGTCCGATGAGTATGATATGGATGATGCCGAAGGTCGCATACGACGAGTGTGTCACATGATCCAACACGAAGCAGTGAGACCAGACGATGACGATTATTCGTTCGAACCGCATGCGGTTTCGGTGTACTTTATGCTTTCTGGTGAGGATGGAGACGAGTTCCGATTGCCGTCTACCATCTACCGGGAGTTGGGATTTGCCGCACATCATGCCATCCATCATATGGCCATGGTCAAGGTCATTGCACAAGAAACGTTTCAACTCTCACCGGAACGGTTACCGCTAAACTTTGGAAAGGCACCCAGTACCGTCAATTTTGAAAATATCATCATCACAACTGCCGAAAAAGGATCCTAAGTACCATCATTCTGTGCAACGGATTGACAACCCCCAATTTAGACTTCTCTGATAAGAATGTTTTTTTTGTTGATATTACTGCTACAGCTCTAGCTAGTAGCAGTTTCAAAATCCTAACAGTAAAGTCATGATAGAGAGAAATAGTTGTATTGGCAAAATCTACTACCGTAGCTAGCTAGTAGCGGAATGAACTTTTGTTCTGTTATGTTTCAGGAAGGTATTAATTGTTGACTATGAATGTTATGTTGTATGTACATAGTGTATTATTGTTAATCCTGCATGTGTAAATTGTCATTAACTGTAAAATGACTTCCTGTTTCGAAAATGACCATATTTTGGGGCCTGATGACTTTGCAACAAGACGTCTCTCTCTTGCGACAATAACAACAACAACAACATCATCATCTCATCAATCGATCTCTTTACCGTTACTTCCCTCCTTCACTCCCACTACGTGCTCAGTGCAGTAGCTCCCTCTTGTTGTATGAATAAGAGTTGATATATTGACTGGGAAAAAAAAGGACCAACATCGAACCCTTTTTGATCTTGCTGTGACAACAATAATCTATCTACAAAGACGCCTGGTCTTAATTCTTGGAGGCAGTACCAGCCAAGAAAAATCACAGTAAATTCATCCATCCATCCATCCATCCATTCTTCCATCTCTCTATTCATACACAATAACCAATAATAATTTTCCATCATGTGTATCTATGATGTATATGGACCATGGTGAGTGCCAGGGATGAACTTGTTGTTGCTTGCAGTGTGGATAACACTATCCATTCACTCACTCTCCATTTTCTTTTGTTTTCGGGGGTATTTTGTTCGTATTTTGCTTGGCCGTATTTGTTTGTTAGTTCCTGTCCCCATGGTCGTTGTTTTACCGTTCTGGCACAATGTTTTGCCGTCGGGAGTTGGATTACCAGCGTGTTGAGCGTCACGTCGTGTTTTTACATCTTCCTCCGTCCCATCCCCGAAGAGGGCGAACCGGAGTTACCCCGGGAGGGCTTCGGATACATATCCCGACAGGTCGGCGTCCAAGAACCACCGGCGTATCGACAATGCGCCTGGTACGAACGAGACGAAAAGGAACTGTTTCGAGGAGACGGCATGTGGAATGCCGGCAAGGCCATGTCGTTGTTAGCCGTCGGGGTCGGTTTCGTCGTCATGTGTCTCGTGTTGTGTACGTGTTGCGTCGCGTTTGAATTACCGACCTTCGATGGGTTGTTCTGGACGTGTCTCTTGTGCTTCGTCGCACAGGCCTTGACCTTTTTGAGCTGGGGAAGCGATCTGTGTGACGAGTACGAATGTACCTGGAGCAGTGGTACCGGTATGAACATTACCGCCGCGATGATGTGGGTATGGGCGGCCAACATGATCAAATCGTTTCCAGAGGCGTTACCACCACGAGGATCCAGAAACCGTAACAACAACAACAAACGACGAAGACGGCCGAACTCACGAGACGATGACGACGATGCGGAAGATTCGCCCTATCTCAACCGAAACAACAACAAAGGTGGATTTCAAGATGAATATCTTGACGAGGAAGGTGATGACGACGACGACAATGACGAATTCAACGAATGGACGGACGACGACGGCAATGTCGAACATCAACCATCTCGGTATCCACGAGGGTACTACGATGAGAACGGTGACTGGCACGATGACGATTATGAAGCGGAAGATGATGGACAACCGCAAGGATATTACGATGACGATGGCAATTGGTATCAACAGGAGAATGCCGATGACGACAACATTCCTACGGATGATCCTCATAATGGTGAATCAAGCTACGAAGGAAGCTATTTCGGTGAACCCGGTGAAGATCCGTTCCAACCGTCCAGTCAATACGACGACGACGACGACGACGTTCCAACACCGAAAGTATCCACAACATCGAAACCACCCAAATACAAGTACAGCAAAAAATCCCAACCGGAAATGTCGCAAGAAGAATTGGAGTTTCTACGAGAAAGTCAACGGACCATGAATGCGATAGACTAGCAAACCATCGTGGAGATGCATGTACTCCTACTACTTACTACTAAAGGGCCTTGCATATACCAATAGAATGGTTTTTATTACACTTGAACCACGCAAGAAATTACTCTAGCTGCCGAAGTAAACAATAGAAATGTAGAGTGAGTGTACTGCTTTTTCCATCCTTCGAAACAATTCCCAACACACAACCCCACATCCAACAAATCATAGGAACTAGCTAGCTAGCTAGGCCAAAAATCGCTTTATAGTGCCTTACAGTGAACGAACTATCTAGCTGTAGCCAGCTACTATGATAATGAGCAGTAGGATGAATCGACGGCTGGTTGATTTATGAAAGAGAAAAAATAATGTCAACCGACTGAGATGTGAAACCCTTAACCCTTCAAACGGGAAGGAGGTCGACTGGGTCGTGAAACCTATTACGTACGACGTACTCCGTAGTATGGAGTGGTATTTAACCACTGTTTACTGTTAGTAAAATCCAAAAAGGGAGGGGAAATAGTAGTGTATGATATGTACTCGGAGTAGTAGTAGTAGTAGAACGACTGTGAACATTCAGAGTCAATTGACACAGGAACATACCGGTAGTAGCATTACTACTACCTCTAGCTAGGTAGCTATTGAAGAACGAAACAACTTCATTCATGAATTGAATTTGTGTGTAAAATCCTTTGTGTTTATGTCTTGCCGCCTTGTTTGTGCTGCAGTTGTGCATGACGTGACGACGACAATGATACCGCCGTCACTTCGTGGAGTTCCATTTGTGGAGTTGTCCTATGAAACACAGACAGACACAGACGGGAACAATGTCAGCCAGGACAGCAACAACATCAAGAATAGCCATTATTCTCGTGTGAGATATTGGAGCGATCGATTTTACTTGACTACGACGAGTGCCGAAGAAGCAGACTGGTCAAAGACGATGACGTCGACCGAATCGTCAACGAATTCTTGCAGTTGTGGTCACGCATCTCCACCGCCTCTCTTTCCACGAGAACTCTTCATCAAGTCATTGGACGTCCGAGCAGCCATTGTGGGAACGTATGTTTGGGATCCCGACTGGTTCGCCGTGACCTTTCCCGACTTGGTCAATTCCGTGCCGACCCTGGTGTTGCATGGACACAGGGGATTGTTCCGAAGGTACGACGAGAACAACAACACAAACCAAAGGGGGGTCATAGCGGGCGATGGTTATCAAACAGACACCGATTGTTCGGATACCGATACAGGTACTTGTAGCGATCGAAACAACATTTCGGGGTATCACGACAATGACAACGATGCAGACGGCGACGATCACAACGAGAATGAACAAGAGGATCCATCTGCAAACTTCCATCCACCTCCAGAAAATATATCGAAACGTCTTCATAGCCGATCATCATCATCGACCATTCAGATGAATTACGTCCGATGCACGTTTTGGAAGAAACCAGTCAAAGATAGCTCACAGTTTGTGTCGGAAAACATCCACACAAGGAATCATCGTCAACAGCACCAAAAACAACTTGTTCGAGAAACGCGAAGGGGGGTCCACCATCCCAAATTCTGGCTCTTGCTCGAGAAGTCGGGATCGTTGGTGGTCATGGTCACCACCGCCAATTTGACACCGATCGAGACTGTGGAAGGAATTTGGGTCCAACGCTTTCATCCCGTACGGAAACAGAAACGTGTCGGTCCATCACCCTCTACCAACCAACCCAAAAACGACAATCCTCACAATGATTTCGGTGTGGTCCTTCAAGATTTCTTGACCAAACTGTCACAAGCGTCCCAATGTTCCAAAATGGTAGACAATTTTATGGCACGGCATTTTGGCTGTCCGTTGCGCCAATTGTCGAAACGCTTTCATTTTCATACGGCTCAGGTATATCTCGTACCGGTCGTTCCGGGAGATCACAATGGACCCACCAAAACGGACGATCGCCGACGGAACCTTCGACCAGGGAAACAACAACAACGACAACAACAACAACGACCGTTTCATTACTATGGATACCATCGAGTCCAATACATTTTGAAAACGTTTGGCAGAGACACACCCCGGAACAGTAAAAGGACAAAAGACAGGTCCAAATCGGACCGACTGATGTTGCAACCGACCAGTCTGGGTGCCGATTGGGACCGTCGCACTTTTGCAAGTCTCGTTCGGGGATACATGGGATATCCCCGAGGTGACGACGACCGGAACGACGATTGGGTCGTCCGACAGGCAGATATCGTCTGGCCATCGGACAGACAGATCGCCGAATGGAGCGGCGGAACGACACTCGACGATACCATTATTCCAAAGATTGAGGACGCTTCAAACGTTCTACCGCAGCAGCAGCAACAACAACAACAACAACAACAACCACGGTTAGAGACTCATGATCACAGCCACAGCCATAGAGGCGGATTTCTATTCAACTCGTCCGATACATTCAACAGATGCGAGGTTTCGGTGCTGTCTCGAATGTGTCAGTACCATGCCAATGTACCGCAGCAACGTCCGTCCAGAGTACCACATTTCAAAAGTGTCGCTCGTGTCATTCGAAACCACAACGCCGAAATCTTCCTCCAGACCGTCCGACCGGGACGGGCAAAGTCCTATTTTTCGTGGTTCCTCATGACCAGCGCCTGTCTCTCACATGGCGCTCAAGGGGTTCCCGTTCCTGTCGACGTCGTCGATACCCAAAAACCCAAGCCGAACGTGAACAGTCGGTACGACACAACAACAACAACAACAACAATGATGACCGCAACAGCCGAGGACGACGATTGCATAAGCTTTCGTAACTTTGAGCTTGGCGTTTTGTTTATCAGCCACGTTATGGATCCGAAGAAGAAGAACAAGAAGAAAAACGTCACGAAACAACAAGCCGTCGATGCATACCGAACACAACGAAAACAGCGATTGTACTGTTTTCATCCACAACAATGCAGTTGCCATCACCAACCATCACCCACCACCGATCCTAGTAGGAAGAGCCAAGTATCGCTGGTGCACCTGCCTGTCCCGTACAATTTGTGCCCAGAATCGTACTTTGATCGACACCACGACGACGACGACGACGACGACGAGTGGCCCACGACCATGAAAGAAACGCCGTTTTTTCACAGCATCCTTCCTTCCAGTCGAAGTGTCGGGAATATGCTGTTGACACCATTTGGTAGACAGCAACAAAGACCGGTGTCGGAACAGTGTTGGATGGATATGGAACGTCCCTCCAAGCGTCCCAATCTCGGATGAGAACGGCGTTACCATCGTGTCTCTCCGTGTTCCAACCCAGTTGCTATTTTGCTAAAATAATGATGATGATAGTCATCTTGACATAGGACATTCCTAGGTACTCGTTCCTACAGTCAGGAATATAGTTCTTCTGTACTGATCGCTGTGAAAGACACTTTGCTGAGATAATAGTAATAAGTACAATAATCTCTCTCTAACTGTAAGAGTAATAAGTACAATATAAATCTCTCTCTAACTGTAAGAATAAGTATTCACCGACTCCGAAGAGTATTGGGTTCACAACGTTTTTTTTTTTTCACAACCACAAGCAATCATTTTTGTTTTTCTTTCTTCTCCTACCATCCAACGATTAGGACCAATCCAGAAAGTGCGCTTCCAATAAGAGTAAGCATCCCACGACCGTTGGTGGCAGTCGCATCGCTGGTGATTTCGGCACCACAGTTGACACCGTTGGGATTGAGAATTTGGTTGAGGTCGGCCGTTTTGTTGGCCAAAACTTCGTTGATGGACGCTTCTACCTGATCGGTTCCGGTGCAGTTTGCGCCGATGCAAGCGGCGGCGCTGTACGTCACAGTGGTGACGACATTGATGTTATCGTTGTCACATTGAAGGACGAAGGAGGGTGTGTAAGCCATGCCACCAGCGGCTATACATGCATCTCCAACAGCCGTCTCCTCCGCTTGTAGATCGAAATTACATGGAGATTGCATGGCTTCAATGCAATTGATGGTCTGGTTGGCAGCGGCAGTATTGTAAGCGACGATAGCTTGAATCAAGTCAGGGTTCGTTTGAAGTGCTTCCGTCTGGGCCCGACAGAGTGCGGGCGACGAAGTATCATCCGTTTGGGCCTGAGCAACAGCAGCCATCAAGGATGGAACGGTGAGGAGGTACGATAGGAACAACTTCATCTTGGAACAAAAGTCGGAAACGCTTTTACTTTGTGCTTGGAGTGATAGATAGAGAGCCAGTAGAGAATGAATTTATGACTGGTCCTGTTGAGGCATCGACAGTCGACATCCACATATCGGATAGTTGACCGTGAGAGAGCGAGAAAGAGGCGATCATGGATCTGGCACCGGTTGAAAAATGCCGATGGACGATTGTTGTCTAAATATATTATTGTAGTGCATTCGACGTATCTTTATTTGGGGCGAGGCTTCGCAACTTTGCTTCGGACAAATTCCAAATGATCAATGATGATTGACTGTTTCTGTGAGTAGTGAGTACCGTACCGGGTAAAGACTTTTTCTCACTGTCAATGAGAGATAAGGTTAAATCAAGTCTTTTCAAGATTCAATGGGCTGGTGACTGGTGACTGGTGACTGGTGAGTTGGATGTTGAAGCGGTACCCAAGGCGTCATCTTTGAGACGTCGACAACGACACACAGCATCACCAAGCGATGAAGGCAGATGTCAACCAGTTGTTGATTTTCTGCGCAGAAGTTCTGTCGAAAAGAACCTTGTTTGAACGGTGGGGGTATCTTCTTTCTCTTCTCTTCTTTATATGATGACAGAAAGAAATGCAAACGACGAAGAAGAGAAAAAGAAAAACTGGATTTTTGATTTCGTTTGTACTTTTAAGTAAAAAACAGAACATCAACAAGCGCATGTCAACTCTCTAACGTAGTAGTAGTAGAGTACCAGAGGAACTTGACATTCCGTGAGGGAGGGATGATTTGATTGGCATCACCTACAAGTGCTTCAACTGTCGTCGCCATCGACAAACACCAAAAGGAAAGAAACATAGTCGTATTTTCACTTCGTTTGATATCATTCTTTTTCCTCCAATAGCTTCATCCATCACCATAATTTTTCTTACTACAAGCGTATTGTGTCATCGCTAACAACAGCCAACAATGATGAAATCTATTGCCGTCATTCCAAATAAAGCTATAACTTCATCTACAACTTCTGTCACTATCATTCGTTGTTTGCTTCTCCTTGTGGCTGTCAACACTTGGACAGGAGCGGGTGCCTTTATGACGCCCAGCACAAACGCTGCTGTAATGCAGCAGCAACAACGACAACACGTGTTGAAAATGGCGGATGAGCCGATGCCAAGAGATCAACTTGGTCCCACCGAACGGTTACTGTTGGAACGCAAAAGGATTCAAGATCTGGGATTGGTCCAAGAATTGGGCAAGACTGTCAAAAAGGACGGTTTGGATGGAATCCGATCTGTGGTATGGGCCGTTTACAATGCCAGTAACATTGTCTTTCCAATATTGGCTGTGATAATGTTTGCCGGGATTTGTTTGAACCTAATGGGATACGGATACTATTGGGAAGACACCACCAACCAACTCATTATTGATTCCTTGGAACATATTCGACAAGAAAATATTTACCAACAGGAACTGTTGAGAATCGCTTCCGAAGCGACAACACATCATGCCGGATTCTTCTAACGCACACAACACAAACAAACACTCACACTCACACCGTGAGATGGACAGAGAGGAATGTGACAGGAGGATTGCGGCCCGTCAATGGAAATCGTTGTTGTTATGAAGGATATAAATGTTTGGAAATGGCATTGCCTTCAAGTAATACTCTGTTGTTACGATTATTATTTACAGTTAGGACATCCACTTTTTGGACTCCCGAGATAAACTAAATTTTTACACCATAAACACCATGGAGTTGTCTACGGTAGATGATCGTAGTGGAGTTCGTCTTCCCATGGACTTTTATTTAGTAGTGTTATCAAAATCGATTGGTACACCGTGTTCCGTGTCATCCATCATCTAGACTACTACCAGTAAAGGAATCAATTGGTAAGTCTAACAAATGTTCGTACTTTTTTTTGGGTGAAAGTTCTTTCTAATTTTGTCCCTTTCCAATACTCTCTCCGTGTTACAAAATGTCAGTGTCGACAGCTTTGTGTTAGTGTGTGCATCTGTGAAAGCGTCTGCCTGTTTTTTAGTAGTATTAATTTAAAAGTGTTCTCTCTCTCTCTCTCTTAATGAGCGAGCTTTTTCTTGATTTGTGCAATGGCCTTGCCAGGATTCAAATGCTTGGGACAGACCTTGGTACAGTTCATGATGGTATGACAACGGTACAACTTGAAGGCGTCATCGAGTTCGGCCAAACGCTTGCTGGTGTTGGTATCTCGAGAATCTTCGATCCATCGGTAGGCTTGCATCAAGACGGCAGGTCCCAGGTACTTGTCGGCAGACCACCAATAGGAGGGACACGAGGTGGAGCAACAGGCACAGAGGATACATTCGTACATACCATCCAACTTGGCTCGGTCTTCACGGGATTGCAAATATTCACCCTTTCCACCATCGGCCTTGGGGGTATTGTTGCTAGTCTGCAACCACGGTTCGATGGATCTGATACAACAAATAACAAAAAGGTACATACAAAGAAAGTGTGAGCAAGCATGGATCTAAATTACCAACATGTATTTGTATTCACTTTTTTGCTACACAAATTCGTCACGTACCGGTACTGTTCGTAAAAGTTTCCCATATCGGGGACCAAATCTTTGATGACATACATGTGTGGGAGTGGATACACCTTGGTGGCTACCTTGGTATCATCATCGATGTAGGCCAAACATGCCAAGGTATTAGTTCCGTTGATATTCATGGCACAGGATCCACAAATACCTTCCCGACAGGACCGACGAAAGGTCAAGGTAGGATCTTGTTCATTTTTGATCTTCAACAGTGCATCCAAGACCATCGGTCCACACTCGTTCAAATCAACGGGATAGGTGGACAGATACGGCCGCTGATTGGCTTGTTCGGGATCCCATCGATAGATCTTGAAGTATTTGATGCGTTCCTTCGTCTTGGCGGCGGCAGAAACTTGTTGTTTCAACTTGGCTTCGGCAGCCGAGGAAAAGGAGGCAGCAGCAACAGCAACAGCTGGTGTTTGACTGGCAACGGCTCTCTGCAATCATCGTAACAAGCCGATACAGAAAGAGAGAGAGAGAGCAAACAAGATTCATGTAGTGTGAGTAACATGTTTGGGAAAAATCCTTGTTGTGCCATGTCATTCAATCCCATCAAGATCGAAGATATTATTTTGCCTTGCGAAACATTGAGGACCGAATCTAACAATAAACATCACACCACAAGCAATTTTGCTCCTTGTCTCTACCAACAATCTTTTTCCACTTTGATTCATCGTCTCTTGGTTGCTTCCTAGTAGGACATGTCTCTATCCCAAACAAGATAGTACATCTTATTATCCGACACTTTGGCGCCCCCGAAAAAACGCAGCATCCAATCAACACGAATCTACTAGACTATGAACGGACTCCATAGTATATCGTCTTTTGGATCGCATCTTTCATGATAAATTTACAGTCCAACATTTCTTCCTCCCCAAACCGGAGAAGGATGTCGTCAAATATGCCATTCAAACAATAGATAGATCCCATGGTATGTCCGTATTGTCTCGTGAACAAAGCTCTCATTTCACTGTTTGGGTTGGTATTGTTCGAAGGGGAAAAAGTCACGTACCATCATTACGCCATTCTTCAAAACAGTTCGTTGCAGCATCATGATTATCTATTATTTGTTGTTGGTGTTCTTATTGCTGAGGATGTTACAATGTGTAGTGTAGGTTGTATGATATACGATAGTAGATAGTGCTAGTGTCACCGGCAAGTGTGCTACTTTGCGTGATGGTTTCTATCTCTGGGGTTGAGATCTGATCTGTTGTTTGATGCTGCTGCTGCTGTTCAGTTGTTGTTGTTGTTGTTGTTGTTGTTGTCGAATGCTTTCGGTATGTTCGGCTTCTCTTTATATCACCACATGGTACGATACGTAATCGTCGTTTGTGTCGTTGAGTTGGTGCTGGAGACGACGACGAATGGAATGATGGGAGAAAAAGCGAAGAAGATGGAGCTGATGCAGTCCCAAATAGACACTCTGTAGCCTGGAATGAGAATTTTAAATGAATAGAAGATATATACTATAAAATCATGTCGAATCAGGCCGCAGAGTGCAATGGCGAAGCAACATCAACGCGAATCGATACTTCGATGACTTGTAAATACGATTGAAGATAGGGATATAAAATAATATCTACTCCGTAATAATGCTCCGAACTCTATGTATGTACCGGTAGCGAGCTACCGCGATTACCTAACTACCTTGTACCGCATTGTACCGGTAGGAAGAGAGACTACGGTACGGTAACACGGTAACATCCTCCGCATCACGTACTAATAGGTAGCTACCGGTACTTCACAGTTTTACAGTGAGTACGGTAGTCTCTAAAATGCCTCAGTAATAATGTAGTAGTAGAGTAAACGACACAACGAACCGGTCTGCCGAGGACTGTGTTCGATTGTAGCTAGCTAGTGAAGAAATGAAATCATCTTATTGATGATCATCTTCCACAAAGTTGAAAGTAGTAGTGCTGCTCAATCACCGGAATCACTACTATGGTAGTTGTCAATCCCGCCGCAGACAAGTGGAACAACGATGCATGTAGTGTATGAATACGTCAATCTTTACATTCATATTACTGTTGCTCCACCACCAATTTCCATTCTCACTAATCATCGTAAAATAAATTACTTTGCCACTCATGATAGTCATGTGCATCACTACCAGTATCATCATGCGATAGACCCCCCCCCTGAAATTGAGTGTAATCCACCACCATCACCACCACCACCTCTGCCACCATAACCCTGACAGTACGAAAACGAGTCATCAAACTTCAATGTCGTCCTGGTCACTACTGCCACCACCATTTTGTGCAGAACCATCCTCACCATGTTCCCACGTTGCATCTCCCGATGAAGGACCGCCTTGGCGGCCGCCATCATTGGTAGACTGTGCTTGACCGTCGTGGGACGATTGGCCCTTGGTGGAGCCCTCTCCATTGCCACCTTGTTGTTGTTGAGGAGGACCGTGACCACCACCACCACCAGAACCACCAGAACCATCGCCTTGTGTTGGTGGCTGATGTGGAAACTGATGCTGTTGTCGTTGCGGCGGCGGCGGCGGGTATCCGCCACCCGGGGGGAATCCAAAACCACCATCGCCTGGTCCTGCAAATTGGGCTCCATAGAAAGCTGCCGCAGCTGCCGGATTGCCAAATCCAAAGGCGGCCGCTCGACGTTGGTTTTCCAAAAACATTTGTTCCATATCGGCAGGATTGTACGGACCGTGTGGTCCTCCTCCTCCTCCATGTGGCGGAGTTGGTCCTTGACCACCATCGCCGCCACCTTGACCGGGACTGCCTCCGGGAGGAGGTCCTCCTTGCGGTGGCATGAATCCAGGAAACATTGGATTGTACCCACGTCCCATGGCGGCCATCATTCCACCGAATTGTCCCATGGGCATTGCAAAATGAGGATGATGGGGATGTGGATGATGGGGATGTGGTCCTCCCGCCGCAATGGGCATGCCGTAGGGTCCCATTTGTGGATGATGAAGATGATGTTGTTGTTGTTGTTGTTGTTGTTGCCGTTGCATGGAAACGACAGTGGCGGCATTCTTGTCCAATTTGGGCCGTCCCCGAGAGCGAAAGGCATGGGAGACCTTGTCAAAGGCGACTTGTTTGTTCACTTCGATCCACCAGTTACTGTTGACGTCTTCGTTGTACCGTCTCAAGAAGCGTCCGCCATCGGCGGTGAGCATCCCGATAATCTCTTCCACGATGGGGCGCTTTCGATCGCGGGGAGATTCGGAATATTGCTGCTTGTACTGATCGATCAGACCAAGCATCTTGCGATTGCCCTGTTGTGGTGGATGATAAATAACACAAGAAAAAAGTCAGTGATTGGGTTTTTAGCAAGGACGACAACAACAACGGGGTACCAACTGTTTCTTCAAAATACAACAACAAAACGATAAACTGGTTTTCGTTCCTCTACTCAGGACAGAAAGCAATATACAAGAAAAAGTCGGGACTTTTTCTCTCTTTGCATGTACTCACGGGATGATTTTGAAACGGTTTGCCACGTCCAAACAAGATATCATTGTTCTTGGGACGGACTGCATCGGGTGGTGCCGGTCCCCCCTGGCCATTGACCTCTTCGGCTTGGGCTTGTTCGACCAAGGATAGATCCTTTTTTTCCTCGTCGTTATTCTCATCGTCTGCTTCAACTTCTTTTTCTTCTTTTTCTTTTTTGACAAGGCCATCACCATCGTCGGATGGTTTGGGATCCTCTTCCATGGGTTCTTCTGGTTTGACGTCATCGTCGTCGTCATCATTATGACTAGTAGATTGTATGAGTTCATTTTCATCATCTTTTTCCTTTTCATTGGGAGTGGGTGTCGTCGTCGTTGTAGTCTCGTTGTTTTCTTCTACATTTTCTCCTTCCTCTTCTTCTTTTGTTTGTTGCTGTTTATCCTCTGTTTCTTGCTTGACATCATGGAAGGTATCATCGTTGCCGACATCGTCGTCTGATTCACCACTGTTGGACATGATGATTTAGAGTTGGGTTGGAATTAATTTGAATGGACAGTGAGAAAGAGACCCTGCGCTAACAACAACAACAACGACAACAACAACAACGACAACACTGTGTTAGTAAAACATGGATCAAGAAGTTCGCCCTCCCAACACAAAAGAGAAAATCATCCTCTGTATCCATCAAAACAACACTTCATAGAGTAGAAGATGCTGTTACTGTTACCATGCAACACAACAAACATGGCACGGTAGTACAACATCCCAACATCATGTGCAGTGATTCATGGTGTGAATGTTGTCTCTCATCACTCATAATATCATTGATGGACCCTTTGACGTGAAGTCTACCGTACTACAATCGTACTGACTAACCTAATAATGGTTGATAGTTGATATTATGTTGATAGGTGACAATATGACGGCGCCGTATCCTTTGGTGTATCTTTTTTTACAGTTAATTTTCTTCTTGATTGTGAATGCGATCAACCTTTGCACCCAAAATGTGAGACAGAGAGAGTCGTGTATTGTTGATGATGTGTTGGTGAACGAAAGGGAGGAAGGGAGGGAGAGAGGACAATTGTGTGTGTTTGTGTGTGTTTTTGTTGGGTGGTTGGATGGGTACGGATAGTGTCGACAGGTAGCACGCGACGAAGATGATCGCACTGTTCCTAGTTACGCTGCAACATGGTTGGAGGCACAGGAACAAAAAGTAAACGCGTAGAATTTACGTACAAACAAAAAATAACAATAAAAAGTTCCATTCATCCAATCTCTCATTCAAAAAGGGGGGAGAAAAATCAAATCGCTATTCTCCGTCCGTCATCTATATACTATACACTACTACCGTAGAATCATTCAGTGACACAACGAATCTCTCTCTCTCTATTTGGAACACAACAACATCTTTTTCAAAGAGAGGATGGGAACGTGGTGCTCGAAGAAAATAATTAAGCAATTCATGTGGCGGTGTCAAAGCATTCTCCTCCAACACACTCCCATAGCAGTGAAATGAAAGAAAATAAAATGGCATCTGCTAAAAGCTACTCCAGTAATAAACAACTATTGAGAGAGACATACTCGCGAGAACAGTCATTCTATGATATATCTATCCACCTCCTGCTTCGACATTCATTTCGAATCTTTTTTCATTTAGGAGCGAGCTCGCAGTGCGACACGTGCGATCCATTTTTCCGAGATGCCCAATGACGACCAACGGATCATCCGATCGAATGAGTCAACTTTAGGTACGACGTCGAAATGTTACCGTAAATTGCGCTTGATACTCCCCCCCCTTGAATAAGCCTCCCCTGTGCACAACTTGTACTGCAATAATTTCTCTGACGCGCAACGGACGGACCATTTCTGTCGTTCCCAAAACGCGTCCCTGATTTGGATTTTGGAAGAAGGAGAGGCAAGATTCCGTCTACGTCTTCCCTTCATCCGTCGCGTGACTGCTTTCCAATGTCGCTTCGCTTCACATCGTTAGCTCCAACAAAACGACGAGTATGACAACGAGACCTTGTGGCGTCGTCGTCCTCATTTTCGGGATAGAGAGTAGCGATTTCGGTTGTAGTTGCAGCTACCATGAATGCTGTGGCACCCTTGTGGGATATAATGCAGTGGTCCGCTTCGAAAAACGTGTTGTAGAGACTCGTAAGTCGATGTTTCAATGAAAACATTGTTGTTGATTTCTCACACTTTCATCTTTCATTGCATAGGAGAAAACCAATATGCCGTCATCGGTGCTGCCCGATTAGTCCTTGATGGGATCGATCAATGTATTGTGGGGAGGCTTGGTAGTATGTACGACAACGTATTGAATCACCTGGACGGACGCCTCGCCCAAGTCACAGAGAAATTTTCGGATTCTACTAGCCAACACAAAATCGACTACAACACAACCAACAATGGTGTTTGTTCCGCAATAATCATCGATCGCTATGTCCCTGGTGATGGAGTAATGAATGCGCTCTTAGATGGCGTCAATCTAGACTCCAGCGATGAAGAAGTGTAATCATAACTTGCTAAAGTAGTTTATCTATTCTTCTGGGAAGTAGGATAGATCGGTTTTTCGCCAGGCATTTTGAATTATATGTGCTCCAATTGAATTCCAAGCCTCAATAACCCAATGCTGAACATCCTCTCTGGAAGGAGTTGGGATGTTGCCACCATCTTCTCCAAAGCCAATCATCCACTCCCACCATTGGGACTTAATTCGATCTTTGAAGGGCTTGTTGACGCCCACATCAATGGGTTGAACGACTGAAGTGCAACCCTTGGGGATGAGCTTCGATTGGACACCAATAGTGTCCAATTTTGCTTTCACAGTGTCGGAATAGTGACATCTGAAATGGTCCAAAAACAAAACAACTGGAGCTCCATCTGCCCTTTGTTGGATATGAGGCACCAAACACTCATCTATCCACATAAGCATGTTCTCATTGTCTTGCCAGGCAGCGGGTTGGCAACAGAGAGCAAGTTGGTTGGCATATTGACTCACTGGAAGCTCGCGAGTTGCAATGGTGCCTCGAGGTTCACCTTTGAAGATGATCATTGGTTTCAGCTTGGATCCGTCTGCAGCGACTGCCAATGAAGCGGTGGCTCGGGTCTTGCTATTGCCAGACTGTCTAATAGTCACTGAGCGTGTTCCCCTCAATTCCAAGGTGGATTGACTAGCGAGAGAAAACGGAAGAGGAGTCTGGTCCATGTTGATTATGTAGATTTGCGCCAGGTCGGGGACGCTAATAAAAGGTCTTATCTCCTCCAACCATTCCCTTGCCTGGTCAATCGCTTGCTGGGGTGGATCCTGGGCCACATTGGTGCCTCTTCTGACCACAAGCTCGTTTGACATGCACAAACGCCGAATCGTATGATACTGTTGTTCTTTCGGTTTCGAACGAAAATTTTCGTCGACTTGGCATGCCCTCACCTGTAAACGAGAATATGAGATGCCAATGCCAACTTCCCTCAATTCGAGTGCCCATCCGATAATAAGCTCCTCTAAATGAGTAATGCTAGACTTTCTTCCTTTCCCCAAAGTCTTGTTCCCCTTTGAAGACATCTCCAACTTTTCGCGATCTCTCCTCCATCTCCTGAGTTGCGCTGGGTCAACGCCATGGGACCGGGCTACCGATTTCAAGGATTCGCGGTTGAGCAATCTCTCCTCCAAGTCGCGAAGAATGGTGAGTTTATGACCGTTCTTTGATGACGACCCATTTCGTGAAGTTGACGACCGTAAAAATGGAAATGTAATGTGTTGTTGTTGAAGACTGTAAACATGGAAATGTAATGTGTGTTGTTGTTGAAGGCTTTTCTGGGTAAAAAAAGAGAGTCTGGAGGTTGGAGGTTGGAGGGAAAGGCTTGGGGATGGAGGGAACCCAAACAAACAAAATATTCAAAATTTTTCGTTCTAAATACGGTGTTTGTATTAAAATTAAGGTGGCAACGAACGGTGAGTTTCTGTCCGTTACTCATGCGATGATGCAATGATGATCTGATGTGACAGTGACAACGACACTTGTTGAGCATTGGACGATCAACGAAAAGTAAAATTGATGCGATGTGATTGTTGGTGACTTTACACTCGCGACTCGTGACTGAAGTTGGTAAAAAAGGGAATCTGAAGTTTGAATGGAATCCGGACAAACAAGAAATTCAAAAAACCATACGAAATACGGTTTTTACACTTGCGTTGAATACGCCCCCTGCCTACAGAAATCATGTACTAGCTGTCGTTCGGGGGAGGCTTATCAAGCGCAATTTACGGTATTTATATAATACACTACTATTAATACTATTACCTTAACTTCTCTTGATTGATGATGATGAAAGAACTTCCAATCTTGCCTCTCTCTCAACAAACCCACAACATTAACAAACAAGCACAAACAACAGATCCTTCTCTTTTGTTTGTTGTGATACTACTAATTACATTCATTCAAGAAATCCCTCTCATTATCAAACACACATTTTACATATATATTGGGGGAAAAAAAAAAGAAAAGTAATAAGAATGACGATGTTTACTACTACTACAACAACAACAGAAGACAACTCTTCTTCTTCCGATTGGAAGTTTGTTGTGTTTCACTATGTATGTCCCAGTCTTGGTGTATTGATATCTACGGCACTTTATATGGCTCCCCTTCGAGATTTGAAACGATGTCTCCAAAAAGGTACTTTGGGATTCAGTAGTACCACCAACACCACAAGAACTGAAACCACCACCACTGGTAGTGGTGGTGGTGCACAACAACAACAACAACAACAACAACAACAACTGAATCCTGTACCGTGGGCCGTCATGAACGGAAATTGTCTCGGGTGGTTGATTTATGCACATTTGGCCCGTGATCCGTTCATATTGGCGTCCAATCTTCCTGGTATATTGGTCAGTACCTATCTGAATATTGGTGCCTCCAAGTTGCAGTACTTACAAGCCATGGAAGACGACAAGGAGGAAGAGAGAAAACGGAATGTACAGTTACAACAACAAGTACAACAACAGCAGCAGCAACAGACCACGCAGACCACAACTGACATCATCATCAATGAGGACGAAGATGCCGCCTCCGAACGAACCATAATGACTGCCAATATTGCCGTCCAAACGAAAATATGGTCCTCGGACATTACAGTGACACCACAAGACAAGTTATGGTTGCAGATACTGTTGTTATGGATCTGTATCGTGGTGGTCGTTCTTTGGATCCTTCCTATATGTTTCCACACGAGTCGTCAACGGACCAAACAAACGATCGGATTGTTCGTCAACATCAATCTACTCTTTTTTTACGGTGCACCGTTGCAAACAATGCAAACGGTCGTTACGACACGTTGTTCCGACAGCATCCATACACCTACGGTGTTGTTGAATTGTATCAATGCCGCCTTTTGGGCGGCGTATGGTATTGTTGCTGTTCATGACGTTGTCGTGTACGGACCGAATGGACTTGGACTCATCTTGGGTTTGATACAAGCGTTCTTGTGCTGTGTCTATCCCAAAACAACAACAAGTACAACAACGGTCTATCCTTCTTCATCATCATCATCATCATCCCTTCGACAGCCGCTCCTGCTCGAGACACGCACCATCGATGATGAACATACAACAACAACAACAACGCCTCTGGTACTACAAGGGACGGATGATGATGACGAACAACAACAACAACAACAACAAGCAGCAGATGGCACATCATACTAGGCAGGCAGTAGGACAACAAAAACAATATTGTTATTAGTTTTATCGGTGTTTCATTACAAGTCGCCTCTCTTGTAGTAGCAGCATCAGAAATACAGGTTAAAACAGAGACCACTTTTTGTTTTAGTTTTAAAAAAAAGAAAAGAAGAAACAAGTACGCAACCCCAAAAAAAACAGGTGCCTGTTATCCTTTAGTAGTCATCATCCATCACAGCCAAATCCATCAATCAATACCCATTTCGTTCCAGATCCCTCTGATATACAAACTTTCGAGGTTTCCACGTCCTCCCTTGACTGGACGGCGGCGACGACGACACTTCCGTGCATGCATATCGGCGGCTGCAACCATGCACCACACACTCCTCCAAGCACCACACACTCCTCCACAGAGCTCCAAGAGACGAATAATAATACTCCTTTATATCAGACTCTGGGATGCGGGATGGGTTTCATGATCATAGATTCAGGTGAAAGGTAGGTAGGTAGGTAGGTAAATAGGTAAATAGGTAGGTAGCAACACCTATTATGATACGTACTCCCCAGTGTTGTGTATAGTAGTATAATACGTAATACTAATATTACATGAACAACAATAATAGTCATAATGATATTATAATTATTATTATTATACTATTACACTAATATAATATATTTATTATTATTTTCATCGCACACACACCTTTCCTTCTTTTTTTTTGCTGGCACAGAGCACACACACTGACTGTGAACATGGTGATTGACTGATAGAACAGGTTGTTGTTAAAATGACCTTCGACCGTGCACACATTCATCCACGTATGATAGAAGAAGAGAGTGTATATACACACAAAAAAAGAATGACGTCTTCTTCTTGCTGTTCGGCTGCCCAACGTCGTCATCCACATCTGTACGATTATTTGCAAATGAGGTTGCCACAATTGGGATTGGACGTCGACACGTACGGTCCGTACATCTGGGGAGGTGACGATGACGATGATGATGATGATTTTACAGTTCATAACGACAACATGAGCACTGTCGCTGCTGTGAATAGTCTGATTCTGGAAGATGCCGCGACATCTCTGACCAAAGATCCGGAGGAGTTGTTGCAAGTAGTGGAATTGTTGCAGGCCTCGAGTGAAACGCATTCGGACGATGACGAAGTTTGGAGAGGATTGTTACACGACATTCAATCACAAATTGAAAAGGATATCGCTCATCATCAGACATTGTATCAACAAAAACTGCAACAAACCAAAGAACAATTGGAAGAAAAACGTAACCAAGAAGCTCAAACGGCTGCTGCTGCTGCTGCTGCTTCCCAAACCATTTCCAAAAACGACAACAACAAGTCTTCCACCATGGATGAAGAAACCAAACGTTTATTGGTGCAACGGTATGGATACGAAGAACCGGACAGCAACAAGGAAGGTGCTGGCGAAACAACCGCTGCTTCCAATACTACTGCGACCATCGCCGAAACCAATCGACAGGTTGCGGCAAATTTACAAAGGGCACAACAATTACGGTCCCAACAACAAAGGACGACGACCACCAAAAGAGAGGAACAACAAAAGACGAAACAATCCAAACTCGACAAGGAAAAGCTAAAGGAAGAACGACGCAAAAGAGCACAGAAGGGTGAACGAAAACGATGATAATATCTTTTGATAGTAAAAAAAAACACTACTACTTCTACCACTACTGCTACTCCTTATCATACTACTCTATCACAACGTACCATAACCAATCATTTACTCGGGGTATACAACATTTCATCCTAACTTACAGTAAAAAGCTCTAATGTATCCACATCCAGCCTTGTGAGAATGTATGTATGATACCACGGAGTACTACCGGTATGATACGTGTATGTTTGCTCACGTCGTACGTGACAGTGAGTTTGATGTACAAAACTCGTGTGTTATTACATGTTATTACCTATAATAAAGCATTTTTTTTTCTTTTTTGCCCCCCTTCCTCGTTCCTTGCCGTTATTACACCCAACTCATTCATGGACCGTGTAAAGAAGACGTATCCACATTGCTCCTCTTCACTCACAGTGTCAGTGCTTCACTCGGTGAATGAATGCCCCTATGCCTTTCCCACCGTCAAGTAGTATCAATCTTACTATCAGCGTCCGGTTGCACGTCCCATACTATAATGTCGTCGTCGTCGAGCTCCGACTTGCCGTAGCGTTTCTTCCAACACATGCACCGTATACGGCTTGGGCAGGAACGCCGCGGCTCCGCAGCCGATGCATTCATCCTCGAACGAGGACGATACGTGTGCCGTCACAAACACAATCTGAGGTTTTCCATTACGGCCCAGATCGACGTCGTCGTCGTCGTCCGGACGTCCCAATATCAACTTGGCAGCCTCGATACCGTCCATCACCGGCATTTGCATATCCATCAACACGACATCAAACGGCCGGGCTTTTTCGGCCGCAACGGCAAGTTTTCCGTTTTCTACCATGACCACGTCTTTCACTCCCAACCGGTGCAGCATCCGTGTCATGATCTTCTGATTCACAACATTGTCTTCGGCACACAAGATACGTAACGTCGTCAAATCAATTTGCGTTTCCACCACGACTGGTTCGACGTCCTCTTCCTGTCTTTTACCGTTCGAATCGGCGGAGGACGACGACGACAACAACAAGTGGGGTTGTGGACTTGATGAATCGTTTACCGAATCATCTTCACACAGCTGCGCCAGGTTGGTCAAAAATACGTGTGGGATCATCTCCGTGATGGATCGGTAATGAGTCATATCCTTGGAAAGCAGACAGTTCGTGTCCGTCATGGAACCAATCACCACCGTCTTCATCGCATAGGTTCGTGACAACCGATCTACGATGACCGGATCCACATCATTGTATGACACCAAGCAAATCATGCCAAGCCCTTTCTTGGGGGGATCGAATCGATCCCTCAACATCACTTCCAAACTGTTCATGGTAGGGACACGATCTGCCTCGACGCCAAAATAACTCAACACGGTATCCAAATATTCCATCGTATTGGAGCGTATACAAGAATCCAACCCCGGCACAACAACACTATGACCATTTGGATCGCCCGTCACGCAAAACAAGTGGCACTTCGACAAGCGTTGAGCAACGGAAGATACGGTAACTGGCGGTTCTTTTGACGTGTACGGCAGATCAACAATAAATTCTGTCCATTCCGAGAGGCAACTGTCCACGGTGATGTCGCCACCCAGCGCCTTGACCAACTTTTCGGTGATGGCCAGACCCAGACCGGTGCCACCCTCCATGTTTCGCACTCCGGCATTGGTCTGAGTAAAGGGCTGGAAAATCGTATCAAAGTTCGACTGGGCAATGCCCTTGCCAAAATCCTTGACAGTGATTCGCAGGACGGATTGTTGGAATTTCACCAACGGCACTCGTTCCGAGAAAAAAGTGGATCTACAACAGCTGCTGCTGGTGTTGTCGTGTTCCCCTTTGCACTCGGCGGGCTCCGTTACCTTATCCGTGACAAAGATGCGTATTTGAACGACTCCGTTGTCCTTGGAGTACTTGATGGCATTGGAAGTCAGATTGAACATGATTTGAAGTAATCGTCGGCCATCCGTTTCGATGAACTGAGATAACAGCGGATCAAAGCGCGTCTCAATGGAAATATTTCGTTTTCGTGCAATGATCGACGAACGCATGTTATTGGTCAGATCCCGGACTACTTCTTGAATGTCACATTTCCGAATGTCAACCTCAGCGTTTCCTGATTGAAGTTTGCTGTAGTCCAAGACATCGTCGACAATGCTTTGCAACAACAGGCTGGACGACGTAATCATACCAATCGATTCCCTTTGCGACTGGTCCAGTTTGGATTCGTCAAGGAGCGAGGCGATGCCGACCACACAATTTAACGGTGTGCGGATCTCATGGCTCATACATGCAAAGTGCTCTAGCTGCATCCTTTGCGACTCGGCAATCTTTTGATTTGCTTCTTCCAGCTCCCTATTGAGCTGTTCCAAACGGTTGGTGCGTTCCTTGACGGAACCTTCTACTCGTAACAGCAAATCAATGTGCTCTGCCGTCGGCCGTTTCTTGGGATCGTGGGCCACACAATTCATGTAAAGTTCTCCAATCTTGTAGGAACAATTCCGAGGAATTACGGGTCGCTTTTGAATCACCGGATCACACACCTGCTTCAAAACGTCCAAATGATTCTCTCCCGAAAAGGGATTGTCCCGACTGTACACCTCCCAGAGCAATATCCCAAAGGCGTAAATATCTGACTTGGCGTTGTTGTGGCTCTCTCCTTTTAACAGTTCCGGACTCATCCAAAATGGTGTTCCGGTGGCCCTATGTCGACATTTGGCGCACCAGCCAAAATCCGTCACTTTGGCGCGATAATTGCCATCGATCAGGACATTCTTGGATTTCAAGTCTCCATGAATGACTTGGGGAGAGGCGGCGTGTAAAAAGCGCACTCCTTGGGCGATATCTTGCAATATGGGCAGGGTGATCTCATCAATGTCAAAGTCAATCGACTCATTACGTAGAACATCATACAAGGACCCTAAACGCATGTATTCCATGACAAGCATGGGTTCGGCCTTGGGCGAAACCACTGCTCCCATGACCGTGGTAATGCATGGGTGTCGCAATTTGGATAAATGTCGCATTTCTCGAATGAAATCTCGTTTCAATTGCTCGTGAGTGGTTTTGAAGGCTGACATCGAGTTGCTCCACGAGTTGAGTCTCGAGGCTAAGCTTTTCAAACCATAGTTTGTAGAAGGGTCGTTCTCCCGTGATTCGGCAAAGGTCCCCTCGAGCGACGGAAATCCTGGAATGTTCGGACGAAGTGTCTGCAAGCAGGGATTGGGCCTTTCTGGTGTCGATGGCGGATTTTCAGCGTCTGCAGGTGATTCTAGATTGTTGTCGGCAACGACAAGGCTATCGCATCGGACAGCGGCGTCGCTTTGGTATGTTAAACGTCTTTTCCGTTTGGTCTTTTTTTTGTTTTCCGACCATTTCTTCGGTGGCAACACCTTTTTGACTGCAACCTGTATTTCGGCAATTTGAAAGGGATAAAATCAAAAGTAATACAATGGATGAGCAACGTTTTGAGATTGTCAAGTAATTTGGAAAATGGTTTCTTCCATCCATCAATCCAGCATACCTTGGTTCCACGATACTCTGCCAACACCACATATCCAAAGGTCCCGCGTCCCACCACTTGACACGGTTCGAGGAATTGTAACTCTTTTGGGTCGACACTCCATACTGCATCAGCCTGTTTGCGACGAGACTCCACATAAAGATGCACCATCACTGCAAAGATGACAAACAGTGGGACTAAAATGGCCGGCATCAATGTAGAATACGGCACACAGGCGTTGCTGTTACGTATGGCTATTCCATTCGAACATTCAAAGATTTGGATGCATGGACTGCATATACATTGATACTCGGCGGGACATGGCAAGCCAGCATTTTCACAGGAACGATCAACTTGCTGTTTGGTTGCCTTGTAATAACCGACGGGACAAACGATACTATCGTACAAAGTAGCGGAGCGTGTGCATTTGAAGACATTGTCCGATTCATCCAAAGCCATGAATCCAAGACGCTCTTGCATACTTCTCAATTGCATGTAACTAAGAGTCGGAGTCCAGGCATGGAATTTGCCATCGATCCTAGCTTGTTGTGCCATTCGGGCAATGCCAGGGGTGGTATCACATCGTCGACGTGGAAGGGTATCAAACTCGCATCGGTCCAACGTGTCGTTGGTGTGGTTTTGAAGACACTCCTGATCTAGTAATAACGCCACATCGGCGTGGTCCCTCAGTGCCAACATTGCTCCTTGAACCGCTTGCTGAATATCGGCATGTACATGAGACAACGCGGCGATATTCCATTCGGGAACCAATGAGGTGCTGCTTTCGAATGGAAAGGGTTCTCCATCGATAAAGACTGGCTTCGGATCAATAATCTTGAATATATCACTTGCATTGATTGCCGTGTCATTGGGATATTGGAAGAACAGTTCCAGTAGACCGGTAGGTACAAATCCAACATCGAATTGTCTATTCAAGACTCCCTCTACGACTTTTCGTTGATTATTGGTGAATACAAGTTGTCCTGGATCGTTGATATACGACATGCCGGCATTTTGCATTTCTAAAAATTGCATTTGTCCACTACCTAAACTCGAAATGGAGGATGCGGCCACTTTCTTTCCTCGAATATCGTGAATGGTTTTGACTTGTTCATTGTCTCGGCGTGATATGATGAGACCACCAGACATGTTTACATCATAGACAGTGTCGCTAATGACCGCTCTCGATATTTGTGAGGCCAAACTATTAGCCGTATATTCGGACTCGATACACGAATAGGCAGCAGGATTGACGTAGATAAAATCCACTGCTGCCTCCTCGGCCTCGGTAAAAAAGGAATTGAAATCGATCGGTTTCATTCTGAAAGATATAGGTGGATCAAAGCGTTGTCCCGCGGTTGCGGTCAAATACGTATTCCAGGTGGCGTTGTATTGAGTAAAGGCCTCTTTTCGGCCACGGTTTGCCAGAACACCAATGGTGAATGTAGTCTTTCGGTGTGTTTGAACGTCAAACGGTATAATCGGGTCACCCGAACATTGTGATGATATCATAGAGGAGATGAGAGTATCACCACCCTCTTCTTCCCCATTTACTACTTGTGCGTCGGCCATTCGTATGTATATGATGTGATGTGATGTGATGATGCTGTACAGCAAAGAATAATAATAATATATTATTATTATGATATCGCAAAAGGCTAACACTGGACCCCAAAAGAGATCCAATAACGACTCCAATATTTTGGGGGTTGAAAGTTATCCTTCTTCGTCCACTTTCTTCTGGATCTTTCTGTTGCTGTACTGTTCGGTTTTTCCTGGTATGATACAAGTGGCTTCGTTCAGAACAGAAAAAAAGGAAGGGTATGATAGATGGGAGCATAATGACAACACCTGCAGCAGTGTTCCAACTGTATGATACAGGGTGAAGCAATGATGGTGTAATTTCCGCTAGTAGCTACGTAGCTACTACCGTTGAGTAGTGTAGAGTGAGTGTCTTTCTCGCTGGGATATTCTTACGACTTCGTTAATCGATCTCTGATCGGTTTTTCCCTGTTAATAAATAAAAAATATATGGAAATGTCCCTTTGAAGATGACACACTTTAGAAGTCGCTCTGACTGTAAACTCTACTCGACTTCGAACTTACTGTTAGATTTAGATGCCAACAAAGCTACCGGTACCTACCGCTACTACCGGTAGGTAGTTGCTAGCTACAATTAGTAGAGGTATGATACGTAAAGAGAATTGAGAAGCAATGACGTTCACGTAACCACCACTAAAACTAATCTGAAATGTCATTCAATCCTCCCTTCTTGTTTTCTTCATGACCGAAACAACGTAATACACTGGCTAGTGTTAAATCAAGTTCTACCATAAAAATATCAATTCAGCACTTACAGTCAACACTGCGTCTTAGTGTTTCTTTGTTCTTACAATTATTATTAATGAATATTGTAATTTCTACTCTTTTTTACTGTTAATTAATAGAAAGATCTCAGGCCTCCAGCAACTTTTGCTCCTCCGAAACACTGTGTACTGTCGTACTGGAGTAGTATTCATAGGAGTGGTTGAAGACAGTCGATGCACATCTGGTACACCTGCTACCTTTTATGATACCCGTGCAGGTATCATATATCAGCGTAAAGATTTTACGACGTACTGGAGCATCCGACGGTTTTCGATCTAACCCTACCCTTAAATTTCCGATCTTCTATTCTCCAATTTCACGGGACTCGAATTCCTCGAAAGCGTTTTTCCGAAATGGAGACAAAAGTGGAGACAAAGTGGAGACAAAGTGGAGACATTTTGTCTCTTGTCTCAAGACACTTTGTCTCTGTCTCAAGACATTTTGTCTCTGTCTCAAGACATTTTGTCTCTGTCTCAACTTTTGTCTCCAATTGGAGACAAAGGCAAACTCCCCCAAAATGCTCTCGTACAACTCCCCGAAAAAACATTTGTAAACTAACAGTAGTAACTGCGTTTACAGAATAATTTCTCCTACCAAGTACAACGATAGTAGAATGATCCATCTTCTCGAAATTTTAACAGCCAAACTAATAATAGAGTAACGACAGCATGAACAAATGATGTAGTATAAGATACTACGTAGTAGTAGTAGTTTCCAAGCTTCTTTGTTGTAACTAGCTTCAATGCTGTTTCTGTTTCAAAAAGTAGGTTGCTCCTTTCTTGTTGCGTTTCTGCTGCCTTCAGACGTCTTGCGACCAATTTTTTCTTTCTTTGTACAGATTATTGCGAAAAGCATCCAATGGACATTGGTCATTGAAACTAGGTAGCAGTTGGACCACTTGCGTTGGAGAGAGTCCTGCTGTTATTCCAGTCTTCACACACATCTTCTCCCATGATCTTTCGAGTAGACCTTCCATCCGAAAATAGCTCGCCACGGGCACTAGTATTTCTTGGAAAGATCTCTTTCTCACAGGCCGGTGGGTCGAATGCGACAAATTCTTTCTCCAAGCAAGTGCTTTCCTCAGGCTCCGAAAGTTTGTTTTGAAACTATTCAGTAAATAAGACTGATAAAAGATTATCTCTTGTGGATTTGCTCGATTGTTGAATAGGGTGCCATTGAGGACTTATTCATTAGCAAACTACGAAGCTTTGCTTTTGCTTTGATATTTGCACTATCTTCGGGTTTGTTGAATTTATTCAATGAATCATTCGGAACAGTTGTAGGCACTCTTGCTTAAAGCTTGCATCATCCAACGTCCTCTTCCACCACCGCTTGTTCCCCTCCCTTGGCATCGCCCATTGAAATCATTTACTACTGTTCTTTTAAGTACGACTAGTAGGTGTTCCCCATCCCATTGCGACGGTCGATGTAAAAATAAAAGCATAAATCCAACACCGGAAAAAGATCTGAAATGAGAATGATTTAAACCTTCTATGGCCTCTTGATTGGAAGATGGGAAGCCAACAAATGATCGATCGGAGGAAAGGATATCCAAACAATCCTCAACGAAAAATTTCTTTGGTTGCTAGTTGCTGTTTGGTCCTCGTTGAACCACACAAAGACTTGCTTCAGTTTGCGAGTTGCTGTAGGATGCTGCTGGATGTTGGATTCTGTTGGAACTCGATTCCTTCCCTTCCACCTCCTCAGTGGTGGCCACGACCGCCAACAAAGCCTGTAGCTTCCCTATTTATTTCTCTTGAAAGCCTCTTTCACGTGATCTCGCCATTGTTGTAGCGAAAAAAGATGGTTGTTGTCGCTTCATGCTTCATCAGACATGATGTATGTACTCCGTAATTGTTGCAACTGGTTAACTGTAAGTGAGTATTTGGGGGTTCCCCTTTTCCTTCGAGGTGAACGTTGTCTCAACTGGAGACATTTTGTCTCGAGACATTTTGTCTCTGTCTCAAGACATTTTGTCTCTGTCTCAAGACATTTTGTCTCTGTCTCTACTTTTGTCTCCAATTGGAGACAAAATGTCTCAACTGGAGACAAAATAATGTCTCCACTTTGTCAAAGAGGCGAGTAACAAGCGAACTGATGGAACTTGAGTCCCGAGTCATCATTTTTAGGGATTAGGATTAAGTGATATCTTGAATGGTCGCGGATGCTCCTGCTCTACCGGTAGGCTACTACCGTACCTAGTAGCTAGCGAGGAGGAGAATAACTAACAGTAAAAATGGATCATAGCCAAAAACAGTTGATTCGTTCTTGTTCTCATACATTTATTTTCTAAGGTGTATCTACTGCTGCTTTTGAAAAAAGCGAGACAGCAAGCTACTACTAGCATTTTTGAGCTTGTTACTCACAGTCAATGGACAACTTCTTTTCTCCCCACCCGCAGCAATGTCCTACTACGCACGTTTTTTCCCTTTCATTTCCTGCTGGCGAACATGGATGCGAACGTTCTGGGAGAAGATGCGGCCACGGTTGTTAGTCCTGCTGTTGCCAATAGAATCATGCATGATCGTCTCAAAAACTTTGTCGTATCCTCAGAGGATGAGTAATCGTAATCTTCCTTGGACAAGACTTCCAAGATGGCCTCTCGCTCTTGAATGCTCAGTTCCGATACGACGGACGATGATGACATCAAAGTCTCTTCGTGTTGTTTCGTTTGCTCCTGGACGACCGGAAGGCTTAGGGATTCATCCCGCTTGGTCCGTTTCTTGAGCTTGGCAACATACTTGCCTGCCTCAGCAATGGCTTCTTGCAAGACCTTACCTTTGTCTTGGATGGATGCCAGATCGTCACAATCTTCAAAAAAGTAGTGATTGGTATCATCGGCAACAATCAACAACTGACACAACAATCGATTCAGTTTGTGATGATGCAAATGGTGTTGCAGAAGCATCGCTTGGAGGCGTTGCAAGTCGGATCCGTACTGTGCTTGGAAAGCTTGTTTTTGCTCCTTGGCCTTGTTCCAAGCATGTTCATACGAGGCTTGCATCTTGCGGATATCACTGTCATGAGAACGTTGTTGGGACACGATTTGTCCTTTCAGCTCGTCAATGAGAGCGGCATCGCGTTGTGCTAATCCCTCGAGCGTTTCGATGGACTGCTTCATCGCTTTTGTTTTACGTCGTTCCTCCAGGAGGAGTGTTTCTTGTCCCTGAAGGGTCCGACGTAAAGTGGAAATCGTGGTCATTTCATTTTGAATGGCCGCTTCATGCCTCTCCTGAAGACCCTTGATGGCTGCTAAATGCTCTTCTTGCAGTGTTTTAATCATACGTTGGTGTTCTCGTTCGGCAGTTTCGAGCGCAATGGAGAGTTGCTGCTCTTGCCATTCCGACGTCTCTTGTTGTTCGGCTTGATACTGATGCTGGCATCGTACCAATTGTCGTTTGGTTTCTTGCAAGTGCAACTCCAAGTGTTGCAAGTCCTTTTGCAAGGATTGAATCTCGGTCGAGGTATACCATCCGACAGTTTCGTGGCGAAAGGCAATCACCTTGGAACGTAGCTCGTCCATGCGTAGATGATACATGGAGGAAAGCTTGGTATGATGGGCCGTTACTAGTGTTATTTTTTGGTCCTTCCAATCAATGGGAAGTGACTTCCATACGGCGGGCAGGACTGCCGCTACAACCAGAGCATCAAGCAGCGTGCTATGGACCTGTGACAGTTGTGCCACTGTAAGGATAAGAATGGGAAAGGCCAATACAAACGTTTGCATTCGTGACTGTAGTTTCTCGTTGGATCTTTGTAAGGCACTAAGCGATTCTTCCATGAATCGAACCGAAACATTGGAGAGATGTTTCACGCGGTTCACCAACCGTTGGGTCGAACCCGTCTCGAAACAGTTGAAGGAAGATGTCATTTGGAACGAACGTTCGTCTGTATGGAACGTCGATGATTGATACAAGATACCCACAAGAGATGCCAAAGAGCCACTGGACGATACTGGGGACGATTTTTCTCGTTCACCGAAGATGCCACTGCGTGATTTGGGAGTTGTGACGGTCCCTCCGAAGGCTTCGTCAAAAGTTTCGTTGAGGGCCTTACAAAGTAAAGGAGACGACGGTCTCTTTTGTTGTGGTTGCTGTATAGCAGATGAGCCCATTACTTTTGTCGTTGTTGTGACACTAAAATAGCCGATGGTGTGACAAAAAGTGTGATAGACGAAACTTGTAGTTTGAGATGTATTTTAAATGCCTACTAGCTAGCTACTAGATTAGAGGTTTCCCATCAGTGAGTGAGATTTAGGTCGTTTTGTCTAAGTATTTTGGTTTGGACGGGGTTGGTGATTGATACTTAATGAAGTTTTGTTTAACTGTTGACACCTTTTAGCGAAAATTTCTAATCTCTGAATATCCAAAGAGCGAGTTCCGCCACCAAAACATAGGTATGACGTTACTCCGCTGTTCGTCGTCGTCATCAAAGGTACTGCGTGTTCCAATTTTGCCTTGTTTGCGACGGACTGAATACCGGTGGTGGCACGATCTCGCGACGATTGTACGAAAGATCCCGTCGTTTGACGGATGTCGGTTAATGGTCCAGCTACTAGCTACTGTCGTACTGTATGAGTACAGAAGTAAAGATTTCAAAGATGCATTATTGTTTCCGTCGTATGCCTCTCAGACTGAAGAAGATCCGTTCACTGCGCAATTCGACTATTGTTTGCTTCGCAGCGACAACAACACCATTCTGCTGCTAGATGATAGATGGTTGATGAAGCAACCATAGGTTCTTGGTCCTTTATCGGGACGGCTGCAGTGAACCTGTAACTTCATTGATAAAGAGAGTGACCTCCCCCAAAGTCATTGCGGTCGTTACAGAAGACAGACAAAAAGAAACAAACGATGCATAGGCAAAAGTTCATGTCGTGCACTTTTGCGCCCTCATAAAAAGTCAATGAGTTTTTTGACCAAATGGACTTTTTTGATTAGATTGTTGAAACGCTACGATTTTTGGATGGATGATGATTTGGCCTCTAATTTTGACCATCGCATCTCCGAGGACGCACACAGTTCCACAAGTTTTGGGTACCTTACACTCAAGTGTTGTTCATCAACCTTGGTACCGAGCAAGGACGGGTCGAAACAAAAGAACTACCAACAGATACTACTGTACGTTACACTGAACCAGTAGATCTCATGTACGATGACTTCTGGTGAGATTTCGAGGAAACACCCGATAGATCTTACTCATTGTCGTCGCAAATTATTACCAAATTTCGAGCAATTTGACTGCAAAAGAATCATTGGCAATCATCGAGCTCCAGAAGGGAAACATCGAACTTCCAAAAAAATTGCGAGAACTTAGAAGAAAATTTCTTACAGTGAATCAATCTGTTGTGAAAATGCTCGCAACAAGAAACAAGTACGACGTAGAAGAGACATCACTGAGGGATGGTCGTATCAATCGAGATCGCAAACGAAACGGAAAAGTGAAATGGATTCTGTGGACACACCAACATTTGATGGTCAACCAATATGAAAACTTTGACAGCAACGTTTTTGGATGCCATCGCAGTAAAAGATCCGAGCTAAAGATAACCTTATTGCATCTTCCACAATGAAAAGACGACCGTTATGCATCTCATATACGCACATTCGGAGCAACGGAAATCTGTAAAGTGCACTATTCTGCCCAAAGTAAAATTTGATGAACGTGGTATTCCTTTCGCTTCTTCGTTGGATATGAAAATGAACACCCCGGAGAAACGTATCTTTCCAAACACAGAAAACCTGCCGGTGCAGAGTTTTTGGTTGGTCAGGTTTGGCCAAGGGGGAGAAAGATAACGATGATGACGACGGCTCAAATGAAAACGCTCAAGGAACTGGGACCAGTGGCCTACCACAAACGTGGTAGTTGTTCATTTTTGGAACACCACTGAACGTGTCTTGCGATCTGGAAGTTACGACAGCTTGTACTGAAGTGCTGTCCGCTCCCGTTGAAGCACCTACAGTCGCTTCAATGATAGATTGGAATCTTCTCATATTTGTCCCGCATGATCCACCATCAGTTTTATTTAGAGCGTTTCTTTTGTTGTTTGGAATCATGGACCATATGGATGGCACATCCGCCTGGACCTGTTTGGGCAATGAGTCCATTGTCCGTAGAGCGTTTTCTATACATTATTTTCACTTGGATTCTGTGCTACGGTAGCTACTTATTATACTACTAGCAAGCGGTAGATCTTCCTGTATGGAATTCATTGCGACCATACGGTAATACTCGAAGTTGCGAAGTTGCACAAACCAAGTGCGTAAGCATCACAAAGCGAAGTTTCCACGCGGAACATCCATCTTGGCATCACAAGAGTGTGTCTTTCGTTTACAGTTAATTGATTTTACATTTTACTGTTATTATTATATTATTAATATAATATAACTGTAGTAGATTAGATTTGAACGAATGGTATGTACGTCACATTCCATCACGTGCTGACTGTGAAGTCCTGTACGTACTTCAGCAGCAGAAATCGAACATCACAACATGATCCTTCTGTCGTATGATACATCATCTTGACAGTGAACGAGCAGCTGTTAAAGGGAATTCCATCAACAACGAGACTCACAGTGAACAAACTTAATACTACGGGTACTACCTCAAAGCAGCTCCTAACATCAGTTATTGAGTTGTCCCTTTTCATTTCCGTGTTGTCAACTTGGCATCTAGTTCAAACTTGAAAGCTACAAATTATTACTGTATGACGTACCGCCAATCCATCACTCGTCATTTCTGAGAAAGCATTTAATTCCATAATATGATGGTGCAATCAAAGAAAACAAATCGTTCAGTCCTTTTCTTCGTCTCTATGGTGGCCATGATGATGATAGCACGATCAACAACACCAACCATTCTTTCTGTATCTGCCTTTACGACTCCTTCTTTTGTACAATGTGGAACATCATCATTCCCTTCCACTGCTTCTACCACCACAAGACTGTTTGAAATTATAGAAGCCATGACAGAAAATGAAACTCCAATTGATGAAGGACAAGGTGGTGTACGGTTGGCAAAAGAATCGGCCATTAAGATTTATGGAAGTATCAAACACAAACCTGGCAGTGCCGATGCTACCGCCAAGGATTTGGTCCGCTATTTCAATTTACAAACCGTACCCAATGCGGTCGAATTGTTGCAACAGTCCGGCCATTCCATCTTGTGTCATGGACAGGGCGTCGAACTGTACAAAGATCCTGGAACAACTACAGTAAAAGAAGTGAAGTATGCTCCCGATGAGGCCGTCAAGGATGCACTGGTGAGTGCCGCTTCGGCCATGTCCAGCACGGAATTAGTGTTTAACTTTTTGGGTGGTGACGATTTAATTTTGGGACAAGTCTTGGATGCGTGTAACACCTTGACCGTCGATTTGGACATCCCGACCAAGTGCCAATTGAAATTCAACTCGTTGTGTCATCAGAGCATTCCTGCCGGTACATGTACCCTCACCGTCGTGACGATAGGTACTGGAGAGAAGGGAAATGATGACAATGATGACACTGCGGCTGGTGGAATCAAACAGGCCCTGGCACAAGGAGAAGTCTATCTACGAGATGGAATCTATTACACAGTCGTCGAGTCGGATATCAACCCAGCCATCGCCTAAACTGGTTTGAAGAAACGATGCGTAACGATCAACATAGAAGTAGTATGAAAGATGTTCCGAATATCCTTTGAAATCAAATAAGGTATACTACGTACTACATAAATCATACGTAGTACTACGCATTACAATGTTACTTGCACCATGCCCAGTAGGAAAAAACATGACCTCCAACAACTACCAAGAGGTATCATACAGATATGGAATGGTTCAAAATTCAAAATACTCCTACTTAGTTTCCTCATGTCATCGCAAAAGTTGACAGAAACATGGCTTGCACCTAAAAAGGTACTTTCATTTTGCCGCAGTCGTAGTTGTAACATCTTGCAAAAGAAAAAGTCATACATGAACATGTTTGCAAAATTATAGCTCAGGATGGTTTCGATCCATCGACCTTTGGGTTATGAGCCCAACACGCTACCTCTGCGCCACTGAGCTGCGTTAGACGTACGTGAGGAAAAATATGTTATAATCCCAATTGCTGATATTTTCTTTCGCACAAACATCTTTGGTCACGCACGCTCAATGTCATAATTCATCACGACACACATCTTCAGTGATTGCCTTGGTGGTGCCAGTCGTAGTTGTGGTAGTAGTCGTTGGGAGGTACCAGCGCTTAGAACATTCTCAAGAACAAAGCAGCTCTCCTCGAAATAAGGTACCTTTCCTGCTTCGTGAAAAAGTAGGTTCGTCGGGACATCGCTTCCGACATCGACGGACGGATCTTCCATCTCCCGCCGAATGGATGGGCATCTTGCCCTTTTCTGTTCCATTTCATTCCACTCAAAAAACAAATCAATTATCTAATTGTTAAATACTAAATCGTTTCATCGACATGTAAAAAATTGACAACAATACGGCTGTTCGAGTTCAAGCTTCTTCCTCTTCTTTGTCCGAAGTGGCAGATGAACTCTGATCTTTTTCGGCGGATATTTCTACCGTTTCTCCACGATGAGTGAGGGATGGAATCAGGGCCTTGGCGGCCGATTGTTCCGATTCGATCAATGCTTCGTCGTCATCTTGTTCCTCAGGAAGGACAGCATTCAAAAACAACGCCACCAAACATCCAATGGCATATCCAGTTCCCAACGTCAGAACTGCCGCATCACACAAGCCACGAACGGCAGGACTTTCAATGGTGGGGCAGTCCAAAAAGTTTCCATTTCTGAACCACTGAGGTACAACAATGGTTCTACGATGACAAAAAAGGAAGAGCTATGAGCATCATCCCAAAGAAACGTGTATTGGTTGTGACTTGCACAATCAGAGCTGTACTTCTCTTCGATACGTACCCAATTCCAAACGCTGACGACACGGCCATGATGAAACGAGAGCGACGGCAAATTCCATAAGAAGTCATTACCTTGATTCCAGAAAAGGTAATGTTGGCAAACAAAAAGGCTGTTTCACACAACAATATTAAAAGAGATGTAATGACTCGTTAGATCGGCATGATTGCATACAAAACACATCACACGACGATTGAAAAATAACGTACTAGACATGCCACCCAAGACGGGTTGTGGGATGCTGGTAAAGAAGGCTCCAACTTTTCCAAGAAGCCCGTATAGGAACATCCATATTCCACAGGCAAATCCTGCATCTCGAGCTGCGACCTTGGTCAACGAAATGATTCCAATGCTGTAATGAAGAAAAAAAAGACGGTCAGACCAGGTACGACACCATCATAAAGACCATGTCTTGTATTCAACTCACTTTTGAGAAAGGGTGGTGCTGGGCAAGACCATTGAAACGGCCGAAATAATCGAGTTGATGGAATCTCCCAACAGTCCACCTTGAATGGCCTCATCGAATTCCTTGGTCCCGCGTTCAATGCCCGACGCCTGACAGGTGGCACTGGTATCACCGTACGTTTCAATGGTCGACACGACGTAGGCGATGAGTGTCGGAAGAAGTGCGGGTGTGTAAAACCCGATAGGAAATGTTTTGGTCCATAGAAAGAGAATTGCAGGCGCCTCCTGGACTTTCGTCAGATCGACATAACTGTCACCGTTGCGATCGGTGGTGATGGATGCCAAAACGTATCCCATCAACAACGCAACGGCAATACCACAACTTCGGAAGAAGGGAGATCCAAACAATTCAATGAAGCAAATGGTGGAAAGGACAAAGAATCCCAATCCAACATATTCGGCCGAGCCAAATCCTAGATTGGACTGTCCCACTTGGGTACATTCCAAATCTGGGCTGGGAGCGCAATCGCCGCCACCTCCCCAGGAGCGGACACCAGATCCAGTCAAGTTGACACCAATCAAAAAGACACCGAGTCCGGCCAACCATGGTGGAAAGACACGTCGCAAAATTCTTCCGGGAATAAAGGAAAAGGACGATTGAAAAATAGCACCGACAATAAAGACACCCAACAAGCTTCCGTAGGCTTCATCAAAGGTCTTGCCTTCGTTCATCATGGTGGTAATGGATTGCTGGGCGGTCGGCAAAAAGGCAAAGGACCTGGCAATCACACAGAGCATCCCACTACCGACATAATATTTGGTCCTCCAAATTTTTGTGTGCAAAATTTGAATCCACGTACAGATGCCTGGTAGTAAAGAAAGACCGAAAGACCAGGTAAGATGTATGGTATACAGTGCGTTGCATGAAGCACGTTTGGATTTGTACAATTCTTCTAACTTACCAGATGTCAAAAGAGCATACGACACAAGGTACGGTCCAGCTTGTCCAGAGGGATCTTGGTTACCAAGCAAAATTCCGGGAACGACAGTTCCACCAACCACGGCCAAGGAGTGTTGAAATCCCAAAATGGCCACCAAGAGCCATGCCAGCTTGTCGTCCTTTCCATAGGACGGCAAGGGAGCTTGATTTTCCCTCTTCCATGGATTCAAGCGTGGTGTGCACAAGCGGACATAATCGTAATCGCCGAGAATGCGTTCCTTCCAAGTGAGTTTGGAACGACTATCGATGGAAGTCTCACCCTCCGAAGCAACGGGAATAGTCGTGGAAGAAACTGCCGTCATTTCCATGGTACCAGGAGTCCTTTCAAATAAAATGGGGGTGTTGTCGTTGGTTTCTGATGCCATTTACAGTTAAATTTATGATTGCTTTCATTGTTTGGTTTGTAACTGTGGAATTGGGTTGAGCTGCGAGAATTGTATTTGAAAATCGGAAGTATCTTTTCGTTGACCGGAAGTTTATTTGGGTTCTTCATCATCATCATAGATAACTGTAAATTTACGTATCCAGAGATTACTTTTTGTCATCTTCCGTGACAGACGGTGGAAGAATTTTTTTACTAGTAAAATAATGAACTACCAGAGAGTTGCCTTTCAGGTAGGCATTGGAACTGATCTACAAACTGCTTCCTTCAACTTCAACGGAGGCTTGGAGAAAGTTGAGTGGTCTGTGAAGAAGTAGAAAATGACGTGGTTGGAGGAATTTATTAGATTGTCTGTTGAAAATCTGGAATCATTCATTGCCGACATGTTGTTGTTCGATAAAGCGAGGAGTATCATTGCCGTTCGAGATGGAGGAAGATTTTACTATGATACACCACCGGGTAGTCCATTTATTTCGTTAAGGAGAAAGATACTATTGGATGATCAAAGCATCCTAATACGCACTTTGATCCTATCTTTCATTCCTTTAAGATTCTCTGTTTGTCCTCAAACAACACATCCATGAATAATTATTTTTCTGGTTTCTACGACGGTTGATTTCAAGCACTTCTCACCCTTCCTCTTTTCACGTCCTTTTAGTCACCCCTCAACTGGTGTTTCGGTTTTTGTGATTCGTCATCATGTTCGTACTGTAGACAGATATGCTACATACCTCTATATCGATGTCAGTGATGTCCCAGGTATCATACGACTACCGTAGAGAGTACCGGTACATATGATAGATGACTGATGATGATGACGGTCCCGCCCTCCATTCCATCCAAGAAGAGAGAAATAGACCAACGAGTACTTGAAATATCTTGTTGTCTTCACCAAGAGAGGCAAAGAACAGATGTGTGGATTCAGTTGATTGTGAGAATGTCGAACGAAATGCTTGATAACGAACCATGCATTGCCGCTTCAACACTAGCTACCATGGACAGTAGACTACGCGAGATAATTGATTTCGTCAATCAAGGACGATTCGCTGGTGAGAAAAGATACGAAATATATCATTTTTTATCCAAACAAAGAATAATAAATGAAAGAGAACACCAAACTTCTCGAATCTTCTGAGAGGATGGACCAAAGTTTTTTTCTCTGGCAATTGGAGATGGAGTGACGAAGAGCTTGTTGATTTCGCCCGTGTCGCGATTGAATGATAGCCTCCGTAGAAGCAAAACCAGCATCGAATTATCACATGACTGAAATTGGCCATTGTCCTTTGCTGCCAATCATTTAAAAATTGGCAACGGAATATTGGAATGAAGTCGATGAAGAGGCCTATTTCCTCATTCAATCCAGCTGTCAGCACGGGAAAGACCAAAGATTGTACGAATACAGGAAGGCTTTACGACGTATACCAGGTAGGAATTTGCATCCAAGGCCATGAAATGTTGGAAATTTATACCCAAACCAAACCCATCAAAGAAAATGTGTATGATGATTACTTCGATGCAGAGGATGGCGAAAAGAAATCCAATAAGATTCGAATTTCAAACGCTACAACCTTGCCTTGACTCCATGATGGTCAAATAAGGGGAAGAAGATGTCACGAATTCGTGTAATGAAGCGAAAGTGTGGTTGTGATGAAAGAAAATCTATTTCAAGGCTGTACGAGCCAGCTACCAGCTGTCATTGATTCTGCATCTGAAATGCAACAGCTTTCCGTCCACTCAGTACCCTATTGTACACCACTCAGTACTGGAAAGGCAAAAACCTCACGAATGAGGAAGAATCCAAACCAGTGAGTGTCAGATTTGGCGTGATCTTCCAAAAAGAATGTTGGGAAGGCAGCAATTAACCACATAAATTTGTTGCTTGGTGTTGATATCTTCTACCTGTTGCAACCCAATAGGGCGGATTGTACTTCGGCGGATTGTACTCGTACGTAAAAAAAAGAAAGCCTTTTCCATGTCAAGCACAAGTGCAAATTCCAATCAAATAGTACCATCGCTCTGCACTAGACACTTGGCCGAGTTATCTATCAGGAATCACGAATAAACATTCTTCCTGCTCTCCCTTCAGCCCACTCCCAACTAACTGTGAAGAAGCGAAAAACAAACTTTCCGGTCGGACACCGGTTCTGCATGATGCTATGCGCAAGACAGCAGTTGTTTGTAGTACCGCTGAGACGATCTCTTCCGTTGCACTGACAGATCGTCTACAGTGGATTCTTACTGTTAGTTCCCCAGCCAGGCTCTGACAAACCTTGGTCAAGGTGATCCACTCAGGGGAATCGACTTCCCATTTTATAGTGCGCAAGTCTGAATACTCTTTCGTCCGAAAACACCGTATAAGATCAAATTGACTGTGAGTTGTAAAAGAAGCGATTTCATTTGTATTTACACTTATTAATACACCATGCAGCTTTTTATAATGAAACGATCTTTCAACTGAAATGCCGTGTAGTAAAATCTTTGAACGACTGTCTGCCAAATACAAAACGAGCTTTCGTCCGAAAACACCGTATAAAATCAAATTGACTGTGAGTTGTAAAAGAAGCGATTTCATTTATATTTATTTACAGTTATTACACCATGCAGCTTTTTATAATGAAACGATCTTTCAACTGAAATGCCGTGTAGGAAAATCTTTGAACGACTGTCTGCCACATACAAAACGAGCTTTCGTCCGAAAACACCGTATAAAATCAAATTGACTGTGAGTTGTAAAAGAAGCGATTTCATTTATATTTATTTACAGTTATTACACCATGCAGCTTTTTATAATGAAACGATCTTTCAACTGAAATGCCGTGTAGGAAAATCTTTGAACGACTGTCTGCCACATACAAAACGAGCTTTCGTCCGAAACACCGTGTAAAATCAAATTGACTGTGAGTTGCAAAAGAAGCAAATTTATTTTTATTTAAAGTTATTAAACCATGTAACTTTTTATAATCTCTTTCAACTGAAATGCCGTGTAAAAAAAAAACTTTGATACTGCGACGGCAGTAGAGTAGCGGTAGCGTGGTACGGTATCATAGCTCTCTATGATAGCTACATATCTACCGGTAGTAGCCAATGGATTGATTGGTATGATATTTACTACTCGGAGTAGTCTACCTACCGGTAGGTATGTAGTACGGTACCTGGTATGAGTACCGTAGTAGTGTTCGTTGATACGGTACTTTTTCAAATACCGGTACTACGTCGTAATAAGGAATACGTATCATAGTTGTACCTAATTGATTGGTCGTTGTTCTAGCTGTATTATGATAACTAAAAACCGCGGATCATTCTGGAACTGACAGTGAAGCTTATTTATTACTACAGTATTACAACAGCTGGCATGACCGTGAAGGAGGTGTTCCTTCTCCTCTTTTTTACCGTCCTTCCACACAAAAAAAGAAAACTGGATGACACAACAGATGACGAGAGAAGAACAGAACCGAACTTTTTTTGGGGGGAAATCAACAAACACAACCAAGAGAACACCGAACAAGAACAACAACCTCCTTCTAACGAACTTGGACTCTCTCTACTCTGCTACTCACTTGATGAGGGATTGTGATTGGAATTGATACTTACAGTTACTGCAGTGTGCATAAGGCCATACAGCCATACCAACAATCGATACATTTGAAAAGAGTGGGTACCACCATCCACAACAGTATCGTTGATACAATGACGACAACAACATGTTCAAACTGTACCAACAATGATGGAAGAAAGACACAAGAAGAGGGCAATGACGACACAACTGTTACAACGAATAATAAGAGACGAACAACAACAACAACAACAACAACAACAACAACAACAACAACAAAAGAATCCACACAAATGATACTGAAGTCAGTTCCATCATCTGTATTTTCGGTACATGGTTCTTTCCATACCAATCTTGTCCTTTTATGGATTCTACTGATGACACTTCTGTTATCATTAACCAATGCATTCACCACCACCACTTTCACCTCCACGGCAACTGTTCCTATACGAAGAAGAATTGGCAGTGTGACAGACACTTTGGCAGCAGCGTCATCCTCAACGACGACGACGACAACGACTCTCTTTGTTTCCTCGTACAATCCCTTTCGTGGACATTATCAGAACCATCATCAATCCTCCAGTGCCAAATCGGCATCGGCACGGCCATTGCCATTGTCAGAAAACGATCTGCAACGGTTGAATCCACAATCCGTGTTTCCTACAACACCATCTCATAAAATCATCCCCATTGTACTATTGGATGCTATTTTGCCCAATCAACGATTGTACTTTTCTTCTCAAGATCCTAAATTTGAACAACTTCTCAAATATTTGCATCTCACAAGTGTCAGCAATACAGCTGGTACTACTTCTACTACTGTCACACCGGCTTACATTGGAATTATGGGATTGGATCCTCAAACGGGATATGTTCTTTCTACAGGTGTCCTGTGTCATGTAGGTGGTGGTGGTGGTGGTGGTGGTGTCACGTATGGTATTTCCAAAAACAACGAACGTGTCATGGCTACATCCTTCAAGGCTACCACACAATGTTTCCAAGTGTTGGATGAACCATGGATGGATCCCACCAATTCCTTTTACATGGCCAAAGTCGTCGTGACCGAACAACAACAACAACAACAATCACAGCAACAATTACTACAATCATCGCAACAACAACCATCACCACCACAACTATCCAAAAAGGCCGAACAATGGTTTGCTTCCATCCCCACATTGGTAGCTCAATGGAAAGCGTTGTTATATCAGGCAGAATGGGTGACACCGGCCAATTTGGTCAAACAGTATCAATTGGACGAGATTGGATCACAAATCCCTACCACAGCTACCGAACGTGCCTGGTGGGTGGCAGCGCTACTCAATCCTGTGGGAAAGATCCCTCTCAATTTGGATCAACAACGTCAGGTCATTCAACAGGGATTGGTACCACCATTTCACAAGTACATGCCGGGTACCGATTTGCGTCCGTACATGTTGGAATGTGACAACGACGAAGACCGACTGTTATTGGTCGTCACGGCAATCCAAGCCAGTTGTGACTTTTTGCAACGGTTCATCGAGGCAGAACGAAAACGCAAATCGTCATCCTGACTAACTAAACTTGCTACCAACAAAAAAAAATCGATGAAAACCAATCAACCAATCAACCAACGAATCATCATTGGGATTTATGTAGGATGAGGAGGAGCGACAAATCCCCCTTCCAACAACAATGTCTCAATGGGGAAAAAAGGCTTTGGTGGAAAAGTCGGGATGTTTTGTTGTTTTGCGATGTTTTGGGAAAAAGAGCAACTTGAATGGGTCCGAATATGTACTGTACCTATGTGTAAATCGTAAATAAAATATATTCAAAGTAAACTGTGTATGATATCAGAGAGGTGAGAGGAGGGAAAGAGAGAATGATCTGTATTATTTTTCATTGATTGTTATAACATATATATATATATATAATATTACATTATTACGGTACAATTCGTAATAGAAGAAAGATTCCAAGAAGATTCATTCCGAATGGCTTGTTGTTGTTGTGTGCGCGCGCATGCCTTCGTTGTACGTGGCACTCGAGGCGATCCTATCTCATCGAAGTAAACACCTTAACTGTAAGTACAGGATCACTTTTTGTTGCAAATGCACCAAGAAAAGATAAAGACTTGAGATGATACCGTACCGATATCTACGGCGACTATACGAGTATTCTCCTCGTTCTCCTTCGTCATCGTCAAGGAGCCGTTGAATTGGTTGGGTGGAAGAAAATGACAACAACAACACTTTCTCACAAGTTTTTGTTTTTTTTCTTTGGTTGTTTCCTCTTTCACAATGACTACCAATACTACTACTAACTGTAATATCGATAATAGCATCGACAGCCAGATCGAAATGCACCAACATCATCATGACGACGAGAATACGTCTCTCTTGTCGTCGTTAGAAGATGGAAGTACTAATAATAATGGACCGTCCAACACACGAACACAAAATCAGCAGCATCCACCAAAGCGGCACTCTCATTCATATCATCACAGTCATAACAACAACGGTTGTTACGGCAGTGATGGTCGACAACAACACTACAAAAGTACTCGATCCAACTCTCGATCTCCCGCTCCTTCCACCCCCAATGGAAGTCTTTCCCATCAATACAGACGATTGGCATCTCCTCCCTTTTCCATCCAACGTTCCATTCAATTATGTGCCATTGCAGCAATATTGGTTTTATGCAGTCTTGCGGCCGGAATGTTCTACGGAAAGTATAGGCCATTCGTGGTGGACGAACAAAATCCGACCATTGAACTCCAAGGAATGGGAAAACCCTCCTCCTTGCATGCTGCCTACTATGAACAACCACAAACACAGTCTTCAACATCTACCACAACTACATCACCGTCCAAGTACAGTCATGCTCAATATTTTGGGTTTCAAATTTATACGGGTGGCGCTCCAGCCTTTATTCCTGAAACTCATGTGGCCACGGATGATGATGCGTCAGATATTGTTGTGACTACCAATTCATCTTCCTCCTCCAATTCTACGATACGGTTCGTTCCCAATCCGGAATGCAAGGGCATGGCCTACGGCGAAGTCGTCCTCGAAACGGATCCACTTCTAATGTGTTATTTGGGACACAGAGATGCTCTGCACGACGTATCTCAACGGATGCAAATCATGCGAGATGCCGTCGAAACGGCCTATCAACAGGCCGATCACTCCAATTCGACACTCAAAATCTTTGTCGCGCCAGAATTTTATTGGCGGGGACGACACGCCGGAGCCTACGAATTCGTTACCTTGGACCGAGTCTTTAGTGGTAAATGCCAAGGACCGATCTGTGCCATTTTAAGTGGATTGGAAAGTATCGTCGAAGATGCACGATTCCAAGATTGGTTCTTTCTCTTCGGGACGATCATTGCCACACAAAAAATGCCATCCGAAAACGAATACCAACATTTGTTTTATAACTTTGCACCACTCTACAAGGGATTCGATCCAACACAAATCGATCCAGGTTTGCCCGTTGGGAAACGATTCTTACTCCCCAAACGATACGTCAGTGATTCCGACTTTTTGCGGGAACCCAATCTCAACAAAAATGTCGAATTCAAACAGGGTTGGAAGGAACTCTTGGGATCGCAACAAAATCAACCTCAACAAAACGATCCTCTTTATGTGCCACATCTCCGATATGACGATCATTTGTTTGACGAATACAAGTTGGCCTTGCAAGATGACGCCGGATATTCCATGATTGAATTCGATTGGCTTCAAATCGATGGTGTGACCATGACACTGGAAATTTGTTTCGATCATTTGAAAAAGACGGCACTCAATACGTATCTGGGAGATATGATCAAGGGACGTGTCACACGCATTCCAAGCAGCAGCGACGAGTTTGGGTTGCAATACATACCGATTCCCATCCATCAAGCACAGATCGGTGTGGTCAGTTCCGCTGGAATGACCGTGAACGCCAATTCCATGGCACTGGTGGAAAATGGTACACTCTTTCTACAAGATGGCATGACCAATGCCTCGTCCTTCCAGTACATTGATCACGAAATGTGGATGACGTGTGATCAAGCCGTCCAGTTCGAAGGTGGCACCGAAGCGGTCCAACGGAGAGCCGTCGTGACAAACACGGACGTCAACTTTTTATATCAAGTCCTGGATCCCATCCAAAAGGTCCCCGTTTACTCCTCCAGCGAATGGAAGGCCAAACTGGCCAAGGTCTTTACCACGGAACAGTATGCTCCCCACTTGGTCGTCCATGAGCCAGTGACGCTGCATTTTCCCAACTATCATTCGTAAAACTACGACAATTGTTTTTCCTTTACTACCGTATTACATACTGAGTAGTAATTCAGCATTGATGAGGCATCCATTATTATATATTAATATTATTTTAATGAGTTGTGAGGGCAAGGATTGCTGCCACGCTTGATCCTAGCTAGAATAAAATCACATGATTTATTATTATGAGTATTGAGGCATCCAGAGGCAGCAGCGAAATCAACAAAATAAAATAATAAATGCTACCTAGTATGATACCTTACACCAGTAGAGATGCCATACATACTGTGAGAATAAAACGTCGGATGCACTAGCAGTAAGTCTACCATACCGATGGAAAATACCTACCGTACCAGGTATGCATACCTATCATACCCTCCTTTAGCGCGTACTCTAGCTACAGGCAGCTGTAAAGTCGTACTCCGTAGTAACAACAATACGACGTACTTCTCGAAACATCGCATTGGCTACCTTATTAGGGCTTCAGTTTATTATTTTCATGTTGGTTTCTTTCAAGGCCTTCGCTTTCTTGTTGTCGCATGTTCCGATTTCTACATACTGGGGAGCATTAGGTATTCTGATGAAGGGAAGTTTCTTCCAAATTGTTATGTAGGAAAGAGTAAAAAACAAGTCTCGCTCTTTCGGAAAAATCGAGAGAATTGCACAGCTTTAACGCGACACTAGTTGAAGTGCCGGCAGATTACACTTAACAAACTGCAACATCATCTTCAGCCTCCAACCATTTCAGAGTGTCTGGATCAGAAAAAATCTCGGTGGAAAGAACAGCAAGTTTGAAATGACGACATGTTTTTTTGACCTCGATAAAAGACGATTTTGACTACTGCCCAAAGACGGTTCTCACACTAAATGAACTGAGTTAGTATTAACAGATTATAAAATCGATTCTCTTCCTTGTGTAATACATGACGATGATGAAGAATAAACTTTCATTACTTGGGAATTAAAACGAGTAATAGAGCCTGCTTTTCAATTTAACAAGCGAGAACCTAAATAATTCTTGGGCTTGTATCTTTCTGCACTAAAATCAATCTGATTGTTCCTTGGAGGCATAATACTTGCCTAACTTTAAATGTTTTGCTAAGCCGAAGTTCAAAACTTTTAAAGGTGCTTCACAATGAAATTCTACAAAACAAGTTTACTAAGTAATTGCATGAATGGAAAACAACCCACAACTCTCCTACGCACGCCTTCAAAATTATGCCGATGTCATAAGATAACTGTCGTGGTAGTAGCGTTGTTGAAGACATCACACACGAACAAACGTTTATTTACACGTTTTGATGACACTTCATCCTCCGATTAAAGTGTTAAGTTCCATCGTTTTTTATGCCACGACTTTGATGGATTGATCGAAAACATTGCTACCACTCTCTAGCGGAAGAATGACATCGCAATAAAATGTAGTACCTCTCTATTCAAATCCATCATTGATTTACATTCATCTGACGCCTTTTTCAGCAAAGCCCCACCAGCATACAGGCTTCTCTTTTCAAAAGCAGAGAGTCTGATTGTCGCATCATGACTTCTTGATCTGCCTTGCTCTCTACTTTTCCCATCACTTTCGATCATGATGCGGAAGAGTAGAGAAGAGAAAGAGCAAGACTATCGCAAAAGGATCCGCATTGCAACAGAAACACCATTTCCTGGAAGGCAACAACAAAACGAGAGAAAAGAGGAGAGAGAAGGACCACACACTGGGACCAGTGTTTCTGCCGCTACCTTCCCCCACGCTAAAGCCACAACTGCCACTAGTACTGGTACTAGTAGCAAGGATGAAGATTCATCATCTCAAGACAACGCAATCTCCAGTACACACAAGTTGCCGTTTCCCTGGAAGCTCCATAAACTCCTCGAACATGCTGAAAAGGAGGGATATCAGGACATTATATCTTGGGAACCCGATGGCAAGTCCTTTCGGGTTCACAAACCCAGTCAGTTTTGTGAATCCGTACTGGGGAAGTTCTTTCGACAATCTAAATACGAGTCCTTTACTAGACAATGTAAGTCCCAATTGCAGTTGACTGTGTTACGCAACGAAATGGAATTTGATGGATAGGTTGTGTTATCTTCAGCAATGTACGAAGCTAATCCATGACTCGCTCTTTGTGCGCCTCTCTCTCTTTCTGATAGTGTACATATATGGCTTTTCCAAAGTCGAAGGCAAGGGTCCCTCAACAGGTGGATTTCGACATCCACAGTTTCTAAGGGACAATCGAAACCTCACCCTAACTCTGGGAAGGAATCAAGCTGGAGACCGAAGGAGAAAGAGGTCACACGTCAACACGGACACTTCGAACAATTCTTCGACTTCTTTTGCAACGAGTTTTCTCTTTGGGAACATGGCAGTTCCACAACAGTCCCAGGACTTTCTGTCGTCTTCGACTGCGGTACAGCAACCATTCAGTATTGACCTACGCGCCTCGCAGCAGTCGCAACAGAATCAATTGTCAATACCACAATCTACACTATCCCAATCACGATTGCTAGCCTCCCATTTACGGGACGCTTCTGTTTCTAGTGCCTGCGGTTCCGATGAACCATCAACATGGCAACAACAACAAACTCCCTCTTTCTTACAACCAATCCCAAGTTTGTACGAAAGGACCAGTTCGGTTCCACAGGAGCAGTCACAACAACAGCATCAGATACTGCTGCCTCTCTCTCAGCCCCAGCTACAATCACAAAACATTACATCTCTGCAGTCCTACGTCGGCACGCACCAGCATCCATTGTCCCATTTTTCTGTGGATGGCATGTCGCCGATTGTACCGACGCGTCTTCTTCGACCCCATCAATTTCCGCTACCGGGGTCGGCATTGTTAGACGCTGAAGCTCGATTGTCCCGAACGGGCAGTCCTTCGGTTGATGCTGACAATGCGTACTTGCAAGCGATGCAAGGGGACATTCCCGGTTTAAAAAAGCCGCCACCACTGCAACATGACGTGAGCGAGCTGGTTGGCAACGATACTTTTATCAAAACAAAAACATCCACTGATCACAATAGTACCAGTGGCAGTGGTCGTCATGGAAGCGACTCGAAGCTGTCCGATGGAGGAACTGCCAATGACTGCCAATGGGAAGACGATTTGTTCCAACCTCGCAGCATTGAAGAAATGATTGCAAATCCCCGGTTAGGTCAACAACAGCCAAGTCAGGATCGAAACGAATTTCCTCAGTGGGACCATGCCGAGAAAGGATACAATTAACTGAGTGCATTGCATGGAAAGATACATTGAAATTTTGACGGAAAATTCAAGACCCGAAGGTGGATTAAACTATTTCTTTGTACTCGAGGTTGTCTGACATGAAAACACACTTTATTCTTTACAACAACTTGAGGGGAGGCTTTGCGAATCGATTTCATCAAAGGAAACCACTTCCTACTGCAGCATGAGAGTAATATATGAAGACAAATATCAAGGAGTACTTCAAAAGCTACGTCCAATAGCAGCTGCTGTCATTTCCACATCTGCCATGAGCTGGTGGGAAACCTTGCAATGCTGTTTCCGTTGGTTTCCATTTAACCTTCGGAAGTATCACTCAAAATTTCAAAGAGTCCATGATGGTCACCCTTGAAGTGATACGTAACATTCACAAATGGTTGATGCAAGCCATATCTTGTGTTTGCACATATCCAGAGGCTTTGCGAACAAGGAGGACTCTACAGGGGGAGTCTGCAGTTTATACTTCGTATGTAGCTTTTGAAGATGCTGGTCCCTATCTCGAAATACAAGTAGGTCAATCATCACACAGGAGTTCGTAACACCTGTACTGTTGAGAGTGGGGGGCATGTCACGAATGGGCAGAATGCTACAAAGGGGCGGACCTCATGCAACAGCAATCCATTGCCCCAATATTGTTCTGCCCACCAGTAAGAAATTGCATGGCAATAAAACTCGCAATACATGGCGGTTTCCATGGAAACGATGATCCTTTGAAAATTGAATCTTGGTTCAAGAATCACGCGGCCGGCCTCCTCCAAAGATAGATGGAATGGTGAGGTTTTGGACACGCCTACAGCATGGTATGCGGGAAATACCAGCTGTGCGGGCGAAACGGTTGCGTCTGCACAATAACCATGATTGTATTAAGTCGAAGCTATGTCAGGCCTGAACATCTCCAAAATTTTACTACGATTGTACCTCTAAACGTAACTCTAAGTAAGCAGGACCATGAGAATTCGTATGCAAGCCGATGCCAGGGTGAAGAAAAGATGATGCATTCTTGTTTCTCGAGCGAACTTGGTTTTCTATGCTGTCAGACGTTTCAAAAACCGACAGTAGTTAGAGTTCATTTCATTTACTGATTGTGAGTAGAATACGAATTTACAGTTAGTAACTTAGATATTATGTACAGTACGTCAAGTACCGTAATTGGAAAGAAAGATTGAAGATCCTGTTGTTCCGGTAAAGTCTTGCCAGGTATTATTGTCCCTCTCTTGTCATGTTTTATTGAGGCAGCATTATTTCTTTTCGAATCCATGGAAGCGTCGGGATCTTATCCTCTTGCCTTAAGGCTACCAAAATGTCTTCGGCTCATTAAATGCTGCTTTCCCACGTCTTCTTCTACCATTAACAGACCACTCTCGTATCTCAGGTAGAGTCTTTGCATGTAAATAAATCCAAAAGAAACATTAAATAACCAAGCAACTGGTGACGCAGATTCGTTTTCATATGCGGACGCGACAACCAATTCAATTCTCACTTCACCAGGAAGATCCGGTGAAAAAGACCACGATGCTTCCGATCCGTTAAATAAATGAGATGGATGGCTCGCACGACCACCCTAACAAGACTGACTGGTGACGGTTTGTTTCAACTCCATTAGGGTTGCAAAAGGTCTACGACTCGTAGACCTTTTTCCAAAAATCGTAGACCTTTTCCAAAAAGGTCTACGACTCGTAGACCTTTTTCCAAAAATCGTAGACCTTTTTCCAAAAAGGTCTACGACTCGTAGACCTTTTTCGACTAAAATTCGACTAAAATAAAAAGGGATCCCCGAAAGAGAAAATAACCCCTTTTGTACTCATTCACTTGTGTAACAGTAAACTAAAGTACGGTACTGAACAGTGCTCCTACTACTACGGTAAGAAGTTCTACGTAAGTGTTTCTTTTGTTTACACGTACTATTAGTACAGTAGTACTTTGACGCAATCTTACACTTTTACGACTACTACTAGAGAGGAACTGTTACACATCCCACAATGGATGCCCGTTTTCCATATCATACTGACATAGTATGCATACGACTTCAAATACTATTTTGTGCTTTTCCTTTTTGTTCTTCGTAATTCGGAATGTGCTTGATAGAACGTTGAAAGATTTTTTGCGAGCATTGAAGTTCTCGTGACGTGCACGAGCCCTGTTGAATTCAGCAAGTTCGCGGCTATCGTACTGGCTTGGTGGTGCAATCTTGGTATGCTGTTCTCCCAGATACCCTTTGTCAGCGATTGCTTTCTTACCTTCTGGGATTTTCGCCTTCAGACTGTTTTCAGGATCGTCCGGATTTCGAAACATTGTGATGTCATGGACACTTGCGTCGAAGGGCCCATTTATCCAAACAAGCCTGTTTTCAAACCAAGCTCATAAGCTACCGCAGGTCCATGCGACTTGTGAGAGTATACTTTGGCAGTTGGGTTTTTCCGTGCCTCGTAAGTCTTGCAATGAACGCCGTCAACAGAAATGACAAATATCGGATCGTTCTTGAACTCGCCAAAGACAACCTTCTTGCTTTTCAAGCGATGCATGTTTTTCAATGTCTTCCAGACTCTCTCTCTCGGATTGTTTTCTCTTGTAGTTTCCACCACCCGGACATGACTGTTTCTGTTTGATATGCTTTCAAATAGTACAGTGAGATGAAAAATGAATGAATATCAACTCTCTCGTCGATATCTTACAGGGCGGATCCTTCCCATCGATCGTAGCCACAAAATGTTGTTGTTTTTGGAAACAAAGCACGGTCGTGCAATAGGGCTGCCTCCTGAAGAGCGTTCGCCTCCCGATCTTCTCTCATAGTCTTCTTTAAGCTCTTGACATTGCAAATAAATCGATTTTGAGAGTATTGACCAAAATGTTGTGGATACAATCGATACAACTGGGCTTCAGGCATATCCATGTTCATTTCATCATTCTCCAAAAGCTCCTTCACAAAAGCCTTAGCTTTGCTTTTTCGCCAAGACTCTACTTCTCACTACTGCTGCCGTTTCGACTTTTCATTCTCTTGTATTGTTTTGCACGAAGGGTACAAGTTTGATGATCAAACAAAAATAAACAAGTACGGTACAACTACCAAAGTACTGTAGTTCGTACGGTAATTTGTGCGAGTAGTGGTCCTTCTTACCGTTCAATACGTAGTAGTAGTAGCTACGTATTACGGTAGTGTTTATGAGAGAAATCCGTTGTAGGATCAACAGTCCCCCAAATGAAAACGCGACCCCCCGAATTTCAAAAAGGTCTACGAGTCGTAGACCTTTTTCCAAAAAGGTCTACGATTTTTCCAAAAAGGTCTACGAGTCGTAGACCTTTTTCAAAAAGGTCTACGAGTCGTAGACCTTTTTCGACTAAAATTCGACTAAAACTCAATAACCCCTAATCGAGAAGTGTTAGCTCTAACCCTATGAGTCTTGTTAACATTGCAGCGCGAGTCATTCATCTCATTTTTCAACGGTCTGGAACATTCGTGGTCTTTTTCACCGGATCTTCCAGATGATAGAGATTCATTATCTTCTCCAGATGTGACAATAACTGAGGACAAATAGTGTTAACGATGAGTGACGTGGAAGAATGAATGAAAAATATCAAAAGTCGATTTTCACCTGCGACAAAGTTTCCCTGTTTGGTCCGAGCTGTCCACAAACTTCCTTGGTCCCAAGCTGCTTTGCATCCTCATCCTAATGATCTACACTACTGTTAGTTTCCCGACTTGTTGCAGCCATTAGAAAAAATTCCCCACACCATTGCCATGCTTGGCCTACGACGACAGTGGGCGTTGCACCTGAATGTCTTGAGTAGCATCATTATGGACAGTGTGGATGGAGATGAAACCTTTGCTTATTACTCTCATCAAATCGATCACATCCAGATGCATCAAGCTTCCTCCTCTTCCAGTCGTGTAGTCTTTGAATCACCTTCTAGACTGGCAGTAGATGAAAAAATTGCAATCAAGCGTAATACAGGGGGTCAAAGATCCATTCGACAACGCAATAAGGAAGTAAATCGAAACAGTAGCATCAACAATGACCTTCTGTCCAACCTCAAGTTGCCCTTTCCATGGAAACTTTATAATCTTTTAGAAGAGAGCGTACTATCGTCAACGATGGGACGGATTATTTCTTGGATGGGTGATAACTCTTTTCGGGTTCACGACCCAGAAGAGTTTGTCAAATGTGTGATGCCTAGATTCTTTCGCATGTCCAAATTCCAATCATTTACAAGGCAATGTAAGTGCGTAGTTGAAAATTGGATATTGGCTTTTCTATGCTTATGATTAACCCGCACTCATGTACCCTTTTTCTTAGTGTACTTATACGGCTTCTCGAAAATTGACGGCGGGCGATGCCATGGTGCTTTCTTTCACCCGAGGTTTGTTCGTGGAAATAAAGATGTTTCTTTGACAATTGCACGTAATATAAGTGGGGATCGTCGACTCAAGTCCTCTGAACGCAAAGAGGGAGAGACACTTTTACAAGAGACACAGTGTGAGCAACAAGCAAGTGGTTTCGAGGACGACCAGCAGTCGGTCGCTTCGTCCTCTCACTTGCCCACGGCGGTCAATTCAACATTTTCAATCGAATATGCAATGAGGTCGTTGAGGCCTCCGCCTCAATGTTCCAATCTTACATTGTCAGCCTTGTCTAACAAGGCTGGAGAAATTATGGAACAACAAGACTGCCTTCAGAAGCCATTCGATCCGGTCCTCGTGAAGCACAAAGCTTCCAGTACAACACCAGCCCCTGAATCGTCCCCTCGCGAGCTTGACCTTAGTTGTTTCGAGCCTCGGCTGATCGAAGAAATGTCCCTACCGCTGCCTCTGACAGACTTTTTCTCCCCACCAACGTTAGCTTCAAGCTCGTCCATAAAATCAATCCCCAAATAGAAAGCACAAAATTCCACAGGATGTATCTTTGTGATCAATGATCGACTTCCAATTTCATCGATTCTCCTAAAGTTCGGAGAGCCGGATCTGGCGTAACAACCAGACAGTATAGTACATTTTCGACATTCTACTCGAATTATTATTTTATCATCACTCAATTACATTTTGATGAACACAACTTCGCATAGTTGATCAATGCATTCTTGATTTCGAATGACCGTGAAAATAAGCGTTACGTCATCCGAACGTACTGCAAGATCACTTCAACGGTTCTTTTTCTTTCTCAAAACTATGGTGGAACAGGCAAGGGCTCTTTGATGTGCTCGAACCACCTCTGATCTATCAGGTATTTTGGCGGGATAATGCATTCACGTTGACAAACAAGATGTTGGTTTCATTCAGCGGAAGCTTACGAATTGGGATTGCTTACTGTTATTGGAACCGTAACTGTAAGTGTGTACTATTTTTACAAATCGCAACTTTGGATCGGGAGTCCATAGTTGGAATTGGATTCGTGCTGTAGACGGACGGAGGACAGACACAAGAACAAATTTAATTACGTCGCAACTGTAAAATAAGAATATTGACTGTGAAGAATATCCAAGCCACAATTCCTCCAACACTGCAATACCCATCGCTACAGCAATGATGAACGTTCTGTTTGTTTTCTTCAAAAAAAAGCAGGCCTTGTGCTCTTGTGATCGTGTGTGACCTGTGGCTCTGTCGACTCATGTTAGTTCGCCATAGCTAACCTTTTTTCTCTTGCCTCTCTAGAGAGTCTACTCTCTAGTAGGTAGCTACGGTAGCTAGCTACGGTAGCTAGCTACGGTAGCTAGCTACGGTAGCTACTCTATGTACCGGTAGTAGACAATAGTAGGTAGTACGTTTACTTGTCGTACGCCACCAAATCAACCGTAGCAACCTACCTGTAGCACCTTTATGTTGGCATACGAACGTACCTAGAGCTACTATCGAACTATCGATCACATGACGTCACTGATGTAGTCGGACAAATCTTGGTTTTCAAGATAGACCTTCAACCTTCTTGGTGTTCACTTCTTGTTGTTTTGTGTTTTTCTATCATTCGTTGTACTGTAGTAGCACTTCTGAAGTGCTACTTCTTTCAGAACTCCAGTTTCAGAAGAGACGTCAAGTAATACCAAGAAGGTCACGAACCGAAGCAGAGCCAACTAGAACCGTGCTATTTCTTCAGGCAGGTCGAGTGATTTGAGATGTCGCTATCAATAATCCGCTCTTCTCAAAAGCCCAGATGGTTCGTCGTCACTTAGGCCTTCGAGAAAACTTTTTTTAGTGACAACTTCATCACTCTGGTGAGCTAGAAGCGATCGAGCTACGTGAGTGATATCCAATTTATTACACCTACGACTTATTTTCCTAGAGACATGTGGGCTCATCATAGTAACCGTTTCCAATGAAACACTTTTTAATCTTACCACATAGTAGGGTTAGTAGAATTCTCTTTTCTCAAAAGCCAACAGAACCGCCAGTTGAATCTTATTAGCATCGGGGGAAACGTCGACGTAACATGATTGTCTCCAAAAACCATTTGGTATATGAATATGTTCAAAACTATATTGTGTACAGAAGAGAGCCACCATAAATCGAATGATTCCGGTAGACTCTCCCTCTCTTCTACCTTTTTTTTATTACACCTCTGTCGTTGGCCAAAATTCTGCTAAAGCTTCTTCTACATCCATAGGATGTCGAGTCATTTGTTCGATCGGGCGGGGCTCGAGCATTAAGTTAGACAGATGTGTAGCAGTTTGGATCGTTTCTTGAGCGGTGATGTTGGACCTATTATTGCCTTCCGGGGATTTGGAGAATGGATCCAACAAGAAAGGGTCTGTGACAAATCCCAAATTCAATTGACCAAAGGTGATACTCTCCGCCTCCTTTGTGGAGGGTGTCACCTTCAGTTCTGCGGCACCCAAGGAAATGCTCAAAGGATCATCGTCTACCTTGAGTTTACGCCCCATAGTCAAAGACAAGGACGCATTGTCTCTTTGGAATTGTGGGTGGGAAAAAGCACCCTCTTCGCAACGTTCAAAACCATAATGGTAAAGCTTCAAGGTCGAGAACAAAGATGAGTCGAGGCAAAGAAATCTTGGAATCGTTGTCCGTCCTATGTCTTGGAGCCTTACCTGACGAGTGAAGCTTCGAAAGTGACTTTGGCGAAAATATCTTCTCATCAGCACGGAAGCGAACAATTCCGGTTTGTGCACTTTGAATGACTTTCCATGTGGAAGCCACGAAACGATGTGTTCATTTCCTTCCATGGACGCATCATCCAGAAGGGCTCTGAGTTTCATGGGGAAACGTGCTCTTTGATGGGATTTGCCGCAGTTGAATGAATGCAGCGATTTCTGCGACGTCACGGAGACGTGCCTCTGCAGTTTGTCTGGCATTGTGAACTGCGATGTCTGTGGGTACATAATCATTTTCTTTGGTACATCAAAGCCAGGATTAGATATAATATATGATGAAAAGGAGGAGGAGATTCGTGTGTTGACGTGATGTTTGTGTGACTCTGTAGTTGTTGTGGTTTTTTTCAATGAAATCTACTACAGTAATAAACTCCAGTGCGTCGTATTGCTTTTTTAAATACTACTATTTCTTGATTTGTTTGCTGGTTTGAGAGTCACAAAACCAAAATCAACATCACTATCATACTATATCTGGAAAAGAGAGAATCGTTTTTTTAGACACGTTACTTTTTGTCAATACCGCATGGAAAAAGAACCCAACGACTGGGTATTAAACCCTGATAAAATAGATAATTCTCTAAAGAGCTAGAGTTTTGATGCTTCTCATTAGGGGGGATACTTGTTGTTAGAGAACAGAATTCAAGGGCAGGTTCAACTTTGCTGCATAGTTGTGGACGCAAAGCCCGTTGTATTCAATCATACGGTATGTAAGCTTTTGTACAAATCTTTCAGAGAGAAAGACAAGTAATATACTCCGTTGTTCCCTCTTGAATGATTTTTAATTGATTTTTGATCATCTAACGATTGAAATTGCCACACCGGGATTGATAAAGATTAGTGGGGATGGGTGTTCTCTTCTGCGGAATTCAACCATTGTCGATGTTATCATCAAAGATGGTTCAAACTTATTGCTTGCGGAAGAACAAGAGAACAGTGAGATTTACTTCCTCAATCTTCAATGTCAAGAAGGAATGACACAAGGCGACAAATTATCAAAGCGCTCTCAACTTATTAATGTTATTATTTATTAAAGGCTATTCTTCTCGCAAGCTAATGAAAGAAAGAACAATTGTATCGCTCAGTGTAATAGTAGCGCTACAGAAATAACGGCCATTTTCTACTCCGTTTCAAGTGTATATCCGCCACGTTCCACTGTGGAAGACGTTAGTATTTATTTGGATTATGCCTTTTTGGAGGTCTCGGGTTACCGAGTATCATAAAAGACGTCACATTCTACTACTCCGGAGTACGTCACTTGAACGGGTTAGTTCGTCAAAGGACGTGAAAAGCGAATCCGCAGAGAGAGACATACGACGGGCAGTAGTACCGCCGAACGGCGTGCTACGGTCTGGCGGTAATCAACTCTCTGAGTTCCGAGTTCACAGTCAATCCAAGTTCACAGCAACACTCACACTCAGTCGTAAAATGTAAAATAGTACTTCAATAATAATCTGTTACCTACTCCGAGTAGGTAATTGTCAAGCGTACCAGGTGGTACGTAGATCAACCGATTGTCGAATGGTAGACTACCTCTGTTGGCCTTTATTTTGGATTGCCTGGCGTTCACAGAAGCTCTGGTAGAGTGTATGATATAGGGCGGGGATTTCGGTTAACAGACTCCGCATTCACCGATAGAGCTATCATACGTGGTATTTCACACAGTCATGTTGAGGTGTATCGGTGTCCTTCGAGAGTCAGTCCCGTGATATCCTTGAATCACGTACCGTTTTCCTCTTTACTTCAGATCCACCTCTTACGTCACCTCTTACGTCATTCGGTCAGATTTCATCTTTTGGTTTTTCATGTTGTTTTTCTCCATCTTTTACATTAGAAATGTAATGATTATAATCTGAGTTATCATCATCTACATTTCTCTTCTTTTCAGGTTACGAGCCCAAGCATTACGCTTGATCTTCTCGGTGTTGCTCCACACCCTGCCTGCAGCAGTTAAGCGTCTCGCGAACGCTTTCTGTGTAGACCAAGTATCGGAATCGAGTTGAGCCGGGCACCGCTCAACCTTTCTGATCTTTGTCCCCGACTTCGATTGACAGAAAGCTTTTGCTGAAGGAGTCGTGCCCTTGACTCTTCCAGCTGGCCCGGTTTCATCGTTAGGCGAAGAATTGCGACCATGACTCACCCGTGCGCGGAAGACCTTCGTGTTGAGTCTGATATTGATGACGAGTTTGAAGACGCCTCTGCTCTTGACGGTCTCCGTCCGATGGTGTCTCATCTTCAAGCCGCTCTCGGAGCTGCTTCCATCACTGCTTCCATCACTGCTTCCGCCCCCGCTTTGTCTGAAAAGCGGAAACTTGCTCAGATGAATCATATGTACGCAGACGATTGTCGCGGGCCACAGGCCCTGAGCTCCTGCGTTGATGTTGCATCCGATTCTGGTTATGTCCGCATCCCTCCCATCTCTTCGGCCAACCGTCGCAGCCTTCTCGACAACCGTGCCACCCTCACTGACATAACGACTGTTGAATCCTCTGCGCCCCCTGACTCTCCTGCTCCAGCTCCCACCTTGCCTTCTGACGGAGCTCCACTTCGAGTCTCTACTGCATCCACCTATGGCGATGACGTTCATGCCTCCATTGGCTGCGACGTCCCCTTTGCTTTATCTGCCATCCCCCATACTGGCGATGGAGATCTACGAGCCGCACTTGAAGCAGTGTCCTTGTTTGCCTCCAACATCCTTGCCTCCCCAACTAGTGGTGATCTTCGAGCTGCACTTGCATCTGTGTCCTCGTTCACATCCACTGTTCTTGCTCACCACCTTCAGCCTTCTGCCGACCCCTCCGTTGAGTCTGGCACTGTCCCATTGGCTCCTCATCCTACGTCCCAGCCTTCGACGTTTACAGCCACAGATGCAACTTCCCTTGTCGATACAGCTGCTGCTGCTCCTGCCGCTTCAGTTTTGTGTCTTCATGATCCCAACCCTTCTGATTCCTCTTGCTGCACATCTTTGGACTTCATTGTTTCTGCCTACCAGCCTTTTGAGTTGCCTTCTGAGTTTGGTCAGTCTGCCCTTGCACACTGTCCTGTCCATACTAGGCCTATTCTTCTGTGCTCCTCCGCAGTTTTCTCTGATCTTTCATGCCCCACTACCATGAACCTCTGTCCTTCCCTTGCCTTCCTTCCTTGGCCTCCTTTTGCTCCACCCTGGGATCACTCCTTCGTTTTCCCTTTGGCCCCTGCTCCTCCCTGGTGTTTTTCCTATTGGTTTTCTCCTGGTCCTTGGACGCCTCTGGACACTATTCTCCCATCCATCGGTCTGTTATCTGCCTTGATCCTACTCCTCTTTGACTGCCTCATGTGCTACCACCCTTGTCCCTCCGTCTGGACTCTGAGTGTTGCCTGCACCTTGCCCTTGCTTCTCTCTGAGTGCTTCCTGTGCTGCCACCCTTGTCCTTCCGTCTGGACTTCGGGTTCTGCCTACACCTTGCATGATCGATCACTTCTACCACCTTGCCTCCACTTTGTCAGCTCCAAGTCTATCCCATGTGGTGGTGCTTGTTCTCTTGCACCAGTCCTTTGCCTACAGCATGTCTTGCCTGCTCCAGTCTGTTATGGTGCACGCTCTCTTCGACCCATCCCTTGCTTCCTGCTTACCTTCCATGGACAAGCGCACCCGGATATTCTTCAGCCTGCTACTCTTGTCTCAGTTGCCATCCTTTGGCCGATTCAGCTCTCAAGAGTTTCTGCATTGGCATCACTTCAGCCTCTCCCTTCTGCTAAGCTTGTCGTTGATCTTCCCCCATCCTGGCCCCACCTGTGGACCTGTCCTACTTTTGATCTCGACTCCATGCCACGAGTTGCCACTGCCCTCCTTTCATTGGTCTTTTCCCATTGGAAATGGCTTCCTGCCTCCAGCTCTCTGCATCATGCCCCAGCTTCTTCTTTCCATCCCTGCCTCCCATCCTTGATTGCTGCTCTCTGGTCCCAGAGGGAGCACCTCCTTGTTGCTCCTCCCTGGCCGTCCCCTGCTGGACTTGTGCTTCAGAGGGAGCATGTTACTACTGTTGCTCCTCCATGGCTATCCCCTTTAAGCTTCATCCCTCCAAAAGAGCATTCTTCCTTTTTCAGGCCCTGCTTGCCCCTCACTCAGCTTCTGTTCCAGAGGGAGCATTCTTTGCTTCCTCCTCTACTGCTGTCCTTGGGTCCTGTTTCTGCTCCATGGCAAGAACTTTCTTTTGTCTTTGTCCTACCCCCTGCACGAGAATGTTTACGTCCAACTTCTCCTTCAGCATTCCCCCTCCAAGAACCGCCATTTTTTTGGTCATTTCTGCTCTCCGCGCCCTGCCTGTTTTTGGGCCTATTCCAGCTGATTTTTCTGTTCCCCATAGGTGCAGCCCAAGCTCTATCTCAGCTTTCATGGAACTTTGATGATGACGATCCTCTACTTTCTTGGATCGCCCACCTCACTCCTCTTGCTACTGCGGCCTACGATCACCTATGCCCTCATGATGTATCTGTTTCTTTGGTCTACCTTCCTCTTGCTATAGTTGCCTCCTTATGTGCCTCCGCCCTTTTGGTCTGTCCCGCTCTTTTCTCTTGCTTTTGCTTCACTGCAAGCTTGCTACAGCAGGACTTATACCTATCACGCTACAGTTCTACCCTCTTTCACTACCTTTCTTTTTCTGCTTCCATGCCATCTCTTTGGTAGCAGTTTTTCTGGTGGTGCTAGTCTCAGTCCTTCTGCATCTACGCTTGAGAGGGAGTGTTGAGGTGTATCGGTGTCCTTCGAGAGTCAGTCCCGTGATATCCTTGAATCACGTACCGTTTTCCTCTTTACTTCAGATCCACCTCTTACGTCACCTCTTACGTCATTCGGTCAGATTTCATCTTTTGGTTTTTCATGTTGTTTTTCTCCATCTTTTACATTAGAAATGTAATGATTATAATCTGAGTTATCATCATCTACATTTCTCTTCTTTTCAAGTCACAAGCAAGGCATATTGCATCGAGAACATGATCCTTCGAACTGCCGACGAGAACGAGCGACAAGAAACGACCTACAAAATGTGAAAAATGTGATAATCGGTGCGGTGAAAACCTCATTTGAAATTCGGTCACCGGTCAACAAGAATCGAAAACAAGAAAGGGCACAGCCTACACTACCAAACGTCATGCTGGAGGAGTTATACGACTCCTTGTCGTTCGAAAGTGTGTTGAATGTGATGTGAAGGGTGCAGCTGTTTTTGTAAACCCATTTTATGCGTCAGCTCTCAACGTAGATACTACTACAGATTACAGATGGCATCCAACGCGACTGGCCATGGAATGCTCTCATCTTTGGTTGTTATTATCGAACCCAACCTTGTCAACTTTTGAATACGATATCCTCATCCGTTCAGTACACGATGCCATGCATTTGTCGCTCTCTCACTCTGCATAGAGAAGTAGACAGACAGAAACACTTCTCGTCGACTGGCCTGAAAATGGTTTGACAAAAGAAATTAACTTCCAGAAGGCCCTGCGACCGTATCGTGACTCAACCTTGCACCCCTGCGAACCATCAGCTTGCACAGATGCTACCATCAAAACAATATCATTGGACATTGAAGCGTTGTGACTGGCAAGGCCCTGACAAGTGATGACACAAATTTTCTACAACAACATCGGTGGCGGAAGAAGAGGTACCAATTCTTTCCTCTCGCCATCAAATTGGACCATACTCTGACATGGCAGTTAACAGAGTTTGGGTTCCCAAACGATGCACGATATTTATTCACCACAAATGAACCTCTTGCCACCATCGCATACAACAGCGACCCACCCACCCACCCGAGCATCGGCGCCAACAACATTGGGCGGCAGATACAACAATCGTCCCGTTATCATCATTACAACCCCCAAAGAAGAGGCCACCGATTGGCCGATCAACGATTGTGGCTGGTCGTTGATTTTCTGGCTGGAAATTGTTCTTTGTTCTTTAAGGCGATTGTATTGCCTTTCTGGACTTGGCATCGTGTTGGGATGCCTTTAACATGGGACATGGGATGGACAGGACAGGACAGGACAGGAAAAAGGGTTATATCACTCAAATGATTAATCTGTCCGTCCAACGCCTCTTCTTTCTTCTCGACCACAGGCAACAACTGCAACAGGCAATTCTTCCTTTCCGATGAATGAATTGATCGAATGCATCCTCACTCGCAATGATTACGGCATTTCACTTGTCATGCAGCTTATTGCATGTTGTTCCAAATACGAGGCATCGCTGATACAATATGGACACCATGGATTCCAGTACAACCACTTCATGGTCTATTTTTTGTCTTGCGTTTGGTGGAAAGGGTTCTTCGAGCCTCTCATGGAGACAAAGTCCAACATTCATCAATTGGCAACCAATAATCAAGCCATTGCTCGCTTCGAGGAATCGTTCTCACGAGTTTACAGCACCGCACGAATGTATGTCAAGCTAATACGAAGGTAGGAGTTGGAGGGTGGGCAGTAAAAAGCAACATTCTCAATCTGGTGGCAACAACAAAATTCATCCGCCGCTTCATCATTGTCAAACAATGTCTACTCTTACTAATTGGCAAGTATAAAATGACCGGCTTCTTGCAAGATCAGCCCTTCGATAATCCCCGTTGGATTCATATACAACAATTCTTTCTATTCGATCATTTCTTTCACATGAAAGAACAGAGGCAGTATTTTTGGACAACCACAGTTACTACATCAACGCCACCATCTATCCAATTATACAATCGCACATCGCCCCATCTCTACCGTATTACAGAAAAGCTTTGACGGTCATGACTTTCTACCGACTGTTATTATGATATGTTGCCAAAAAAACAAACGAAAAGAGTTGAAAATGATTGAGATATGTGTTTTTTGGATGGCCGTCGGGGGTCGGTTTTGGGATTTCTACGGAAGTCATCCCTTCCAGTTTCGTAAGGGCACTCCATCCACCGTCTTATCTGCTACTATCTTTGATGGCCGTTTGTTGTCCATGGATGCACACAGCTTTTGGACGAGGAACGAAACCAAAGTGGCTGAAAATTGTTGAGATACTTTTGGGATGGCCGATGGCAGTTGGGCGATCCTGGAAATTCATTCTGAAATAATATCTCCTAGTGACGACCGAGCAATCCATCCAATGTATTATCTACTGTCTCTGACAGCCATTTGTTTTCTATTGTTCATGAAATCGTTTCAACGGGGAACGAAACCAAAGTGGCTGAAAATCATTTGAGATGCTTTTATGAGGGCAGTTGGACAATCTTGGAAATTTATGCGGAATTCGACGCTCTCAGTATCGACAGGGCACTCCAACCAATGTACTAACTGCTCTGACTTTGACGGCCATTTGGTTTTTCATTGTTCATCGAATCATTTGGACGAGGAACCAAACCAAAGTGGCCGAAAATCTTTAAGATACGTTTGAGAGGGCAGTTGGACGATCTTGGATATTAATGCGCAATTCAATGCTCCCAGTGTCGACCGAGAACTCCATCCAACGACTATCTACTGTCTCTTACTGCCATTTGTTTTGTATCGTTCATGAAATCATTTGGACGAGGAACAAAAGCAAATTGGCTGAAAATCAATATGATTTTTTGGTGGTGGCCTTCCCGGAATTCATTCGGAATTCGTCTCTCCAATTGTCGACCCAGCACTCCATGCAACGTATTATCTATAGACGGCCATTTTGTTGTCCATTGTTCATGAAATCATTCAGACGAGGAACGAGAGCAAAGTGGCTGAAAATCATTGAGATACTTTTGTGATGACCGATGGCAGTTGGACGATCTTGGAAATTTATGCGGAATTCATTCTTCCCAGTGTTGACAAGGGCATTCCAACCACCGTACTATCTGATAATTTCGACGGCCTTTTATTTGCCAGAGATACTCATAACATTTTGACGAGGAACCAAACGAATAAAATGGAAATGCCCAAGAGACATGGTCTTTTATTTTATGATCGTTGGGCGATTTTTGTGATTTATTTTCGGAATTCGTTCCATATATCTCGCAGTCATTGGTTGCGAACGCTCAATCTTTTGCCAGCGTACTACGCTTTTAGAGAGGTTTATAAGTTCGTTTTTGGTTTAAGTATAAATCCTAAAGGGGAAAAAATGTACTTCTAGTAGGAGTAGGAAACCCACGTTCTTTGTGGTCGTCGCCATATTGAGTATTCTGCGCCTCCCGTTTTGATAGAGCGGATAGCAAGCCATAAAGGTGCATCAAGGGGGGTATCGTTCGATTGCAGTTCGTCCAGCGACAGCGCTCTTGGCATCCCATTAGAGCGATGTGCCAAGGGATATCCTTTCTGGATCACGGATCGTTTCAAATATTCGAACTTCGATGTTAATATGTAAAAATGGAAAATGTATAACTCTTCTTCTTTCGTTGTCAAGCACAACAATTGCAAACGCTTCAGTCGTCCTTTCATCATCGCTTTCTGCATCCTGTCTCTTTTACTCTGCTTCTTGACTGTCAAAAGATCCAAAACGTTCCGATCGTGATTGTTGGCTTTGAAGTGCAGCCATTTGTTCGGATGTACATTGTATGACTGATTGTAGGAGCAATCGTCGCTTGACTTGCCGCAATCGCCGTGCCGGTGACAGGAACGGCGATATTTCGGTAGAAACGGGGAAATGCTTGTGTGTTGTTGTTGTTGTTGTTGTTGTTGTTGTTGTTGTTGTAGTAGGCATGTCCGATGCTCCCGTCAAGGAAAATGATGCCATGGAACCACCGCTGCTGAAGGATGGAAGGATGGGAAGAGAGGAAAATGAAGGTGAACTGGTCGGTTCCATGCTGTCAAGGAACATACCACTGATATCCGACTGCATTTTAACTCTTCTTCCGTATCGCCTGAGGGCAACAGATGTTGTGGAAGAATCTTCGTTTGCTTGGCCCGTGAAAGAGGATACTGTGTCAACAGTAGAAAAGTTGTTTTCGCTATTCATCATCATCATGTTCATCGTGCTTACGTTGGGGCAGTCGGCAAAGTATAAGTAGTGTTAAAAAAAGACTTTCGTTGTGGAGGAGAAAATTCGCAGAAAGTCTGGAAGTTATTATGATACAAAGAAAGAAGATAAAATCTTCAACGATGGGAGATCTTTTCCAAGACATTGCCTGTCCTGCCTGTGTCTTCGCATAGAATGGTGATCGTGCACAGCGAAATCCACTCTGTGTTCAAGTTTTCAGCTCAGCCCTTCTTCCTTCTTTCCCTTCTCCTCTCCGTTATTTTATTCGCTGGAGCGAAGGACGTCAGAGGTTTCAATTAGAAGCACTTTATCATTGATATTGTTACTTACAGTTAGTGTTATCTTGATTCCTCTCATAATTAATGAAAGAATGTCGATGATTCACCACCTGTTCTGGGTTTCCAAGATTGACAAAGTCAAGATAATGTATTACAGGACGGTTGGGTAAATCCGGGTTTTCTTCTTTCATTCATGGTTTGGTTCTTTTCATTCATTCGTGGAAGACATTCATATATATGGTTGATAGCGAAGACAAAAAATCAACTAACAAATCTCTGTTATTTAGGAATGTTTCATCAATTGCCCCCTGATTTTTTAATCGGGGGAAATCGTGCGCTTCGGTGCGCTTCGGAGAAACTTGGTGCGCTTCGGAGAAACTTGGTGCGCTTCGGTGCGCTTCGGACAAATTTGGTGCGCTTCGGTGCGCTTCGGACAAATATGGTGCGCTTCGGTGCGCTTCGGACAAATTTGGTGCGCTTCGGACAAATTTGGTGCGCTTCGGACAAATTTGGTGCGCTTCGGACAAATTTGGTGCGCTTCGGTGCGCTTATCGGACAAATTTGGTGCGCTTCGGACTAATTTGGTGCGTTACGGACAAATTTGGTGCGCTTATCGGAGAAACTTGCTGCGATTGGGTGCGCTTATCGGACAAATTTGGTGCGCTTCGGTGCGCTTAGTAGGAGAAACTTCGTGATCTGGCTTCTGTGTACTTTTATTATTGTTATGTTTGGATTTCATTTACAGTTAGGCTTCCGATGCCCTCGATGTCGCTCAATGCCTTCTTGCTTTTCTTTGTCATGGTGAAACTCTTGTTGCCGTAGTCTTTATCACTGTCGAAGAACTGGGATGGATATTACCAACTGTAAAACACTACCTACGATAGTGTTAGATCTCTACGTGAGTTTCCATGACCTTCCGTGAGCTTCGGTGAGCTTAATCTTCGTGAGCTTCGGTGCGCTTAATCTTCGTGCGCTTCGGTGCGCTTAGCAAAAACTTCGTGCGCTTCGGTGCGCTTAGCAAAAACTTCGTGCGCTTCGGTGCGCTTAGCAAAAACTTCGTGCGCTTCGGAGAAACTTCGTGCGTTTCGGTGCGCTTAGCATCCCCTGATTTATTCGGGGAACGCAGTTTTAAGCGAGGGATTTTTAAGGAATAAAATATGAGCTTAAACACTGATGTTTGGTAAATTTCCATGACCCAAATGAACAGTCTGCGCATATCGCGCACGAACAACGAAAGACTAATTCAGTACTGAATCAAATTTACCCAACCGTCCAGCCTTGCCGAAACACCGCGGAAAGTTGGAGTATCTCCCGCGGTGACAACCTCTTTCTTTACTACGGTACTACTACACACCGTGAATAAACGTATTTCGCGCACTTCCAACGATCTGGTGATCGTGTCAAGCGCATGCACGATCTTTGGTGGGATCCAACTCCGATTACCGGTATGATACAACGGAACTACGGTACGTCGAACCAGCTACCGTACGTACGATGGTGCTAGGGTAGTATTATAGTATGTTACAATCCTACTATATGCCTTATTATGACATCGTAATCATGAAATAATGGTTATAACCTCTGCCATTGAAGATTCGAAAAAAAAAACTATTATACTCTAAAACACCGTAGCGCAACGTTAAAGAAGAGAGAGGAAAAGAATCGAAACACACAGTCAAGAGAAGGGACGGATTGGGTTCGCATTTTTAGCTTCTATATCTTTCGCAGCTGTTCCAGGAAATGTCATCTTGGGAACGTTCTGTCTTGTCCTTCCTCCCAGTTCCTTAATTATGAAGCCATTAAAGGCGATTCCTTGGTCCTTCGTCTATTATTATTTCTTCTTCGTTTGTCTGCAACACGAACCCGAACATGACTTCCAGCATCTCTCTCCCTGGAAGGTTGCTGGACTAAGTTTTCCACAATCATCTCCCCAGGCACCCAGTCTATCTCACAAAAAAATATTATCGAATGCAATTTTTCAAATCGCCAACACTTCGACCACGATATATTATCTTTTCCAAAACAGCAACGTATCCATAATGACAGCCAAGACAAACACAGCTTCCTCCATGACCGTCCAAGATCCTAATGCGGTACCCGATTACACCGGCAAGGCCAAGGAACGACGCGCGGCTGAAAAGTCGACTACTACAGCGTCGTTGCACACACAACATCATCGGTCGGAAATTGTGGACTATGCGCCGCCGTGCATTCCTCGTGTCGCTGATAAGAATAAGACGGTGCCAAAAGGTTCAGTCGTTGGACACTTTCACTCATTGTCTCTAATTGACGCATGGAAGCAATTGGACGTAATCTATTAACAGACATACGATATCTGAGCCAAACAAAAAAGCCAAGGCATTCTTGGTTGCACCGTTACGTTGATCTTTCCTTACACCAAAATAGAATAAACGAATAAAAAACAAGAGATTTTGACGACCAGACTGTATTCTAAGTCGAACAAATTCATGGAAGATAGAATTTTTTTAGGGAAAATTGGTTGCTTCTGTGACAAGCACGGAATTATCGTCTATTTCATTTATCGGTATTATATTTTATTGCAAAACGATGAAGGATGTACCACGTTTGATGACATTCCCCATCGTGCGGTCTGGAAGACCATCAGCCTCGTCTCCAGCCAGAAACGTCGGATCGGTTTATGTTGTCTCATCACAATCATCTTTTTCAAAACAGAGATTTTAGCACATTCAAATCACTCAGGCTCTTTGAGAACAAGGAACCTTGTAGTAGAATAATGGTGTATTCGTTGATTTTCTTTGAAGTAAAAGTTATTTTGGCACAGAAGGATACGATTCATTTGATGATGGCATTCGTAAAGCATCGGTCTCTTGTACTAGCAAGATAGGCATTCTTGGGCATTCACGAGGACTTTCTGCTGCTGGAGACTCGGACCGACAAGAGTACTCGATGTGTCGAGGGCTAATAGATCGAAGATGATATCTTGGACTGCCTGTTACTACCCTACAGATCGAATCATGGTGCCCCAAGTGCTGGTCTGATACTACGGCGATCGTCCGTCCAGTAGTATACAAAGGTCCCGCAAAAGAGTTTAGATCTTGAATGTTCAACAAGTTACTGATGAAATCGTCCAGGGGTGGTCCCATGGTTCTGTCAGAGGTTTTGAAATAACAGAGATGAAGTGACATGTATGAGTAGACGATGAGGAGTGTTGCTTCTTCCAGTCCAAGACAGTTTATAATTGTGACATATTGCAAAAAAGATTAAGTAAAGCAACTCCAAGAGCTTCTGGTGGATTTTTTTATTGCCTTTCGTGTATGTGTTTTTGTCCGCGAAAAGGAGATGGATCGTGGAAAAGCACGCATCCGCGAGAAGCGATTGGGAGGGAATCTTTGGACGATTGCCGGAACGGACATAATATGGAAATAATAAGGGGATACTTAATTTTCTGAACTGCCCAGAAAGGCCTTTCTCACCGTTGGGCAGTCCAAATCATCTAGCTAGCTTTTTAATTAGGAGGCGCACCTTCCGTATTCGGAGGTAAGAGCCCAAGGGGGTTGCGGCACTGATCACGCGACCATTGAAAAATTCTCTGAGAGAACCAACAACTTCATGAACTTCAAACATCGATTATCAGCCACATGCTACATAGGTACCGGTATCGTACTTGTACGGTAGTAGTAGTACCCTAAAGAAGAATGTAAAATTCTGCACCAGTTAATACGGTGTGTTTTGGGGTGGGCATTTTCATCATCAGTCTATGAACCAACAACAGTACGACACAGTTCATTGCATTTGGTTGACTCCCTTCTCCTTTCCAGCTCTCCCTTCGCTGCTACAAAGAAAAACCACACAAATTAACAGTAAACACAAGAGTACAAGTAATAATCATTGTTTCCTTTTTTTTCATTTTCTTTTTGCAAGTACTATCTTTCTTTGTTCGAAATAATCCACCACCGCCCAGCCAACAACAACAAAACCGTCGATGCGTTTCTTTATGCCAACAGTGCGGTCCGTGACGAATTGCCTTGCGATTGTTTTCCGGCCCGTTTGGCCATGTCGGCTTGGATCCGGCGAGCATTGGAACGAGTGGCTGCGGCACCATCGGACATGACTTGAGATCGGTACTGACCAAACAAATCATCGAATGTGGAATTGGTCACACTGCTGCCGTCCTCCGGATTGTCACTGTACAGAGCTTGGACGGTACCCCTGTCACAAATCCACAACGTGTTGGCAAAAATGCGCAAGAATCCTTGGTTGTGGGAAACCATCACAATGGCACCCTCAAAGGCTTGCAGTGCCGCTGCAAGGCTGTCTAACGTTTCCAAATCCAAGTGATTGCTGGACTCGTCGAGTACCAAGACATGTGGAGCGTCGGCCATTTCGGTACAAAAGCACAACCGCATACGTTCTCCTCCCGACAAGGTTTGGATGAGACGATGTGCGTGTTCTCCACCCAACCCAAAGGCTCCTAGATATTGTCGCACGTTGCTGCCGTAGCCCTTGTTGGAGGCACGTTCGATCGCTTGGGAGGATGCTTGTCCTTCTTTTAAGAATTGTTCGGCATATTGGACCACAGTCAAGTGTCCGTACTTTTCCAACTCTTCCACACTGTACTGTGATACATGTCCGATACGAATGTTGGGATGTCGCCGGATCCGTCCCGATGTGATTTTGCCGTTTTCGTCCTTGGTAGAACTGCCGAGTTCACCGGTAAGTAGTTTGATGAGAGTACTCTTGCCACATCCATTCCGACCGACCAGTGCGATTTTGGAACCTCGATCAACGGTCAACGTCAAATGTTTCAACAATTCGTTTGGATGGGACGAATACTGAAAACTAAGATCCTCCAAAGTGATGACGGGACTTTTAGCATCGGTGAGACTGGTTGGCCAGGTCGGATTGGGAAATCGTAACGTCAGGACACGTTCGTCTTGTTCAATCTCTACATGTTGTCCCATACGGGCACTTTTCATATCCATTTTGGCAAGAGAAAAGTTTTGAAATCGTTTTCCGTCTTCTCGAAACATCCCGATTCGATCCAATTTCTTGTCCTTGATCATTTTGGCTTGCCGTTGTTTGTTGGGATCGGCCGATTTCTTGTTGGATTGTGCCTGTTGTTTCTGTACAAACTCGAGCGCCTTTTGGCGTTGTTTTTCTGCCGCTTCTAGCTTGTTACTTTGCATAGACGTTCGTTCTTGTACTTGTCGTTGGTATTCCCAATAATCGCCTGGATGGTACGTCAATCGTTGATGGTTCATAACGATGATATCGGTAGTGACGGCACCGAGAAAGTCTCGATCGTGACTAATGACCATGATGGTCAAGTCTTGGCATTTATCACTGGTGAGGTATCGTTGCAACCATAGAATACCATGCAAATCAAGATGATTGGAAATCTCATCGAGGAGTAACAAATCGACCGTGTGTTGGACGAAGAGTGCCCGTGCCAAGCTCAATCGCATCTTCCATCCGCCGGATAATGTATGTGTCGGTTGTTGGATCATTTGTTTGGTAAATCCAAGTCCCTTTAAAATGTCTTTCGCCCGTTGTTCGGCGGTATCCCCATCGATGGCCTCCCAATCGAGTAAGAGTTGTTCGAGTTTGGCAGCATTTTCGAGTACGTCAACACCCTGTTCCAACAAGTTTTCGACTTTGGTTTGTTCTTGTAGGATGTTGGAACGGTTGGTATCCGCCTCCAGTACGGCTTGGAGGGTTGTTAGGTCACTGTCATCATCCAAAAGTTGTTGATTGACGAGCAATACGGAATAGTTGTGTGGCAATCCTGGAATCAAGTGTTTGTGCAAGGCCTGGAATAGTGTTGATTTTCCGACACCGTTCCTACCGAGCAATCCATACCGATGTCCCTTATCGATGGTCATGATAGAATCTTGCAACAGGGTCTTGCCTTGGAATTGTAAACTAACAGAGGGCAGATACAAGTTTGTGTAATTGTCTCCATAATACCTGACACCACGTCCACCCTTGCCACGTCCACCCCATTGAGACTGTTCCGCTTGGACTTGTTTCCAAGCCGATGAATGGTCGTTCAGTTCCAACAAATCTTCGTTGATATCATGGGTTTTTGGTTGATTTTGTTTTTCTTGTTGTACGTCGTCACTGTCGTCGTCGTCATTGTCATTGTTGTTGTCCGTTTTGGTTTGTCGTCGTTGTTGTAGCTTTTTGTTTCGTCGTCGTTCGAGTCGTTCTTGTTTGTGAGACTTGAGATTTTTCTCCTTGTTCTTACTTTTGTTGTTGTTCGTCTTTGGAGACGTGTTTATGTCACCTCCCCTTTCGGTGGACATTGTTGTTGTTGTTGTTGTAGTTGTAGCGACCGTGTATTTGGATATGGAAGGTGTTGTTGTCGTTGAATCATCTACTGTTGTAAATGGAATGGGAGATACTGTTGTTGTTGGTGTTGCTGCTGCTGCTGCTGCTGTTGTTGTTGTTGTTGGTTTTGCTGCTGCGACCGTTGACGTACTATGAGTACTATTGATCGCATCCTTCTTCGTTTTTTGATTTGCCTGATGGAGTATGGATAGTATCTCTTGACAGACAGATTCTGTTTGTAGGAACTGTCGCAACGTGGATAAAACAGCATCGTCATCCACATCCTCATCATCATCGTCACCATTGTTGGTGCCGATTGCAGATTCCAAATAACTGACGAGATATTCCACAGTATCATCGTCCAACAATTCCTCCACACTATCATCGTCATGACGATCCGATTGGTCGGGACGACGTTGTTGTAAAATACATCGAATCTCATCACCAATCGTTTCTTCTTGCTGTTGTGATGGTGACTGTTGTTGTGAATCAGCTATCATGGTTACAAAACAAAACAAAACAATAGCAACTTTTACTGTCCAACGAGAATATATTATTATTTTATATGATGGCTTTTGTTGTGATGATACCAATACACAGTTTCTTGAAAAGAGAGGGAGAGATAGAAATGGGACGTCGAGTGATTGCTTTTATGCTTCCCACTTCTTTTGGTTTGTCGAACAACGAAGAAAGGTTGGGAATGGGAACAACGCACGACTGCTCTTTCGCACGTACCTATTCGCATCGCCTATTGGTGATACATCATACGAACCTAGCTACCGTAGGTACTGACTTTATCATACAATGATGCGTTTCTACTACCTTATTAGGACTACTAGCTAGATATCGTACATACATATATATGTATCTACAGTGTCGAACTACTATAAGTACTACGTGGTACTACCCCGTACTATGATACGTCCATAGAGAGAAACATTTATTATCATCGTCACCACCATGGTCCATTCTCCTTGCTCTGTCAACAACAACTAATAACTGTAACTTCAAAGTCAATACATTCACAGTCAATTCACCGTCACGGTCAAGTTGGATCCAAATACGGTACGGGTAGTAGTCTCTTCCAAAAAGAGAGAATACCGGTAGTACGTAGTGATCTACTGTATGTCCACTTTTACCGCAATCCATTGTTCACTGTCAACATCCAACATCATCTCTCATCATCTTCCATCATCATATTATCAATAACAGTATACAACTACAACATAAAAGAAAATCCAACATGACAACAACAGCGGATGGAACAGTCCAACGTTCATTGTATTATCCCCCTTTTCCGTTCAACAACTCCATCTACCAACAGTATTGCACCACACAATGTGACACCACCACAACAACAACACACCAAACAACATGTAACAGCAACAGCAACAAAAATGACAACGCCAACGACGACGACATCATACTCAACGATGACGACGACGAACCGCCGTACGAATACGTTTCGTACGTTTCTCCCAAAACGATCGTCACTGAGACCGTGTATCATTTTTTTCGTGGTTGTGTCTATGGCGCGGCGTACGGACTCGTCACACCCTTTTATACGCCGGGATCGAAGGGATATCGGTTGGAGGTCCAAACGGGCGTCTTTCGTCCCGCCCCGCCCTTTGCTTCTTCCAACAACGTAGCGACCTTGTTCACGACGACGGTCCCGTCCTACGCAGTATTGATGGGAAGTTTGTTGGCATGTCAACGTGCCAGTTGTAAGACACTCGAATACGTCCGGGGGAAGAGTGATCCATGGAACGACACCTTCGGATACTTCATGGTCGTTCCGTATTATCAGATCTGTTTGACGAAACATGCACTGTGGCATAATCGGATCGTCGGTGGTATCATCCTCACAAGTTTCGCCATGGCCAATTGGCCGTAATCGATATACTACTATAGTAAGTAATAAACACTACTGCTATACGTAACACGTGTGTTTTTTTAAATGTTGTTGTTGTTGTTGTTGAAATGATATACGTGGTATTATACGTATGTCAGATATCATTCTCATAGGACCGGTAATTTACAAAACCAGTGAAGTTTGTATCATAGATCGGAGATGATCAGCAATGGATTTCCATTTTCAATCTTACCGTACTAGTCTCAATCGCTCTGACTGTGGATCAGTTTCCATATCGAGGAAAAGGTAAGTCGTTTCTATTGTTTGTTCCTGACAGTCTTTCTACTAGAGTAGAGTAGAGACGTACCATACACATTTTTTATTGCAATAGAGAGACGAAGCACGAGAAACACCACCAGAATTGCCATTTACGACTCTCTAGCTAGTAGAGTAGATACCGTAGTGCATGTATGATAGACGGGAGAAGGCTCCTCATCAGCAGGTGTTCATACAAACACAGCCCGGGACCAGCTACTGTCAAGTACGTATGTACGTACTTACCATATTATTTGGTCTTTCCCTCTCCCCTGTGACTGTGAATGATGTATGTTGATTCCAAAAAATCTTCGATCCGGAAATCCATTCATTTTTTTTTTCACAAAAACGATTATTTACCGGTTCATATATCCCTCTCTTCATGCTTTTTGACCTTACAACAAAAGCAGCACACTACAGCACTACTGTCTATATACTTTGTCAACTTCCATTTTTAGTAATAGCAGTTTGACAGTTACGATCATGGGTTCGTTTGGAAAAAAGACCAACAACAATAGTAATAATCCAAAGAAGAAGAAGGTACCCAAAGGCAAAAGGGCACGAGCCAAAGCCAAACTGGATCGACAATGGGGTGAAATCCAACAACAACAACAACAACAACAACAACAACAAAATACGACAGAAACATCATCATTCCGTAGGGGAAAGAGTCGTTTGTTATCAAAGACGCCCAACGACAAGACTCAGGTGGCGGAAGCGGAAGCAGCAGTAGCCAAAGAAAACAAAAATCGGCATGTTACTCCCCACCAGAAATGGAAGCAACAACAACAACAAAAACAACAGTTCGTTCATCCTATTAATGGGGATGATGATGAATCATCGTCATCATCTTCTTCTTCTATATGTGTTCGATCCGATGATGACGAAGATTCCTCTGACGTCCATTCGTCGTCTATAGAAATCAAAAATCCCCTCCAAGAGTTGGTCACCATGATTCGAAACAAGAAGAAGAAGAAGAAGACGAAGAAACAATCCACCTCGTCGTCTTTGTTCTCCAACCAGCAACGAACCGATCAGAAATTACGTCACGGTGCATCCATGTCATCCGATAGTGGCAGCAATAGCAACAGCCACAACAACAGTGAAGATGATAATGACGATGATGATGATGATGACGAGGAGTCGTATCGTAGTGATAGCAGTCATCACGATTACAACAACAACGACGACGACGACGACGACGACGATCCAAATGAGAACGAAACAGTTGTTGAATTGGGGATTGATATTCCAACCACGTCCACGTCCAACGATAAGGACGATTTCTTGTTGTTTCTGCGACATTTTCGGCGACCACCACTCTCCAAGGACGAACTATCTAGATTGTCTCCACAAAAAACCACAAGGGACCGTACCATTCCAACAACAACAACAAAGATCCCTATTCAGTCCACAACGACCAGTCATGATGATGGTACCGTGGAATTACAAGTCCAAACAACAACAGCAGCAACAACAACAACAACCTTGTCCAATCAACGACAGGGTAACATGGCAGACCAACTACAAGCAAATGAGGAAACGAAGGATATGCAACAGTTGCTCTCCTTGACGACACATCAACAATGGCAAAGGGAGGCATCGGCAATCTTTACCGATCACACCAACAGTCTATTGCAACGACAATGGAATTCTGTCCATGGAATCGATACCAATAAGAACAAGAAGAAGGACTTTATGGATCCACTTCAAGCACCGCTCTACTCGTTCCTTTCTCGGTATTGTGATACATTGGTCACGACAACTTCTACTCCGACTACTGCCGGGTCGTCATACACTCTTTGGAAAAAAGCGCAAAAGGAGCAAGACCAATGGCATCAAATGTATCTGTTGCACATACTCAATCACGTACTGACCAAACAACTGATTATCAAACGAAACAATCAAAAAGAAGGATCATCCGAAATAAATGAACAAGTCCAACAGCAACACACAACTACAACAACAAAAACAACTGCTACGACCACCACTGACGACGACGACGACAACGATGATAGTATTAGTATGGACACTGAAATGCTTCGAGATCAAGGATTTACACGGCCGGCTGTATTGGTATTGTTGCCCACCCGTGGTACGTGTCATGAATTCATTTCCAACATGTTGCGACTGTTGGGAACCGATCTTGATCCAACCATTCACGAACGATTCCAAGCCGACTATGGAGAATTGGTCGACGACGGTAACGATGGTGATAATCATGACAATACGAATAGCAAGAATTCCACTTCAGAAAAGGAGATGCGTCGCAAACAAGTCTTGAAACAAAAGGGACGCGAATGGAACAAGCTCTTTGGTGAAACGGCCAATCAAGACGATGATTTCAAAATTGGAATTGCCATATCAAGCAGCAGCAGCAACAACAACAAGAAGAAGAAGAAGCACAACAAGAACAATTCCAATCAGAATCAACCCCAATCTCCAATTTCGGTACGTTTGTATGCCGACTTTTTCAACAGTGACATTATCGTGGCATCGCCGTTGGGATTGAAAATGGTGCTGACCAACCATGATGAGGATGCCGGCGATGACGACGAGGAGAAGGGCCGATCCTCCAACGTCGATTTTTTGTCCAGCATTGAAATTTGTCTCCTGCAACATTCCGATGTCATGTTGATGCAAAATTGGGACCACGTCAACGACATTTTGGATGCACTCAACCAGCCGCCACAACATAACAACAATACCGACTTCTCTCGGGTCCGACAGTACCTGTTGGAAGGGCAAGGTGAACATTGGCGGCAATTGATCCTTTCGACCAAGTTTGTAGACCCTACCTTGATTTCTTCATTCAAACGGTTCGGTAAAAGTCATTCGGGATCCGTCAAGGTCCGACGCAAGACACCCAGTGACGAAGCGTCGATTGCTTCGGTCCTACTTCCCATTACGCAAGTCTTTCACAAGGTCCCCGTCGGGTCGTTCGCACAACAAAGTCAAGCCAAAGTTGAGTACTTTGTGAAGCATCTGTTGCCACAAATCCAAAAGCATCAACAGAAGCATACCCTCGTCTTTATCCCATCTTACTTTGATTACTGTTCCCTCCGTAACGCCTTTTTGAAACTCGAATCGGTATCGTTCGTGTCCGTGACGGAATACAGTCGTACCAGTGAGATCGGTCGAGGTCGGGCACGGTTCTTACAGGGGCGGAAACCGATCTTGTTGTATACTGGTCGGGCCCATTACTTCCATCGACATGCCATTAAGGGGATCAAACATTTGGTGTTTTTGGGTCTCCCCGAACATGCATCCTTTTATGCCGAGTATGTGAATTTGATTGGTACCTTGGGTGCTAGCAGTACAAACAAAAAGGTAATGGAAAACGACGACGACGATGATATTATGGACATGGCAGATCATTCGGCAACGAGTTGTGTGGTGTTGTTTACCAAATACGAAGCGCATGCTTTGGAACGAGTGGTCGGAAGCAAGAACTGCAGTCAAATGCTGTCCAGTTCTAAAAGAACCTTTATGTTTCACTCGTAACACAAACAATAAAATACCAATAATAACTAACATGTCATCTAAAGCATTGATCTATCTAGTAGGGTTGCCTTCTGTACGTCTGTGCGTGCTATCTTAAACTGCGTCGTCTCTCGGTGCCAATAGATCGGAATCGTTTTGTGAGAAGTTTTGCGGCTTTTGTGGTTGTTTCGCCTGGAAGAATAGATGATTTGCCACTTGGAGTCGTCGCCTCTGCTCTGGATTACTTCTCTCTGAGGATTCTCTTGTCCAACACGAATCCTCTTACTATGGTAGAGTTTGGGAGCTCAACACATTACAGACTGACTGTTGTTCTTTGCAGATCCGTTCTCCAAGAGTCTATGTGTTGGAGTATTCATTGAGCAAAAAGTTGAGTTATGGTGAGACATTTCTTGAACGATGGCCACATCAAAAGTGATGGCATGGTATATCTGGATGGAGCTGGTGGCGCCCGGAGCCAAATCCTTTCTCTCACAGTGTATTCTTTGAATTATCGGTAATCGATGTATGTAGCGTCCATGCCAGAGCTAGAATCGTCATCTTGGATAATAGGAACGTAGTCTTTGTAGCTGTCTTTTTGGAATCAACTTGACCAATGGAACAAATAAGACCAATGGAACAGTTTGTTTCCTCCTGTATCATGGATTTCAAGGAGAAACCTTGGGTTGTCATCAGAGGTCCGACCAGAAGTTGAAGAACGTCGTTTGCCATCTAGCCCTTGGGAAGCAATGGTGATGGTTGATGGGTGTATAAAGACGGTATTCGTCCTTGGAGGGGGACAGTCATCTGTGGATTGTCGTTATCGTAGCAAAGCAGCACCGTATAGATCGATTTGCATTCCACCCGCCAGTGACTTTTTCTTGGGTTAGATCCGAAGCATTTACTGATCCTGTCTCATCTGTGTGGGTGGCTAAATGGGAAGATGTTGTGATCTACCCTTGAACTTCGAACATGCTTTCGTCTTGTCTCGTCGTCTTGCGCGTTCCAGGAAAGTAATTCCTTCGACACGTTGTACTACGTACAATTGTGTCGCCACATACTCATACGTAAAAGTATTCATCCTCTTAACTCGTATATGGTGTACCCCCGTGTTCCGAACCAAAGCTCTTTTGCGGGAAAACTCTGACGAGATGAGGTCTGTTTCGTAGCATTCGGCGGTATTTTGTTGTTGTTGTTGTGTGCGACGGTTACGAGTGATGAGATGTTGATGTGTGTCATTGGGGCTCTTCGGCGTTGCAAAACATTCCTGCGGGTAAATTCAGCATCTCTGGAAGTTTTTTTTGTCTTGGATGCCTTCGCGGCAACAATCAAAGGCTTCGGTTTTTTGCGATCTGGATGTTGTGATGCTAGCAGAGTAGAACTGTCGCCGTATCATATAGCGTCGTGCCAATGACACTTGATTGCAGCAGCATCAGTCATACTTGTCGTATTGCTTTTAGACCACATCCGATTATTGGCTCAAGATGTATCATATGTACTCCGGAGTCCGGAGTCCGGAGTCCGGAGTATGACATGACATAGTCTACTATTGGTATTCATGTAACATATGATACATATACCGGTATGATACGGTTCGTCATTACTTTGCCCCCAAAATAATACGTAGTAAACTAAAAATAGTGTTACAACCCCCCTCCCGTTCTACATAGTTTTTCTCGTCTGTATGTATTTCGTCAGGCCCAGTCTCTCTCTCTTCGGGGCCATCCAGAGATTCGACAATTCATTTTTTCATTTTATTACACATGATTTTTATTTTCCGTACTACTGCTGCCGAAGGTATCATCATACGCGGTGTATTGTGTTCCAAAAAGCTGCTGGTGTTGCTCTTGACGTCTTTGGCAGAGCGGCTACCTACTACAGCTTCCTCTAAACGTCAAAAAAGTTTTTGACAAAGCAGAGAAAAGCGATCTCTACCGAAAGTATACTTTTTTTAGTGCAGAAAAAGAGTGCCTACTGCAGGACGACAACCATGTCACCACCAAAGCAGGAAGGAGGAACGAAAACGACGAACACGTCGATGCGATCGAATTCCAGAGGCAACGGCAGGGTTGGGAATGGCAAACCAAAAAAGAAAGGATCCGTCCATCAACCAACAACGCGATCTAAAAAGTCCAACAAATCTTCTTCTTCGTCTTCTACCCCTTCGTTTTTCCCCAAACGGAAACGGGAGGTCGTGTTCGATCCGGAGGCTCGGAAACAATACCTGCGGGGGTTTTCGGAACGGAAACGACAACGACGGGCCTTCGGATTGGCCATGCAAAAGGTGAAGGATCGGCAGGCCAAGCTACAAGACCGTGCCGAACAAAAACAGGAGACCTTGCAACAGATCGAACAAGCCGAACAACAAAAGGAACAACTGATGGAAGAAGTGTTACGACTGGAAAAGGAACAATCCAAGAACGATACGGATGATGATGAGGAGGAGGAGGAAACGAACAATGATTTCCTGGAAAGCGACAGTGATAACGATGATGACGATGATGATGATGATGCTTCTACCAATAACAAGAAAAGGAAACGTTCTACCGACAAACGTGCTACGGTTGTAGACACCAAAGTGTACGATGACACTACTACCGAAAAGACATGGGGAGGACAAGTGACAGTTTCAGTGGTACAACTTGGAGACATCAACGACGACGACGACGAGGAGGAGGAGGATTGTCCTCAGAGCAAGAAGAAGAAACCGAAAAAATCGGTCGATGTCGAACAAAAGTATGCTGGCAATGTGCAACGGTACATGGACCAACTCAAAGGCAATCTGCCCGGCAAACATGCCAAAAATGGTACTACTACTAGCAGTAAAAAGCGCAAGGGAAGGAACGGTGCCGCCGATATGAAGGGCATTGGAGGCAGTGGAAACTTGAAGATTGCCTCGAAACTACTACATAAATCCAAAGACAAATCAAAGATGGCGATGCAAGGCAACGGATCCAAAAAGGGAAAGAAGAAGCACCAGCACCAGCGAAGAAGGTAAAAATGACGACACTATAGTTCTTACTTGCTAGTACTGAAAAGTTTTGGAACATGTGCACTACCTAGAGTAATAAGTACCAGTAGTCATGTAACACGTACCGCTACTCTCATCATGTCAAATTCTAACTAATAAAACGGAAAAAAGAATCATGTCCCAGCGGAGGAATTGGCCTTTTTACTCTTGCTCGAGCAAATCATCCCCCCGTATAACTCACAATCTTGTCCAGACTACACAACAAAGAGGTGGAATTACGGAATTACTCTATATTTTTAATTTTCCACCGAACAACAAACAGCAGAAACCCTATCTGTCAACTACGACTAGCTAGTAGTAGAGCTACTCGTATGTAGCAAGAGCAGAGACTACGGTACCTACCACGGAGTAGCTACTCTAGTAGTTCCCCGGAGCATAGGGTTTTTTACTACTCTCTTTATCATCTGGGAATAAGAAATCAGACAGATGATGACACTCGGAAGCACATGAAATAGATAGAGTGGACGACGTGAAATACTGTCGTATGTATAGAGTTGATGAAGTTGATGCAGAATCAACGGATCAATTTTACGTAAATTGCCTTTCTTGTGTAAAATATGGGTGTGACATGATGATATTCATTTCTGTAGATATATATTGCCGTAGTAAGAACCACATGAGTTCCGACGGTTGGGCGCACCTTATTTCAAGCTGCAAGAGGGTGCGGAACGGTCCAGTGGCATGTTTTTTGGGATGGCAGCTCCCATCACGCCAATCGTGTTATGAAAAATGGACTGCAGAGTGTATAAGTTGAGAAAAGCCATCCGTATTTTTCGATTAACTGTTAATAAATACTCTGTCAAAATTACAGTTCGCGCGTAACTTCGCTTCCTTCCAGTACTACTACCGTGACACGACGAGGCATGTTCGTCAAGGATCGCTTTGTTCTCCCTCCCCTTTGGTACCCTCTCCGTACCATAAAATTCGAAAGCAAGCAAGATAGAAAAGTCTTTTTTGACGACAGTACGGTATATTTCATTCAACACTTCTGTCACTACAGTATAGCACTGTCAATTCAACTCGAAGATGTCACCCAAACCTGTGTTTACCGCCGTCTCGTTCACCACCACCGCTTCCTCTTTGGGACACGATGATGATGTTCGATCAATGATTACACAACCCCTTTTGGTAGATGAAGAACAGCAGACGGATGACACCATTATCATCTTGAACAAACCGAGCAACAGTCAAAACTCTGATGCTGCTGCTATTGTAACCAGCGCCTGCAACTCCCGCTTTTTGGTCTTGGGAGCTTTGACGGGATTCTTTATTCAAGTTGTTTCTTTGGGTGCCTACGCACTCCTGTTGCTACAATACAACAACACTGCTAGTGACATTGACACCAACAAGATGGACCACATGGCGTGGTGGCCATCTTGGAAGACTGATGGCAGCGAACACATTTCTATGTCAAGCATGATCACGGTAGATTGGTTCTTGTACGGCATTTTGTCGGTTTTGACCCAAATTGATCTTGTCATTTACGTATTGATTTGGATCGCCTTTACCTGTACCATGACACGCAATGGCATGCAATTTTTGCGTTTCCACTATCAAGATTCATCTCTGCGGCGTCGAGGTGTCTTTGTGTTAGGTGTCTACTTTTTGGTCGGTATTGTCGTGGGTGCTTTTGGTGCATGGAGTTTGATTGATATCTACTTGGGATTTCCCATTCCCTTTTCCCCTATTATCGCGACCGTCGTCATCGATTTGGTACTCTGTTATATGATGGTTTGGTGTTATGATCTCGGACAACGGCGAGACAGAGTTTCGGGAGACGAGACGGACTATGACGAAGATGATGATGATTGCGATGACGAAGAAGCCAACTGTGTTTGCTGCTAGGCGTGTTGCTCATTCGAGGATACGACTACTACATGCATGATGCAAGGGATACTTTCTATATATTACTACTACAGTTTACTCCATAACTTGGTGGTAATACAAGCCTGGTGGTTGCAGTCGTCATACGATGCAGATACCAAATGATGTTTTGGGGGGACAAAAGACGATCCAACTGTCCAATATCTACCATCCTGGCCATCAACGCCAGTGGCCTCTGGCCTCTATTCTCAAGCGTATGATACCAAATTGTTGTTGTTCCTTACACAAAAAATAGATTACTACTGTTCTTTACGTAGTATCCTATTACGGTATTAATTGTAAATATTCTTCAGCTCTTCGACGGACTCCGTGTGTGGCACGCACTACATTGAGTAGTAGCAGTCTACGTCGTACTGGTATCATACACAAAGGGTATTACTACTACTTCGTTTCATGGTCCTTCGATAATTATGGCAGCAGAAGAAAAAGTCGGGAGCGGGGCTGTATCAAAAATCTTTCGGTCATTGACAACATCGAAGTCAATTATTAGAGGGAATTCTTTCGAAATGGGTCATCATTATTCAAACAATGGGTGGAATCCAACATTTACTTCATACGACTGTAGGGTACAAACTCACACACACTCAACAACAAGATGTCCAAAATTTTGCTTGGATTCACTGTCTCAGTGATGATAAGTTTCGCGGACGAATATCGACAGCTCCGATCTCGGATTTTCAACCATGATGACAAGACACCAACACGGCGTCCGCATTCGTATGGCAGCAGAAGAAAAAGTCGGGAGCGGGGCTGTATCAAAAATCTTTCGGTCATTGACAACATCGAAGTCAATTACTAGAGGGAATTCTTTCGAAATGGGTCATCATTATTCAAACAATGGGTGGAATCCAACATTTACTTCATACGACTGTAGGGTACAAACTCACACACACTCAACAACAAGATGTCCAAAATTTTGCTTGGATTCACTGTCTCAGTGATGATAAGTTTCGCGGACGAATATCGACAGCTCCGATCTCGGATTTTCAACCATGATGACAAGACACCAACACGGCGTCCGCATTCGTCCAATCCCTACGTTTTGCCGTAACGAGCGTGTCAAAAAGGAAACCGTCCGGCGAATACCCCCCCCCCCCCCCCAAAAAAAAAAAAACTAGAAAGTTGATACGAAAACCAAGAACTTCTGTACAACTTGTAACGAATGCTCCTTCCCCAATATGACAATAATGGAATGAAATTAGATCAAGATATCATTATGTTTCCCTTGTTGACCCAGCAGTGAAGAAATCTTGCATTACTGCATGTCTCAACATCGCCCATCCATCCAACGCAACACGACTATAGGGGATGGGTTCGGCGCTTTCTGGTCATTTTACCAAGGGATATGTTATACGTAGTAAAATTTTATTTGGAATGGCACAGTCTCACGCCCCGACATTTTTGGTGTATGATGCACATATCACGTCACATGGGAGAACTGTGTCATTACAAAAAATTCATGCCAACATGGAGGGGGATGTATAGCGGATTGATCGGATTTCTTTCATCACCTTGGAGGACATTCGACAAATGATTCTGCCGACCTCCTTTTTGTGATCCCGCTTCTGCCCGGATTCGTTCTTTACAAACAAGACATGTTCGTTCAGAAAGGAAGCAAATTGAAATGCTCCGATGGATTATGGATTCAGCATGCGTGCAAGCAATGCAGAACACAAAAGTCCATCCACACCCTCACAACCACGTACTTATGTCTACATACTCACTTTTGGTCGCCGAGAAGAGGTCACCATCAAAGAATGGTTCCCAACAGTGCATCCGTTTGCATCCGATAGGATAGCGTCGCTGCCCCGCCCCCACACTCAAGGCGTTTCGAACAACAGAGTCGATCGCGATGTATATTGTTACGAATGGATCGATGCGATGTTCCGAGTTCCATTCGTGTCGACTCATCATCAATCACGGATATGATGCCTGGTTTGCCCCCCGGACGGGGAAGAAGAAGAAAAAAAAAAGGAGGGAAAACAAAAAGCACACATGTATCCCTCGGAAGGATTCGTTTTTTTTCCCTCTATGTTCATTCCCTTCGTCGACTGTGAATCGCTCCACTTGACAACGAACGTGGAACGAAAAAGAGGGTGACATATTTCTCGGTCGTACGAGACGGGACGTGAAGGAAACGATTTTGCGGGAATTTTTCGCGGAAGACGACGGCGTCGTTGCGGATGAAACGTCGTTTGGGGGGGGGGGGGGGGGGGGACGAACAGGACAGGACGGGTCCCGTCTCATCCGATACGATACGACACGACACGTGACCAAGATTGCGAAGACGAAGAAAGAGCACGAGGCGTACCTATACAATATATATATAATTGGGTTGCGATTGTATGGAATTTGATTTGTAGTTACTGTATTTATATCACAGCAACAATGCTTGTAGAAAGGAGACTCGTTGTTGTATATCTTGGAGTTGTTTCTGTTGGTGTTGTTGTTGTTGTTGTTCAGTATTGTCGGTGATGTTTTCGGTAGCTACACGGATGGCGTCTTGTAGCAATAGTGACGTTGACGATGACGATGGCGACGTTGACGATTCTTCTGATGCTACTCGTAGTAGGGCTTGTTTCAACAGTTGTGTATTGATATCATCGTTGATACATAAGGCGCATAGCGTGGTGATGTATTCTTGCAACGCATCCAAATACACGCAAGGTGACTTTGTGGTACTCGGGAGAGCTGTTGTTGTTGTTGTTGTTGTTGTTGTAGCGGTTTCGTTTACAGTCTGAGACTGAGTGTCATACAGTGTTTGAATGTCGTGTACCAATTTTTCAAACAAGAGTGGTTCCCGACAGACAGCCCTTCCCGACGGACAATTGACGATGCACGCTCGTAACGTTTTCAAAACGGCAAGGGCGTTGTTGGTAGTGTTCTTGTTGTTGTTGTTGGTAGTGTTGTTGTCGTTGTTGTAAAAATCTACAATCAATTTGGGATGAATCAAGGATGGGAATTGTTGTGCAATGATTTGTTTGGCCGTGGCGTTGCCAAAGGCCAGTTTCCCCAGCAACTCCACTTGTGGCAATGACAGGGAAGGTTGACGAGACAGATGTGACAATACCTGCAGTAACTGTTGTTGTTGTTGATCGGAATTGCTGCCGTTGCTGCTACTGTCGTTGTCGTTGTTGTTGTTGTTGTTGTTGTTGTTGTTGTTGTTGTTGTTGGACGGTGACGATGATGAGTTGGACATGGAATTATTGTTGTTGTTGTTGTTGTTGTTATGACGATGATGACGATGAATGTATTAATGTTTGTGGTGTCGACCTATGACAGTAGAAGAAGACGCGTTTGTTGGTGGATAGACGAGTTGACGTCGCCGTCGTCGTTTGTGTTGTGTTGTGTGTTGTGTGTGGATAGTGGATGCACACACCTGTGTGGGCCCGAGAGCATGAAGACGGAATCTTTGGATCTCTCCGTACAAATTACAGACGAACAAGTAACCCCTTATTATTACGACACAGTATTATACAATACATTATTTATTATTATTATATATATACAGTCAATATCAAGATAAGAAGCATTTTAGTACTGTACCGGTACTCTACTACCGTATGTCGGTACCTAGTAGGGTAGCTACCGGTAGAGAGGTTCCCCCTATCGTACTGTAGCAGTTCCGTGTACCTGACTGACAGTGAAGAGTGAAGAATACGTATGAAATACATCACATCCAAGCACCATTGCACTGCTATGATACACTGAAGACAGTGACAAACAATGTTTGATTGGCTGATTCTTCTGCCATATCATACTCGTCGACGTCGTCAGTAGGTATACTGCCGTTAACAAATAATGATTGTATTCTTAAATTACTCGGGAGGGGAACGGGAGGAGGATACTACCGTACTACCGAGAATGATGGATGTTGTGTCGATTATGAAAAAAAAATACTGATCGGAGGGGCGGGGGGCGTTGGGACAGCTCACAAAGAACAAGGAACAAGAGCAGCAACAACCAAAAACAACAACAACAACACAACACCAAAAACACAAATCGGTTGACACCAGTCGGTAGCATTCTTCAACGGTAAACTTTGACAGATGTATATATAATATTATCTGTCTGTCTGTCGTGTTGCTGTCAAATTGGATTAGATTTGGATTTGGATACTTGCTTGTTTCGTTCTGTCATGGTGTTGGAATTGTATTTCCTCGTACCCAAACGCCACCAACATTTCGGTTGATTTCGTCGTCGTCGTCGTCGTCGTCGTCGTCGTGGTCTTCATTATTAGTATCATTATCATTACCACGATGACTTCCGTTTTGGCCTTGTCCCAGTCGTACGTTCTGTCCACTTCGAACAGAAGTAGAGGAGGGCGGTGCGACGCATTGTTTCCGTTGGAGGTGACAAATTCGATCGCCGCAACATTGTTGTTGACTGGTAGAAGAAGTAGTAGTAGTAGTAGAAGAAGAATTGGTACCGTTCGGCATGTTCTCGTCCTCGACGACATCATGATCACAGGGTTCGTCCTTGGGGAGACAAAAGGCGAACTGTCCTGCCACGCCTCCTGTATTGAAACGAGAACGATCGTCGGTACAGGTCAATCGTACCACAATTTGGACCGTCGTCGTACCCGTCAACGACGACGATGGGAGTGGAGTGGAAGTGACAGTTGTAGTATCGTTACTGCTGGTGATGGTAGTGGCAGTGGTACTGTTGTTGTTGTTGCTGATGGGGGTGGCAGTAGTATTGTTGCTGTTGTTGTCACTGTCGGTAGTGACTGTATTGGCCGTAATACAGGTACAAACAACTCCCATGTCCAATCCAAACACTTCTTCTAAATCTCGTCGTTGTAAACATCGTTGAAGTTCGTCGGGATCGATATCGGAAATAATTTCAAGACTCCCTTGTTGTTGTTGTTGTTGTTGTTCTTGATTCCTTCTTCTTCTTCTTTCTGGGGTTGTTGTTGTTGATGATGATGATGCTACTTCTTTTTGTTCTTCTTCTTCTTCTTCTTTTGTTGGTAGAAAGTTCGTAGATCCTCTTCGCAACATAGTATTTGTAGAAGAAGAAGACAATGGAAGTTGTGTCACGGCACGATCCGTCTCTGGCATGCCAACAGCGTGTTGTGCGTATGTTATTCTCCCTTCGGATACTATCCAAACAAAGACACCCAACAACAACCATCGTCGTCGTCCTTTCATCGTGTCGTTGCTATTACTATTATGATGATGATGTAACATGAGTGATATGTACTATTGGATGATTTTGAGATCCAATAGGGAGATTTTGTTGGTCTGTCACCCTTCTCACAACAGTAGGAAGTTGAATCTCTTCCTCTTTTGTTTGTTGAACAGTAGCAGTGCGTCGTAGTACTACTACTAGCTATTACTAGCTAGTACTGTAGTAGTACTGATACTGGACACGGTTAATGATATTCGGTTTGTTGCAACAACAAAAACCAACAGAGACAAAGAGTCCATTGGTTGCTTTGGTGATGTTGTTGTTGTGGTTGTTGTTGTTGTTGTTATGTTTTACAGTTAGATGATGATTCAAGATGCGCTCTGCTCTATCAAAGAGCCGAAATCAAAGCCGAGAACGTATGTAGCTACTACCGGAGTAACATTAATAAATATTTCGAAGTAAAATAGTATGTGGGCATCATCGTTGGCATGAACTATTCACGAAGACTCTACCTTATTACAGTTAATACTGTCGTAAGACTGCTCCATAGTGGATGGATCGGTTCTTCTTGGTGGCGTGGTGGGTGGAGTCGAGACAATTACGTACGACTCTAGTCATTTTTCCTATTTCGCGACCACCATGAATTTAATGCGACAAAAGTATAATACTCCATACGACCATAGAATGACCAGTCCTGGACATAATTCGCACCAACAGTAAAAAAACTGAAACAGCAAACAGAGTGTGTAATTAACAACACTCACAAACAATGAATGTGGTCTGATCGTCGTACGGATATCCGCACCAAACGGAAAGTTTCCACAAAATTTGCTATGACAAGCCAAGGCGTGCAGGCAATAGAAGTGCACCCTATTGTTGTTGCCTGCATGCTCGAGTTTGTCCGCCGTTGGACTAGTGTTTGAGATCGGGATTCGAGCGGTAGACGGACGGAGGACAGACACAAGACCAGAGTTGCAGGCATCACACACACACCCAAGCACACAATTCCTGCAACACTGCAATCCCCATCGCTACAACGTAGCAATGGAGATTCGAAGTTTTCAAAAAAGCTGGCCTTGTGCTCGTGTGTGAACTGTAGCTCTGGCGACACATGTTACTTCGCCATAGCTACATTTCGTTCCCCCTTCTCTAGATGCTACGTTTACGCCACTACACTTGTAGCGATGTACCACATGTAGTGACACACGTACGTATCTAGAGCTATAGAGCACATGACGTCACTGGGGATTGCAGAGAAGCTGAGGCGGCGTCAGGGAATATACACAATATTCCATCGACAAAAAAAAAGTTATCTGCAGAGCCGGGGGAACATTCCAACATTCAACAACTTGTCATTCGTTTTTTTCTTAACAGTAAACTGTAGGACAGGTTCACAGCATTTTCTGGTGTTAGGGTAATAATAATATTATTATATAAATTATAATATTAATATATTCTTATTATTTTATTTCAAAGATCTCAGCGTTGTGTAGACTACGTTGTACTACTACTACCGGTAGCTACTGTAGTTAGCCAGAGGCTCGATTTGCAGAGCAAATCGTTCTATCTTTGTTTATGATTACTACTAGCGTAGCTAGCTAGTAGAGCTAGTATTATAATACTTTTAACTTTTAGGCACTAACAACATTGACGCAAAGATGATGATTGATGATGATTTTTCATTCAGTGTTGTCTCCATCATCTCCCCCTGGAATCTTTTTCTTTATGGTAATTCGTATCCTGCCAGATCAACCAAAGTTGGTCAAAGAGATTCAGAGAGAGAGAGAGAGATTGAGAGAGAGAGAATAAAAACATTGTTAGTCAAGACCAATAGAAAACTAAAGAGTCAAATAACGGTAAAACCTTCCGTCAAAACCGTACCTTCCAAGTTGACAGAGGCTTTGTTGGGGTAGACAGTTTTCTGGACAACTTGACCGTATCCGAAGGTCGGAATCACCTTCTTGATCATCACTTTTCCGCCACTAAGTTCTTCCATGGTGACGATGGTACCCTCTGGATCTTCCGTGGGAACGTTGCTGCCGGGTTGTCGACCTACCCTACCATCGCGTCGTTTTCGCAAGAAAAATCTTAAGAATAGACAATTCACAATCAGCAAAAGAAATAATAAAACACCACACAAAGTTCCGATCAATTGTTCTGTTGTCAGGCCGGAAGATTGTTGTGCCTCACGAACGAATGATTCAATACCAGTACCATTGTCGTCTTCTTCTTCCTCTTCCATTTCATCTTCTTCGGCTGTAGACTCGAAACCCTTTTTGCCTGTAGACGGCTCTTCTTCCGTTGTTTCGTCTTCTTCACCACCCTTTTTACCACCAGTAGACGGCTCTTCTTCCGTTGTTTCGTCTTCGCCACCACCCTTTTTACCACCTGTAGACGACTCGGCTTCTTCTTCTTCTTCTTCGACTTCTTCTTGGTCGTCCTTTTCAGTTTTCTTTCCAGTTAGTACTTCTTCGTCTTCATCATCGACTTCTGGAACTGTACCATCCATATCTTCCCTTTCTTCATCATCAACTTCTAAAATTGATCCACCTGTATCTTCGTCGTCTTCATCGTCGTCGTTGTCACTCTTCTTGCCAGTCTGTAACTCTTCGTCCTCTTCCACCGGGGTAGTGCCACCACCTCCAGAAGAAGCAATGCTACCATCCGGAAACGTAGAAATCGTATCTGACGGGAAATCGGTGGGAGTTTCTGTCGGGAATTCGGTGGGAATTTCTGTCGGGAAATCAGTGGGAGAATCGGTAATCGTTTCCACCGGAGCTCCTGTCGGTGTTTCACTCGGTCCATCCGACGGTATCGAGCTGGGATACGGGGTTGGTAGATCCGATGGCTGAATGGATGGCTCGGTAGTGGGTCCAGCGGTTGGTGTGTAACTTGGTACAGTGCTGGGTACTGTACTCGGATAAAGACTGGGGACATCGGACGGTACAACTGATGGAAAGGGGGATGGCTCCGTGGACGGAACAAACGAAGGAACAGAGCTGGGAAATTGCGAGGGTGTGGCAGAGGGAAATCGTGTCTTGTCGCAACCAATCTCGTCATCCTCCCACGGTAGAAAGACTTCCATCTGAAGATTGGAAAGTGTCAGGGAACTTCCTTTGATATTGACCATACGTAACTTCTCCATTTCAAAGCAACTTTCAATAAACACATCGCCCACGCCAATTTGAGCGGCTGTGAAGAATTCGTAGCCACCTCGACCGTTGCACACTCCGGCACCACTAATGTACCAATAGTCGGGCTTGTCAAGATACTTTGAAACTGATGAAGGGAGAAAAAAAGCGACAGATACGGGGAATCGTTAGTGCAAGCACACCATCACAAACACTCACAACAGGGAAAAAAACGTTATTTTTAAAGAAAATCTGGCGTACCTTCCAAGAACAAGCAACGGTCGTCGGTTGAAACAGTCGAGCCAAATGTCGTCGCAATTGTTTGCTTCACGGGAACATCAGGTCCTTCGGACTGGGGCGCTCCTTCACTGAGCTGAATGGATGCACAGTTATCGTCAACATTGCGACTTGCCCAAGTTACCACGGTATCATTCAACGGAGATGGTCGAGCGACGCGATATTCGAAGCTGCTGGCTTTTAAAAAGTAATTGGGACTACTCCAGCATACTTCCTCATCGTTGGCTTCAATAACACTGGGACATCGTGAGACTCCCCACGACCAAGCAATCGGTTGGTCGATGCAACAACTTTCTCCGTTGTTCACGGCCAACCAATTGCTGGAAATAGTAATTTCCTTCTCCATTGTGGAATTGGCATTGTGAAAGTACAACATGGAACCACCGGGAGCACAATATTCCATGCCCTGCGATGATTCACCCCAGCGGGTAGGGGTGGTGCGATACCCTTTTTGTTCGATTTCCACAAGGTCGAATTGGTAGTCGGAAGGTACGGAACCAGTAATGACCAAATGGTAAATATCGGCTGCATTCCCTGGAACGAGGTAGCAGTTGGACTCCAAGTCAATGGCATCCAGTTCAAATGTGGCCGTGGCCCTGTTTTGAAGCATGGTACACCCAGTGTCGGATCCGCTGGCTAGAGTTGTTCCTAGTCTACCCACAACGACATCGTCGGAGGCCATGGCGGGATGGGAAAGGATGAGTGATAGAACGGCCGTGGCAAGAATGGCAGTTGTGCTGGTGGTAACACCGACAACTTTTCTCCCCCAGAAACCTCGCTTGATACTTTTGCGACTGCTGCTGCTGCTGTTGTTACTCGACGATTTTCGGTTGCGTTTTTGTGTATCGTCCGAGGTCTGTGCATTGTCGTCGGAAGATTTGTTGCTGTCGGAAGAAGTATGGTTTGATTTGTGTTCGACCAATGGTTCTTTTAGTTCGCTGTTGATACGGTCTTCGTGATATAAGCGATAGAATGCTGAGAGAAGAAACATTTTTAAGAGGGTTTGTTTTGAGAAAGCGACTATTTAGTCAACGGGGATGCAACCTTGTATCCTTCTGACTTACCGTATCCCAGCAACAAAAGAGATAGCAAGAACAATACAACGGACAACCAAGTGTGCTTCTTTTTGTAGGGCTCTCCAAGCATATGATTGGCAATGTGAATGCCTTTGACGGTGCCTTGTGATTCAGCTAGCTGTATATCGCGAAAAGACGCTGTCTGCATATTGGTCTGTTGACGGAATATCTTGCATTGATTGACTTGGTTGCCACTTTCGGCAGTGGCATCCTGGCATACAAACGCACCATTGTTGTTATTGTTGTTTTGGTCGTTGGCCTGTCCGTATCGATCACCCTCCGCGTTGGCCTGGGTATTCCTGTTCAACGTAGAAACCAAATCAATTGCATTGCACGGCTGACAGTAGGTAAAAGCTTGCAAGGCATCGTTCCAGGTATCAATTTCCTGCCTCAAAGTGGAGGAAACGGTCGGGGCCAAGACACTTTCGATGGACATACCGTCTCCCGTGTACAGTTTGCTGCATTTTTCATCTTCGTACAAGGCAACGTTCATAAATCCGCCGGCAGAAGGTTGGACATGATAATACAAATCAGTATCTTGTACAGCAGTGCATTCGACCGGCCATGGCATACCATCGGTTGCCATTGCCTGCATGAACTTGTATTCGTTGTCATTCCAAACACAATCTCCTTGAAACTGAAGTACCGATTCCAAGAAGGCATCGTACTGTCTCTCTTTGAAGATGCCTAACAACTTCCAATTTGTGGTCGACTCGTGACAGTCCATCTTGACACATCGGCGGCGTCCTTGATGAGAATTACACGCGTCCTTGTTCCAAGAAGAGGAGTGACGATCATAGTGCATATATTCGGTGTTAGCATCGTATCCTTGATCAATGTACGCTGCCCATAAGAGATATCGTTGACATTCTTGGGCGTTGTCCTCTTGGTTGCTATTTTTGGTATCACAGTCTTGATAGAATCCCAACAACCGCCATGCTTGTGCATTCTCGTCATAGTACGTCTCGGTTCCATCGACGAATAAATCCTCCCATGGAGCTGGTTTCTTCAAGATGTTTTGTCGTTGTTGACTTCCATCCGATAGTTCACGCAGATGTTGGTTTCGGTCCTGCTGAAACGATGATGACGATGATGATGAATCCTCCCGCGACTCCTTTTCGAGGCTGATCCCTACTCGAAAAGCGATCGAGGAGGAGGAGGAGGAGGAAGAAGAAGAAGAATCGAAGCCGGCCGCATTACTTGCGTTACCAGCCACCGCTTTAAACAAGAGAAAAGCCGATAACAGCTGGTTCATCATGTTCACAGCTTCGTTGTCGCTCTCTTTCAAGATGATAAATTTGAAAGTTATGGGGTGGCAAGGCGAAAGAGAGGGAGGACAACAAGAGGAAGCAGAAGAAGTACTTTATACTCCTCATCATTTCGGTTGGAAGCATCATGATAGAGCAACTAATCGGACAAATGGATCCTCATTGTACCATAGAACAATCACAAGTTGTATAGCATGATAACATCGGTTAGACGTTGGAAAGATGTAAATAATGCTCCGCAAGTAAGCCCTCCATCCGCGAAGCATAACGGTTGGTGAGCGTTGAATCGAAGCTGTGGCATCATGCATATGAAAGCAATGTTCATACCTACTACCTCCGTTCTCGCCATGTATTCTTTCTACTCGGAGTAACTATGAAATAAATGATAATCTGATCTCATCGAGAACAGAGATCAGAACTGGGAAGCACAAATCGCCGCTGCAATTTCGTCTGACCGTCGACGGTAACCTTTTAACCGTCGACAGCATTTGTCTAACTGGCAGGCTCGTTTTGGTCATGCGCCAGAAATTTAAAAAATCAAAATATGAGTCTGAGTTAGTCCGCGCCATAATTTAATTTCGACTTAGTTAGCTCCGTTATATGACTCACGCTTCCTGTATTCGAAGTCCCACACTGATTTGTTGCGTAGAAAATGTACCAGATGACGCGTATAAAATCCTCGAATGTCTTAGAAAAATTCCCCAGAACTTTTTTTCCTCTTTTCCACCCTTTGTTTCGATCTCCCTGTCTCGGGAAACGCATAATCAGAACCGCGTTTCTGATTTGGTTTCCCAGATGCAATGGCATGGCTGATTCGGTGAATCGCCTCCTGCAGATGATCCAACAGTATTTCCGTATATGCTGTTCCTTGATCGGCAAGGTTGAGGGCTGTCCGCACCATCTCCCTCACCTGTGCATTGCCTGCGTTTCGCTTTTCTCGCAGAGAAGTGACCGCATTTCGCTGTGATAATTGAAGATTTTTAATTGTGTCTGGGATTTGGCATTCAACCTCACAGTCATCCTCAAAGGTGGATTCCCGTGCCCCGTCCGTTGCATGGAGCTCTGGCAATGGTAGTCCTTTAACTACCACCCTTTTCTGGATCCACGTTAGTTGGTGAAAGTGCTTTGCCTGCATAACCATTTCATTGTTGTCGTCTTCGATGGATAGCCATAACTCCGGCTTTTGAGAAAGGAAGTCCATGCCGTGGACATAAATGCATTCGCCGTTGCTGTGATCCCTCTCGAAATCTTCCGCCATCATCATGTCAACACATCCTTCCAGTCCTCCGCTCCGTCCCTTCCGTAATAGTGTTGGAACTGTGAGTGCCAGCGTACGGCAAACATTGTCATGGATACTCGCTTCGTCACAGCGTATATGTGTCGACAGGGATACTTCAGCCTCGACGGCAACCCACAGGAACACCACAGAAACTTATCATAGTTTTAATGTGTTTGGGCAGGAGATCCGGCGCAATCTGGATGTGTCCTGAATGACGCGCACAGTATGGTATGTTCGTTTCACGCACTCTAGCCAAGAACCATCGGCCTGCATCGACGACGGAGTCCTCGCGGATCATGTAGATGGTGAGACGGAAGGGGCAGACACGATCATGTGTCAATGGACGTCTTGCACTGATTTTCTTTTGTAACTCTGGCTTTGGATGCAGCTCTCGAGACTCGCTGATACACACATTATTTCGGCCGTGGTTGGTTTTCGAATCCTTGGTTATCTCCTTCCGGTGCACCCGGCCGTGATCGCATTTGAGGTAGATTCACAATGCACGAACTCTGTCGCGAGAAGTTTTTTTGGCAGTGTTCAAACGCTTTTGACCTTCGTAACCATTTATGACAAGACAGAATCCAGCTTTGAGAGCAGCCAACTTGAGATCAATAAGTAGCTCCTCTTTAGCTGTCAATCCATGATACTTGGCAGGGAACATGTAGTCCACTCCTTTTGCTCGCATTGCGCAAAGGTTATGTTGCATCGTGGTTTCACCGGTCGTCTCATCTACTTCCTCAAACAACAGTTTACAATCCCAAATGCATGCGCGATCGTAGAGTTTTTGAAGATTGGGATGGAGACCGGATGAATGTTGTAAGTGTGGCGTCGTCATTGTGACAGAGTTGCAAAACAAGAACAATGCGATGTGTTTTGCAAAGGCACCCAAAAATGTAAACAATGGAGGCACTTCAAAACTGAAGTTGCGCTTTGCACAAAAAATGAAGACAATGCGGCAGGAGATCGTTCAAAAATCTCAAGTTCCCCTGAAGGTGAATGTAGAGGCGGCCAGGCATGTTGCGCATGCCGGTCAACGCGCCCTCCAACACGAGCCTGCCGAGTCATTTGTTGAAGTCGACGGTTAAAAGGTTACCGTCGACGGTCAGACGAAATTGCAGCGGCGATTTGTGTTTCCCGTTGCATTTTGCTTCGTGTGCTTGGATAAAACGGAATGACATTCGTAAATAGCATGAAAAACCTCCTTCTGGGAGACCATCACCCGTCCTTTGCGGAGTAGGTGCACAACCTCTGACCCACTGGGCGTCTTCCCAACAGTGACACTGTGGTGCCGCTTGATGTCGTAGTACTTCACACCCAGCCTTCCCTTGAGCTCCGTGATCGCTTCGGTATTCCCAGACGAGGAAGCTAAGCAAACCTGGATGTGGTCATGGTAGTCCAAGTTCGTGAGCTGCTGACTGGATCTTGGTTTTTTGATATCAGCATCTAACAAATTCCCATGTAAATCTATGTTAAACATTATTCGGTTGAAATGTTCGTTAAACCGCCGCATGTGGTCTGCGTGGCCTGAAGTCGCTTCGATGTTTGCGACGTCAGTCCCGATGCAGGGCGCCAAACCAGATTTTTCTTTCACATGGGTGGTTTTGTAGGCAGGATCAACAGCCACTTTGGTGGCGATGGGAGCGGTTGGGCTATTCGATGAACTCTGCTTGGCGGTGACAGGAACCACATTAGTGGGAAGTAGCTTCTTCAGCTTCCCCAGAAGAGAGTTTTTTGTTGTAGAGCTTGCAGCAACGGAGGTATGACTTGGTGGATGCATGTCGTCAGTGATGTGAGTCACAGGCAGGGTGGAAGTATACGGGGCTGTTTCGCGAGTAAGCGTCGTGTGTTCTGACAGTGTGTTGTCCTTTAGACGACTTGTGGTGGGAAGTGGGAAGGTTGGGGTAGCAATAAACGGTGGAGGTTTCGGCATTGAAACATGTGGTGATGTTGGGAGTGATGAAACATTGAGGCGCTTCCTGAAACTGAGGCGAGTATTGGCAGCAACTCAGATGGCGTGCCGTGTATATATACATGGTATGTTATGGAGGTGGTTCCGGCCTTGGTTATCGTTGGTTGGACAGCAGGCGAATGATGGGACACAAATTCACGAAAGTCAATTATTTCTTTTGGTTCGTCGGCTGCGGTAGAGGTGACGGGGATGGGGAGTGCAGGATCAATGGAGTTACTTCCATCGAGACGGCGCACCGCCATCACTGGAGAGTGGCCGACCGTAGAGTCGTTTGTTGCTTTGATTGGGTGGGGGGGGCGGCAACTTCTGTTGAAGTCGAAACAACTGGGAACGGCGGGTGAAAGTGAAGGGAAAGATGAAAGAAGAAAAGAAGAAAAATTTGGAAGTCTTGGCAGCATGTTTTGGTAATGATGTCCGTAATCATGTCTTGAAATTCTTACTTAATGTTTAGTCATTGTAGTTTTGTCATTTGGGGCATCTTAAAGGACCAGGGCGCATTGGCTAAGAGCCCTTTTTTGGTGTTAGAAAAAATGAGGTGTTGATCAATTTTTGTGATGGATTTGATCAATCCCATCGCATGACGGATTGGCTATAACAGATCTGCGTACTCTAGCTACCAAGGTACTTAGTTACCGTACTAGAGTACCTAAGACCTAAGCATACAAAGTGTCATTCGGTGTCGAGTCGAATGCATATCATACATCGTATCTTCGTTTCTATTCCGTACGTTTTTTCTTCAGTAGAAGTATCGTACCGTGAATGACGCTCAGTACCGGCAGTCTTCTTTCTACTTGATCGCAAATATCATCACTGAGACATATGACGTCGTCCACCCTTTCCTTTTCACTGTCAACATACCGGTACGATGATCGTTCAAAAAAAACGGCAGAATGGATTTGTGACAAATCCCAAAACAAAAAAAAAGGCAATTTCGAATACCGGTAAAACATTCCACCTTGGTTTCTACTGACTGTGATGATTATGTTGCCGTTATTTTAATTACCAATATCCATCACAGGATGCCTTTTACATGAGATGGACGGTAGAAAGTGTTATATCAATCAATATTTGCCCGTCCAACACCTCTTCTTACTTCTTCCTCCTGCAATCGGCTGAGTTAATGATGCAATTTCTTCCACAGAAACGACAATACCCGCTACAAGCAACGACGACACCAGGTATCATTTCATGCTTCCTTCCTTCCTTCCTTCCTTCCTTCCTTCCTTCCTTCCTTCCTTCCTTCCTTCCTTCCTTCCTTCCTTCCTTCCTTCCTTCCTTCCTTCCTTCCTTCCTTCCTTCCTTCCTTCCTTCCTTCCTTCCTTCCTTCCTTCCTTCCCTCCTTCCTTCCCTCCTTCCTTCCCTCCTTCCTTCCCTCCTTCCTTCCCTCCTTCCTTCCCTCCTTCCTTCCCTCCTTCCTTCCCTCCTTCCTTCCCTCCTTCCTTCCCTCCTTCCCTCCTTCCCTCCCTCCCTCCTTCCCTCCTTCCCTCCTCCCCTCCTTCCCTCCTCCCCTCCTTCCCTCCCTTCCGACTCAATAAGAAAATCACAATATTTCCGGTATGACTCCTCTTCCTCTTTGTGGCTGTTGTTTTTGGTGGTAATGGTGGTGATGATGACATCGTTGTTGGCCTCTCCGAAATTGGTACTGTTGGATAAATGTTGTTGGTATTGGAGTCCTCGTCGTCGTTTTAGATAAAGTTGTTGTAGATATGATGGACAATAACATCGGCATCGTCGGTAGTCCTAAGGCACCAACGTTGTTATTTTCACCTTAGTGACGAAGTTGCTGATAGAGTCTCACGAGCTACGCTTTGTTTTGTCGCAATCAATGATGGTATCCTCCACAATAAACACATTACCTATCATAAGATGATTGAGAATACCTTAGGTGGAGGCTCCAAGGAAACGGATGTGACGTTCGTCGTCCCTTCGTTAAGACGAGAAGCTTTCAAGATTTTCTTCCCTCGATCGTTGATTCAAAGTGTCGCAACATCACCTTCCTCCAAAACCCTTCTGAATTGACGGTATGACTGGCTAGGTGACCCCGCACCCAGCCGATACGGATGCCAAATCTGTGGTTGTGTTCTCAAATGGTAAGCCATGAAGCTTTTTGTTAGTTGTATCGTACTTCTGCGGCGTTTCTGGTTTATAGCCGAAACTGGAGTCGGGTGATATTGAGGGACCGAGGGATTCACTTGGTTAGCTTCGATGATGTCGCTATATTGGGAATATTTTCGTTGGAAACGAAGTCCTTGTTGTGTTTTGGGCATGAATTTTTGCCCGAATTGAATTACTTAATATCAATGAAATATCTCACCAAGAAAAACCTGCAAAAAGCGAAGAGAAACAAAGCGCATATATGACTCCATGATGAAGCGTTAATGGTAAAATTTTGATTCTCTCCGATTTCTAGAAGAAAAATATCAAGAATCAGGACCATACCGCAACCCAAAGTCAGTGTGGTTTGTAAGCATTCGAGACCTATTGCTCTCATTCGAACTTGCAGGACTCCAAACACTTTTCTTTCTACGGATCGAAGCGTCCCAAAAATATGCTCTTCAGAAAGGCGGAAACGAGCTGTTGTAGTCGACGTTCGAAAAGATTATTTCCACACAGGTCCCTCGCAAAGTCTAAAACTTGGCACGAGATTTGGAACGACCAACTGGTTTGGTTGTAGAACAGGTGGAGGTTGCAATGTAACAATACTCTCAACTATTGTATGGTCGGTCCAGAATGCTTTGCGAGGCATAAAAGCAAGCTAAAAGTAAAAGTTTGATACGAAAGGATCCAAAATTGGTGTAGCAGCAGCTCTTTCTCTCAGCGACCGGGCGTTTTCTTAGTCAATGAATTGCAAAGTTTTTTTGTCACGGCATTTTAGATGAAAGATCACGAAGAAACTTCAGCAGTTACTGTCGGTACTTAATAGCAATATTATACTGCGCACTCCAAAAAAGTTTTGTTTTGAAATAATTTTGTTTTCTTACTACACGAAATTTAAGTTGAAACGTCACATACGAAGGAAAACTACTCGACAGCATTTTTGTGGAAAGATTGTGAACCGCCAACAAAATAATGGAATGTTTGAACGCATTTTGTTTCATTGCTATTCTAGCTACCTAGACGTCGATGATGATGCAGATCAACAGAAGGAGTGATTTTTATTTTTACGTTTTCTTTTGTCTCTAATAGAGTAACAGAGTCGCAGGCTACGTTAGTAGGCACCATCCTGTAGTAGTAGGTTCCTGCTTATAAAACGCTGGACGTTATGTGAAGCAAGAAGGAATCAACACATTGTATTAGTTCCTATATTTACAGTTTAATTAGAGTTCCATGTGGAAGATCATTCTGTCTTCGTCGTCATCATATTGTTGTGATTGACCAATGTCATACCGTGATGATGATGATGATGATGATGATGATGGTTGACGCTGCAATAGTTCGTTCGAGTCTCTTCGTTCAGGTGTTGTTGTTTTTGTTGTAGTAATAGTCCAATGTCGATTTCGATTGTTCCGAAATTCACCAGCAGTGACTGGAAAGGTCTCATCTTCCCAGTTTTGCCGAGTAGCAATGACATGATCAATGAGTGCTTCATTTTCGTATCGGAGATATACATCGTGGGTCATCCGTTGTCGGTTTTGCATGCCATGTACCAACCGACTGGCAAAGCAGAAGTCGACATAATCTGGTGGGCGACCTCTCGTTCATGGGCCTCATCGGCGGCAATTTCTAATAATCGAGATTGTGCATTCTTATTGTTGTTGATTGGAATACTCCCCGAGGAAAGAGATGGGGAGGTCCAAGTCGACGTCGATGACATCATCATGATGATTCAATATATAATATGGGAGCAATCGAAAAATGATTACTAACAAATGGCTGCCTGTAAACAAGAAGCAAGGATTTTTCTTGTTGATGTTATGATGAGGATGATAGGGTAAGGAGAAACATAATACGTGATATGTTTTAGTTTTTTATGTCTTATGGAAGAAGATGGATGGATGGTTGGATGCAGTTGCTGGGGAATGCAGGAAATACACTTACGACTAGAGTCAAGTGTGAAAATCACAGTCAATATTCAAGTTTCATGTCTACTACTTTTAATGTCACGCATTTTTGCTTACTTAAAAGAACCAATTAAGTTGAAGGTCTGAAATTGTGGATTTCCATTTTCAATCTTACGTTAGTAATCTTTTCCATATCGAGAAAAAGAAGTCGTTCTATTGTTTGTTCCAGCTACAGACTTCCTAGATTTACCATACTTTTTTATTTCAATAGACGAAGCAAGAGAAGCACCACCAGAATAGACATTTACACCACTCTTGTTAGATTGAAAAATGATTTTCATGCAGGATGTCTCATTACAATTTGAAGAACACGAGCAGCAACTTCCTTTCCGCAACTCTTATGACTGTTGGACAGGGCAGAAGAGAAGCTAGTGTAGGCATAGTCGTTGAGCATAGGTATTTTTTGCGAACTGACGTCTCAGACAGTCGTGGTAGATGTTTTTTCTTTCTTCAATTTTGTCGTCTACACGAAGCATGCAAAGGAAAATAATAGCGTGTAATTTCTCTTTTTTCATGGCGCTTCAACTGGCTGCTCGAACCATTCTTGCAAGAATTTAAATAATGGCGAGTATGTTTTGTGAGACAATTATGGGGACAAACTCTACAACAATACAAGAGCTAGAGCACCTGCCTTTCAGTCTTGCCATGAAGAGAAAAGGCCATTGCCATCGCTAAAATGTACTCGGAGTAAGTAGTATTTACGCTTAAATTTAAGAATGTATGTATGATGATGACAGTTGATACAAAACAGCGATTGGATCGAATGACATTAGACTGCTACGATAGACACGAAAATTGCTTCCGAGTTTAGGTTGCTGCAAGATTCGTTGAATATTGCTTGGACTAGCTATTACGTCATACCACGAATTATTTACTTAGAAGATTGTCTTACTTCCATATCATTGAATATTTTTTCCACACAACATTTCGCATCAAATTTGATGTGACGTTCATATAGAATTTCGTATAACATTTTCTGTTGTTTTTTGTGTGGATTTAGCTCGGCATATCGCGGTAAAAAAACATAAAATGTCATATCATATTTGATATGAAATGTTATATGAAAATATTCTAAAAAATTCTAGAATACTTCTAATTATGTTGTGTGCCATTCTATATGATATTCAATTTGTTTCTTTTTCCTTCCTCACGACTGAATGAGCGTCTTGTCAGCGAGCAAAGCTGTCAGTGTAAAAATCTAAGTAAATGAAAACGCCAACAAAAAATGATATCTATCCCCACTGACAATTAATTTTTGTTTGGCGAGATTGTTAACACAATGGCATTGCTTGTTGCTCTTTGGTAAAATACTAGCTAGTACTGTCGTGAATGATTCCAAACGTTCCGAGGGTTTTTAGCCTCCATCTTTCATTTACTCGGAGTACAGTCGTAGTCTACCTAGACTACCGGTAGAATACCCTCCGTAGCTAGCTATGATAGGTGTGCTCTACCTACAGTCGTCGTGCTCGAAAAGTAAGTAGGCAGTAGTGTACGACAGTAATACGGAGAAGGATAGGAGTACAATGAAAACGCCAACAAAAAAATGAAATCTATCCCTACTGACTGTTTGGCGAGAGATTTTCAAGTATTACGTCCATCAATAGGATGGCCTTGCTTGTTGCTCTTTGGTAAAATACGTAGTGCTTTACTAGTAGTACATGATTCCAAACGTTCCGAGGGTTTTTAACCTCCATCTTTCATTTACTCGGAGTACAGTCGTAGTCTACCTACTAGTAGACTACCCTCCAATGATGGTTATTCACACTCCCTATCAAGTAAATAAACGACAGCATGCTAATGAAATGTCTGTGATTGGAGCTTGCCATGAGACCGTCAACAAAAGGCTAACTGTAAGAACACTGCAGACACAATAATATTGATCATCATTTCCATCATTGTTATGGAACAGATTAATGACACCACTTCATGATCCTTTTGCTTTTTGTTCCTAAACTATCAGATTATATCGGACAATGATTCAAACTAAAACTATATAGGACAGGACACTCAAATAAGATAACTTTCACAATTTATGTGTATTTCCTGCATTCCCCTGGATGGCATGGGTTTCCGGTGATGGGTTTGGGAGAGAAGAGAAAAATAGGCCAGAGTAGAACTGCAAAAAAGGAGATCGAAACGAGAATCCGAAAAAGCGAGTTTCGTGTTTGGAGCTCCCCATCCATGACCATTCATCATAACATCCACGCAACCTGGATGGTAACTATTGACAGAGAACTATTCTTTTGATGGAAGTTTGTTTATGATTTAAAAAGTATTATTATCTACAGTCCGAACAACACTGCGTAGTTGAACACTGAGTACGGGTAGATTATTTTTTGTTTTATTTAATGGACGCCTTCTCATCAAAGGTTGAGAGTCTAACTGTAAGCAAGTTTCAGCGAAATAAAATATCTTACGGTTTGCCTTCGGGTTTCTCCAAAACAGTATCCGTCGTGGACGATAATGATGATGATGATGATGATGATGATGATGATGACTACTACTCTACCGGTAAAGACTCTACTGGTAGATAGAGAGAGTCGTACTGACTGTGAAAACCAACAAAACCAAACACAAAAGGTCAAAACTCGAAGCACGATAATGGACAATTTTACACTGCGAACTTTCGGACTACGACTACCGTAGAGGGTAGTACACTACTTCCGTCTTCCGTACTGGAATAAGTACTTGAAACAATAAGATGTAGGTTATTTAAAGGTTGGTCGTTTGGATAATTTTTAGACTTGCAGTTATCTTTATTACTACTTCAGTCGCAGAACAGTCGAATTTTAATCTCAAGAGACAGCTTCAACACAATAATTATTAAATTATTTTGATGTTGTTGTTGTGCTTGAACACTGAACACCCCTCGACCCCACGACTCCTTCAGTCATCTTGTCCAATCAGTTAACGGAATGACTACCGTATGATAGGTAGCACGATCGTATGATACCGGTTGCTCATACGACTAACGGGTAACGGGTAGTAGAGTAGTAGACTACCGGTATGTACAGTCGGTACAGTAAGTAGGTACCGATACAAGACAACGCCCTTGCGCGATTGATCGTGCTATGGAAATTCTCTCGACAACAACAACAATAAATAAAATAATAACTGCTTCGATCTTTGATGATGACAGCAGAACGACATGGGGGGATTCCAAGTTTTATTTTACAGAGTTACTTCGAGGTATGTTCGTATAACTGTAATACCGGTACCGTAGTACGACTTGGTATATTTTACTGACTATGAGTTCCTAATAATACACCGGTATGTCGCTGGTAGACGTAAGTCTATCATACCGTACTCGTATCTTGGGTCCGTTTGTTACAATCATCAACAACAACTTACAAGTACTAACACTAACAACGAGAGAAAAACCAGAGACGCAACTACATTTATATATCCAATGAATTCCAACAACAACAACAACGGTAACAACAATGGATATATGCCACCAATGGATGATGGTGGGGATTTCGTCCCGTCGGCAGCCTTTGACAATAATAACAACAACAGTAGTCATTATGATAACTCGAACCCTCCTTCCTCTTCTTCTGTAATGGGATCAAGTCGTATGTCTTTGGCCATCGAACGTCAAGACAGTATGATTGATCAATTGGCAGTCGGACTTGGTCGATTGAGGGAACAATCGTATGCCATCGGTGATGAAGCTGGGTTACATACACAGCTGTTGGACGACATGGAAACCAACATGGACAACGCCCATGAAGTGTTGGGTGCCGAAGCACGACGTGCTGCTCGATTGCGACAGGAGGATGGGTCCATTTGGAAGTTACAACTCATCGTGGCCGGTCTATCCATTTCCTTCGTACTTTTGATATTGATGGGTCATTTGTAACGACTGTGTTGGAACAAACCACGACACAATCATTTTTTATTAGTAGATGTTATACATTTTATATGAATTGGTCCCCTGCAACTCTTCTAGCTAGCTACTCTCTCTAGACCCCATTTTGTGGTGGGCCTTGATGTTCTCTTCACAAATAAATTGAACACTCTTACAGAACAAGATCCACAAAAATATTCATTTCCAGTAAGTAGTCTTAGGTAGTAGTAACAATAAAGCGTGTTGCTGAGTGCAAATTGGTATACAAAATGATCATACTATTGTTTGCGTGTTGTTGTAATAGATATATTTTTATAACATTGGTAGCAGGCTCCATCCTAACCTCAGTCTGTGGCTTACATTCTTCGTCGGACTGCTGGAGATGGAGCGGCCGTATCTCCGTCACCTGTTGGAGGAGATGCAGTGGTATTAGTAGTGATATTAGTTTGAGATGCAGTGGTATTTGTAACAGTAGTATCATCATCAACAACAACAACAGCATCCTCGTCTTCCTCATCATCCGTATAAGTATCATTCCAAAAAATGTTACTCGTATTGGTTCCGTCCACAAGCAAAGAGGTATTTGTTGTTGCGGATGGAGATTCGGTCATGATGACATCTGATTCGGTACTGTTACTGAATGGATTGAACGCACCTGTTTCTGTTCCATCAACGTTGGAGTTATCGTCAGTTACAACAACATCGGCAGCATTCCCACCCTGAAAGTCAATCAAGAGTTGCGGTTTCAAATCGGCATGTTCACGGCTGTAAAACCGATGTCCACCGTTGGGTTTTTCGGCACCCCGGTCTTGAATCATGAGGTACAATTGGAAATCGTCCTCGGATGCTTCAAACAACAACGACGTGACATCGATATCGACGACGGTCGTGTCCGGATTGACGGTGAATTCCGGTCCGACCGTTACACCCACAGTTCCATCGTCGGGTGGTTTGAATATGTACCCGTGTAAAAATTCGACCCTCATGGGTGTTCCTGGCATCCGTACGATCGTATAGGTGGCCGGGCCTCTCGATTCTTCGACCGGTTCATGATTCAGACGCAAAATAGCATTCTTTTTGATGTTGGTCAATCGATCAAAGGAAGGGACGTCATCGAGAGGGAAGGTCAGTAAGGCGACGGCATCCGGCACTTCTTGGACACCGGCTGGACCATTTTGGATCAGAAAGGTCGGATCTTGTCCGTACGATTCACCGATATAAAATCCATCCAGATATACCGTCGTATCTTGATCGGCAATAATGCCCAACTGATCTGGAATCGATTTGGTCGGTGCCGGTGAAATGGTCGGCGCAACCGTCGGATAATCGGTCGGTTTCGGAGTCGGATCTTCCACAGGTAACGACGTTGGTGCAGGAGAAACAGTAGGAAAAAGGGTCGGTGGTGGTCGTGCCGACGGTGTCAAGTCTCCTGGAGGTGGTGTGGGGAAATCCACCGGATTGAAGGGGGCTTGGACCGGTGCGTCTGTCGGAACGTCAATGGTAGCCGTGTTGGAGGAATCACCATTGTTTTTGTTGAGATGTTTGGGCAGGAGGACACCCAACAGTACAGCCACGATAATCAAACACAAGCAACAAAAGACACACGCAATGAGGGGCGCCATATTCCGTTCCCTCCACGAGGAATCCCCCTCTTGTTGTTCACTCAATCGAGTGGTACCAACACCATTTCCCTTGGTTGGTTGTTGGTACTCATCACCATTGTTGGGATCGTAAATTGGCTCCTGTTCGTCCGTCTCATCCTCAAATTCTTCTTCTTCTCCATCGTCATCTTCATCATCATCATCGTCGTCTTCATCATCATTATCGTCGTCCTCCTCCTCGTTCTCTTCTCCGGAGACTTCGTCGTCTTCTTCTTCGTGTTCGCCGTCACTATCACTGTCTTCACGTTGAAGTGGCATGATGGTGGATTGATTGCTGTTACAGACGAAATAATAACAATCAATAATAATATGTTATGATAGTGGATGCTTCGATTCGATACGTACGACAACTGTACCAGAGTGAAGGCGGTTGAAGTATTATGGCAGCAGGAGCAGCAGCAGGAGCAACAGCAACAGCAACAGAAGGGAAATAAAATAATGTTGTTGTTGTTGTTGTTGTTCGTTGAAGTTAAAAATGGGGTCGTGCATTGTCCCATGATGATGATGAACGAAGATTTTTGGATAAATACTGCTACTATTACTACTATGACGGTCATCATGGAAGCAGTCATTCAGTAGAAGTTAAGTGGAAACTCTAATGATAATGACCTACTTCATTTTTCACAGTCAGTGCGTATGGTTATTAGGATAGGTACCGAAATCTATTTCGGTACCTATCCTAGATTTCCTTATCTTTTATGGTTATTAGGATAGGTACCGTAGTTCACCATACCTACCGGTACCAAGAAGTGTCGTAGTTTTCAGTAGCCCGTAGTAGAGTACAGGAAGATGTTCACATGCATTGTGGCATGATGATGATGATGATGATGATGATAATGACGACGATTTTGGAATTGCGGAAAAGCGCACAGAACATCCAACGACCACAACAACAACAACAACAACAAATGGATGGACTCCCAGTAAATACTACAGTTGATTGGGACAAGAGCATAAAATATACTTGACTGTGAATCTTCTGTTGGACTGATGCCCCCAAACGACGAAGTAAGACTATGTAATGACAGCAAGCAAAAAATCTCGTCACAAAAGGACTGTTTAAAAAATAAAAAATAAATAAAACTCCATCCCGTCACCTCCCCCACAACAGCAACACAACTTCAACAACAATGCTAATAACAGAAAGTCTTCGAAGGAATATTTGTCGTTTGTTGGAAAAATCGCACATTCCTCGTGTCGCGGTACGTCCAAGTCAACTTCCTGGGGCTGGAAATGGAGTCTTTTACGTTAACAGTGGCAATCCAAATCTCTATGATGATGATGACGACGACGACGACGATGAACGTCAAGAGGTTTTGTGTCTGTATCCAGGAGTTTATACTCCACCATTGCCATCCTTGTTGTATAATAATTCAGCAGCAGCAGCAGGGATCCTCTGCAATCAAGAAGACAACAATGAGCTGTTGGATACCTACCTGGCCAAGTATCTTCCACCCAGTCGGGTAGATATGAACGATAATGCTTACATTATGAATTTAGAGACTGTGGGTGGTTACATCGACGGATTGGCGTTACAGTCATCGAACAATGGCGACAGCTGCAGCAGCAGACTCGATGCATCCCCATCTGCGTGTGGACACTTGATCAATCATTATCGTCCATTTCACGACAAACCAAATGTGACGGTAATCTCCTTTCTATGGAAGGACGTCCTACAACAACAGGAGGATCACTTTCTCGACGACGACGACGACCACCATCACGACCATCACGACTACTACCAACTGCCCAACGTCATGCGATGCGATGGTTCTCCTTGGTACTTTGATATCATCACCCAAACAATGGTACATTTTCCAGATCGACAAGACGACTCGTCGTTCAGGCATAATAGTACTACTACTACCGTACTTCATCCTCTACTCGCGGGTGCGGCGATAGTATCTGTAATTGGTGATGGTAGAACCGATGACGATACTATGTATAAGAATAGAAGAAGATTAGAAACCGATCAAGAACTCGTTTTGGACTATCGATTGAATACCAACAAGCTTCCGAACTGGGCCAAGGATTGGTATCAACCATGAAACGGGGTCGGTTGTGGGACCAAACTCACAGTCATTTACTGGAGTACTTGCTAATTTTTTCATGTCGCAAGCACATGTAATACTACGTACTACAGTATTTTTTTAGGTAGTTGGATCACCTGCCGGGCCCCGAGGGGCAAGGCAATGCAGAGACGGCACTAGGCTGTAGCTAGTGGTTTGGATAGCCTTAAAATAGATTTTATTATCCGTCTTTTTTAAATCTACTACTACTGGTAATAAAGTGTGGCTAGCTTGTAGTACCGGTAGTAACTACGGTACCGGTAGAGGTATTAACTACCGTACTCCCAGCTCCGAGTACCGGTAGTACGGTATGTACCTACCGTACCTTTTCGTTGGAACGCGCACACTCAATCGCGCGCGACCGTTGGTGTTCTTTCCAACGATTTCAATAAAGAGTAATTTACCAAGGAGCTCCTATCCAAGCGCTATTTTCGAGTACTAATTACGTTAGCAAGATTTCGTTGGTATGCTTTCCAACGGAGGACTCGTACTTCACAGTAATCACGGATGAAACTGTATGTACGATGGTACTACGAGTAGTACCGTAGTAAAGGTAGCTAGCTACCGTAGGTAGGTTGTAGTTGTGGAACATGTGAATGGTAAATCTTTTACAGTTAGTTTTTTTTTGCACTTTGACATGATTATTTGTAAACAAAACAAAGAATCAAAACAAGAAGCCAATTATTAACGAAGTTCTCTGGCTTTTCCTTTTTTTTCGAACCCGGTTAACCGTAGTACTCCATTCCATTTGTTCCCCTCGCCTCTTTCTGCCTTTCTCGGAAACCTCGGAAAAATCTAGTACATCTTTTCCTGCCTCGAACATTTCATTAGTCTGATCGATTGAAGTGTGCGCTATCCACTTTCCTTTTCCTTTAACCCTTTTCTCGACCAATTGCATCAAGTATCGGAAATCTGATAAACGCTTCTGCATATTTGTCTTTGACATATCATTCTTTGACAAAATTCGCAATAGAGGATACTGCTTTTGGCAATCCCCACACATCCAATATTGCCAGGCTTTTTGAGAACAACTATTTGGAAAGGCAAAATCTTGCGGTACGAGATGCAAGCGCCCACCCCACGAATGCATACCCACCATATGATTCATCGTTACTGCTTCATCACCTGTCAAAGTTTCTTCCTGTTGAATCCCGGGAGTTGGAGAGTTCTCAAGTTTCTGAACTAATCGATGGAGCCCGATTTCTCTATGCAACCGCTAATCAAAGCTTCCAAGCCATCTCTGGTAACTGTTCCAGCCGTCATCGCTCGTTTCTCGAAATCGTCAATCACTCCCCGAATTACTTCCGGTGCCACTTTTTGAATTTGGGGCACCACATCATTCACATTTTTTGCCAATGAATGCATGTGCTGCAAGATTGAAATGTGCGGAGCCACTCCTGTTGCTACAATAGAGTCACCTGGAGAATTTAGCCGACAAGTCACCAAGTTTTTCAAATCCGTCAATTGATCATGAAGCAGTTCAATTAGTTAGTAAATTTCTGATACCTTATGAAGTCGAAACAATGTACTTAGTATTCTTTTCACATACCTGCCCAAGCTGATCGTTCTTCTTCATATGCGCAAAATAGATACACGGACGGCCTCTTCAGCATCAAAGTTTGGGTCTCGGTCTTCGTGATCAGGCATGGTAGAAGGCAGAGGGCAGCAGCGAAGTGAGAGTAATCGAGTGAAGTGAGTAGTGAGAGTAAAAAATTTGATTGTGTAAAATGAGAGCAAACGAATGAATGCCGATAGGTTGTTTGCTTATATTATTGTGAGAATCGAATTACTGTGATAGATGCGCTGATATGGTGAGAGGTTAATGTTAGGGTTAAAAATGTTCGTTCCCTCCAACAATTTTCCAACGATTTCCTTCTATAAAAATATAGTAAATAGAGCAGAGGAATAGCACAGAACAATAACAGTAAATAATGTTCCTTGTCGCCTCGTCGCCTCTCTCTCTCCACCGTCGCTTGATCGCTTGACAGAGAATTTGAGAATTAACTCTCTAATAATAATAATTCATAAAATATGAACCGATTTCCGAGAATTCGTATCATACGATACTCTCTCTTTCATCATGCCGTCCTTGTCTTTGACTTTCTCTCTCTCTGGCATCCCTCTCTTCCGTCTCTTCAATCGTTTCAAGCACTGATTCAAGTACCGGTGTATTGTACCGGTATGCTTTTTGGTTCAAGGTGGTACGACTGCCTAATAGAGTAGCGGAGTACGACTTGTTGTACGTTGAACGTGTCATTAATGTCAGTCAAGCAAGAGCCACGGCAACACGGCTACGGCATATAACGACCGCAGCGGAAGACGCAACGGTGCTACATTCTATCATTTGACGACCGCAGCGGAAGACGCAACGTTGTTTCTTCCGAGAGAACTTCGTTTCCCCCCTAACATCCAGTCCCCAGTATTATTACTATTACTACAATACTACTACGACTACTCTATCGACCATAACAGTTTTTCTGTCTTTATTCATCACCGAACTATTGTACAACAAGTCATGGATTCATCGGCCATACGATTCAATGAAGATGTGCCCACTTCCAATGATCCAGTGAAGACTACTAGCATCGCTTTAAAATTGATGAAATTCGACCAAGAAATCTGTTCTAAGGAAGAAGAGGTCCATTCCAAACAAAAAGAGGTCGACCACGCAGAACAAGTCATTGAGCAACAGATCCAAGAAAAGGAACAGCAAATCCGTTCCAAAGAAAAAGAGAAACAGTCCAAACAAGAAGAGATACAGTCCAAACAACAAAATTTGGATCGATTTCAACAAACAACAACTGACGAGTCCAATCAATCCGTAAGACAACTGTTGTCACTCGAACGACAGCTGTCGTCACTCCGAGACGATTTACGCTTACTCGAACTACAGCTAGTAACACTTCGTGACGAGCTACGCTCTTTCTACCGCGACCTTTGTTCAATCAGACAAGAGCTGCTTTCCCTCAGACAAGAACTGCATTCACTCAGAGAAGACAATTCCACATTAAGGATTTCGTTCCTGGAGGGACGGTATTTTGCTGCTCTTAGGGACCATTGGAAATGTTCACCGGTTGAAATAGAGAGTGATCAGAAATGGATGAAAGATATCCAATGGACAAGTTTTTGGCGAACACCAGAGGAAGCAGACTCTATACAAATCCGACGGTACAACAATCGACGGGGAAATTTCACAACCGACTTTCCGTACAAGGCCACCCGACGCGGCGCACAGATGGAAGACACGTTCGCTGTCGCATCAGACGCTGTCGGTACTACAACCAGTCGACAGGATTCTGAGGATTCTGATAATCCTTCCACAACACGCAACAAAAAGGTGTGGCCTACCGACATTTTTGGAAATGGTTATTTCCTATCCGATAAAGACATTGTCAACATTTTGCCCGCTGGACAGTCACACAACGAATGGATGCATATTGCTGCATCCGTTGTGGGATTGGACAACAACAACGACAACAACAACGATGAACAAGCAACAGGTGTTTGGAAAAAGGCTCTCCGAGGGTACCAAAAAGGGACCAAGAAGAATTCAAGGACAGTGGCCGGTTCGGGCCTTGTCAATTTCGTTTCCAACAAAGTGAGAATGTTCAATCACCAACTCATCTTTGATGGCCAATTCCCAAAAGCAATACTTATTCCAACCATGAGCTTGGAGTCTGCCAAGACTTGGAAGGGAGAAGCGTACAGTGCTATTTTTGCTGTTGGTTTGGTGGAAACAGATTGTGATGATGATAATGATGTATCGATGCATCATCGCGCAGTTCGATTGAACTGGTTAGAGGAGGAAGTGTATAAATGCATCCGAGATGCTTCTGCCATTGAGATTGAAAATGCAAGAATAACACTGACTCATGCAGTTCTAGCAATGAGAGATTTCATGAGACATTCAAATGCTGCTAGTCGGATAAATGATTTTGATATTCCGAAGACATGTCAAGATCATTTGTATCAGTCCCATAAGCATGCAAATGAAACAACCTATCCACTTCCACAAAAGGTCGAAGCAACGGAGAATCAAAAACCACTGTGTTTGGTCCAATTTGGGAGCTTTGATGATGAAGATAAACACCCGGCCCCAGACCCGTTGCTTCTGGCATTTAAGGCTGCAGCAATCTGGGGAATGGTTACCGATAAGCGATTGCTGTCCAATGGGGCGGATCCGTACACTTATTCTTTTTATGACGATCAAGGTTTTTACTTCGACGGACCAAAAACTTGGGAAGAATTGGCCATGGGTCTAGGACAGCCAAATGGATATCAAGAATGATGAAGACGTTATTTGTATTGGAATAGATTTGGACAAAAATGAGCATTTCGATTCGTAAGAACCGGAACGTGACAATCTGAATCGCACCTTCCGATCGCACCTTTCGGCTCTTTAAAGCCACTCCCCTTCCTGTTTCTAATGGAATGGACGATCCGAGTTAAGAATTGTATGAAAGCATAATATGGTATGGAGAAAGGGAAATCTAAGAGCATGGAGAACATTTCTGTCGTTTGGGAAGAGGGAGTCAAAAAGTAGTCGCGGCAAACCAAATCATGCCTTCCGACATCTATATCGCCTTGCTCGTGTTGTCTATCATGGAATGAACAATTTAGTTTTCTTTCACTATTTTTGGCATCGCATAATTAGCTGTAAAGAAAGGATAATCTAAGGGTATGGTGTAGTAGATTCCTCTCGTTTGGTCGGAAGAGGTCAAAAGCGGGGTGCGGCAATCCAACTCATACCTTTCGACATCCGTAAGAGGCCACACTCGTGCTTTCTATCACATCACTTCTCTTCCTGCAAAATGACGCATCCTGTCGTTGTCAAGTTTTGTTTTAGTTCAAGAATGTCAGATTAGTTTCCTAATTGAAATTTGGCTTTCTCACAATTCCTCATACGGGGTGTACTAAAAGTGTTTTCTTACTAAGTGGTGGAAGGGGACACAAGTTGAGATTGCCACTTTGTCTGTCAACATGCGTGTGTATGGCTCTCATTTGCAATAAGAAAATCAAGTCGAACTATTTTTGTTTTGTTTCAACTAGCTAGAGCGTACACTTATATAATTTCCTCGTTTCGTTTTACAGTCAATTCACCGATAAGAGTTTACAGCCATCGTATTTGATACATCCCAATGGATCTTGTAGGAAGCAACTTTGTTCGGGTGCGGCACTGCAGCACGTCGCTCTATTACAGGCAGCCTCACATTTGGAGGAACCATTGGTGTCTCGATAGGCCTTGCTGCATACAAGACTAACATCGTCGATTGGTTCGGGAACGTACGAAAAGGCTTCTGGAAATTCGAGTTGTCCACAGGGTTCATGTAGTAGGCATGTGAAGAAGTTGTTCTTGAGACAATTGGCGGTGGTCTGTTCCCAACAGCAACTGGCAGGTTCACACGCAATACCACACGCTTCATTTTGGGTGAGACTTCCCACAACATAGTCGTCACAAAAATCTTCCAATCCATCGATGGGTTGAGGAACTTGCAAGTCGGCACCCCTCAAATTCTGGCAGATAGCATAATCCGCGCATGCATAAAAGTTATTGTCCACACAGGAGGATGTGTCCTCCCAACAACACTTGACACTCAAACAGACATCTTCACAGGGTCCCGGATCATTGGCAATGGCTGTCGTGGAACAGATGGTGTTGATGTTGGGAGATGGTGCATTCAACGTTCCTGGATTCGATACATGGCACCGTGCATAGTTCAAACACCCCTCTCGATTACCAAAGAAGCAACTGGCTTGTTCATTCAATGAAAAATCACAGCAGTCAAAATCCTTGCAGGTCTCATCGCATTGTTCCGACCCAGAGTTGCTGCAGTCGACGTTGACCGATTCTCGTTTCGCCGTAAACATTCCCACACCGTTGGCAGTGGGTGGAGGTGCTGTGGGAGACGGAGCTTCTGCAGCCTGTTCATCTCGTTTCTTTTGTGGAATCTTGACCATGACGATACTCACTGCAATCGCAACGATGATACACAATATGCACATTGTCATGAGACAACATCGTGTATTGCGTGACGAATCTTCTGGAAGTTCTGCAGTACTGTATTTGAAACGAGGTTCGTCATCCATTTCTTCGTCGTAGTCGCCGTCGTCGTTCGTCTGATTGTATCGATCGACGGGATCTTCACTAACATCACTCATATTGTCTTCCAGTTCATTGTCTTCCTCGAGGGGACGTGTCTCTTCGTTTTTCTGTTTCTTCGTTTTGGAGGATTTCTTCTTAGAGGAATCCATAGTGGTTGTGGAGGGTGGCTTCTTTTTCTTTTTGATCTTGGGTTTGCCACCACCACTCGTAATGGTGGGACTGCTAGTGACGCTGGCTGGCACCATCGCCCCAGAGTTTCTGGAAAGGTTCGTGCGTTTCACTTTGGACGGCATTTTGTCACAAACAAACAAACAAACAAACACACGCACAAACTTGTGTTTTTATTATTTCGTGAATTATTGTAATAGAAATAAATAAACTAAAACATAAAAAGTACGTCCCCTGTGAGCGGTGGAAGGATTGATTGAGAGAGAGAAAAGATGCGGATGCGAACAACCTCGTTGTTCTCTGTGACGAATAGAAGAGAGAGATGTTGATGACCATTTTCGATGATAGATGACCACAACTTGATGCTGCAATGACTTTCTATGTATTACGGAGTACAGGTAATACATTATATTTGCACAATTCATCAACCGAAGAATACAAGATACCGGTACCCATGAAGCATACCTACCGTAATGAACAAGAATTCTATGATGTGATACTGTGAATTCTTCCAAGGTACGAAATGGTACCCGGGTGGTATGATACTATGGTGATGCGTACGGTAGACAGAACTCGACGGATCCAATGGTTCAATCATCATGACATCATCAAAAGAGATCATGCAGATACTGTCAGCACCAATACGAAAACACAGAGCAAACAGCTACCATACCGTAGGTAGCACATCGTGGTTGTCAATACTCACAATAATAATAATAATAATAACAAAAAAAATAAAAATGTCCTCACAGTCAAGCAATAAAAATACCGGTATTCGAAACAGAATCATGCTACTACCGGTTTTCTACTGTAGCAGTAATATAAAAATACGATTTCTGTAACATTCACAACTACTGCTACTGCTACTACTACAGTACTACAGTGAAACGTTCAACACAGAATGGACCCACCGCTCCAACAACGAGTCGATGCGGATGCGCCTTTTGATCCAATGAAGACTGAAAATGCTTCAAAATTGATAAAATTGATAAATTTGAAACCACGGATCAATTACAAAGAAGAAGAGATCCGTTCCAAAGAACAAGAAATCAATAACAAACAACAACAGTTGGATCATTTTGAACAAACAAATGAAGAGTCCAATCAATCATTGAGGCAACTCTTGTCACCTGTTGTCACTCGAACGCGAGCTAGCAGCCTTGGAAAGGTCATTCTCTGATGGACGGTATTTCGCCCCCCCCCCCCTTCATTATTTGTTTGCGATTCCTGCCAGGAACGAACGTTCGCATTGATTTTAAGATGTAAAATGACACATTTGAGCAACCTACTACCGCAGAACTATTATTCGTGCGGTCAGCTTGGCTCGATTGGCCAGTTACGATGAGAAATATCCCTTTTTTCCGCATTCCGTCTCACCTCCCTTTTATTCCACTTCAACAACAGCATCCGCTTTATTTCTTTCGGACAGTGACCATGACAGGTCCCGTTCGTTGTGCCAATGTTGCACGTTCAAACGACAAGGGTGGGATCTGTTTGGTGCACGGTAATTCCACAGTGTATTCTACCAACAGTAACGCGACGACACCAACCATGAGTTGTAACGCCAGTTCTTGTCCGGGACATTTGTGGATGCCATTGGAAAAGGTTGTAAAAGAATATTCGTCTTGATACAAGGATATCGAATGGTTCCAATTGAAACTGCTTGTGTTGGTGTTGGTGGCAGTAGATGTTGTTGTGTCACTTTTGCTGCTGCTGCTGATGCCATCCCAAATGGATGGAGCAATATTGGGAATGATATGAGAAAATGCCAGGTTACTACCTTTTGGGATGCGAACTGTGGTGTTGTTGTTGTTGTTGTTGTTGACAGTGACATCCTTTTGGACGGTCCGAACAGCACCGATGGAATGTGCCGTTACACGTAAAGTCTCCAAACATACACGACGGAGGAACGATGCTGATGATGTTGTTGATGGTTGAGGAGTTGTTGGTGCAGTGTTATTGTCGTTGGTTATCAACAGGTTGTGAGCTTCCTCACGACAATGTTCCTTTTGAGCATGGTCCAATTCTTGTTGCAAAAGTAAAAAGGATTGTGCTGCTCCGATGGCTGGATTTTTATGTGCCGCAAATAACAGACCGACAATCAATTCGGCAATTTTGGAAATACTGTCATCACTGTCGTCGTATCCATGTTCTGTTTGCATGGCATGCAACCAAAAACCAGTAGTGGTCGTCGTCGTCGTCGTCGTCGTCGTCGTCGACGACGAGTTGCTACAACAATTTGTAACTGTAGTATCGATTTTGTGGATGTCCTTCAATCGTGTCTCAATGATCCGCTGTAGTTCCAGACGTTTTCGTTGCAACGGCCATAACAAAAGTACCAATGCCAATGGTTTGGGCAATATAACTGATTTCGCCGTAACATCTTCGAGGGTATCTTGAAATTCCATAAAGGCATGTATGAAATCAAATTGCGACCATTGATGTAAAAAGGATGATCCCAAGAAAACACGAATGGTAGTTCGTAACATGACACGTCGTATAAAATGAAAGAATTCGACAGTGTCATCATTATCATCATCTTTGGATCCTGGTTGTTGTTGATGTTGATAATGCTGTTGTAGTTCTAGGTGCATTGACTCTCTCAGGGCCATAATCCATAGATCATTACCTTGGCCTTGATTCTGTTTGTGTTTGTTCTGTTGTTGAGTCATCATGTATCCCTTGATAATACCCTTGTGAAGGGATGTTCCCTCGTGAACATTTAATATCCCTAACGTTTGCTCAAATCCAATATCCGCGACAGCTTGTCGTGCACTCAACACCGATTCGGGTAGAATGGCCAATTGTTGTTGTAATTCTTTATCACAAATCATAATCATATGCTTCCCGGCCATGTTCAATGTGAAAATAGGACCCAACGTTGCTGTGCAATGCTGTAAGTATCCTACCGGATCTTTCTTATACGACAAGGCATGTCCCAAAACAGGAATCGAATTGGGAGCAAAGGGAATTTTTGAAAAAATAGTTGTGCTGTTGCTGTTGTTATCATTGCAAGATCGTGACAACAAGAATTCTTTGTACAAGTAGACAGTACTCACAGTCACAGTCAATACAATCGTCACCAATGCTGCGACATACGATGATGACTGTGAAGACAATAACGATGATGCTATCCTTTCCATCATCATCGTTCTCTTTGTTCTTTCAATTTTCTTTCCAAGTTGTAATAGTAATATTTAATGTCACTCCTGAGGGTCTTGTCTTTGTATCATACCGTAGCAGTAGCATAGAAGTCACAACATCACTACGGTAGACCGATAGAAGGTAAATGCTACTACTAGCTAGTAGAGAGAAGTGCCCACACACGCCTTCTTCTACTTCTACTACTAAAAAACAGTGAAGTAGAGAATGTATCATCATCATCAGTCGTCATCAGGCTGTGTGTTATGAAAGTTTCCTATCTGTAAACGGTTCGGGGATGTATGGACGGATGGACGGACCGAAGTCTGCCTCCAACATTGGTTAGGGCAAGAAACCTGCTGGTCGCGCTGAAAGCCGAGTCGATCCTCGCCACTCATTCTTTATTAACTGTGTAAAGAAAGATCAACCGTATTAATACTTCGTATATTTTACAATACTTAAGGCACATGGTCATCGGCATGCTAATGAAGTTTTTACATGTTAATTGGAATGTCCTCACAGTCATGGAAATAGAGAGACGACTGCGAGGGAAGACAAAAAAGTGTTGGAGTGTCTATTGGGTCAATTGGACAAAAAAGTGCCAAAAAATTAATTAATGCTGGGGAATATGGGGTTAGCGGCGCAATCACGATGTACTTCGGTAAAGCCGGTATGGGGTGTCCTCTACCGCTCAGATCGCTTAGACGATCTGAAATCTCTGTATCTCGAGATCGGTATGAGGCCGCTATTCAGTAAAACGGCGTTGGTCTTACATCATCATCTTTCATCCAAACTTTCATTTCTCTTCCTTCTCATTTCTCTCTATCTTGTGCTGGGTGGTTAGGTGATTCACAGTCAAATTCTTCGATACACCGAACTGCCGGTACGTTACGATTTAGGTACATACCTATGTAAAGGCATACATGTGAACCTACAGTTATATACAGATTGAGAGTAGAGCAATACCGGTAGCTACCGTACTAACGTAGCTAGAGGTAAGACAATCGTAGTAGACATCATATGATATATGCAAATACCGACCTGTTGATTTCCTTTTGACTGTGATTTCGATACTGCGATACTGGATGACCGCTAAAATCAAGAACAACAGAGATCAGAAGTAGTCTCTCTCTTTGCGAGAATGGGAACTGATTTTCCGATGCCTATTACTACGTGTATTTGTTAGATATAAAGGGAAGAAACGAAGTTCTACGTATCATACTTCCATCGAGTGAAGTACAAAAATAATAATAATCAATAAAAGAACAGCATACATCTACTACCGGTAGTAGACGAAATATCCTTCTTCTGACTGTGAAGAGGAAGAAATTGTGTTTGATAGCTCCACTCAACCCCGACATCAGCAGGGCTAGAAGCTTGGATCCGAGTATCAATAGAGCGACGCTGCAAAGAGTCAGTTTGAAAATAGTCAAAAATGACCGGTAGAGGACGAGGAGGAAATGGCAGACAAACAAAGTCTGATGATTCCTCAAACAAGTATCCGACGAAAGAAGATATTAATTCTCAACGTCTAGTGTTGTCACGAGAAGAACGGCTTTGGTACCGTAACGACCTGGTGAATACGTACGGTAACTTCAGGTGGACTTGGGACGAAAACGCTGGTGCTATGGCTTGGGCAGGCGACGATAGAGTACCTTTACAGTTGAGGAGTCAAAGTATTTTGAATACGTTCAGAACAGGAGTATTGCTGCTAGTCATGCTTCTCTCCGCTCCGGCAGTGTCTGAGGAGATATAATGGAGATGGAGGCCACTAGCGTATGTAACTATCAAGAGCTATTCGCAGTGTCGAGCGGTAGCAACAGCCATGTCATTGGAAGAAAAGTCATCTCCTCTAATGGTAACAACTTCGGTGCGCTACAAATAGGATTCTTGATAATAGTCGAATAGTATCATCGATTCGTTGAATGTGCAACCTTCCAATCATTTTTTTCATTGAATTTTTTTAAAGAAAATAAAGGAAATGTTGGTATTGAATTCCATGAATATATATATACGATACACTCCTTTTCCTATTAACTAATAATATTCATCGTCGTCGTAATTGTTCTTCTTCTTGCGACGGAACAACCCAGTGGTGTTTTTGGCCGTGCCCTTGACAGCCTTCTTGGACAACTTGGCTGTACCCTTGATAGCTCCCGTAGATGTCCGTGCGGCAACATCGACCACATTTTGTATTCCCGTGGTGGTGTAAATGGCACCAGTGGCATGAAGAGTCGCATCGAATCCAGCTTGAGTCCCCTTTTTCAAAGTATGGGCCACCTTTTTCAGACCCTGCTTCTTTTTCTTTTTCTTCTTTTTCGGACGTGGCGTGGCAGCATCGTAATAGTACGCGTCGTTTTCAAAGCCCGACACGTCACTGTCGTCGTCCGAATGGGCACTTGGACCTCGGCCGACATGTTGGCTTCGGGGTGGTGCCGAGGCATACGCACGAGCATATTCCGGTTCGGGAGGCCAATCGTAAAAACGACTGTACTTGAGGACGTTGGTAGGGACCACGATTTGTCGTACTTGAGCCGGATCAACGTTCTTGAATCGGATCACTTGATTGCCAGGAGCTTCGCTGGAGAAGAATTGAAGTTCGTGGTAATTTTCTTCCTTTTCCGGTTTCTTCTTCTTGACAATGGTGTCAAAATCCGGTGGTTGGTACCCCGGACGTGATTCGTTGTACAACCGAATGACATAATTTTGAGGTCCCACCAAGTACAATCCCAATACACCAAATACGAATCGGTATGGCATCAAATACAACACCAAAGCCGCACCTGGACACAAAAAGGTAACCCAAAATGACAGCATAGGATCTTGCCAGGTAAGAATATTGAACAAAGCCCGGAACAAGAATAATGGCGCTTGAGCCATTTCAATGATGGGTTGAATAACAACAGCCACGCGATTAATCCATGCATTGGCATTGGAGTACTTGTTAATGGCCAAAATCTTGTCCAGATCTTCTTGTTTTTGATCGTAGGGTGTCATTTGAGCTTTCTTGCGTCTCTCGGCTTCCTCTTTGTCGTCCCCGTCACTGGTTCGTCGATGAAACAAGCCCTTCTTTTTCTTTTGAGCTGCCAAATCTTCCTTTAGAGTATCATTCTTGACGACCGTGGGGAATAACTTTTTATCAATCTTGTAGACATGATCATTGAACATGTGATAAAATGCGGCATGGACCTTGTGACGTGCTTCTGCAATTGTTTTGGTAAAGATCTTGTCACCCTTGCCGGCTTTGCGTGAGAAATCTTGATTGGGAGGCTTCTTTAAACGCTTTTCTTCGAGAATCACACCCTTTTTCTTGCTCTTTTGAACTTCTTCGACATCATTATCACTGTCATACGCATACGGATCATATTCGTTGGCTTGTCGTTGCCGTTCCAACATATAATCCAAAGTTGGGTTCTTTTTGGATCGCAATTTGTCGTAAATTTCTTCGGGATCGCCCACCTGTAAGTCTGGTTCAACGGGTGCTACAAGTCCACGTGGTGTGGCCAACGTACTGACAAGATTGTTGGGAAGGTTCGTTGCCATGTTGACTGCACTCGTTGCCATGGTCGATGCTGTGTTGACTGTGGTTTGGGCGGTCGATACAGCGGTAGTTACTGCGGTATTCACCGTTGTCGTCGCCAATAGACTCGCACGACGAACTGTACGTGTTGTGGCACCCACTGCGGCACCCAGCATCCCACTGGGTTCATTGCTTACCGTACGATCGGCTCCATCGGCACTGGTCCGACGATGAGGAACATGAACATCGAGGTCATGCGATTCCGAGTCTTCCCAATTATCTGCTGTCGCTGTATCCTTGGCCAAGACACCAAATTCGGCAGCATCTGTCAATTCGGCCGCTTCTTGTTGTTCTTTCAAAATCTTTTTGGCTTCTGGTGACTTGGTCACGAGGGATTCTTTGATGGTGAAACGAGGATGATCGTGTCCCGTGGCAAAGGGAAATTCCATATGTTCCCGAGCTTCGAGGATATCGGCTCCAGCGGCCTTTTGGGGGGAGCGAGAATAAAAACCCAAGGTCTCGAATAGTTTCGTTCCTCGGGGTACAGGTCCCTGTTTGATGGTATACCGTTGATTTTCACAATCCAAAAAGTAATACATGTACGGTTCATCCTCTAACATATACTTGCCCTCGATGTGATCAAAGAGACGAAATTGTTTGGCCAATTTGCGTCCGAGATGGACTGCTTCGGGTCGGCTGTAGGCATATCCAGCGGAAAGGAAAAAAGCAATAGCGTCGCTTCCGACAAAGGCAGTCTTGTACAATCGAAATTTGTACCGGTACGGAGTCAATTTGACCGATTGACGCATCGCGTCGGCAATTTCCGTTAAGAGATATCCCTTATGGAATTTTTGTTGCTGTTGCAAGTACTCGTCGGTCGTCGAGTTCATACTCATGTTGGGACCTGTACCATTACCTCCATGGGCCGACGTCAATAATCCTGCATTGCTATCAGGAGATTCATCAATTGGTTCTACCGTCAATGGTTGGATGTATGGTTTGCGGCGACGTCTGGTCCCTCGCATAAGTGCCCAGTACAATTCTTCCATGGTCGGCATGACCATTCCATTTTGGAGTGGTGAATCCATGGCATAGTATGCATAATTCTTGAGTAGGTACAGAAACAGGAGTAGTACCAAATGTCCTGGGATATATCGGAGAGTTCCAAAATACACTGCATGCATCCAAGCACAAAAGACAAACAAACTAATGGAGGGATATTGCCAATGGCACAATTCCCACCATTGCTTTTGTCGTAGATATCGAAGGATATGTATCCGTGTAAAGGATATTTCTCGAACAGTCGATTTCAAAACAGTAACACTAAACTTCCCCGGCATGTCATACCCATGGACGGTATGTGCAACATCTCGAAAAGACTTATCATCCAAACAATTGATGGTATATTGTGTATTTGGAGACGTGGAAATTTTGACGGTACCTCCTGGAATCTTTTGTGGAAGGTAACTGAGTAGTGCATTCCGTTCACTGGCCCACATAAGGTGCATCCGTACCCGAACACATCCGTGGGGTTGTTTGGTATACACCTGCGTGGACTGTCGTAAGGGTAACATGACATCATACATGGTCCCTGGTCGTAATCGGGACAAGTCGATACAGATCCGTCCCAAAAATTCTTCGGCGCGATGAGTGATGTATTGTTCGGGAATACCCCCATCAAAGATACCAATGTACAATCGATGGTATGCTGCTTGGATGGGAAAAAGACATGCCCGTCTCATTTTGCACAACCACATTGGATTTGCTACGGGTGGCATGACGTCCGTTTTGAAGGCTAAATTTCCAAGGACGGCAACGGCATAGGCGGATGGATCACGGGTCGGTTGTGCACTGGGCAATCCAAAACATTGAAGAATCTCAAGTCGTACCTGTCCCAATTCGTATGGTTTTTGGGAGGGTAGTCTCAAGTCGTGATAGTACAGACTCCGGGCATTCATCTCTTGTTCCATTTGGGAATAATTCATGTACGTATCAGGATAGGAATCATCGGGTAAGACTTGGATCAATTCGTTGGGATTGAATTTTTCGATCGAACTGAGACGAGGATTGGATGCTCGTTTGGGAATATCCAATTCGGACGACGGACCATTCATGTTCTTATTAGTATAGGCGGACGCTGGTTCTTGATCGTACGAATAGAGTTCTTCCGCTGGCTTGGGTTGTTCTTGTCGTGTGAATGCATCTTGATTGTAATAGCGCAATTCACTGGGTGGACCATCTGTGGTTGAATTATTATTGTTGTAATTGTTGTTGTTGATGTTTCGTGACTGTGGAGGAGGAGGACTTCGACTTACAGCCCTTCCATTACTATTAGAAGCATCATTTCGCTTTCCCTTCCTTTTCGAATTTCCACCTCCTCCAAAGAAACGTCTCATTCCAGAAGAACTTCCAGTAGCATAACTACGAGTAGAGTTTCCACCATAAAAGGATTCTGTTCCCGATTGACTGAACATGTCATCGTCACTGCTGTAATAATTAGAGTTGTTGGTTGTTGGTTGTTGTTGTGCATAATCATCGTATCCGTATTGCTGTTGGATCGTGGAAGGAGGAGCATCTCCATATCCGTACGGATTTGCTTCTACGGGACGCATTGGTTGAGGTTCCAAACTGTGGACACTCCGTCCACCAATAACACGAGTGCCATCACCGGCTGGATCGGCACTTCGACTCCGCGGACGACCACGAAACAAAGGCATTTTCTTATTTATCGTATTGTTATAATATACGCAGTGCAATAGTACTTCGTGTATGTCGTATTGGAGATGATACTTCGATGTAGACGAAGTAGGTTCCTCCTTTTCTTCTCCTCTCTCTCTCTCTCTCTCTCTCTATTTTGTTGATACGTCGTGGATTCGGTAATACCGATAAAAGTACAAAAGCACAGAAACAAGGTTGGTAAAATACAGTCTATTGGTTGTGTTGCTGTGTCCTGGTGTTGTTACCGATGAAGATTCATTCACTACTTACGGTACCGGTACTGGAGAGGTCTACCGGTACCTACCTCTTCATGTCGTAGAAAAATCTACAAACAGAAATCTGGACTTTCGTGAATGTCACTGACTGTGAGTGATTTTACGCGTGTATGTTACGAATCGTAACAGTTACGATGGGTGGAAAGTCATAATGACGATGATTTGGTCATTTCATAATACGAAGTAACGCCGATAGTCATTCTGAACAAATGGAGCTACTGTAGTACGTAGTACATCTTCAAATGCCTCATCAACTCTCTCACAGTCAGTCAATTCTCCTCCATCATACCGGGTAGCCACCAATAGGTAAAGTACCTATATCAGCTAGTAGAGAGAGAGGTGGTCGTGCAAATAATACGTAGTATATATATTATACTACGTATATTATTTTAATATATAAAACAATAAGATTGCATTGGTGTAGCAGGAACACTATTATTTTTGGATTATCTTCTTATGATAAAACAACAGATTACCAATATTTACAGTTAAGACGTTTATAGTACTACTACTTTGAATGACCATCACTTACAAAACGACCTTGCTCTCAACAGTGGCAAGCTCGACACTAGGAACGCCCGATGTTTCCGACGCTGCATCTTCGGACTCTTGTTCCACGGCTTTTTGGGCACGCTTTGCCGCACGATTCTTCTTCACGGTACTCTTTACAATTAGAATAACAACCACAAGTACAACTACAATCGATCCACCAATGATGCCACCCAAGGCCGCACGATTTAGCCCATTGCTGTCGTTTCCTGAGGTCGACTCCGCGTTTTGTGCTTGAAGGATGTTGTAGTGCGCCGTAGTGGTGGGACTGGGAGTCCTGGGAGCACTGATAAGGTCATCACAGAGAAAGCAGGTCACTTTATGATCATTACGAAGAGGGACGACAGAAACATATTCCATGTCTTGTTCACACACCGTAGCGTCCACGGCGCAATACATCTGTCCTTGACTAGAGTCCATACATGCACCAACGTGGACCATATCACATGTACAATCCAGCTTGTGCCGAGCCCAATTATTTAGAGCTTGGGACCAATAGTAGGTGAAAAAGTCTTCATGATCTTCTCGTGTATCGTCGACTTCATCCTGTGGACAGTCCGACTTGGACCAGGCACAGAAGGGGGGCTTTGTGTCAACGTCAGAGTAGGTTTCGCAGAGTCCATAGATAGTTTCTGGATGTCCTGTACTGGCGTGATTGTCGGCGGCAACGTTACACAATGACACTTCTCCCTCAAACCTGTTCGGCATCTTGCAGTTGGATGCAGTCGATGCACAAATGTTCTCATCAAAGGACGATTGGCACTGTCCGATTGACACAGCTTGAAGCGATTGTTGGGTCAAACAAACTTTGGCCGGATGCTGGTCTGTCTGAGACAGGATCCAACGACTCGATCGAAACGTCATTCCATCGAGACAGTGGACCGGCGACAAAGCACACTTCACAAACTTGTCAGTTATTTCCTCGAGACATGTCCCAGCCTTGGTATATTCAATCTTCAAATCGTTGTTGCTCATCCTGCTGTAAAAAGAACAAGAAAAAAATCTCACACTCACTGTTAATATTACAAGGAAATATTCCACGTATGGTGGCTAGTAAGTGTAGCTGCGAGATAGTCGCTTGTTGTGACTAAAAAATGAAGCAAGATTACAATTGAAGTAATGAAGTTTGATCGATTGATTGATCATAGAGCTACCTATCTTGCTCGAGATCCACAAACGAATTTCTTTTACCTCACTACGGTAGTTAGTGCTGGTATCTATGATACCTGTTGTTGTACTACCGGTAGCTAGTACAGGTACCGGTACTTGTACTACTCTTGTAATAATAGATACTCTATTGGATTCAGCTTTTGACGACGAGTTAATATTACTGCGAAGGACGTGTAATACTGGCACAGAGCCGGCAGTACCTGAAAAAATGTCTAACTTTCATAGACTTGTGTCAGATGCGTGCTGGGAGCGTGGCAATGCGTGTCGAGATAGATCTTTGGGGGTGACTACAAAGAACGGCTACTTTTACACTACTACTCCAGTAGTAGCTGGAGTAGAGAGCTAGGTGCTCCGTCAATGAAAAATTGATACTACGACGACGCACTTCGTAATTTGGATCGGAAGTACCGGTAGATTTAACAGCTGCTACTCCAAGTTAAAAGATGTCATGCAGAATTCAATGGAGCATAATGCACTTGCAGGACAAAAGTCCACAAAAGAGAGAGAGAAAGAGCTATATCTAACACCATCTATAAAGAGTGGCCGACGCAATTTCGAGACACCGACGAGCATTCGTGCGCACATCAGATGCATGCGGCTTTTCATCAGGATTTCCAACACAGATACGGTTGTACCACACTCCTCTTGACGGAAGAGTTCGACATCCCATCATTCACAAAAAGAAAACTTGTTGTTGTCTACCCTCCTCACTCTGTTTTTACACTCACTTTGCTTAAGGAATAAAAAGGAAAACCATCATCATGAAATATTCACTTTCGTCGATCGGAGTGCTTCTTTTTGCAATGGTTGCAGTAGCACAAGCTCAGGAGCGGGTGTTTGTTGATGACATGGGGACTCGACATGTTTTTACGGGCAAACCAACACTGGCCGCTGAAGCCAGCAAGGGAGCCTTGGCACTTCACAGTTTTGGTACGAAAATCGAATTTGCAAAACAGAAAAAGAAGGCTTCCTTCGGTTAGATGCTCCCCTTTCTCACTTACTTGTTCTATTTGGATGAAACTAGGTGTCGGTGAAGATCAGCTCCTAGGTGTCCGTGGTCTTTGGAGAGTTCGTGGATCCAGTCAGGATATTGACAATCCTGATCCCAACGACATTTTTGCCCCGGTCGATCCAACGCCGGAGGAGCTGGAGTTCCTCAAGAGTCGGGTCAATCTTTCCCCAATGTGTTTTCAAAACTTGGACGGATGCTGGGAAGATGTCGCCCATATGGATTTCGATTTGTTGAAATCGCTCAAACCTGACTACTATCTTTATGTTTCTGGAGGTACGAACACTCTACCTTCGACCAAAAGCAACAAAAGAGGCCTGCAGCTCGATTCTAACCTTTGTCCCCCTCTTCACCATTTCCTTTGGTTAGGTGCTGATTTCGCTGTTCCCGTGGTCGAGGCATACATGGATGCAGGGGTTCCTACTATTTTCATTGACACGTGGTTTGAGTACCATCCAGATTGTCCGGTGAACAAAACAGGTACCTTCGTGAACTGTCGGTACAAGTCCATGCTTCGCTTGACCCAGCGGTTGGAAGAACTCGCTCTGGCGCTGACGGGGAACACGGACATCCCTTCCCAGGCGCAGCAGGAGAAACAGCAAGCATGCGAGGCAGCAGAGAACTTTCAAACTTCAATGCAGTCGGCTCATGAGCGTGGAATCAGGACCGGCGTTGTGGGGGCATATGTGTCGGACGGTATTCAATGGAACCTCAATGAACCGACACAATACTGGCAGACTCGAACCTTCGAAGAGCTCGGTATGCCAGTTGTTCATACGAGGTCCTTTGGATGGTCCTTTGATGAGTACAATGTCACCACTTGGTTTATAAATTGTCCACCGGGTGAACCCTCAACAGACTGCAACGATCAAGTTGCAATTCCAGTGGACTTTTGGATTATTGATACGTGGACGTACGAGTTAGGCACAAGCGACGATTTCAAGCAGGAATTTCCCGACCGGGCTCTCCTAGCAGGACAGTATTGGTACTATGCACGAAACGATGGAAAACTCACGTACGCCGCAATAGCCACCATTTTGAATGAGATGGCGGAAAGAATTGATGCAGCCGAACGTATTTATCCCGCGACTGATTGCGTCGAAGTCGACATTACGTCCGAACAGCATGTCGACTTTACGGAAGGTGGTTTGGAAGCCGGCGAATATGCTTGTTTCAACTCGGACTTGTTCCCCGAGGATTACACCACCTGTCCTGGCTTTTCGACGACAACAGCCACAAACGGAGGATCTGTCAACGCCGCTGCTTCAGGTGTAGCTGTCTTCTCGAGTATTTCGTCGTTGGTCCTTGCTTGTCTCGCCTCCTGTCTAGTGTGGTAACACTTTGGATGATGGAAGCTCTGTAATGAACGTAATCTCTTTGTAATTGCGTACACTGTACTATCGTCAAAACGGTTTTATGGGATTCCGCATATTGATCTGTTTGTGAAAAGAAAACGGGCAACTTACTGTTAGTACATTTACGACTAGAAAGGCCAAAAGTGTCAAGCCGCCTGCAGTGACAATATTTTCACGTTGACTGTGAAGTAGAATTGTTGTGTGTATCTTATCATATATTAGTAGTAGTAATATATAATTCCTTCAAAAACATACTCCAGCTAGCTACGGTAGTACTTAGCTCTTGTTCAACCGCGGGGACGATCTCTTTCATTGCAAGTAATAGATTGTCTGTGGATTCTTACACTCATAAGTTCTTCAGGCTCCGAAAAAGACGCTGTGATACATTGTTCGCATGATCGACAAAAGCAGCAACTTTCGCATTGCGATCACTGCTATTTCCATTGCCGTTGCCATTGCGATTCGCTATTTCTAATACAATGGCCAATGTGACTCGGCCGTCATCGATATTGCCATTGCGATTCGCCCGCCATTGCCACCGCCGTTGCTTGTAATTAAACATCACAAATCGATTCTGCCAACCAAAGGAGATAGCTCGAAACGTAGCAAGAAAGACAAAAAGACACCGTGAGTGTAACGCCAACTTAAATGCTCCTTTCTGACACCGCCTTACCTTCATTGTATCTAATATCTTTCTTCGCCATTATTTCTTTTCATCCAAGTGAACCTACAATGGCTCCGACAGAGCTACCTACCATGGCTCCTTCGGAGTCTTGCCCTGCAAACACTGTACAGATAACATCCCCGGGGTTTGAAGTATCTGATCCCAATGCCTTTACCTGTGGTTCGATTTGGATGTGGACAAGTTAGAGGTGGCTGAGTTATACAACAGTGCCCATGCACGCTGGACTAACGTCATTACAGTTGACAGTACCCCTTCTAGAACAGGTGTTTCTCTACCACGCGAGTTTGTAGGACCAGCTGGGATTCCAGAAGAATTGGACGATCTTTACATTTATGGGAATGATGACTGTATTGATGGTCCATTTAACATTCTTGGCTTTGCAGGCCCAACCTTGTGGATGCTCTCACTGGCCTCACAATTACTGGAGTGAAGGCTTTCGACAAGGAAGATATCCCCAGAGAGATAGAAAGTGGGAGAATGGAAGCAATTATTTTGCATGAAATTGGCCATGTGCTTGGTATTGGAACACTTTGGGAAGACTTCAACTTGAATGTGAACAATGAGTTTATAGGTACAAATGCTTAGAGGGTCTGGCAGCAAGTATTTGGATGTCCTGGATTACCATCCATTGAAACTGATGGGGGTCCAGGAACAGCTGGTGGTCATTGGGATGAAGATACATTGGACGAGGAATTGATGACAGGATTTATTGGTGATGCAAACCCATTGTCTGCCTTAACTATTGCATCATTGGAAGATCTTGGGTGCGAGGTGGACGACAGCGTTGCTGATCCTGTAAGTTTCGAGAAGCTTGATTTGTGTGAGACCTTGCACTTTTGAAGAATAAAATCATTTTTGTGCTTTTCCTCATGATGATCAACGGAATTGGTGTTATTGGAATTTTATTTTATATACAGTACTGTCCACCCAAAACACTTGTAACATGCACTTGTTCTGCTGGCTTGATCTCAGACGCTGACGATGATGAGACTCTGCCTCTCTCAGAGGCCGGATCGTTAGTAGCAGCAGAACAATTCGGTCTTGCTGTGTTAGAGGCTGCGAAACTCGATTGTATTACAGATTCTTCCGTCTGTGATTTTCGTGATAACTCTATTTACGTTGGTGACAAGTTGATCATCGTGCTGTACCAAGAGGAAGGCCGTATCTATGAAGTTCTTGTTACATTGGATCGTAATCAGCGCAGTCGAGGCACGTTGATCCGTTTGTGAAAAAAAAGATTATGAGCAATTCGAAGTGACAGATTTGATGTTTGTTACAGATATTGACAGAATATTATTATTTATTGGAATGAAAGAACTGGTCTCATTTTTACGCTCGTTTTTGAGAGCAAACGGATTTACTGATATTAACTTAAAGTATGTATTTAAAAACGCATTATTACTTCGTCGAACAAAATTACAGATACTGTCAATCTGGAGCATCCGCGAATTCTGAAGATTTTCGATCTAACCCTCCCTTAAATTTCCGATCCTCTATTCTCCAATTTCACGGGACTCGAATTCCTGGAAAGCGTTTTTCCGAAATAGACAAAAGTGGAGACAAAGTGGAGACAAAGTGGAGACAAAGTGGAGACATTTTGTCTCTGTCTCAAGACATTATTATTTTATTTTGTCTCTGTCTCAAGACATTTTTTTGTCTCTGTCTCTACTTTTGTCTCCAATTGGAGACAAAGGCAAACTCCCCCAAAATGCTCTCGTACAACTCCCCGAATAAAAATTTATAAACTAACAGTAGTAACAAACTGCGTTTACAGAAAATTTATCTCCTACAAAGTACAACGATAGTAGAATGATCCATCTTCTCGCAGCCAAACTAATAATAGAGTAACGACAGCATGAACAAATGATGTAGTATAATATATTACGTAGTAGTAGTAGTAGTTTCCAAGCTTCTTTGTTGTAGCTAGCTTCAACAATGCTGTTTCTGTTTCAAAAAGTAGGTTGCTCCTTTCTTGTTGCGTTTCTGCTGCCTTCAGACGTCTTGCGACCATTTTTTTCTTTCTTTGTACAGATTATTGCGAAAAGCATCCAATTGACATTGGTCATAGAAACTAGGTAGCAGTTGGACCACTTCCTGCTGTTATTCCAGTCTTCACACACATCTTCTCCCATGATCTTTCGAGTAGAACTTCCATCCGAAAATAGCTCGCCACGGGCACTAGTATTTCTTGGAAAGAGCTCTTTCTCATAGGCCGGTGGGTCGAATGCGACAAATTCTTTCTCCAAGCAAGTGCTTTCCTCAGGCTCCGAGAGTTTGTTTTGAAACTATTGAGTAAATAAAGATTATCTCTTGTGGATTTGCTCGATTGTTGAATAGTGTGCCATTGGGGACTTATTCATTAGCAAACTACGAAGCTTTGCTTTTGCTTTGATATTTGCACTATCTTCGGGCTTGTTGGATTTATTCAATGAATCATTCGGAACAGTTGTAGGCATTCCTGCTTAAAGCTTGCATCATCCGACGTCCTCTTCCACCACCGGTTTTTAAAATTTTGGAATATACGAATAAACTATATGGTATAATATTTTAGAATACACATATTATTACATTCAATCAAAGTACCAGTAACAGCGTACCTACATACCAGGTACGATAAGGTAGTCTAATATTTTACAGTTAATTCATACGAGTACGATCGCTATGATCTCACGCCTTCATCACATCAATCATCCCCCAACAATTCGTTCTCACAGTCAATCAATAAAAACCACATCATCATCATCATCATCCGTCTGCGTCATCATCTTCTGATCGTCTGTCTTTTTGTTTGAGGTCCTTCTCCATTATTGCTTCCTGTTTTCTTCTTTCATTTTTTTATTTCAATAAATAATGGCCGCTGCTTTTATCTCTGACAGCGTATCATAAAACAACGTACTACTGCACCAATTACGACTTTGACTGAGAAGAAGACGTTGACCACAAGTATGACGACAACTCATCTTCCACAACAACAGCAACAACAACAATGTGATGATAGGACGAATAAGAATGAACAAGACGAGGAATTACGATTGCAGCAAGAGAAGAAAGAACAACAAATATCGCAACAAGAAAACAAGAAAAAAAAGAGATCAACACGTATGTCATCCTTCATGTTTTGGAGTGCCAACTTATATCCATCTATGAACCAAGAAGAAGACAATGACGATGAAGAAAATGACAAAAACAACACGTCACTGTCTCAATCGCCCTACCATCGTTGTTGTACTAAACTCCTTCAAGTTTACAATCAATATGAATTCCTTATATTGATCATTCTTGCTATTTGTTTGGCACGGGCTTATCCACCCTTGGGCGCTGAGTATCTCCAACCACAAATTACGTCCTCTTGGATTGCTGTTATTTTTATATTCTGTAAGTGCTTGTTGGTAAAAAAAAAAACAGTACAGCAGCAGTACATACATTATATTTTGGTTTTCGGCCAAGTTGTTGGATACTCTACTCACATCTCTCTCTCTCTCTCTCTGTGTGTGTGTGTGTGTGTGTGTGTGTGTGTGTGTGTGTGTGTGTGTGTGTGTCACTCTTTCACGTTGTTGTTAGTACTGGCCGGGTTTGGATTGAAAACAGAAGAATTTGCCAAGGCCTTTCAGCGATTGTACTTTAATGTATTCGTCCAAATCTTCAATTTTGGTGTCGATTCGGCCGTCGTGTTTGGTGTATCACGGGCCCTGTTGGCTGCCGGTGCTCTTTCGATTCCATTGGCCAACGGGATGGTGGTATGTGCCTCACTTTCCATGACCATCAACATGGTACTGGTCTTGACGAAGAGTAGTGGTGGCGACGAAGCGAGTGCAATTTTCAATTCTGCCGTCGGCAATATGATTGGTGTCGTTTTGACGCCCCTCCTCGTTTTGGGATATTTGGGTGTGACAGGAGAAGTGGCCATGGGCGACGTCTTTTACAAACTGGCCGTTCGGGTCGTATGTCCCATTGTCGTTGGACAGATCATACGCAAACTGTCTCCTGCCGCCGTCGAATGGTACAAGAAACACAAACAATTCTTCAAACAAACGCAACAACTGGCTTTGGTGTTTATCGTATACACTGTCTTTTGTGAGACATTTGCCGCCAATATGGAAAGTGGTGATACCAGCAATGTCACTATTGTTGATATTATCGTCATGGTTGTCGTCGAATTTGGATGTTTGGTTGGTTTGATGCTGTTGGCATGGATATCGCTTCGTGTATTGTTTCGCAATGAACCCCGACTGCGTGTCATGGGATTGTTTGGTTGTACCCACAAGACGGTCGCCATGGGTATACCACTCATCAACGCCATCTATGAAGACGATGCATCCATTGGACTTATCACCTTACCGTTATTGATTTGGCATACCATGCAACTCATTGTGGGAAGTTTCCTTGCACCCAAATTAGCGGCATGGGTCGTTAAAGAAGAAGAACGACTGGGTATTTCGGACAACGACAATAACGATAACAACAACAGCAATAATGTTGGAAACGACAGTAACGACAACCAAGACGGAATCAATGATGACAAGATGATGGACGAAACTGGGAGAATATCGTCTCTGATGGATGGTAGCAACGATACGCAAGACAGTGACAAAGAGGCAACAGCAACGACACCAGACATCGAACAGGGACAATCGGACGAAGAAAGCCTCTGAGATTCTCCTAGTCCAATTTAAAAACAAATAGATAATAACGTCCACACACTGACATATTACAAACAGAAACGATAAATCTCCACATACTCTTAATAATGATGGTTATGTATTTCAATAACTGTAATAAGCGAATAATACACGGCATTTTACGTATTTTGGTCGAGCGGTATTTTTTTTGTGTGTGGATCTCTGAATCATGTCGCCAGTAGTAGCGAGAGTAATACAAAGATTGATGGAGCCCTTGCTGCAGCGACGCCGGCCATGGATGATTCGACGGTTGTTCCGTTTTTTGCATTCTCTGTCATTCCGGATATCAATAGAGCGGGTCTTTCCTTTCCTTCTTCGATCTTTGTTGTTTCCGTACGACAGTTGGATTTACTGGTAACTAACTGTATAAGTACTTTATTAACTGTAAAAGGTAGTATCTTACGTTGCAGTAATTCCCCCCATACGGGTTAAGGATCCTCCACCCCGATGAGTTGTTCCGTCCCCTCCCTAACATTGAGTCCCGAGTCCAAGGTGAGCTATCATAACTCCACGTGGAACTATGATCTGCCAATCGATTCTGTTCCTCCAAAAATCCATCCGACAACCCATCAGGCCTCTCATCATCACCCTTTCCGGTTCCAAAAGAACAGACCCTCCTGGCGTCACTTTCCCCCCCAGACGCATCAGTCATCGTAATATTTTGTACTTTATATGGATACAGATATACCATACACAAGACAGGATGCCACTTCAATCTATCAACAACGACCAACACCGACAATCATCACAATCAGTATGGTTTCTTGTCGGTGGATTTTTGACTGGAGCATTGTCCATGGCAACTTTGGGATGGATCCAACAACGGATACGACAACATCAACAAAAATCCAATCATAACGTTTCAAATTATTCCACAAGGAAATTGTCCTCGAATGGACAAAACAACCGAAACAGCGCCAATCTACCAACGATCGTTCCAACGGAACTACGAAACGAACAATTATCGCGACACACACTTTATTTTGGAGAGGATGGGATGAAGTCTCTTCAAAATGCCAAAGTTTGCATCGTAGGTGTTGGCGGTGTCGGATCACATGCGGCTTGTATGTTGGCACGGGGTGGTGTAACCCATTTGAGATTGATTGACTTTGATCAAGTGACGTTGTCTAGTTTGAATCGACATGCCTGTGCCACATTGCAAGACGTTGGTATTCCAAAAGTGATTTGTGTACAGAAATTGTGTCACCAACTCGGTGTTCCAAACGTCGATGCCATTGCCGAGATGTATACGGCCACATCGGGACCGCAACTGCTGCAATTACCACCCGACCAAAATAAATGGGATATCATCATCGATTGTATCGATGATGTTCCCACCAAAGCAGCACTATTGTCCCATTGTCTTCAAAATCAAATCCGTGTTCTGTCATGCATGGGGGCCGGTGGAAAGAGTGACATGACTCGACTGCATTTGTCGGACTTGCGAACCGCCTCGCGTGATCCACTCGCTAGTAAGTTACGACAGACTTTGAAAAAGGTCATGCAACAGGAGCAGCAGCAGCAACAACAACAACAAGAACAACCATCATCCACTTCCAACACAACGACGAAAACCAAACTTGGCAAGGACAATGTCGATCCGTCCTCCTATCTCGATGACATGGACCAACTAACCATTATATACAGTTCCGAAAAGACGGTAATGAAATTGGCCAATCTGACCGAAGAGCAACAAGAGCAACGGGACAAGTCCCAATTTGGTGCCGTCGACAAGTTTCGAATTCGTATCTTGCCCGTGTTGGGACCGTTACCGGCAATCATGGGACAATCGCTTGCGGCAGTGGCATTATGTGAGCTTGGTCAAAAACCTATTCATCAGCCCGTTACGGGAGAGCGTGTAGGAAAAAATGTACGACACAAGATCTATCAACACTTGACGACACGGGAACAAAAAATTCGAAGTGGAGATTTGAAAATTGCAGGAGGAGCCTCGTATACGGGTCCTATCCAAATAGATGGCGACGATGTCGAATATTTGTTGGGTGTATGGAGGAATAAATGTGCCGTGACAGGGACACGACTGGGCACCACCTTGTCTTTGGTACGGTGGGATACCGGTAAGCCTGCCACGGTGGACAATTTGGTGTTACTCGCAAGCCATGCGCTACAAAAGTACGATCAAGAGGGAAAGGAAAGCATCCCCCTTCCAATCCAACAACGAATTGAGCAGCGCTTAGCGGGATGTCGAGACTTGAATGCCGAGTTTTGACAGGTATTGTTGTTGTTGTCCTATGGTATCACTGGGCCGTCGTGCCAGTATCAGGGTACACCCCGACATTGAAACTCTTTCCCACCAACGCCTCTGGATGTGTCAAAATGGCGTGAGAATTCTCTCCAACACGATCGGAGACGTTATTAACATGGTCCTTAGTTGGTTCAATGACCGTTACATTGTAAAAAAGTCTCATCGTTGCATCGTCTCAACAAAGTCTCTGAGGGATGCTGCCATGAATTACTTCATACACTTACCCACATCACTGCGAACATGTTTATTGGCACTGTGCGAACACAACAAAGCAAGTTTCCCTTATCAGATGACGCGCTGTTGCAAAAAAAACTCGAAACTCCCTGTAGCAACAACTTGCACTCCGTTGTTGCGAGGCTGTGATGTCAAGCTAGTTTGCATCAGTAATTGGAAACTTATGAGACAGTGTAATTAGTCAGTATGGGCAACTGCGACAAATCGATGCCCAAACTCATTTCTTAGAAATTGACTGTTGATCAGAGATCGCAAAATATATGTCAAGGCATGCCTATTGTGCTAGCGTCCGTACTTGCCATTGTCTCCGCCGGTGTCGTGCCAAGCACATCCAATCCTGCAACTCCAGCCTTATCTGGTCCTCAGTTGTACCGTTTTAGTCGGAACACCAACAACCGAAAAAAGGAACCCTCCCATGTGTCTGCCTGTTGCCATTTGTCTTCCCGTGATGGTGCCGGCTAATCCTTTTTTCTCTAAACCCACCCGCACAACTGGGATAAAATTCGGGCGAGAGCGCCTCTTCGTCAAACGAACGGTAAAATATAGTGAGGAATGCAGATCAGCCGCGGAGGAGAGCGAGTTACCTTTCATCCAATTGAAGGCATGGTGTGATCGAATGATTCGACAAACAGGGAGCACAATTGTGTAAAGGGACGTGAAACAAGGAAAAAATGAGGAGAAGAGGAACAATCCGGAACCGATGACGTGCTCCGGTCGCAAGTTGAGGCCTCCATTTGCGAGACAGTCGATGAAACAAAGCCAGCAACCAAGGAATTGATGGCAGGTTTTTTACCAAAAGAAGTAACAAACAGTACTCATAGTCAGGCCAGGTAGACAAAGGCCAAAAGAAGCTGAGAGTTTTTTTCAAAAGGGTCTATATTGATGGGGACCTCGATCTGGTAGTGGGCACCGACTGAGGTAGGTAGATATGCCATTTGCCTTGTATGCACTTCAAAAAAGTGAACTGATACTTCTGTTCTGGTTAAAAATTAGTTGGATTGGGGGGGAAATTGCAGCGCTAATAGAAACTGAGTTGGCGGATCTGTGTATGGGACATGGAAATTGCACGTGTAAAACCGCTACATCGAACACAAGAACCCAAACCCTACGAGTGATGTTACTTTTGGAGGGCCATGCCTGAGACGATCCGTGCTTTCGTAACAGTAGTATCATACATCAGACGATAATCTAACACAAGAAAGATTTTTACGAGATTACACAACTACTCGAAGAGTTTCCAATGTTTAACACCTGTTGTACGATACATATCGAAGATGCTTACGTCATCTAGTGTCCTTCACAACATCATGATGCAGAACTTCGCCATGCATAGCAGCGAATCAGAAAGAGCCACGTCGTTTATCCAAAAAAGAAGAAGGCCTTATTTAGTAACACTGAGAACATGTTTCATCACTCGTCCAATCAAAATGAACGTTGTTGGATGTGAGGACGATGATGGAAAAAAATCCCATCTTCAACCATCATCCTTTCTCTCTCTCTTTTACGTACTACTGGAGGACGTAGTAGTATTTTTTCGTTAGTTCTCTCTCTTCTTGTGAATCATCATGATACAGTCAATGTAAATGATCAATCAGAGGAAGATCTCTTCTTGGATTCGTGAACCCAATCATCGCAATAGTTCTATCCAAATACTCTAGAGAGCACAATTATAATAGAGAACATAGAACCACCAATTGCTGGACGAGCCCTTTCCAAGCCTACACGCTTTCCCTTTTCACTATGGAGGAAGGATGTTCCTTAGTATCGTCACCTTTGCCATGTTTGGTAGCTGATGCTATCTCGACGATGCATTGGCCATTGGATCGGCCGTCGTCGGTTCAACAAATGAAACTCCTTCCACTGCATGCTTTGGAAACGCCAGTGTTGCCATCATGGGGAGAAATTCATGCCCTAGAGTTGGTGTTTCTGATTACATCCCAAGCTCGCAACCCCAAACAATCCCATAAGAGGAATGAACATTGGGCCCAAATTGCGGCTGCGATCATCTTGTTGGGTCATGGATATGCCGATCATGCACATAATCTCGTCGGCCCATTGTCCTTTCAAAACGATTTACCCTACTTTCATGGACCAGCAGTGATTGCTGATCCGGATGTTCTTGCGGCTGCCTCCTTCGTCCATGCCTTAATCCACCGTCGAGAGGGGCCACATCCAAGCGAGTTTGGAACCACGGGATATTCCAACTCAAATTTCTGGGGATCAGCTACGTTACGATGCGGTGGGGAAGAGTCCTTGCCTCTGTCGTCGATTCGTCTCCGAGTCCGACAGCTAGCACATGACCACAGTAAAGCGGCGGAAGAATGGTTTGACTCAAATTATTGTTGCAGCACCATGGTGGAGGATTGGGACCCACGCCCTTTGACGGCACTCTGCGAAATGGTTCTCTCGGCCACTAGCACGTTTCCACAACAACAACAACAAATCAGTCATCCACTGCAAGATTTGGCTCAACAAGCGGCACTTGTAGAACTTCATGTTCTTTTGGAACACGCCCTGACGCACTTGGGATATGATAGGATACATGAATCCACTCAACTGCGACTGGGGATCCGCCTTCTTCCATCGAAAGATCAAGGCAAATTGCCAACAACATTGGAAGAAGCCTCGTCGCAATCCTTTTGTGACGATGCTGTGGTGGTGACGACTGCAAATCAACCTCACAAAATCGTATACGTCAACGCAGCGTGGGTCGAACTGTGCGGGTACACTCCTGAAATGGCCATGGGCAAGACCTTCTCTATGCTTCTTCATGGGCAGGAATCCAACACAGCCGTGGCAAAATTGGCTTCCAAACAATGCCTTGGAACGCGATTGTCACATCAGTTTTATGTTGTGAATTATACCGCTTCTGGGGAACGATTTGTCAATCGTATCACCATGGGTCCCATATACCACAGTAGCGACACAAAGGGCCTTGTAAACAGTGAGCACTGCAGTACACTACGGCATGCTTCTGGTTCTCCCCAGATAACGTACATGGTGGCAATTTTGAAGAAACTTGTACATGAAACGAACGTAGCCATTGCGGCATAATTGATTGTACGCCATTACAAGCCACAAAACTCTACCAGACAGTTCCATTTCGATTTTCAATCTTTCCAACAGTTTGTGCCAGCGGATCGAGTTTCTACTCGCTGTTTGTTTTCTTTCATTCTTCACATTTTGAAGTATCGGATGCGCTTCAAGGTCATATGGCGTCTGAATTAGCCAACCATTGAAGAAAGACGAAACATCTACTACAAGTATGTTTTCTCAAGGCGTCCTACGTATATATGTTTGGGCTTCATGCCATTACTTCCTTTTTGTTTCTTTTGGTTTCTCATCGGCCACTTGATGTGGTGCGTTCTTGTTTCTGTCCGGCCACTTGATTTCCCGTTTCGTATAAGCTATATCAAAATGTGCAATGAGTTTTTGGCGGAACGCGGTTCTAGAGAAACGATGCTCAACAATCTCCCCGTCCTCATTGACCATTTCTTCTTGAACGTTGGCATTGATCTGTTCTTCCTCATAATAAAGATCCTTTGGAGCGTCGCTACGTGCAACTTTTCGTCCAGGCTTCCAAACAGTGTGCAATCGGCATGTCTACCAGTAATAGCTCGATCGTTGTATCAAGTAGACTGTTGTTGTTCTTATTGTAGCGACGTTTGCTGTGATGTTGTGAAAGGCAATAGACTCTGGCTTGTTTGGCGTTGTAAGGCAATTTTACTTCTCAAGAGCACAACGTAATACTGGAGTATTTTACTTACAGTTACACGAAACGATTTCGTCCCAAAAATGTGAAGACGGACTTACTGTTAGAAATCCCTATCATCGTCCGTCTACGATTAGGACCAGTCTTACAGCTGTTTTAGCATCAAGAACGAGTTCTTCGAGCTTCATCGTCAATCTTGCGCACGCAGGCGAATACCTAACTAACATTGTGTTTGTTTTGCGTTTTTACTGTTACAGTTAATAACTGTAAGTTCTCTCTGACCATACCTGTACCAGGAACCGTAGCTACCTTTTGTAAGCGTAGTAGGCAAACAAATCACATTAACTGTAAGCAGATTCCATGTTCTATTTATTAATTGTCCATGGTAAAGAATGAGACGGTAAGTGAACAAGAAACAGGAGATGTTCACACAAAATCTCTTAGTATGAGCATTTGATGAGAACTTCTCTCGTTATTGAAAAGACATCGGAAGTCAAAGAATGCACAACCGACTTGATCCACCATGAATCTCATCGAATCTTGTTACATCACTGCCACAATTCAATAGTTTTGTCTGGCGAACCAGTTTCCTCCTAAAGGATTTTCTTTGCAAAAGATGCAGACGATTTGGACGTGCTTGTAAAGTGTATTACAAAATTTAGAACACGCAACTCTCGGAACAAAATTCTTTGGCAAGGATCCTTCTCTCGTTTCCTGCATTCTTTTTCGGTGTCGGAGCACAAGCCTTCACGAAAGGAGTTGGCATACACCATTTCTTTTCATAATTTTTTAAAAAACAACAACGATAGTGCGTTCACTTTCCGAATCCATCAGAGGCCGGTTCGTTTGAAATCAAAATGGTGCGTAATAAAATGACGGATCATACGATGTCATGCATTGATGTGCGACAAACTTCAAACTTGATCCCGCAAAATGTATCGTCAATCTGATTTTTTCTCCCCATCCTATTCTGTTAAGTCTACTGTTAAAACCCAGAAGCCCAATCCCGCCGGGGTCATCACTGAAGAATCCGACGGAACCCGTACACGCAAGGAACGTCCTACCGGTTCCATGCATGTCGGTGATCTTGATTTTGATGTTGATGACCCCGTATTCGGGGCAGAGGCGACATGGAACGAGGTTTTCACCACATGTTGCTGCCATACTCCAGAGGAGTGGGGAATGATCTTTGTTGGCATCTGCGTTGTCGTTTTCTTTCTCTATTTCTTTCTCGTCGGTCTTGAGCTGCTTGGTTCTGGGGCAAAGGTTATGGGTGGATGTGCTGCAGGTTCTTTATTTGGTGATGAAACCAACCCTGTTGCTGGTCTTATGATTGGTATCTTGGCGACTGTTCTTCTCCAATCATCATCTACCACAACTTCCATTATTGTTTCTCTTGTTGGAGCTGAATCTGTTTCGGTGCGACAGGGTATGTTCATACCAAGGGGCTCAGGGTTTAGAAAAGATTCAGTCATCGATCTTATTCCTCTTCTCTTATGATTGCAGGCATTTACATGGTGATGGGAGCAAACATTGGAACTTCTGTGACAAACACTATTGTTGCGCTTGGACAAATGGGAGATGGAGACCAATTGGAACGCGCCTTTGCTGGTGCAACTGTACATGACATGTTCAATTTCATGACTGTTGCTATCTTTTTTCCTATAGAAATCATCACTGGGTACTTGTACTACCTTACTTCAGCTTGTGTGAAAAACTTTGAAACTCAGGAGGGTGATGATTGGGAGGGCCCTATTAAAAAGATGGTTGCCCCTCTTGCAGATATGATCATCAAGTCCAACAAAAAGGTCATTGAAGCTGTTGCGGATGGGGGGACATGTGCTGACTTTTACCCCATTGTCTGTGATAATCCTGATGAACCAACTTACTCCACCTGTACTCGTGGTCTTATTGACTGCAACAAGAACAATGATAAATGTCCTACATTTTTCCAAGCCACTGCTACCCAAGGTGACGATCAGCTGTCTGGATTCTGTGCTTTTCTCTTGGGTTTGATTATTCTTTTCATTTGTCTTTTTGGAATGGTGAAGGTTCTCCAGAAGATGCTCCTGGGAATGTCCACCCGCATCATCTACAAGTCCACCAACATCAATGGATACTTGGCCATGTTAATTGGTTGTGCTCTAACAATTTTGGTCCAATCATCCTCCATCACCACCTCTACATTTACTCCATTGGTTGGCTTGGGTGTGATCCGCCTGGAGCAAATGTACCCCCTCACACTTGGAGCTAATGTTGGAACCACTGTCACAGCCCTACTTGCTGCCCTCTTGTCAACAACAGAGGCCCTACAAGTTGCCCTTTCTCATCTGTTTTTCAATGTTTCTGGAATCATTGTTTACTATCCTGTTCCAGTTCTACGCAAAATTCCACTTCATGCTGCCCGTCAGCTTGGACGTGCAACTCGAATCTGGCGCGGATTCCCCATTCTCTACATTATTGTGATGTTCTTCTTGTTAGAGCTCCTGTTCTTAGGTCTCTCTGCTCTCTTCACCAATGGTGCAATTGGATTGACTGTCCTGGGATCCATGCTTACCATTGTTCTGTTTTTCTTGGTTCTCTGGGCTGTATATTGGTGGCGCTGGCAAGGTGGAAAGGATAGTTGCTACAACTGTATGGTACTACGTCAAAAGCGTCATGAAGCAAACCAGAATTTGCCCGAAGACATGGAATACTTGAAGCAGAAAGTCATTGAGCTTCAAGAACACACAGGTCTCATTGAGGAAAATGAAGATACTAATTATTTGAATGACTCACCAAAGGAAGATATTGAAAATGGCAGTGAAGAGAATACCGCGGATACTGCATAAGCAGTAAGAGATGTTGCCAAGTTCATGTCATCCATAGTATGTAAGCAACCTCCATGGGACTGCAGAAATATAATATATGTGTACCCAAACTTTCTATATCGAGTCGTTCATGTCATTTTCTATTAGTCGTTCATGTCATTTTCTCTATGGTCTATCCTTAATTCCTTAAAAGCACCCGACCAGGGCCAGATCATTTTGCTTCGTTGGCGTGCCCAACTTTAGCAAACGGTCATTTTACAGTAAATAACGGTTATCAACCGTTAGTAACAGTTAAAATGCAGCGCTTGTGCTTCCCGAAGAATCCCACAGTCAACATTGTTATTTACTGTTGCCTGTACAACTTGCACTAGCGCACGTCACCATCAACATTGCAACAACGTACCTATTCACAGTCATTTAGCATTGGAACATCATCGTCTGGTTCCAATGCCCCCGAAGCAACAGGAGAGCTGGATCTTGATCAGATGTTGGCGTTCAATACCGAGCGCCGGAAGGTTGAAATGAATCAGAAGCTGCGAGCCAGAGGAAAGCCCTTTTGTCGACAGCAAGATGATTGTTTCTGCAACATCTAACTGTTGCGAACGTCTCTTCTCTGAAGCCGCCAACTATATCATATCATATGATAGAGATTGGGCGATGTGGAGGCTTGAATGGGTTTGTTCCACATCATCCGAAATCAGTCAGTACGACGGCCAAAAGCACAACGGGTATGGACAACGTTCAAAAAGTGAAGACAATGATGGACTCATTCTCAAATCTCCTACTACAACATCGCACCAACAACAATAATTCGAACGGGATGGGAACAGTTCCCGTAATACGACTACCACTACCAAAAAGGAGCAACAACAAACTACCAAACCAGCCGAAAAAGTGACACACAAACGGAACATGACGATGGAACAAACATTGTTTGGATTGACATTTCATCGGCCCTCTCGGACCTCAAATCGTACGATCAGGTAGAGAGACAAAATCATCATCATGATGAAAAAAAAACGATTCGAACGATATCTTTGATGTGGCGGGTGCCTCGTTTGACCGAGCACACAAAAAGAATGTTCCTAGCAAAGATTCGAATACCGTTGTCGTCGTGGATGACGACAACAGCAATACGGCCAGACCACGCTTGAATACAACGGATTCCAAATCTAAACGGAATCTTCCAACATCATCGGCTGCTTCCAGTCAATGGGGAGTCGTCAAGGATAGCTTGGGTGAACTCAAAAAGTCGGACGATAGCAACACACCCGACTGCGAGCCCCTTTCCATCCACGAAGATGATGTCGAAGAAGGTATCTTTCCAGAAAATAATGATTCGGAGATGGAATATTCGGGAGATAGTGGTGATGGCGATCGTCGTCATCCATTATGAACAAAATTCTACAATCGAATGAACTTGCTCGTCTGGGTAGATTGTTGGAAGAACAAAAAACCTTTTCGGGAAGAAAGAACGCTAGCAGAGTCTTGGTGAGCCAAGTCGCCGATGAAAGACTCCACGAACTTATCCAAATCTCCAACCAGCATTTGTACGAAGACAATTTATCAATCTCACGTGGAAAGTCCTTCCGGTCATCGCAAGACAATAAGAGTGCAGACGATATGGATAGAGTGATTGATCCAACCGATATCGATCCTTACACTGGAAGTCTAACGTCGTTGCAGAAACAAAGAATTTGTGATTTGCTTGGACAGTGGGAAGAACCCTCTCGCCAAAATCCATCGATAGCGGAAGTAAGTATGAAACTCGGCAGTGAGTATGAACATGACAACATCAAGTCTCGTTGTCTAACGACCACTGAACGTTTTTGATGCGTTTGTTTTGGTAGGAGGTGGCTTCTGTCGGTGCCGTGATGCAATTCAAACGTGCCATAGCTCACATGGACACGGACTTTCCCTTTGGCAGTGCGTTCGGAGTGGCGGATACCCGAGAGGCGTGTGTGCAATGTAGCTAGCTAGTGGCTAGTTAGTCGGTAGCTAGGTAGGTAGCTAGAAGAGAGAAGAGTTGTAGTTGTGGTGAAACGACGCCTCTATTCCAAACTCCGACGACCTCATCTACTGCAGGTAGTATTCGTAGTCACAGTCAATCGTACTCCGAGTATGGTAGCATGGTACCGTAGTTACGGTAGCTATCATCATACCCCGTCGTTACGTTAATTCGCCGTCATTTAGTACTACAGTATTACCTTACATAGGTAATCTACACCGTAGGTAGCTCGATGGTACTTACGAGTACAGTACTCTACGGTGTACGGTATTGTTGGGATAAGTAATACCGTAGGTACATACTGACAGCAAGTGACGAAGTACGGTAGGTACTTAGGTAGTACTGTTAGGGTTAGGGTTCCTCCGTCTCACTTCTATATTACACTTTCACAACTTTAAATAAAAAAAACCGCCAACAAGCTACTGAGAACATATGGCTGTTATCATCTTTAAATTCACATTATAAGCTATATTTCCATGTATATATTACATTTAGAATTATTAAGTCTTTCAGTCCGTTGAGCCGTTCAAAGTAAGGAAGCCGCCAACAATCCACCCTTTTTCTTACGGATCTCCCCAGCAAGTGAAAATTCGACGATCACACCAGCACAAATGTCTTTCCTCTGAATATAAGCAACAACTTTGAAAATGGTGACAACAAGGAAAAAGAGGGTTGCGATGACCGAAAAGCTGAAAAAAGATGTATTCATGGCGTGCGTGGTGAGGGTGTCGCGAGAAATTTTACCTTACGGAAGTTTTAAAGCTGTTGGCGAAACACACAAAATCCATCCAAGAACTGTTGCTAATCTGTGGTGTTCAACGCTGAAGCAAATACCGGGATATCAACCCAATACCCCTCTTGACCCTGTCTCTCTTCTTGCAAACGTTCCAGAAACGGCATTTACTACGAAGTTCGAAAATTCTGGAAGAAACCCGAAGCATGACCGAGACATGCTGTTGCAAGAGATCAAGAATATTGATCCTACCGCTAGAAGAACCATCAGATCTCTTGCTGGAGCTGTTGGTATTCCAGTTATGACCATCTGGAGAATGAAACAGTCGAAGAAACTGAAGGTTCATACCATGGCTTTGAAGCCGAAGTTGAACGATGATCATCGCCTCAATCGGCTGTTTCACTGCATCGCAAAGATCGACAAGAACACTATCAATTCTGTGGCTGAAATGACGTTCAAGAGCATGTATAACGAGATTCATATTGATGAAAAATGGTTCTTTCTTGTACGGGACGGGCTTCGGTGTATTGTGACCCAAGACGAGCCACCGCCTAAGGCAATATCAGTGTCCCACAAGAGTCACATCACTAAAGTCATGTTTCTTTCCGCTCTTGCAAGACCAAGATTCAATCATACAACGAGACAGGAGTTTGATGGACTAATTGGAATCTATCCAGTAGGAGAAATCGACATGTATGTGAGAGCAAGCCATGGTCACCAACCAGGAGATCTAAAGTGGTGTAACGTCAACATGGATAGGGATTTGTACCGAGATATGCTTTTTAATTTTGTGTTACCGGACGTGAAGAAGAAGATGCCAATAGACAACAACATTATATTGCAGCAAGACGGTGCCAAAGCTCATCTACCAGATGACGATCCGTTGTTTGCAGCAAAGGTCACAGAACTGTTTGGAGATCCAACTGCTGTGAAGCTGTACACACAACCGGCACAGTCACCAGATTTGAATGTGAATGATCTTGGCTTTTTCAATTCTCTACAGTCAAGATACTACCAGACAGCTCCAAAGGACGCTCTTGAATTGATTGAGATGGTAGAAGAAACTTACAAGAACTATCCAGCCAAGAAACTCAATCGAATTTGGTTGACACTGCAGAGTGTGATGAATCAGGTCATCAACCAAAGAGGAGACAACGACTACACAATCCCTCACATGAAAAAAAAAGTTCTGGAACGACAAAACCAATTGCCACTATCGTTGGATGTAACTGCAGAGGCAAGCACGTATCCACTCGACATCTTGGTTGATTGATGCTTTCAATAATAGTCTCTGATAGAGTTCTGTTTCCTTTTGTTGATGTTGTCACAACTTGAAATGAAAAATTTAGTTTCTCTAATGCTTTTTGAAACAGTTGTCGAGCATTCTTCTAAATATTCATAAAAAACGAGCCGGGTCATATAAAAATGAGTCGCGCCATCCCCTGTAGAAATCCTAGGAGGTCTACACAGCTCGGCACGCTTCATTTTTGTTTTCTGACTGGCACGGCATCCTCAATAGGAATATAGAAGTGAGACGGAGGGAGTAGTACGTAATTTGTAAGGATTGGCCTACAGTTTATCATGGGTTAGGGTTGGGGTTAGGGTTGGGGTTAGGGTTAGGGTTGGGTTAGGGTTGGGGTTAGGGTTGGGGTTAGGGTTAGGGTTGGGGTTAGGGTTAGGGTTGGGGTTAGGGTTAGGGTTGGGGTTAGGGTTGGGGTTAGGGTTGGGGGTTAGGGTTGGGGTTGGGGTTAGGGTTGGGGTTGGGTTAGGGTTGGGGTTAGGGTTGGGGTTAGGGTTGGGGTTAGGGTTGTGGTTAGGGTTAGGGTTGGGTTAGGGTTGGGTTAGGGTTGGGGGTTAGGGTTGGGGTTAGGGTTGGTTAGGGTTGGGGTTAGGGTTAGGGTTGGGGTTAGGGTTGGGGTTAGGGTTAGGGTTGGGGTTGGGGTTGGGGTTGGGGTTAGGGTTGGGGTT